>CM055406.1:89580271-89683696 GCA_029228625.1 Pseudolycoriella hygida
TTTAAGAAAAAATTGAAAAACTGCTGTGGGCTGAGCCCCCCTTAAATATTTTTACTGGGGGCCACAGCCCCGCGGCTCCCGTTAAGTCGGAGCCTCTGCATAAGACCCCTTTTCGAAGAATTTCTTTATTCCTACGGGTCTAAAAACCTTACAAACCGGTTTCAACGAAAGAATCCTTTTATTTAAACTGATTTGCAAGGTTTTTTAACTTTGTACGGCAGTAAACGGTTGAACTAAAGCTAAACGACGCGACGGATAAACGGAAAAGTTTTTTTCTGAGCGACAAGTTTAAATTTCTCAAATTCTTAATATTATGAAACATTCAGGAATGTTACAATCTACTGTGGATCGAAGTTTACTTTACGATTAACTGGTAGTAAGATAAATATTCCCATCAGCAATGCAAAGTCGAAGAAACGAATGGCTCAAAACATTAATGAAAAGTTATCAATCTCCTCCGTAATCCATCGCAACCCCCGTTCATGGCACTAAAATATTAACTGCGACAAATCTACATCCAACCATCTGTTATAACCCTCTATGTAGAAAAAACGTTGTAAGGGCTATCATCAAACATTAATAAAACCAAACCCCTTACCAATTAAATTGTTGTACACAACTACAAAAGCTTACCACCACATACTCATGTTATTACGTGAATGAACAGTTTTTTCTTTCATCTGATGTACTACGTGCACGATGAATAATTACACTTTGTAATCCTAACCAATTTGTTTCATACGAAAAATTGCAAATGTTTTAGGAAAAAATATCAAATGCTCGGAATTTTTTCTCGTTTTGTTTCGTAATTTATTTCAATTTTAAATCTACTTGTGTTACCCTTACATCGACGTTTTTTAAACGATTTTTTTTTTGTAAATCAAATTGCTTCTTTTATTTCATTCGCAGTTCGTGCTGTAATGTACAGTTAGAAAATATAAATTATTGTGTTGATCCAAGATTTTGTTTTGCATCTCACGAAACTTCTACTTCCTTTATTTCCAAATGTAAATTCTTTTATTCTTGAAGCATAATTAAGTCACAATATTTTCGCCAAATTCGAATATATTTCATTTACATTTGATGGTGACATTTTTGTGTGGCGACGAAACAAATTTCCGAACGAATTAAGGTTGTGTTGTTGATGACAAAAAAAGGAAGGAAAAAAAAACTTTATAAACACACCTCGTCCAAATGTCTCCCTTCGTCTAAGTTTAAAGTATTTAACATAGCCCCAAAAGAAAACCTGTTACTTTTGAACTTTATTAAATTTTTATGATTTTTTTATGCAAAACAGCTTCTCTTTTTTTATCAGTCAGAAAACATGAAGAATAATAAATTGCATAAAAGAGCATTTTCGTGTGTCTGTTGCTGGCTTTATTTTCTCATCTATTCAGCTTTCCCAGTTTCTTTTACAATAGGTTTTTCGTCCGTCAAGTAAATAAAAAAGTAAAACTTTTGTTATAAGGAGTTTTAGAGAGTAAATAAAAATCAAATTTAAGAAATCTTTATGGAGTCGTTTAATGAGAAATTTACTATTGTTCGGCTTTCTATAAATAATTAAACTTTCTTATACTTATTTTTAATGTACTCGCAGCTTCCGAAAAGGATATTCGACAGTTTTTTTAGCTATTCAGTTAATAGTACATTACATCATAAGGAGCTAAAACGGTGTATTTAGACTCAGGTGTTGAAAAGGTCGAATCCGAACGCGGAGCGCAGCGGAGCCCGAGGAAAGACCTTTTCAACACCGTGGTCTAAATCAGTACCGTTTTAGCTCCGAGTGATGTATACTATTTTTCGCGCAGACGGACAAAAAGTCAGATTCCGAACAAAACACTCAACAAGCTTTAATACAGAATTTGCATTTTCATCATAGGACACTGCGACAGTTTGTTCCTTATTCTTCATCCTATTTTTCATAACAGTTGTTTTCGATGTGAAAAATAATTGATACGATGACCGAAATTGTATCAAAAGTGAAGTGAATTCGGAAATAATTATGTGAAAACTTAGTTTCAGGCATTATTATTGCAATTGATGTGATGTTTTCATTAAGTTACGATATTTGATTGAAGTCAGTAAATTCAACTGGGCAAAAAAGACTTTTCGGTCCTGGGTCGAAAACGACAGGTGGCAAAAAAGTTATTGTTCAAAAGTGTACCGAACAAGCCTACTTTACGGTCTCAATATTGTGAGGAAATATGACGTTTTTTGTCCGTCTGCGCGAAAATATACTTTTTGATGCTGAGCGAAAGAAATATTGAGGGAAATCATGGAAAATATAGTGAGATAGTTGGAAATCTAAAGTGTTGGTAACAATAAGGAGTTGTACACGTAATGTACGTAATGTACGTAATGTACAAAACAATACAGCTGTAATTTCAAAATATTCGCAAAAGGAGACCTACCGAAATACCCCCTAAATAAGGGCACAGAGCACATTTTAGTCTCGATGCTCTAAACGTTGGTTTTCGCAATTTCTCTCATTGACACTTGCCGATCGATATATTGATGCTAAGATTTCGGTAATTTTTCATCTTTACCGCTGTTGAGCACCAATTAGATCGCTCTGGATTTCATCCGACCCATAGAAACCTTTTTTCGGTGGACCATTTGACACCGTTTTCCGGGCTGGCCCCCTAACTTTTCGGCAACTTAGAATTTTGGACAGGTCTAATGTACACACACACAAACTAAATTCTTTTGGTTTTATGAGAATGGTTGCGTTCGAAGTAACCAATTGAATCCTTTTTTGACTCGAAATTCGAAGTTTTGTACAAATCGAAACTTTTAAACGTTGCGTTGTTCAGTTAGGCCAGATTCTAGGTACTGACTCGTCAGAATACTCAATGAATGAACGAGCTTTTTGTTGTTTCTGTGATGTTTTGTAGGTTTTTCTGTTGTTTTGCGATTGGCGTTGTATGGGGCGACCCTTTCGGCAATTTCTACAAATCTGCAGACCATCCATCATGAGCCCTGTTGCTAATCGGCACTAGTGAAGTAAAACTATTGTCTTCAATAGTGAAGTAAAACTCTTGTCGTCACTAGTGAGGTAAAACTTTTGTAATGGTTAGACAATAAAACATTATACATTGAACCTTGCAACATAAATGGCAAACTCACTCGCGTTACTTTGAGCAATACACTCTGAAAACTGTTCTTTTGACTCGTGAAGTTGCATACCTCGCCTTCGGCTCGGATAGGCAAGCTATAGGCAAGAATAACGTTTTCAAAGCTTGTTGCTCAAAAAAACACTCGTGAGTTTCGGTCTTATCACAAAATTGTGTCCTCATGTAATGAATTATTTTCACAGAGTCCAATGTAATGTACTGTTACTCGAATTTTTGTCCAAGAATAGATTACAGTAGAGCGTGCGGAAGTAAGTCATTTCATGAGAGATCAATTTTGTGGAATAAGCCACGAATAAGTCACGAGGGTGTTTTTAAGCAAAAAGCTCCCAGTGTTCGAAGTGCGTTGCTCAAAAATACAAGAATGAGTTTGCGAGTGTTACGAAATGATCCAGAAGGGATGATTTACTAAGCACTAGAGGTGAGCGGGCCACCCAAAATTTCGAGCCGCCCGGTGCCCGCCCGCGCCCTACCGTACAAAGTGCGGGCGGGCATAATTTTTCTGGGCATTTGAAAAAATCTTTGAAGAAAACATTGTGCTAAATTAATTAATTTAAGTCAATCCTATGACTCTCCCTTTTTTTCTAACCAACAAAGATCAATGCAAACGTATTGTACGCGTAGCGGTGCTTGGGTTTGTCACTGTACTGTACTGTAATGCAGTTAAAGTTAATAGAGAGTTTGGGCAAAGCCTCTTATAGCCTTTATAACATATCCATATTTCTATTTGTTTTGAGTTATATGTTTAAGTTATAAGTTACGAGCTTACGTTATAAGTTAACATTTTAAGTTTATAGCCCAGAACAGTATTGTAACTGATCCAGATCAGTACTGATTAGTTCCAAAACTAATCCGAATCAGAACTGATCAGTTCTAAAATTGATTTGGACTAGTAGTTTTGAAACTGATCATTACTTATCCGGATCAGTTTTGAAACTGATCACTACTTATCCGGATCAGTTTTGCAACTGATAAGTACTGCTTCATATCAGTTTTCTGACTTATAAGTACTGAATCGGATCAGTTTGAAACTGGCCCGTACTGATCCGAATCTGTTTGAAACTGATCCGTTCTGATCCTGATCAGTTTGAAACTGATCATTACTGATCCGGATCCGTTTGAAGTAAGTACTGATACAGATCAGTTTGAAACTGATCAATACTGACACAGATCAGTTTGAAACTGATCAGTACTGATACATATCAGTTTGAAACTGATCAGTACTGATACAGATCAGTTGGAAACTTATCAGTACTGATACAGATCAGTTTGAAACTGATCAGTACTTATACATATCAGCTTGAAACTGATCAGTAGTGATACAGAACAGTTTGAAACTGATCAGTATTGACCTGGATCAGTTTTGAAACTGATCAGTACTGATTCGGATCAGTTTTAAAACTGATCAGTACCGATCTGGATCAGTTACAATACTGATCTGGGCCATAAATTTTTAACTTGTACATACCGTAAACTTGTAACTTATAAATTATAACTCATAGCTCGTAACGTAAACTCATAACTTAGAACGGAAACTTGTAACTTATAACGTAAACATACAACTTATTACTTATAGCTATATGTATATGCTATAAATTTGACTATAAGTCGCTTCGCCCAAGAGAAGACCTGTCGCCGCCGACGCTAATCGAATTTATTACACATTTTTGGTGGGCCGAAACTCAAATATTTTTTATTTTTCATATAAATTATGCGGTTGACATTTCAATTTTGTAAAGACAAACCCAAATCTGCGGTAATTTATGAACGCCGCCATGGCACTAGAGGAGTAAAAACCCAAGATATACACATTTTTAAGATGGCCTGCGAATCCAATAAAAGGCATTCAGAAGATGAGATATAAGTTCCTCATTTGTTTGAATAAAAGTATAAAATTTTGTTGCACTGAATTTTTCAAACAATCAAAAAAGGACGTGAGATTACCTCGAATCAAAAAGTTAGAAGCTGAAATACTTTTTTTGTTTGTACGTAACAAAAAGATAAGTTCCAAAAGTTTGAAAAATAATACACAACTTGCGAAAAGTTAAATATAGAAAAATGAAGACTTTCCACACTTAAGGGCACTTTAACGTCAAATAGTTTAAAACTTATTCATAAAATTTGTCTGTTGTATTTGATTCTTATTTAAATTTTGAATTCCATTAAAACTTCGGAGGCTTACAATGGCACCTAGCTTAAGCCAAATTTAACCCGTGAGTTTTTACTAAAATATTCTTTGACCATCCTCAAATGGTCGCGCTAAATTGAAGTTTAATGCTTTTAACGTTGTAAAGATTTTCAGGTTACAATATTTTATTATTCAGATATTGCGATTCTATTCCAACTAGAATGTTAAAAACGTTGTCTTCAAAGCACTCGACGTGGAGTAGAAATTGCTGTTTCCCATAAATTTTCGTTCGCTTTCAGTTAGTTTTAGGATTCTTCCCCCTAAGTTATATGTGGACGGTACCTTACAAATCACAAGAAAAAACTTGATACAGAGAGTCGTGAATGGATGAGTGATCCTGAATATCCTTCCATGGTACAAATGTGCCAAATGAAATCATTCCGTCCTGATACATCGACAAGACGCTGCACCGCGTTAAACAATTCATTTAAAGGAAATCGAACATAAAATTGAATAAATTATGCATTTGAATAAATTGAACTCTAGCCAAAACTTGTGTGTGAACTAACACTCACGTAAATTGAAGGAACATGTGTCGCAAAAAAAATGCTTTCCAAAAACAATGAACTTACAATCTACCAACATCACCTTTCAAGTAATACGAAAGCTAAACCAAGTTTTATGTAAATAATTTAATATTTACATACAGAGAGATTCAAAAAATCAATTTTTTATTCAATTGTCATGAGTAATCTTTGAGGTAGTACACAAAATTTGAGATGTCTTACTCGATTTCATATGTAACATCTATTCAAATTCGAACCAATTCCACCATGGGTTAAGCTTAGTCGTGTCGTTTGGGGATGAATGTTTTTCTTTCGGTATGGTATTTGGTACACTTATTGATTGTGATATAAGATCGAAATGTGTGTTTTATGTGTTTCATAGATTATGATATAACAAAAAAAATAATGTTGGAGAACAAGCTGACACGTTAACTAAATATTGCTTATTGATGTGAATTTTTAAAACATATAATCCTGAGCGAAGTTTCCCATTTTCTGATTATGTTGACTTGAAAGTACATTTATTTTGACAGCTGTCAAGTTTCCTTTAGGAGATTTAGGAGGCGGGGAATACGTGAAACTATAAAATGGTGTTTCGGAACGAGGAGAAGTAAAAAGTCTGAGACGAAGAAAGACATTAAAACGTTTGTCTTACATTGCAAATTCATCTGAATATTACATGCTGCCGTTGTTTCTACCATTAAAATCATCCACCAACGAAAAGTGCGACATCTATTAATCTCATAACGTCAACATCATGAACTGTATCAAATGCCTAAAATCTCAAATGAGTTTGTCTGCTTCAAATGTCAAGCGTATAGAATGTGCTGACATCTATTTTCTTTAAGACCTGCCTATGCTGTGCCGCTATTCAATCCTAATAGCGCCCATCTGTCTACTCCCCTAACTGTTCGACCACTGTCCCTCTAATATTTTGGCTAAATAAGCTGCACTACTATCACTGATCTTAGATATCAAACGTGGAGTTGGTCTTGGATGAGCTGGGTAGCGTGTTCAAAACTCAGACTTTTTTTTCAAAAGTAACCGGAACGAGACAAATTCAATCAAACAGTACAGGATCGTAGCTAGAACGCTTTTTCAGGGCGGGTTCAAGCCCATAAATTGAATACAAAGCTAAAAAATTTGCGTATTAGCGTGCTGTACTCAACAATACAATAGCTGGAGACTTGGTAGGGTTTCATCAGGAAAATTTTTTGGGATCTTGTCAAAATGACTGCCAGCAGTCAAAGTGGCGCCATCTTGGATTTTTCTAAGCAATAAATTTATTTTTTTTTTTGTTTTCGAATTTTAGCTTCGGAATGACAATACTTAGGAAGTTGGTGTCTTCTGCAAAGCTGTAGAGTTTGATCAAGAGAATTCTTTGGAATTTTCAGAAATATGCCAAGGTGACGCCATCTTGGGTTTTCGTAAGCAACAAATTATGCTTCTTTGGGTTTTCGAATTTTACCTCCGGGATGACAATACCTAGAGAGTTGATTTCTTGTAGAATGTTATAGAGTTTGGTCAGGAGAATTTTTAACATCTTAAGAAAATGGCTGCCGGCTGTTAAAGTGACGCCATCTTGGATTTTTTTGCTATCTTCTGAATTAGAATAGCTAGTCAGTTGGTTTCTTTGCGAAAGTGTCAGAAATTCTGAGAAAATTGTCAGCAAGTGTCAGACATTCTCAGAAAGTTATCAGCAAGTGCCAAAAACTTGTCAGCAAGTCTTAGAAAGTTGTTAGTAACTCTTAAAAAGTTATCAGCAATGTCAGACAGTCTCATAAAGTTGTCAACAAGTTTCAGAAAGTTGTCAGTAAGTCTCAGAAAGTTGTCAGCAAGTGTCTGAAAGTTGTCAGCAAGTGTCAGAAAGTCTTGAAAACTTGCCATCAAGTATCAGAAAGTGTCAGACAGTCTCAGAAAATTATCACAAATTGTCATACAGTTTCAGAAAGTTGTCAGCAAGCCTCAGAAAATTGACAGCAAGCGTCAGAAAGTCTCAAAAAGTTGTTACTAAGTGTCGGAAAGTTATCATCAAGCAATCAAGCATCAGCAAGTGTCAAAAAGTTGTCAGCAAGTGTCAGAAAGTTGTCAGCAAGTGTCAGAAAGTCTGAGAAAGTTATCAGTAAGAATCAAAAAGTCTCAGACAGTACTCAGCAAGCGTCAAAAATTGTCAGTAATTGCCAGAAAGTCTCAGCTCATTTTTGTCCATGGTAGCATAGGTCACAGAGCTCGCCTTACAAAACTTACAAAACTACTGATATAACTTCTTGTGTGGCGCAGTCCGTAAGTCCACTTCCAAAATTATTGATATCGTCAGAGGTGACGCTTTCGCTGATAAGGCGCAAACATTTGTTTGAATAGAATGTTAGCTTGTGGTCAAAGTTTTGTTCTTAAAAAAATTTGCACCACTTTTTTTAAAACACAATTCGCTTACATCATGTGACCAAGTTCTTTTTGCATATTTTGCTTTAAATTGCCGCACAGCGAAGCTTTTCGTAAATTTGAACGAGAAACATGGCATGAAAACCATAAATAACTTCATCTGCTACGCAAACAAAAAATTACTTTTTAGCCGTACAGTAATGATTTTATTGTTAATTATCTAACACCAAAGCAATTTCAATATTCCAAATGATAAAAGAAGACGAAGTTGGTTTGATCATGTCATTAAATTACCCAGATTCGCCATTAGGCCATTAGTAGCTACGACCCTGAAACAGTAGCCAACAATTTAACCATTCGAATGAAGGGAAATGGGGGATTCCTGCATTCACCAGTGCATACAATAAACTTTGCAAGAAGACGAACAAGACATAAAGCGTCTGAAAGTTTGTTCACTCTATTATAAAATTCACTTGATAGAAGCGACAACTATTTATTTCCAGTCTTGAACGTTATAATTTTCAGTTTCATCACAAGCATAGCGTCGTTGTAAACGCCTTTATTCCATGCGTATGATAACCCCAACCTCTTCCTCCTACGGGCATGGAAGCAGCGCGCGACCCTGCGAACCTCGTTACTGGGAAAAAAATTTGTTTCGCAAGGAAAAGTCGAAAGGAAAATTAGGGAGGTCATCAGATATTTTAGGGAAGTCAGAGAAATTGGAAAATGTATGTTGAACTTGGGAAATCTTACTGGTGACCTGAAAAAAACGTCATCAATTTGTTTAAAACCTCAGAAAAAGTCTAATTTTGGAATACTATTGGAAAGTGTGTATTGGGAATTGGGAAGTGGCTTTTTAGTCATTAGAATTGCAAGCTGGTTTCTGGTTCCCGGGGAATTTTGACTCGGTTACCGGGAAAAAACATTATTTCCTTTCACTTCCTCCTCAATGATTACGTCACTCAATTTTCACTTAAACGTGCTTGATTATCCCTTTCCTCCCAAACATTGACCTTTGCCATTCTTATAAATTCTCACGTCACATACCTCTGCTGACTTTCTTTTTACATCTGATTCTACTTCCAGTACAGTTAGTAGAGATACTTCCACTGCTCGAATTCTTCCTCATCCCTTGGACGATGGCTTGATGCTCTACTCAGTCCTACCACCTAATTGACCTAATTGACCTGATTGACGGAGGTAAATGGGAACTAAATGTTCCACTGCTTCGCCTTTAGTTCAAGGTATTAAAGTGGCGAAAAAATTCATTGCGAATTTAAAAATATATCAATTACGTGTTTTTTTATCATCGAACAGGTATGGCCCCAAAAGCTAAAATAAAATCCTACTTTTTAGCTTAACAAATTATTAATTTCCATAGTCTCATCATACCGAAAGCAAATATTTCAGGAAAAAGAAATTATTTTTAAATCAACCTTAGTCACAGTCATTTTTATTTTCCCTTTTTTAACCTTGGTGTACATTTTTTTTACCTTAAATGCTCATACCGTGGGCTACACCCGAAAAACACCCTGCATTTTTTCCTCAAACCCGACAAATATAACCTACTTACCCGCACCGAACACAGAGCATCAAATATTCAACCTTTTCTGTATGTACGATGTACATCATATCGACATCCTCCTATTATTACAACAAGTACATAGCCTTCTCTGTTCCTATATACCAAAATTTTTTATCCTTGTATCCCATTTTCTTTGTCTTCGTCCTACATTCACAATATTTTTTTTTTATTTATTTATTTATTCATTCTCTCTTTTCGTGTATATTCCTTAATTATTGAAGCATAAAAAGGATTTGATGGGAATAATTGTGTTCACATTAACAACGTAATTGAGATTTATTTTTGCTTGTCTTGACTATAGACATTTTGTATGGAAAAATTCAACATTTTGACGCTAAAATTACCAATCAATTAATAAATAATGAATGCTGAATGAGAAATGAATTGATTTTTCTTTTCGGGTTACGTTATACTACAACGTCGGTTTCTGTATTTCTATGCCTCAATGTACGATTGGACTGATTGCTGATTACAGGAACAGAAAAATTTGGAATGCCTCAACAACTTGGGTCGCAGCTCTCTACTTTTTTTTTGCGCATTTCGAAGAAAGAACAAAATGATGTGAACATCTATGAGGTTAAGAAAAAAAAACCGCCTTTAATACCGAATGAAATGGAAAAAAGAAAATATTTTTTGACCTTTTCGTAATACATAACCTGGGGTGGAATTGATACCTGGCGTATACATTGTTACTATAGGTAAACTCTCGTGATCAATATCCATCATGTTGAATAAACACTTCAGGTTTCAGATATACGACGATATGATTGTGCAAACAAAAGCAAATCGAGAAAAAAAAATAAAAAAAAGGGTGAAGAAAATAAAAGATTTCACCTAGCGATATGCCACACTTTGTTTGGAAATTGGTGAACTGATTGATATGGAATTATTGGCCAATTACTGTCTATAAATTTACATGTCTGATGTAGAGAAATTATTATTACTGAAATAGAGATTATATTTTCCTGCACGTGGTTATGTGCTGCGAATTGCATAATTTCCCTCCGGCCAGTGAAGTCTTTGAAGCCGCATCATTAGGCATTGTAGCCTTAGGCAAGTGATTTGGAAATTATTTCGAAATAATAAATTTCATCGAAATAGAGATGATAGATGATTTTACGGGAATTAAATTAGAAGGTATGTGGTAATTGTACGTCATTTGCATCTCCAATATGTATTTCATCAATGGCTGCTGGGGATTGTTACACAAGAGTGGGAAGTAGTGGAGCAAAAGTGTCATTAATAAGTAAGGGGATAGTGTCTGAAAAAAGTAGGGTTTTGAGATATCCTATATAAGACTTAGGTGGCTTTTTTTTAGACTTCTCATGCTATACATCGTAACTTTTAGCTAGCGGCGTCGACTGACAAATATATGTGCATAAAAAAAATCAGTCGGTGAAATAGATAGCCTGACAGATTTAAGCCACCCTCTTTACAGGAGTGTATGGCAGAAAAATAAAGGGTAAAATACTGAATTTGATGTGTATTCGATGTATTTTTGTTGTATTTTTGATACATTTGTGATGTATTTTTGATGTATGAGTGTTTTAAAGGTTGTATTAGTGATATGTTCTTGTTGTTTTGGTGTCGTATACATCCACATAACTTGTACATTGTACAACACTAATTGGTGATGTGCATGATGGACCATTACATCACTAAAAGATGCTGTAAAGGAGTGTATGGCAGAATAACAAAGGGTAAAATACTGAATTCGATGTATATTTGATGTATTCCCGATGTATTTTTGATGTATTTTTATGTATGAATGTTTTAAAGATTGTGTTAGTGATTTGTTGTTGTTGTTTTGGTGTCGTATACTTGATGTGTTCATGATGTATGAATTGCATGTGTGACGTAAAAAATTCTACCACCATATACACATCATTTGTAAAACACTAATGCATCACCAGTAGAACACCAGTACATCACGAGAACAAATTTATCATGTATTGATATACTGGTGGTGTATTAGTGATGTATTAATGACTTATTAGTGATGTACTAGTGACGTACTGGTGATATACTCGCTGCTTCGAATACAACTGGATGAATGAATGCTTTCACGAAGCATGACGTGAAGAAATAGGAATATTTTCATAGAGCTGGGACCCGTCTCAGGGATGAGCCCTCTACGGTTTTAACTTGGATTGGTCCTCTTTAAAGGTGCGTTTGAAGTGTTTGGGGGTAGTGGTAAGCATTTGAATTATTGATAAATTAAGAAACCCTGCTAAAACTTAACCGTATATCGGGGTTTAGCTGGAATAATATGCGATCTGTTTTAAATGTTTACACCTGCCCTCCTCTCCTCCTGCTAATATAGGTAATAACCTAAACTCCTGTGGAACCATTGAAGGAATGGGAAACTTACACCACAGCCGGGACCAGTCCCAGAGATGAGCCCTCTAGGGAGAAATAATCCATAACCTCCAAGATTGACTTGGAAGATGGTTGTTTTGATTCTTTTTTACAGGTGTGTTTGAAATGTTTGGGGGTGTAGGTAAGCATTTGAATTATTAATATGTTAAGAAACCTTGCTAAAACTTAACCGTAAATCGGGATTCAGCTGAAATAATACGCGATCTTTTTCAAACGTTTACACTGCTCTCCTCGCCTCCTGCTTAAACAATATCTTAAACTCCTGTGAAACCTTTCAAGGAATGGGAGTTTAAATTAATGGGCGGGCATGTATGAAGGATACACACATTTCATTCATTCCATTCAACTCTCCATTCAACTTACACACGTCGTTGGTTCGTTTGTTGATGCATAAAATGACGCACAGTAGGAACCCCTTTGCGTGGAAACTTAATATTCAACCTTCAAACAAAACGAATACGAATACGGAGCCATTACTGGTACGAATTCGGTACAAATGATAATAAGCGTACAGCTCACAAAATGTTACACATTTCATTTTCACAAAGATGTATACAATCAGTGTATCGTTTCACGTTCCCGTTATGTTCAAAAAGGCGCAAAATGCGGTATATGTACTAAACCTTTGAACAAAGAGACTACACTTTCATCGACACTTTTTAATGAAAACTTTTTGCAGCACCATCACCAAATAAAGAACGGTTCAATTAAATTAACTGAAGCAAAATACGCAAAAGCAAGTGCAATCAAAACAAATTAATTTTTAATCGAACATTGGACAATCCGCAAGAACTTTCACAAAAACAACAACCGAAGTGCTTCATTTTGATATGTACGATTTATTTTAACCACACCAAATATTTTTTAGTCGATAAATAATCGACCAACAAGATCAAAACAAATGCAAATCGGCAGCGCTTGAGGAATACGTGTTGTCCGTTCAAACGTGTATTAGTGATGTATTAATGACGTATTAATGATGTATTAATGACGTATTAGTGATGTACTAGTGACGTACTGGTGATGTACTCGCTGGTTCAAATACAACTGGATGCCTGAATGTTTTGCGAAGACAAAGAAGCAAAAGGTGTAGGAAGCTCCGATGGGTCGACCGGGCTGAAGTACTATCTCGGATTTTTTGACGAAACTTGTAGTGTATTAAATGTCGTTGTATTTGTTTTCGCCGGCCAGTAAGCTTTTTTTTTGCCGTTGGCCAAGAAATAAAAATTAAAATTTATTATTATTCTGCCATACATTCCTTTACAGCACCGCTGATAGCATGAAGTTCCATTCTTATAATGTATCGTAAACCGATCCACCAATTTTACGCTTGTTTCCACGGATCCCTAAGATTTACACATCATCTGTAAGTCAATTGTGCCCGTTCCCCATTATAATTTAACTTGATTGGTTGCTAAAACGCGAATTTCATAATGATGCAGTTTACATTTTGCTGGTATGAAGTATTCCTCAATGAAAGTCATCATATTTTGACAGGACCCCGTGTCGCACCAAACACACGTGATGTGGAATTAACGTTGTTTTAGGAAAGAGCAAATTTCAGTCATTCATAAAATCATCTCTTGAAAAACCGACACCGTGTGAGAAGTGATGTAACAATAATTTGCGGCATTCTACGAGATACACAAACAGAAATGAAATCCCCAAAATCATTCTTCTTTCTCTATGGGTTGGCATAATTAAAATAAGAACACATCAAGGTTTCTTTTCAATAAACTTTGTTAACGATGTACTTGAACTATGGTTAATTTAGAGGTTACTCTTATAGTCCGAAAACCTTACTCAGTATTTTATTCTATAAACATAGCACAAAATCCCAGCTCGATTCAGATGTATACAAAATTTAACCTTTACAACATAGTGGAAACGATGATACGTATTGAATAGATATACTTTGTGCCTGTATAGTTTGTATGTATACATACCACTTATTCAAACCCATAAAGCTTTTATATGTACACTATCTATATATAAACAAAACGACACAGACGAAGAGGAGCATTTCACTACTATCTCTCTGGTTGGATAATATAGTTTTATAATCTTTTGATCCTGCTTAAATGTTCTATCTTACCACACTCCAAATATTATTATAAGAAAATTTTCAACAATTTTATTTCTTTAATGAATGAAAGCAGCAAAAGTATGTAATAAAATTTATAATACGGGTGCACGTATATACAACATATATTGTACGTGTATATTGTGCACACTAAATCCATAATAGCTTTGTTAATGATGTTGAATAATTTTGCTTCTTTTTTCGGGTAAAAAAACCATCTTCCATAGAGCTGAGCATTTTTGTCTGATTTTACTCCCGGTCGGTCCAAATGATTTTCTTTCTCATGAACGGAAAATGATCAAAATATTCAAATGTAGCACTTACTTTGTTAAGAGAGGAAAGATGAGCAATCATTTGCAGCAGCCTTAGTTGGCTTTGGACAAGTGAAGAAGAAACCAGGACGTTTTATTTTCGAGCGAGACAGCTATTAGTTCCACTCTATCAGTTCTGCCCTACAGACCCCGTAAATATTCAAACCTTTCTGAGAGTTTCTATTCCTTCTTCTCTTTTTTGCATGTGTGGAAAGATGTGGATTATAAATACAGCATTGCTTGTAACAATACTTGCCCAATCTAACGGTTGTTAAGATGTAGCCATTTGAAGAGGACTGTTAAATGTAAGATATTTTAAAAATTCTAAATCACAACAAAAACCCTTTTAAAAGGGAAATGTGACGCAAGTCCTTCTTCCTCCTTCCAAAACAACTGATATCAATTTGGGGTGACGCTTAAAGCTTGGAAACGCAAAAATTCTTTTGGAATGTTTTCATTTTTGATTAAAAAAATGCGTCACAAATGCCGCACCCCACAATGTTATAGTTTTTCTGTTCGTTCAGCTTTCACAACGCAAAAATTTGTCATTATGTATGGCGTATTTTTGAACAGGAAATCAAATTTTTGCGTATGACAGCTGAAAGCGTAGAAAAATTATTACATTGGTGGGTCCGGCATTTGTGACGCATTTTTTTAATCAAAAATGAAAACATTCCAAAAGAATTGTTGCGTTTCAAAGCTTTAAGCGTCACCCCAAATTGATATCAGTTGTTTTGGAAGGAGGAAGAAGGACTTGCGTCACATTTCCCTTTTAAAAGGGTTTTTGTTGTGATAAGCTTTACTAGATTTTAATGGTCTGAGACGTACTTCGGTAGGGCCTTTGACATTACCTTGGGTAATTTCTATGGATTTTTGAAATTGTTACAGTTATAAAAGAACAGAAAACGTTGGATTGTTTGCTTATTTGTATATTTAGACACGTTCGAGTCTCTTTGCCACATCTATTCTGATACGTAAGGGTCTTTGGTTATGTTTTTTAATAATTTGAACACTTTACCTTTTCTAACCTTGAATCTCGACTCGGCTATCACGGTCACGTTTCTAAGGTGACCTGACCCGAACATGAATTTCCTAGCTCCGTATTCTCATAGCAGTTTAGAGGCTTGCGAAAAGAGCGCAATCTTAGAATTAATGGAAGGATTTTGTTGCTTGCTCAGAGCGATTAAGTTTTTCTTCGAATTTCAGGTTTTTAGGTTTCAGGTCAGGCCAAAACTTTGCAAAACTAGTTTAGTTTTTATCATTTCAATTTTTCACAGTTTTGTTTTAATTACGGACTCCATTTTATTTGTTTATCAAAAAAATTGGTTGTTACGGACACTCCTTTCCACTTTTTTAAAGAAAGGTTACGGACACTAATTTCTATTTTTCAAAGAGTTACGGACACTCATTTGCACCCAATTTTTTACATTAGACCCATGACTTTCAGTTGAAGAAATAAAGAAATAAATAAATATTAAACAATGAAACAGGCTTAAGAATAAAGCACGTATTGATCTAGTTCGTTCCTGCACGCAAGATACAGTAGAACACGTTCTTCGAAATCTTCAAGTAGAGTATTTCTTTAACTTATTGGTTATAAGACGGTTATATAACTTATTCGTCCAAAAATTACTTCTTGGTTGTAGGACCGTTTTATAACTAATAAGTCACAATTTATTTTTTCACTTATTTGTTATAAAACCGTCTTTAAACTAAAAAGTAAATTGACACAAAAATAAATCGAACTAATTTGTTAAATGACGGTTATTTAACAGAAAAGTTATATAACTAATTAGGTATTTTTCTAACCTAAGTTATAAAATGTTACTTGGGAATTGTTTTGGTCCAACGCTCATCCGTCGTTCTTGCAATGTGTCCTGCCCAAATCCACTTCAGAGATGCTATTCTTTCCATTATGTCAACGACTTTCGTTTGTTGACGTATCCACTGATTCGTCTTTTTATCTCTCAGCGAAATTTCAAGCATGCTCCGTTCCATTGCTCGCTGTGCTATTCTCAGTTTATTTTCGGACGCTTTAGTCAATTTCAATGTTTCCGCTCCATAAGTCAACACTGGGAGGACACACGTTTCATACACTTTCCGTTTTAGACTGTTATTCATGGCGCTTTTGAATATCAGTCTAAGTTTTCCGAATGCCGCCCATCCAAGTCCAATTCTTCGTTTCACTTCAGCAGTCTGATTTTCGAGACCCAGTTTAAGTTTGTGACCAAGATACACGTAATTGTCGACTCTTTCGATGACGGTGTCTCCAATTTTTATCTTCCTATCATCATCAATATTGGTCATGATCTTCGTCTTTGATAGGTTCATTTTAAGACCGATTTTGCTCGATTCTTCATCTAACTGCTGTATCATAATCTGGGCCTGGTCCAGATCCAACGCCATCAACACAACGTCATCTGCGAATCGTAGGTGACTTAGATACTTTCCGTTTATGTTGATGCCCATCTTACTCCAATCTAACTTCTTGAAAATGCTTTCCAGAGTTGATGTAAATAATTTCGGTGAGATGCTATCACCATGTCTCACACCTCTTCCGACCTTGAACTTCTCCGTATTCTCGTGAAGTTGTATGCATGACGTAGCATTTTCGTATACATAACGGATTGCGTTGGAGTACCTCGAGTCCAATGAGTCCAATATCGACCATGTCTCGACTGAATCGAAATCCTTCTCAAAATCTATGAATATTAATACGATGCAAATCTTGTATTCGTTGCATTTCTCTATCAATGTTCTAATCACCTGCAAATGGTCGTTTGTGCTGAAACCAGATCTGAATCCCGCCTGTTCAACTGGTTGGTAGAAATCCAGTTTTTTCGAGTTTCTTTTTGTGATGATTTTCATAAATAATTTGTAGAGAGCTGATAGAAGACTGATTGGGCGGCAGTTTTCCAGCTTTTTGATGTCTCCTTTTTTATGTAGTAATATGATCACTGCATTTTCCCATTCTTTCGGTATTGCTCCCAATTCGAGACATTTATTGAACAGAGCCGAGATTGCGTCCAACAACGTGTCACCACCTAATTTAATGGCTTCGATCGGTAGTCCATCTTCACCAGGAGACTTTCCATTTTTCATTTCCATTACTGCTGACTTTACCTCTTCTTTCGTTACTTCAGGCAGTTCTTCCGATCCTGCATTCGTAATTACTTGTCCGAATGCACTCTATGATTATTTTCAGAATGTGATAAGTGAATCCTTTCAAAAATATTCCTCAACTGAAAGTATTTCTCGAAAAAAAAAACAGTACAACTTGCCGTGGATGAACGACCACTTAGAAAGCGTTATTAGGACCCAGCTCAATTTGTTCCGTAAAAGCAAAAAACGCCCTCACGATCTATCGCTGAAGCTAAAGTTGAAGTCGCTAAACGCGGACGTCGACAGCTTGAATCTATTCTACAAAGAGGAGTACTATGACGTAATGTTCAAAGGGTCTGAGCGAAACCCAAAACTAATGTGGAAGAATATCAATAAAGTACTCGGTAGGGAAAGAAAGACCGAAGCTATCAAAGAGTTGAAATTGAATGACAGTCGTGTTGTGACTCTAGATCAAGAAATGTCAAATCATATGAATGTATTCTTCTCAGAAATTGGTCTAGAATTGGACAGCTACCTTGAAAGCAGTCCTGACGACGGTATTGACAGGTTAAAGACTCTAATCCGTAACGATAAGAGCATATTCCTTCAACCTGTCACCGAACGAAATTAGTACGGACTTAGGCAAAGGAAAAATTGTGAGCGGCTTATTCCTAGACCTCTCAAAGGCCTTTGACTGTGCTAATCATGTGATATTGCTGGAAAAACTAGAGCTTGCAGGAGTGAGGGGATTAGCTCTGTCGTTATTGGAGAGCTACTTGTCAGGTAGAGCTCAAGTAGTAAAGAACAGACGAGTCACTAGCACCTCCCTCCCAGTTTACCTTAACGACATAAACAAGGTCGACCTAAAAGGGTCTCTTTATTTAGACGCCGATGACTCCGCGCTCTTCTACAGGAGTCATAATGTCGCTTCAAATATTAGAAATATTAAATATGACTTAGATCTTCTGTCCGAATTCTTTCGAATCAATCGGTTAACGCTGAATACAGGGAAGTCTCGCATAATGCACTTCCATTCAAAACATATAGCGATTGGGATGACCCCCGAAATCCACTATAATGAAGTGATAATCCCAACAGTTGTGACAATAAAGTACTTCGGTCTCACGCTGGACAAGCATCTCACCTGGAATGCGCATATAACCACCCTGTGCAACAAAGTGTCCGCGACGTACGGAGTATTAAATATATTGAAAAAAGTTCTTCCGCGCAAAACGCTCATAAATATATACTTTTCTCTGGTGCATTCTAGGCTTAGTTATTTAACTGGTCTGTGGGGAGGTACCAGGAATGTACTGAAGCCACTTGACGTGTTGCAGAAGCGTTGTCTAAAGTTTGTTTACAATTTAACTTACAGACACTCCACTATTGACCTCTTTACCAACTATGCAACAAATGTCCTAAACATTCAAAGTCCGTACAAGTACAGTTTTTTTTTTATAAGGGTGAGGAAATCTTCATAGACACCCGGTCTTTCTGAACCAAGGTAGTGTTGGGTTCCATTCTTTAATGACCTACCAACTAAACCCTCCTTCCTTAGTCTTCGTGCTCTCTTCCCCCCGGAACCGCCTCACAGCATTACTTCGGGGAGGAGCTGTGCTTCCGCACCTACTCTCTTAGATCAACTGCCAGTCTTCTTTGATCGTCTCTCCATGCAATTTGCAGCTTCGTCATTATTTTCGCAACTACATTATCCGCCACTATCCACACCTCCTCATCGCGGCACATCTCCGATATTATGTTTTCGGCACTTACAGCTGGCCTACTCACAGTCAACAGCTCTCCTCGTTCTTGTTCGAAGCGGGGGCAGACGAATAACACGTGCTCCGCAGTCTCTTCCTGCCTATCGCATGTCGTGCAGAAAGGTGACTCCGTGAATCCAAACCTGTGCAGGTACTTCCTGAAGCATCCATGACCAGACAGAAACTGTGTTGTACAAGTACAGTGTCTGCAAATTTGTGTATGACTGTGAATGGGATGCGGCATACCACAACGTGAATTTTATTAGACCTACTCATAAGTATGCGACGAGGAACAAACATCTGTTTGTCGTCCCTCGAATTCGTACCAAGCTTGGTTCCATGGCTGTATCATATATGCGGGGCCGGCAATCTTCAATAAGTTGCCCAGGGAGATTCAATGCATTAAGAATTCACATAGCTTCGGTAGAGCACTTAAGGCTTTCTTACTTCAGGTTCAATACCCTCCTTAGGGTGGCAGATAATAGGATCAGAGGGTCTTGAGTGTGAATATTGTTTGTTGTTTTTGTTGCTATTGTTGCTGTGGTTACTTCCCAGGCTCATCTACCCTTACAATCACATAAGCAATCTATACTAATTGCAAATCTAAATCCGACTTTCTAGCCTGACTAAATATGTTCTCGTCTCTTAAAAAAATAAAAAAAAAAAGTTATTATCTGAACTCTTTATTTATTATATTTTTACATGACATAAATCAGGACGAAGAAATAAATACCGAAAAAAGAAAAATATACGAACCGTGCATTTCAGATCTGAAACGGATGTATGACTTGAAAGATATTCAAGTGTTTGGTTTACTTTTCGGTGCAAGAGGAACAATATTTAATACTTATGAAAAAATACGAAAAGACTTGTGTTTACCTAAATCACTATCAAAAAATATCGTTAAAATCATTCTAAATTATTCTGTAAAAATATTAAATAATCATATTCACACTATCGATTAATCAAATCAATCAGTTATAAATAATCAGAATTAACCGTTCTTTAGTTTTTAAGGATGTTTGTATTCCGAGTCATAAGGCTAACATTAATATTGTAATGTCGGTGAAATTAAATAAATATTTCTTTCTCTCCTGATTCTAACTATCTAATGAAATACTAAGTAAATACATTACGCAAATTATAATTTATTAGATGAACTCCTTCAAAGTGAATCTTCACAATGGAGTTCATAAGATGCATTGTAACGAAGCAATTGAAAATAAAAAAATATCTATATCTATCTATATCTATACCCTGGGTAATTTCTGTGGTTCTTTGAAATTCTTATAGTTATAAAAGAACATAAAAAGTTAAATTGTTTGCTTATTACTATATTAAGATACGTTCGAGTCTTTTAGATTTATTCTATTTGCCACATCTATTCTGATACGTACGGGTCTTTGGTTATGTTTTTAGACCCGTACAAAGTACGTAGGTCTGTTGCATTGCGAATTCGAACCCGGGAGTAAGGGGAAACTATTTTTGTTGCCTCCAGATGACAATTCAGCGAAAAAAACAATGTCTGTCGGTCTGTCTGTCTGTCCGTCAACACGATAACTTGAGTAAATCATGACCGATTTTCAAAAACTTTTTTTTCCTGAAAGGTAGTCGAAAAATATTTTATGGGATTGAATCTGGGCACTGCCGAGCTAGGGCCGTTTAAGTGGTTTTTGGTCTTTTGCACATAACTCGAGTAAATCTTTTATGATTTTCATAAATTTTTTTTGTTTGAAAGATCTGGGCATGGCCGACAATTTATGGAAGAAACTTTTTTTAGTTTGAGTCTTTGGACTTAGCTAGGGCACTAAAAACGAGTCTCTGCTAGGGCTCTATGTGTTTTTTGTACATAACTCGAGTAAATCTTTACCGATTTTCAATTTTTTTTTTGTTTGAAGGATCTGGGTGTGACCGACAATTTGTGGAAGAAACATATTTCGATTTGAGTCTTTGGACTTAGCTAGGGCACTAAAAAAGAGTCTTTGTTAGGGCCCTACGTGTTTTTTGTACATAACTCGAGTAAATCTCTTCCGATTTTCAAAAACTTTTTTTGTATGAAAGATCTCGGCACGACCGACAATTTATAGAAGAATTTTTGCCTGTGCTTAGGGCTCAAGTGGGCCTCATGTCGGTCCTAAAGTCCCCAAATGGAAACTTTTAGACGTTGTTCAGTTTAATTTTAACCGCAATTAATCGAAGAAACGCAACCATTTGCACAAAACTTCGAATTTCGCGCCGAATAAAAATTTGTTTAGGTACTTCGAAC
This sequence comes from Pseudolycoriella hygida, assembly GCA_029228625.1. NCBI lineage: Eukaryota > Metazoa > Arthropoda > Insecta > Diptera > Sciaridae > Pseudolycoriella > Pseudolycoriella hygida. Next base: position 89,601,965 of record CM055406.1, read on the forward strand.
GCAATTGTCGCATAAAACCAAAAGGTTTTAGTATTGTGTAAATATTTTCAGTTTACTGTTTACAGTTGAAATTAATATTTTCAACAAAAGTGGGAAAATAAAGTTAAATAAGAAATGCAAACTCTTGAAAAAATCGAATTTTTTATTTGAAATTTACAAAAACAAAAAAAGAAACCTACATGTTCAAACAAATTCAATTTATTGAAGAAATTCTTAACGAACAAGTCGATTTGAAATTTATTCGCGGCATTTGCTGCATTTTTCTCCACTGGGATAAAAGAGACGTACTAGACCACGAAACGCTGTCAAAGCTGTTTAAGCTGTTTTAACAAGATAATCAAGAAACAAACATTTTAGAAATGCAGGTGAGTGTAGCAAGCATGAAAATTCAATTAGTGTACTTTGATCGCTTTTTATTATTTTCATGTTTTGACTAATGACTAATTTCGTAATGAAAAATTATGTGAATTACAAGGGATAACGTATGAAAATTCAACCTCAGCAACTTCAGCAATTCTCGAACAGGGTTGAATTTTCAATATTTTCATACTTTCACCCCTTGTAATCCAAATGTAAAATAGAAATGAGTTCGCAAAAATTCAATTTTTCAGAACTCATATGGATGCTGAAAACTTGGACTTTTCAGAACTCATATACACTGATAATGTCGTACATCGGCATTGAATTGCAAAACATTGATTATCATAACGAAGATGATATTTTTTTGAAAACGAACGTCCCTTCCCGGGCCCTTCCCTCCACTCGTCAAATTCTGTCCGTTGCCTTGGACGCCCTCTAGAAACTAACGTCGTACATAGACGGTCCCCAATTTAAAACACTGATTAATTGATAATGTCGTTCAATAATGATTTTCGCATGGAGGGAGGGGGCTTCTGAGAAATAGATGCAAACAAAGATTGGTGAGAGTGGTATTACAAATTAATACGTCCACAAAAAAATCGCATTCAAAGTTTGAAAAAATATGAATCGTTTTAAGCTTTTCATTCCCCTTCTTCCGTTAGAAAAAATCTGAACGAAATTAATAATAACAATAATAGGAGAAATCGAAAATGGCAAGAAATGTGTGAATATGAAATTGATTTAAATTCGTCGTCGAAAAAGATTACATAATATCATGGCCCCACGATAGTAGGGGGCCGTGACGCAAATCTTACACGCCAAAAAATTCACAAGAAATTTTTTCGTAGACTAAGGAACATATATACAGGAACTTTTTGACTTCCTCCCCGAGTGACGTACCCCCCGGAAAATATTTTTCCCGGATTTTACGGAAAATTTTGGGCCGAAGTGCGTTTTCACTCATTAAAATCGGTTCAGTCGTTCCGGAGATATGAATTAAACAATTTTACTATTTTGTATGGAAATAGACTCAAATCGAATATTTTTAACTAGTCAATTTGGTAAACCTTTCTTTCTTTCTTTCTTTCTTTCTTTGTTTGTTTGTGGCAATTTTTGGCAGGATGACCCAGATCTCCTGAACTATGAGAGTTAGAAAGTTGGTTCCAAAGGCGAAGTTGTAGAGAATTAAATTTAAGCGAATACGTGTTTCAGGGTTTTGGGGAAATATGGCCCAATCCAGGTATATGGCCACTTCCATAATTAGGCAGGATGACTCAGATCTCCAGAACTATGAGATTTAGAAAGTTGTTTCCAAAGGCGAAGTTATAGAGAATTTAATTTAAGCGAATACATGTTTCAGGGTTTTGGGGAAATATGGCTCAATCCTGGTATATGGTCACTTCCAGAATTTTGTCTTTTTTATGGCAATTTGTGGCAGGATGACCCAGATCTCCAGAACTATGACAGTTAGAAAGCTGGTTACCAAGGCGAAATTATAGAGTATTAAATTTAAGCGAACACGTGTTTCAGAGTTTTGGGGAAATATGGCCCAATCCTGGTATATGGTCACTTCCATAATTAGGCAGGATGACCCAAATCTCTAGAACTATGAGAGTTAGAAAGTTGGTTCCAAAGGCGAAGTTGTAGAGAATTAAATTTTAGCGTACACGTGTTTCATGGATTTGGGAAAATATGGCCTTATCCCGGGATAACGCCACTTCCAGATTCCAGAGGGATGATTCTTACCTCTAGAACTATGGCAGCTAGAAAGTTGCTTACAAACTTACAAAAGTACTAATTTCCGCCAAAAAACCTCTTACAGAGGAGGTGTGACGCAAGTCTTTATGTCTGCTTACAAAAGCTGTGAAATCAGAAAAGTGTGACGCATTAATCAACTAAGGTAAAACTATTTTCTTCCAGTTACAAAAGTTCTGAAATCAGAGGGGGTGACGCATTAAGCTTCGATTCGCAACAAACATTTTTAAACAAAATTATGTTGAGTTCAAAAAACTGCGTCACAAATGCCAGACCCACCAGCGGAATAATTTTTCAACACTCAGTTTTTAGACGCAAAAATTTAATTTTACCCTAAACGATGTGATAAGAAATAAAAGTCAAATTTTCGCAGCGTAAAAACTGAAAGTACAGAAAAATTGTTTCGTCGTTGGGTGCATTTGCGACGCAATTTTTTGAACTCAACATAATTTTGTTTAAAAATGTTTGTTGCGAATCGAAGCTTAATGCGTCATCCCCTTCTGATTTCAGAACTTTTTTAACTGGAAGAAAAAAGTTTTACCTTAGATGATTATTGCGTCATACTTTTCTGATTTCACGGCTTTTGTAAGCAGACATAAATACTTGCGTCATACCTCCTCTGTAAGAGTTTTTTTGGCGGATTACAAGAAACCAAATCATAAAGGCTTCTTTTGTACGTTTTTGTCACGGGGATGTCACTTATTCATCCACTATTCACTCATAATTCATTATTACCGAAGAAGAAACAATCGTTTTGTACTCGATTCGGCCATGCAACGCAAATTTGTCGATGTTGCCGAATCCTACAACAAACTGAAAATTAAAAAACGGAATCTATAAAATGTAGACGAAATTCAAAAACTCCAAAAAATTTTGTAAATTCGATGTAGATTTTTATAGTAAGTAACACCCTTGTGGTTTTTGTGGATTTTGTTTTTCTCTCATTGGCTATTTGAACAAGCATACGAAATAAGTGAAATGAAAAAAACATCGAAAATCCATAAAGTCCACAAAATCGTATACCTTTTAGTTTTTGTTAACCGCATCACTACGCTGCGCTGCCGCCGTGATAATAAAAAAAAGCTAAAGAAAATTAGCTAATAATTTCAATGAGTTTCAACAAGAAAAATTGAATGAGCGTCAAAATCAAATAAAAGATTTTTGGAAACATACGCAAGAACATATGAAACCATCCCCCGTTTAAAAATTAATTTGCAGAAAAACAGACTTATTGCTTTTGCACCGCATAGGAAATTAATAATGTTAAATAAACATAACAATTAAATATTTTCGCGAGTCTTTAGTGGCATGAGTTAACTGCTCTATAAATACAAATATCAAGAAATGAACAGATAAAATATTTGGGGATTACAATGTTAGATCCGCTTTAATGTACCTACTATAACAAGTGAATAGTAAATTACATTATTCGCAGTGTAAATGGTTCATTCAAAGTGAGGCGTAAGTGAGTACAAGTGCCTTGAAGTGTTCTGTGTGTTTTTATGTCGATTTCATCGCTCTGTGTGCATACTAATCATACTATATAGTCACATGTACAAACTGGTACCTGGTCACGCCATTCACACTCACCGCGTATTTTAAGTAGAAAGCAGGGTTGTATTCGCTAACCAATTTTTTAAGTGACGCTAATGCTAACAGAAAAAATACTAGAGTCACTAACGTTATTCGCTAATCAGAAAGAATTTAGCGCGCTAATAGCGGTCGCTATCAGCGCCCGAAAATCGTCGCTAACTTCAAAGGTTAAAATATAAGTTAAGATTTTTTAATTCTCTGTCGGTGTGTTAGTAGAGTGTATAAGTTGGTTAAAACCGTATATAAGTCAGTTAAACCAGTACACCTAAAATCTTGAACGGTTAAACTAACGCACCTCCAGCTAATGCATTAAAACACCGTACTGAATATAATGTATATAAGCGGTTATACCAACACAGCTACAAAACTAGCCGAGGATATTTTAAAACGGACGATAAGCGATTTTTTTGCACTTTTTTTGAAAAACATGTACGATACGTGCGTATATTACGTCTATAAAATTCCATGCGATCAGTGCGTATAATACGTAACAATAGAGTTTGTAAAAATAACTTAATAAATACATTTTTTTTTGTATCAACAAGCCCCAGAATAGATAAATTCATCCAAAATTTCAAATGTTATTTTTTGCAGCAAATTGTTTTTGGACTAGTGACTAAAATCTTGGGAAGAGGTTTTTTTATATCTTGACGTAAACTGGAGATGTCAAATTAATTTTCGGTAAGTTGTGAGAAACATTGACATCATTTTTTCCCTGACATTATGGTAGTTAGTATTTTATTATTACTTGATATTTTAGTAATTTCACATTAGTGGTCATTCAAATAATGCGCACGATTTTTCGAGGGAAACGGTGTTTGAGAAAAGCGTGCGCTTCGTACATTTTGAATTTTTCCACACTATTTGAATGGCCTCTTATACTTAGGATAATTTCTGCGGTCGATAAATAAGATAAGGGCTTATTTAAAACGTGACAGCCTATAGAAATTGAGTCATATTAGCACAAAATACGTGACAGGGGGAGGGAAGAGGTAAAAATCCATAAAAATAGCGGGACGTTATTTGTGTACAGCCCGTAAGAATGAGAGAAATACGCAAAAATGTAAATAAATAAAACTGTTATGTGATGTCTGAAACGATCACATGGCTCCACAAACGTTACTTCGTAATTAACTTATGAAGTAACTTATTTATTTATTCATTTCATCAATGGCCGAGGCCCCCTGACTACTTACAATTATACATGAGACCGACAGGAAAAAAGACTTACACAATATAAAAAGCGAAAAAAGAAGACGAGAAAACTCGACTTAAAAAAAGAATAATAATAAATTGTGAAATAGTGACATCATGGCAGTTCAAGAGAAACAGCGAACAGTAACCTTACGAAAAACGAGACGTGTGGTAAAGAATATTGATGATTGTGCGGTGCTGGCATACTAAACGGTGTAGGCTTGAAAAATGGTCCATCTGAAAAAGAACGGATTAGCGGAGTCTAGTCGACTAGACTAGACAGTAGCGTAAGTCGTGTAGACCTCGAAACGTTTTGAAAGTCGTGAGACCCGGTAGACAAATCAGAATTTGATTCGATTCGCTTAAGCGTAAGAGCCTAAGCTTCAGTAATCATGATAACTTCGTCTTACCGTTCAGCTTAACCGGAATTTTCATTGGTTTACGATCGTCTTAAAAGATTCTCGCGAAATGCGCTGATCCAAAGTTGCGAAAAACGGTTAAATACGATGCACATGTCATTAATCGGTTCGTGATAACCGTACTTAGCTCTGTGAAATAAAATTTTCAAAAACTCAAATATAAAAAATTCAAACTAAAAAAAAAATCAAATTTAAAATCACGACAAGCTACTCGTCCAAGGTAAAGGCGAAAACAAACACAAAATCATCAGTTGTCTAGCGTTTTACGCATTCTCTAACGGTGACCGTGTCAGGCGACCACATCGTTCAACAGTTCTGATCTAACGGTGACCTTAAACGATACAAAGGTAACCGTGTCCAAATCTACATTGGGTGTAACCAGATTCTTGCATGACACATCTTCAATTGATGATATTACATTATTTCGCAGGTAACTTCTTCTTCGGTAACTGACGGATGCAAGTTGGACACATAAGCAATCTTATGTGTTTCGATTGGCGATACAATGTTTCGTGAAATAGAATGTTTTCGCGGTTTAATAGGCGAATTATTGACTTTAGCGGACACTTGCTCGGCAATTAACGTTGAAGTTATCACCTCGGCGAAGGAACTGGAAGCTGTGGGATTTACCGATGGTTAAGTGGGATTTACCGATGGTTAAGTGGGATTTTCTATAAAATATGCGGTAATATGCTTCGGTTCAGGCTGAGAAACATCAGATTGTTCGGTTACAGATGTGGTCATCAGGTGCTATTCATTTGAACCTGATGAATTACGCAACTGATTGTCGGGCATCTTTACATTTTTTGAGGAATTATTCAAATCATTGGCATTTTTGATGTCACTTTTAGCGGTCGGAGATTTAGTTGTCATAAACACGGAACTTGAAGTCGGTTTTGCACAAAGAATCGGTTTACGGTTGGCAGCAGGAAGTGAACGTTGGACATAAAATGGCGATGACGTTGGAACAACTACAGTGGAATTGAATTTACTGAATTGAGAAGATGAAAATTTGAACGAGCTCATTTGAATAATGCAGCTGTCACAGAACCATTGAAGATTCGGCATTTGTCTATAATGCAACAATGCATCATTATTAAAATTGACACATTCAGCGTGATAAATTTGCCGGCAAATACCATCGAAAATAATTTTATTTGGATTATCATTTCGGAAGCCGTTATCACACACCGTACAGTTGTTCATTTTCAAAAAGTTGTTGCGATCAATAATTAGTCAAAAGATGTGACAGCGCGCGGATTTATCTAAGTGACGTGACACTTTCGTTATTTCTTACATTATCACATTAACCAAAACTAACTAAATTGATCAACAATTAGACAAAATACGAATTAGATACAAACACAACTCGATTTCACTTCAACACTGCATGAATTCACGAATCGGTTGCACAAAAAATAACATTTCAACCATGAAAATACCAAGAATATATTGAAAAACAGGCTGAGCCTTATCAAAGTACGACTGACACACTAGCACGATATGACATAAAAAGTTACGTATTCTACGGTCTGTAAATTTCATAGTTCGTTTCAGGCGGCACAACAATCCTTAGATTTGGCAAAATTGCATCGAACTACTTTGATTTTGGCCGCCCTGCACTTTTGCCCCGGTCCGGTGTTAAGGGTTTTATTCGGGTAACAACTTAAGAAAATAAGTAAAATTTGCAAACCCACGTAGGTAATTTGAAATATGTTCTTTTTCCAGCGCTTTTTCTAGAGGTCAAGTTACTTATGAAATTCACAGTTTGACAAAAAAGTTAGTTAGTTAACTGGGTCGGGTGCAAAGGAATGAAAATAATGCTTTTTTCGTAAGGAAATGTACAAAATAGTATATTACAGTGGTCACCATTCGTTACATGAGGGTCAATTTTGTGATAAGAGCCGAACTCATAAGTGTGTTTTTAAGCAACAGTTTCTTTAAGCTATTATTTTTGCAAGTGTAGAGTTCCGAGCTGAAGACGAGGTATGCAACTGTTTTTCGACTGTATCGTCCGGAAGTTGAGCATGGCATGTATGTTTATCCAAGTAACATGGCTGTTTTTTGGTGATTTGCCTTGAATAGTACTTTTTTTTACTTACATTTTACCTATATGTTCTTGGTATTTCCACAATTACAAGAATTTGCTCATTTGCATAATATTCTGGAAATTCGCTTGTTGGCTCACTCCACGTAACACACGGTTATATCTATGTACATACGTGTATGAACTATTTCCGCGAGGGTAATCTTCTATAATATAAAACACAACATCACTGCACCTCACCGCACTTTAGTGCACTTCACTGCACCTCACTACACCTTGGTGCACCTCAATGCACCTTGGTGTAACTGACTGCAATTGCTACACCTGGCTGCACCTTGTTGCAACTGACTTTACCTTGGTGCGTTTCATTGACTGTACCCAAGGTCGGTGCTACGATTGGCCGAAGGCAAAATAATTGGACCCGTACAAAGTACGTGTCATATACGGTCATTAAGACATTTGTAATAGTTCGATTTGAGAGGGTTTAGGGAGGAGCATCGATCATGGTCCTCTGATGCCGAATCCAAGGGTGAAGAGCCTATTGCTGCCGAGATATGGCAGGTTTGACACTTTGAGTATCGCCATTTCATTTTTTTCAAGACTGTGACAGAAGTTTGCCTTAAAAAAGGTCTACATAGCTCAGTCTTGCACAAGAATTCCTTTATTTAAAGAACGAAACAACTTTCAAAAATTACTTTTTTCATTGGTCTTATTTCTCACTTCAATCGTAAAGTCACAATTTTGATGGGGTTTGTTTTATGCGACATGTCTGCAGCCTGACTTTCAAAGACGATCAAAATCTAGCCGATCGGTCGGGTCGGAGTTATATGTGAGTGGTATAAATGGTATCACAAATTGTGAACAAGGTCTCAGTTTTCGGAAATCTGTTGAGTGACTCCGGTAGGACGGTTTATGTAGTGATCGTGAGTCTAACGATACGTATTTAACGTGACATGTCGTTAAGGACGCAAATAGGAGCAAATTTTCTACTTCAATGTGGGTCAGAGCTAAAAGTAGAATACTAAAGTATTTTATATAATTTGATGTCTCCTCTAGAAACTTTCGGCAAAGAACTGATTGTGGAGGTAAAGGTTTGGAATCAAAAACATGTTCGCTCGTAACCAATTTTCATAAATTATCACAACCATATACCGGGCGAAGCCCGAGTAACCACGCTAGTGTAATATAATGCGCATTTTTCGTAGGGGATGGTCAAAAAAATCTGTTTTCTCAAAACAAAAATACAAAACATAAAACCAACTTCACGCGTTTAATTGGAGGATGAGAATAGCAGGTTGAGCATGTGGATAAAGCGGTTAAAACGGAAACAATACCACCGGGAGTTGCGGGAAACGTGCACTTTTTTCACATGTTTTCAAATGGTAGCATTCACACCGTGAGCAGAAACTCTGAAGAAAAATTCGAAATTTGTAATCTTACTTGGAAAATTCTACAATGATCACGAACAATCAATTATTCATCGATTATTTTCATCTATAGAATGGCCTAGTTATTTCGCAATATTAACTAATTGAGACTAACTTACTGAATGTTGACACTTTTCGAAGACTTCACTATTCTCCAGTTATAATTCAGTAAGGCCTGCCTTGCAAATTTTGGTTTCATTTTATTTAGTTGTAGTATTTATATGTTTCGGATTACCTAAAATTTACAAGAAATAATCGAATAAATGATTTTCAATTCTTTCGTTATTCTCAAAATACTCTGAGCCGAAAAATTGGTTTTAGAAGTTAGAAAATCATATTTTTATTTCGTTACGACATAATTATTCATTTACTTTTGACTTACAAAACAAAAATGTTAAAATTTGGAGTATACGATAATATGTGATTTTCACATTTTTTCTAATTTCATGTAATTTCACATTTGCTCATCCTCGTCTTCCGATCAACTTTTATCGATGGTTAGACTTCGATTATCTTTTTTATGGTGGCGCAGAGTGTTGACGACTGTAAATTATTTAGCAAAGATTTACAGCGCTGAAGCTGCTGGAAGCAATGAAAACTCAGATATTGTGAAATTATCGTATGTAATGAACAAATGCTTGGAGCTGAATGAAAAATATAATGTTAATGCGTTAGTATGAGTGCTATAAAGATGCAAGAATATGAATTTATATAGTGAACGCACTCTATTATAACAAACTTCCAACACTCCTCCTCGTTCACGACAAATTGCATTTTCCTCTGAAATAGTTATGCTTAATTGTAGACAATGGCTTTGTCAATATGTCAGCCACCATCTCTTCCGTCGGACAGTAGATGCATTCAATTATCTTCTTCTTGATGACATCTCGAATCATCTTGTACTTGGTATCAATATGTTTGGTCTTGTACGAAAATTTACTATCTCGAACCACATCAATACATCCTTGATTGTCCTCGTAGATCACAGTTGGTGAATTGCTTTCGAAGTGCATTTCAGCTAACAGTTGCCTCAACCATTTAGCCTCATTTGCTGCCTCTGCGAACGAAATTAACTCTGCTTCACATGATGACTGTGCAACGATGCTTTGTTTACGACAACTCCAACTAATTGTGCCGCCATTCAAATAAAAAATTCGACCACTGTTTGACTTCCGGTCGATTCTATCATCAGCCCATGTCGCATCTGAATAGCCGAGCAGCTCCGTATTTTTCAATTGAACATTACTCAAGTTTAGCTTTAATTCGTGTGTTGACTTCAAATATCTTACGACACGCTTGAGTTGATTCCAATCTTCAGTAGTTGGTTTGCACACTTTTTGTGCCAAAATACTCACGCTTGCTGATATATCGGGCCGACTGTTTACCGATAAATACAACAACTTTCCAACCAAACGTCTGTATTTCGTGCTATTTTCCAAATCTTCACTCGAATATGATTTACCATAGCTGATATCCATTGGTGTCTTCGCTGGTTTCGCATCTTGCATGCCAAAATCCGCCACGATTTCTTGAATGTAAATCGATTGACACACAGCGAAATTTCCATGATTGTCTCTAGTCACTTTCATACGTAGATACTGTTGAATTGGACCCAAATTCTGCATATTGAAGTGTGCGTTCAAAATGCTTTTAATCGTCTTCATTTGCTTCATTGTCTTGCAAGCCACTGGCAAATCATCAACGTAAACAATCACATAACAGTAGCTGCCATCGATTTCCTTCGAATATAAGCATGGATCATTATAACTTTGTTCAAAGCCCGCTGTTTCCAGTACCTCATGAAGTGCACTATTCCATGATCGTGTCGCCTGCTTCAGACCATAAATACTTTTCTTCAACAAACAAACTTTCGTTGGATCGTCACTGATGAAACCCTCTGGCTGCTTCATATAAATTGTCTCGTTCAACTCTCCATTAAGGAAAACTGTCTTTACATCGAAGTGATGAACCAACATGTCACGTTCAGCTGCCACCGATAGTAATGTCCTGAACGTTGTAGCCGAAACTACCGGTGCAAATACTTCATCATAATCTTCACCGTATTTTTGCGAAAAACCTTGTGCTACAAATCTTGCCTTGTAGCGTACAATGTCACCATCCACGCCAGTTTTCATTTTGAAAACCCATTTTCCGCTAATTGCTGTTCTGCCTGTTGGTAAATCTACCAATTGCCACGTACCGTGATGTTCATGCGATTCGATCTCCTCATGCATTGCAATAAGCCAATGCTCTCTTTGATCACTGTTGATTGCCTGTCTATAGTTCTTCGGTTCGACGATTTCCTTCATCAAGTTAATTTCATCGATGAGTCTCTTCGGTGGAATTCCTTTATTCGATCGATTTGACGTACGAACTTTTTGCTGTGCTTCATCAACTTCACTTTCACTAACAATCTCCTCCTGAAGTTGATCATTTTCTTGGTTCTGATAGATTGGTTGGCTAAACTTTCCCAATTCAAGTTGATGTTCATTGATGCTCTCTTGATTGTAGAAATCACGTCCAAAACGAACATCTCGACTGATGACAATTTTGTTCGCTCCTGTGTCAAAGCATCGATAAGCCTTTGACTTCTCATCGTAACCAAGGAATAACATTTCAGTCGCCACATTATCCAATTTTTGTCGCTTTTCTGATGGTACATGAACGAAACATTTGGAACCAAATATTTGAAACTGATTTATACCTGGTTTCGTTCCATTCCATCGTTCATACGGCGTCGAATCCGATGATTTCATAATTACACGATTTTGTATGAAATTTGCCGTCGTTACTGCTTCACCCCAAAATCTGTATGGCAAATCAGCATCAATCAACATGCAACGTGCCATTTCGATCAACGTGCGATTCTTTCTTTCTGCTTTTCCGTTTTGTTGTGGACTGTATGCCGCTGTAAGCTGATTGTGGATTCCCTCAGACTCGAAAAATTCCGCAATACTCTTGCTCGTGTACTCGCCGCCACGATCGGACCGGATGACTTTTGGCTTCCGACCAAACTTAGTTTTACAAAATTCAACGAATTGATGCAATACAACTTCTACTTCCGATTTGTATGCAAGTAGCTTAATAATGGTGAAATCCGAAAAATCGTCAATGAATGTCACCAAATATCTTTTTCCACTGGGTGTAACAGTCTGCATCGGCCCACATACATCGGTATGTATCAAATCCATAACAGCCGACGATTCGCTCAACGATTTCTTTGGAAAAGGCACTCTGGTCATCTTTCCCTTGATGCACACATCACAGGCTTCTTTAATTCCGCATTCAAAGATTTCCAAACCTTCGACCGAACCATCTAAAATCATCTTTCTAATTACATTTGGATCACGATGTCCCATTCTGCGATGTAATGAATGTATACATTTGTCATTGTGCCCGATTACAGTACAGACTTTATCACGTCGTCGCCGCAATACATACAAGTCACCAACAACATCCGCCACTGCGATTTGCTTGCCTTTATATATTATTTCACCTTTTGATTCAACAAATTCCACACGAAAACTCAATTTTGTCAATCGCCTGACTGATAAAACATTTGAAACCAAATCTGGTGCATACAAAACCTCTGTTGCCAATGCTCGTCGTTCAATACCGTTTTCATTCAAAAATGTCAAATAACCTGAGCCAATTCCTACAACATTCGATCTTTCGCCCGTAGCCAATTTAACTGAACTTCTATATGAACTATTCAATTCACTGAAGAAACTTTTGTTTTTAACCGCATGACGCGTTGCTCCAGAGTCAAGCATGTAGTCATTGTCATCGTCGATTGACTGCTTCCCAAATATTGCAAACAAAAAATCCGTCGAAAAATTTGACACCGAAGTAACCGTTGTGTCTTCCTCAACACAAGTGATTTTATCGCCCTTGCTGCTGTAATTGCCGTGACTTTTATTCTCTTTACCATTCTTTGCTAGCCATTCCTTATATTTCTTGCAATTCTTCTTTACGTGCGACGATTCTTTGCAAAAATAACAAGTTCTGCCCGTTGCCACCAATTTCAAAACAGAATCATTTCCATTTGCCGTCAAATGTCGTTCATACTCTGCAATCACCCGCTGTTGAACGAATGCAAACGTCACTTCTTCTTCTTTTCGCGATTCCAGTGTTGTAATCAACGCATCGTAACTGTTTGGCAAACTACTAAGTAACATTGCAGCACTCCATTTGTCAGATAATGTTTCTTCACCAATGTCACGTAATTTAGTAAATAATTCCTGCATCCGATTTATGTGTCCCTTTGCATCTCCTCCTTCACTCAATTTCAACGAACAAATCGAACGCATCAAAAATACACGATTTGTCAATGTATTTTTCTCATGATAGTCCTTTAGTGCGTCCCACATTCCTTTTGCTGATGTTGCCGCTCGAATCAAAGCAATTTGATCTTCCTCAATCGACAAGCCGATGATACCTCTGGCTTCGTCATCACGTTCGTCCCACTCATCTATATCCTTTTGATTTGTTACAACACCTGCTGTATTTACTGGCGCCGGTCTCTCTTTAGTGATCACCTTTCTCCACAGACCCTTCGATTTCAGCCACAATTCGATTTTAAATTTCCAATTCGCATAATTCGAGTTGTTCAGCTTCGTAATCGATTGCTTGATGTCCGCCATGTTGAAATCTCTCTGCTTCGTTTCTTTGTTTTGATTCGTCTTTCGATTTTAATAAAATTAACTTTACGTTCAAATAAATTCACAATCTTTTATTTAATCAATGTTCCACAGCTGGGCCCATAACCTGTTGACGACTGTAAATTATTTAGCAAAGATTTACAGCGCTGAAGCTGCTGGAAGCAATGAAAACTCAGATATTGTGAAATTATCGTATGTAATGAACAAATGCTTGGAGCTGAATGAAAAATATAATGTTAATGCGTTAGTATGAGTGCTATAAAGATGCAAGAATATGAATTTATATAGTGAACGCACTCTATTATAACAAACTTCCAACACAGAGATGTGCGTGAACTAATGGAAATTATGTGAACGGCACATTTGACTTGTTAACTTGTTGGGAATTGTTAACAATTGAACCAACATTTGAATTGGGAAAATTGATGTCCACGACAGGCGAAATATGCTCAAATTTTGCCCTTACGGAGACATTGTTCGTTTATTTGATTATTGAGTGTACTATGCTTTCTATACTAGACGCGTCACGATATTCCATTTCCTTTTTATAAAATTCTGAACAATAAATGAATAAAGAAGTCATTCCTAGGCGATCGGCGCACTGGTATTTTCGTTCTATCTGAGTAGTATCGGATCAAAATTGACATCGTTCAAATATTTATTTTAAGTGTTGAGATAGACTAAAATCTTTTTCAGTTTTGTTATCGAATTATTTGTCTCTATTTTGAAGATTAAAGATTTTATTCACTTTTCGATGCAGAATTATGAAAAATTTGTCGTATAGATAAGAATTCAAAAATATTTCAAATTAGTATGATTCGTTTAATCAAAACGCAACTCTCGCTTTGAATCGAACGGCTCACTTACTTACAAACTACAGAATATTTGACATTTTGTCGGGTACACACCTATCTGTGTAAAATGTATCAACAATTTTCTAGTTCTATTAAAAAACTTTATTAGTGAACGTTAGTTACAACTTAATTTTTAGTATTTGGTTTTCGTTTCTTAATTTCTGATATTATTATTTTTTAGTTTCACCAATCATCATTAAAATGTTCAATGATATTTAATAAAATATGAGTCGCATTCAAAAATTAGGAAGAAAACCATTTCTGCAACGAACAATCGCCGCACGTAAACAACTCGAAAGATACTTTGCTGTGTAAACGAAAAGACACACTTACGAAAAAATGTGAGCGAATGTGTTTTTCAAATTTGCTCACATTCGTTTTTCACATTTGTTCACATTTTTTTAACCATAAAGTTCGAATGAAAAATTTGGCAAATGAGCGAATAAGTTCGGTCATTTCTGGTTACATCTATGAAGACAATGAGTAAATGCGCCAGATACAACAGATGCAACAATTACCGGAAAATATCATTTGAAACCATCACATGTTCATTTTGAAAATCGGCAAATTTGCATTTTTTTACCAAATTCGCCAGTTGTGAAACGCACAATTGCATATAAGAATGTAAGTAATTTGCGATTTTGTTGCACATCTCGGTACATTTACATCTATATTTTGCAGATGTGACCTAAAATTATGAAAAAAATACGCGAAAAGTAGTCAAACTGACCTTTGAAAAGCGTAGAAACAAATGTAAACAAATGTGGAAAATCACATTTGAAAAAATGTATTCAGATATTTTCGACAATTGACGTGCAGTGTTTACACAAAAGTGCGTTATGAAGAAATGTCATAGTTTTGTTTACAGCGGCAAAATTCAAATTCAAAATTGATTGCTTTAGTTGTTTGAATTATTTGTTCATGTGATTCAAACCTGTAATTGTAATTTGAAATCATTTTGAGATGTTTTGAATGGAGCGTAAGGTGAGTTTTTCATTTCAAAATTATTTGTTGGCATAAAATAACAAAAAGAAGAGTTTTCTGTTTCACTGAATATTTGGACAAAGTAAAATTAGCTTGAACATTGAAGTAGAATCGTAAAACATTTAATTAAGAGGGTAGGAATACATCGTTTGACTTTGAGGTGCATGTTGCGTTCTTAAATACAATTTTTTATTTGTTCAACAACTGTCGACATCGTTTGCGCTCTTTGCGAATTTACACATTACCCGCAATAGAGATTTGCTCTATTGTGCTATGTGCTCCTCAAAATACAGACGAGATTCGAAACAAATCAATTTATCCACTTTTCTAATACTGTTATATTATTATTTGATCGGTGTCAAGTTTGATCTCATGCTCGAATAAAACAAATAGCGCCGAGGACCTATTTCTTTATTCATTCATGTTCAGAATGTTACTAAAGTGGAAATGGAAATTCGTGGCTTGCGATGTAGTATAAAAAGAATAAGACAGTCGAAAATACAATAATCAAAAAAAAATATTAAACAAATATTTGTACAAATTTCTATACAAGTTTAGTTTTAATATCGTATGCCTGTCGCGGACACCAATTTTCAGTTTTAAAGTATTGGTTCGAATGTTAACAATTTCCGCAATTCCCCGTTCATTTCAATGGTGTTAGTGCACATCTCGCCACATTCCACCATAAAAAAAGATAGTCGAAGTCTAACCATCGATAAAAGTTGATAGGAAGACGAGGATGAGCAAATGTGAAATTACATGAAATTAGAAAAAATGTGAAAATCACATATTTTCGTATACTCCAAATTTTAACATTTTTGTTTTGTAAGTTAAAAGTAAATGAATAATTATGTCGTAGCGAAATAAAAATATGATTTTTTAATTTAATTTAATAATGGAAGAATTGAAGTAAAAATCGAGTAAATGGAATTATTTGATGTAAATTTTAGGTAATCCGAAACATATAAATACTACAACTAAATAAAATGAAACCAAAAGTTGCAAGGCAGGCCTTACTGAATTATTACTAGAGAGTCAATTATTTATCGGTCACTTTTATCTACAGAATGGCTTAGTGAGTTATTTTCGCAATATTAACTAACTGAGACTAACTTACTGAATGTTGACACCTTTCTAACACTTCAATATTGTTCGGGACCATTGTAGAATTTTCCAAGTAAGAGGTTTTGATTACAAATTTCGAATTTTTCTTCAGAATTTCTGCTCATCGTGTGAATGTTACCATTTGAAAATATGTGAAAAAAGTGCACGTTTCCCGCAACTCCCCGAGTCTTTACGTTTTGTTATTATGTAAGAGAAGGTTGCGCAAATATTCGCTTTATTACTAGGACAGGGTAAACGAAATTATCTACATCGCTAAGAAATTCAGAAGATTGCGATAGATTAGATTTTTACGTTACCCATGATGACCTTCTATTACATCAACTAAGAGGTACAAAATCTCGCTCTAAAACGGTATTTTCATTGTTCTATATACACTACTTTTTCGGCCGCTGATGCGATAAAATTGTTTTCGTTTCATACGGTTTAACCATACGCTCTGTAAGCTCCGTGATACAAAAGTTCAACCAAACAACGAGTGTGTGTGGTATAGAGATTATAAACATACCACAACTATATCCAACGGAAAGAAAGATATTTAAAATTGTATGAAACTCTTTGGAGATATTCAAACACATTGTAGTTATGCTCCGCCTATCTGTGTGCGCAATGGCAGTCTGCACAAGTTATATTTTTCATTGTACCGCCTTGGATATGGTCTTGTGTCACATGTTTATTTATTTATTTTCAGTTCGTATTGCGCCATTGGTCAGTGTAGTCACGTGTTGTATAAACTAAAGTGTTTAGAAAAACAGATTTTTCAGTGGATGACAATTTTCTTTAGTTGTTTTGTGTTTTTCATTTTCGCAACAACAACAAAAATATCAGACAAAAAACTTTACGTACACTATTTGGTGAAATAACAAATATTTTAATCTTAGAGTTTAATCCGTGTCGGTTGAGTTGTTGTAAAATCATTTGTTTGTTGCAATTGTCAGAACAAAAACTGCAAAACTTAGCCAATCGTATTTTACGACTTTTACGCTCAGTGCAATAAAAATTTAGTGCAGTGTGAATCGCCAATTTGACGGATTATTTATTCAATGTGGTTAAGTGTACTGTTTGGTAAAGTTTTAATTAAAAATCTCATTGAAATCTTATTGAAACATGAATAGAAATCGAAATATTTTTATTTCAAGTTCATTTCAAAGTCATTATAGAAAACAACAAAATCTTTTGTTTATTCCGATTTATTGTTTACGGAGACAAATTTTTTTTATTTCAGTTTTCTCACTTCAAAAAACTACGCTCGTCATAATAACATCTGCAACCTGTGCCGTAAAAGCATCAGTCTCCCGCCACAAACTAGTCGCCAACATATTTTTTTAATTTAACTAAAAATAAGTCTGCACACTGCGGCCGTTGGTTTCTTCTTGACCAGTGTTTTTAAGCCAATGAAAATTTTACTCTAATGATTTGTGACAATGCACAAATCCTGAGCGTCGATTTTCGTTTGAGAACTCTCAGCTTAAAAGATTGATTGATTCATTGTCATGCATAAGAGTAGAGGTCGTCAAATTATGAATTCTCAAAGCTACGAAGTCTATGAGAATCGATGTAATTTGCAAGAACAATCCAATGTTTCAAAATGGCATAATAGTTGTTGTTCTAACAGTAGAAGGTGTCATACTGCGATCTGTTTAACTAATTTACACTCTAAAAGATGCGACACACTTGATTCATGTCTACTTGAGATGATGCTCAGATGACTTTAGAATGTGAAGAAACGATTTCCAGCTAACACTTATAGGTCGAGGCCAATTTACTAATTCTTATGCATAGCTCTATTCGACTTTATTTGAATT
Source organism: Pseudolycoriella hygida (assembly GCA_029228625.1). Classification (NCBI taxonomy): domain Eukaryota; kingdom Metazoa; phylum Arthropoda; class Insecta; order Diptera; family Sciaridae; genus Pseudolycoriella; species Pseudolycoriella hygida. The sequence goes on from CM055406.1 coordinate 89,620,186, forward strand.
TGTCACACTTTTCACCGATGATTATTGGAAATTTTAAAACATGCATTGACGTTCAGATCATAGCTCTCTCGACCTTTAAAAACTAATTTTTCAATTTTCCTAATTTTCTTTCGAGCATTAGGAAAGGACCGAATAGACAGCAACAGTAAGTACGATACTTGATATCCATCTAGTCGTAATTCGTAGCGTAGGCGACACAGCATATTGGGAGCTTTTAGTTAATTACCAAACGACATTCCGCGACACTTCAATGTAGCAACATTTCCCCATTTTGTGAATCTTGAGCAAATATCAGCTCTTTTTTCCGTTTAAGGTAATATTTGTTTGCATATTTCATTCATGTCTTTTCCAATATTTGCCTAGCCAACACACAGGTGAGAAGCTAACCGGCACTCAAGCGCTTGATATGGTTTTTTATCAATCCTGACAAGAGATTTTGACCTCCCCTTCTTTGGGTTGGAAACAAGTTGCTCTTTGACTTAAACTTTTAGAAATTCTTGGATGGAAGAACTGATTCATCAGGATGTTGCGACAAAGTTTCAGAAAGCGGTTTTCATTAGCTGTTTTCATTCAATTTTGTTGAAAAGAACTTTGTGAGTCAAAAGGAAGTTGAAATTTCCTCCCCCCCCCCCCCCAACCGCTCTATACATATTTACACGGAGGTAAATATACTTGAACAATGTTTTTGGATGTGCGGATGAAATAATTTTTTCGCCCGAACGGAGCAATGCCTCAAATCATTTCGATGAAAAATGCCCTCCGGTCCAATGTCCGGAAAATTATTTGTTTGAAATTTATTTTGACCCTCGGAAAAAGTGAAGTGATTTATAACAGCAATATTTGCTTCAATTTCCCAAAAAAAAGAAAAAAATTCCGAAAGTTCTCTTCCCGCTTGAAGGAAAAATGTCAGATGAAGAACATTTTCGCCAACTCATCCTTTAGACAGCCCACAACTCAATTATACATTTCATGCTGCCTACTAGGGACGAAAAATGAAAAATATAATCCTAAGGGGCGAAAAGGTAGCATGAAATACTTAATACGCAACACGGGAGAGAATTTTCGGTTTACTCACTTGTTGCGTAAATAATTATTTCAACTTTTCTTTGAATAAAGGAGAAAGCCCACGATTCAGTGAATAAAAATCCCTAAAATGTCTTCATACGTGATTGGGATCAAAGTATGAAGTTTGCCATTATTCCACATAGAACGTTGCGCCAAATTTAACGACATCACCAATGTTTCGCAGGGGAGTGCTGCATTGACATGGAGATTAAAAGAGTTCACGATGTTTTTTATGTATGCTTTTAGCGCGATTACATTGTGAATTTTCCGTAATAACATTCTCAAAATAATCGATCCCAAACTATTTCAAAATTCTAGTGACAAATATTAATAAAAGAATTACTTTCTTCGACCTAGGGTTAGACCAAGAAGGAGTTTTATTGATTGAGTTAAATCAGATCTAGGAAATAAGGGGATTCTATCACATGGTCAAACCATCTCTTTGGCAAGTGATAAGGTAGCGTGGAGGAGGAAGGTTCACGATGACAACGTAGGAATGATGATGATGATGATGATGATGATTCCTTGAGTAAATATTTCATAAAATTTGTAAAAAATTTCCAACTTCTCAAACTTAAGAATTTTTAGGAATTAAATACCCTGAAGTAGAACCACCAAAGTAGCGCAACTAGCAAATAATAATCTAGCACCTAACGCGTCATGGGTTGTTAAGGCAGATTATTATTATTATTCTTGGTAGAAAGCCAGTACGTTACCATTGAGCTAACTCGTTCCCACCCATAATTATGAAAATCGTGAATAAATCGAAAAAAAATCTTTTCTAGGATTTTTTTTTTGTAAATCAGCTCTCAACAGACAGTCCACAGAAACCATGCAGCTTTATTTTTACTGCTTCACAGTCACAGTTTTCTTCCGAGGTATCATCAACCTTCAAAAATTTTGAAGCGTGTAATTTTCTCTACTTTCATTAATTTGGAAAGTTCCTTTAACATCGATAACCAACGTGCTGTTTAGTGGAAAGGGTAACTTTGACCACCTTTCCCACGATGCTGAGAATAATTTCTGCAACAGTTATTATTGCGTAAAATCGAAATAATTCGTCAAATATTCATAGCAAAATGAATGAATAATCTTTTGATTTTTTATGGGAAAGGTGGTCAAAGTTAGAGACTTTTACGGTACGTTAAACTCAATTTGATTTTCCAGAAACTTAGATTACATGCAGAATATGAATGAATGAGTTAAAACTCTGGGAGGGACTCTTCTGAGTATGCATAACTCATTGAATCTTTTGAATAAGTAGATTTATCAGTTTGGGACCACTACTGGGTCATGAAACACAGATCTGCTGATCCTTTCTTCCTTTCCCGTTTATCACGTAAATCCTTCGAACCTACCAGTACCAGCGAGGAACTTGTCGAGGAAAATTGGTCCTAGCTTTAGTACATTCAGAAGCCTCACATGACCACACAGAGTTCTGAGTTTTAGTTGAGAAAACCTTGGACACTCGCACCCAGCTTTACCAGTTCATACTCTCTCTCACTTCCATCTATTCCAGAGTGCCCCGACACCCAAGCAACCGTCAGTGTACTTTTGAACTCTCTCATTGATTTGGTGGTGACAAGCGACATTATGCATACGATTTTTTTGTGGTCGATTATGTACATTTTCCTTGATGTGAAACTAAGAAAAATTCTATAAAAAATTATTTCCGGGAACACAACTCACCTCGCCTAACTCCCAAAAAACTTTTTTATAAAAAGTTTGAGTTCAGCGCCGAAAGCTATAGGTTTATAATACATATTACACTTATCACAAGGTTTTTTGTCTCTTATATTGGTCAGTGTTAGTCTTCAATTAGGGTCAAACAGAGCAATCTCTCCAATATGTGAAATTCGCTGGGCGACAATACCAAATCGCATTTTAAAAAAAGTTCTTCCACAAAAAGTTCCTAGGGTGGTCCTGAACAAATTTCCGACGTGGGCGTATTGAAAGAAAAAAACTTTTTTTTGACCCTCCCCATTCCTCATCCAAATATCATTAAGTAAGAGTCTGTCCGCAGTTGTGAATGCTCTAGCCTTGATGATCGTTTGGATGGGTGCAATATGCGTAATAAGTAAGTTCGTCATACAAGGCGGAATTCAGAATTTTGAAACAATCTTACCGTCAGTACCATGCCGTAGATATTTTCGATGGATTTCAGATTTGTTCGTACACTTTTCATGTTGTACCGCTACCAGTGGCCGATTTTATCTGCGGCTTCTTCTTTGCCTACCTCTCATGAGCATCAGGTGAAGTATCACCCGCCGACAACGTGGGTCGCTGGAAACGATACAGCTACGAATGGAAAGGTTGCAAACAAATTTAAAATCATTGTTTAAGGGCGGATTGAGCTGCGTTTTCGCTGGTAAAAAAAATTAAAATATTTTTCGTCTCGAAATTTTTCAGAGAATTGTTTTTTTCTTTTCTATAAATGTCAATCAGAGTCGTTGATCGTTTGATTGAAAAACTATTAACTTGAAGTGAAAATTCAAACATTACGTACAGAATAATTTTCGTAGCATTAAATTTGTTTCAAATGCGAAAAGAAAGTACCAAAAACCATCAAAAATGTTGAATAGGAATTATGACAATGTGCGTAGCGAATTGATAAAAAGTGATGCTAGAGCCATCTAGTTTGTGATCTCTATAAATCAGAACGAAAAATAACTTACGAAATCATCAAAATGCAAGAAGTGTGCAGTTCGTTGGATCCACAAATTGGACCACACATTAAATCTGAATCACCTTTAATCAACGTACCACAACCGCCTCAACAAATTTCAAAAATGCCACCCAACTGTGATAAACGTATGGATCCATCGTACTGGATTGGTTCGGAAAGTGGATTTATCAATTCACAGCCATCAATGGCCGAATTTTTGACACATCTTAGTCCCGAAAGTCCTAAACTTAATAATCAAGTTTGCTCCGTTTTACCGGATGCTATTGATGGTGTACCAGAATATCCTTGGATGAAAGAGAAAAAAACAGCTCGAAAGAATAACAGTCAAGGTAAGATGTTCAGAAAATAAAAATTTTCAAGCATTAAAACACCATAAGCCCAGCAATCATTTTATGTTACACTCTGTGTAATTTTTTTCAGTTTCAAATAAACCTTGAAATTTTAATTTTAAACGTGGCGCCAATAATCAAAAGAATTAATAAGTATCAAAACGAAACAAAACCACATCAAAAGTTAAAGGAAAAAAATCCGAATCTATTATTTGCCATCATTTGTAATATTTCTGATTGATCGAAGTTCATTTATTATTCAGACGAAGAAGAAAAAAAATGCTTCATTCAAAAGTAAAACAACAAATGACGAACTGTGTGCGACTACCCTATTATTTATGTTCATTTGTCAAGTAGAACCTTAAAAAGTTTTTGTTTTTTTTACGATGCTGCATTACGTATGTAGTGCTGATGCGGTATCTTTACGTATCAAAGAAACGGTGCTTTTATAATTTATTTTAATAATACAATGTTCCAATGGTGAAGGTATGTTTCTGTTTATTTATATTTATGTACACTGTACACACATGACCGTAAGCGTAATTTTTCTTTTTCAAAAAACACTTGTCTTGCATTATGCAATTTTACCACGGATTTTTTTTTTGTTCATTTTATTTAATATTTGAAGCAAATGATTTAAGAATGGCTATGCATCATTCAAATTTTGAAAGCAACTTTCGTGTAAGTAAAAGAAAATTTTGTGAAAACAATGCAACGTTTGAACTTCTCCATCAGTTCAAAAAAAAACACTTGCCGTTAATGAATTACCTTATGAATGTCTCTGCGTAAATGATCATTTCAAATTAAATTAATGGGAATTGTGATAAATGTTAAACTTTTTTCATTATTTAATTCCACGATGGACAAGCGGGAATGAAGATTGAAACTACACAGAAAGTACGCAGTTGGTTGTAATATTTTGGCAAATTTAAACAGTTTTTTTTTTTAAATTTAATTGCGAAAATTGCATATTTACAATGTAATTTTCCATGTGAGACAGTGAAGGTACACAACACAAAATATGTTTATTTTCGCTGCATATTTCGGGTACTTCGAGCATTGAAATAAATGTCGCTTTCTAAGTTAATGCGTACTGTATAAACTAAAGCGGCCAGTGGAAAAGAGTACTTTTCATGCAACTTGTAAAAAAAGAACACCAAAGAGAAATAGGGCATAAAAATAACATTCAACTTTTCAAAACATTAAAAATGAGCCAGATGAACCACCGTTCTATTTTTAAACTTGAATTTTAGGTTCACTACGAAGTTTGTACGAAGTTTGTAAAACGGCCAAAAGAGAGAGAGAGCGAGAGCTGAAAATCTATCAAACAAATTTCCGTTCGTTCGCATGAGCAAAGTTGGTTAGGTCGTTCCAGAGATAATGCTGAGCAAGTGTCTGAAAACGTGGTTTTGCGACGGTCGATGGAACGTTTCCGCATACATCTCTGCAGATATTGCATGTAAAATACTTGCTCAAATGATGTGTAGCCCAAAAAACGTTGGACAAAATATCGCGGAAATCGAATAAGTGGTTTGGGTACATGGAGTGTGCCAACTGACGCCACTCGACCGTCCAAATCGGTGGAGGTTTTTGATGACGAATGTAGAAATCTTAAATTTGTAGATTTTTCTAACTTTTGATAAAAATAGCCTTTTGGAAAGGTAAACAAGGAACGGGTTAGCTCAGTGGTAACGTACTGGCTTTCCACCGAGAATATCCGTGTTCAATCATGGTGGGGACAAATTCTGTATACGATTTTTCTTCAATGTATAGCATGAGCGTAACGTTCCTAGGCACACCCAGGCTTTATAATTTGGGTAGTTGTGAATTTGGTGCCGCAACGATTCGTACATAGAAGAATGACAAATGATGTCACCCATATTCGATGAATTTTGTGTACAAATATCTGAGTCTGACTTTGGACGAAAATATAATTAGCATCAGAAGAAATCCTAATGGTAAAATGCTAGCTACAGTTAGGCGTGGTTCGGAATTCACGTTAAGCATGTGGTCCTAAAATGCCTGTCGCTAAAACACATTGATGGGGCAAACTGGTATTCTAAGCTCTACTAGTTTCCGCCCTAGTACATCATAGATGGCACTAGGTTTGTGTGCAATTTCCCACTGACACAGTAAAAACGTCGGTAACAAAAGGATCTCTAAAAGAATCCATGTGAGGTAAAAACTCACAAAAATTGCGAAGCTAGTAAGTAAAAATGATCTAGCCTCAGACCCGGACGGGTTGTAACGGCGGATATTATTAAAGGTAAACATCACATCAAGTACAGAAAATGCAGATATATTGGCAATATAAGTATTAGTGCGGAAAACCACCCCCATTTTGATAGATATTGATAGATAGATATTTATTCTAAATACAAGTCGCAGGTGATTCTATTGTCGGTCACAGATCGTTTGCGAAGAACTGCAGTGCTGTTCTTTCATTGATCATAACATCCAGTTCTTTTTGCAATTCCTTTCGGAACTTCAACCGTATAGAGAATATAGACAAAATTGAGTTTTTCTTTCTTATTATTGGTTAAGAGTATAATTTAATATACTAACGTTAGGACCAACTTTTGTAACGAATCTCATTAATAACTAGTTTTGTAATTTCACAGACAGAAGAGCCGAAGAGGTTGAATTGCAGCGACTCTACGATTTCAAACACCTCCTAAATGAGATTAGTAGGGAATTTCAGGGAATTTTCGAAGGTCTAGACTCGTATTTTTAGTAGTACTTTCGGACTTTGCACTATAGCCGGACACTATGCCATGCGAAGTACTCGATACGGATCCATAAACTGTTAATTCGAAACTACTATCGGCGGATAAAATCAATAATTCTATTATGTAATCGGATTTTCCATAATTAAGTGATCATCCATAAGGGACGTCCGACGCTAGGGGGGAGGAAGTACACAAAAACCGGACGAATTCGGATGGGGGGAGGGGGTGTTGTAACGTTCAACAAAAAATGCCGCATCAAATGTCGCAGTGTCGAAAACTTTTATCTGAGGTTTCAAAGACAGTCTGAGATATGATATGATCAAATTTCACGTAGGGAGGGGGGGGGGGGTTCAAAAATTACCAAAAAATGTTGGACGTCTTTTATGGATGACCCCTAATTTATTTATGAAATATATTCAGCCTTAAGGTAAAGTTAAAAAAATATAACTTAAGACACTATTTCCGTCTTGTGCGTTTCATGGGTTTCGTTCGTTTTCTAATTTTAAAAAAGGTGTAATAGCGCCGCTAATCTTTAATATCCTCGCTAAAACGACTGGCGTTTCGCTTACAGCATAATTAGCGAGGTATACATTTCACTGCTCGCTAAAATTTTATTTTCCACTCTACCTCAACATTCGCATACTTCATAATTTGTAAGTTTGAAAAAATGTGAAAAATAGACTACATTTTGTTAAATACCGTTTGAAGCTTCGACAAGTCATATCACCTTAACGCTGATTGTATAGAAGAAACAAATAATCTCAAGTATCAGATCTTGCATTTCTCAAAGAAACAGACTCGAAGGGTATGTTGTAGTAGCCAAGTCGGGGGAGGCAGGCTGGTGCCAAAAAATTATGTTAGGGAAGTTTGAATCTAGTATCCAGTACAGCGCAAAACTTTTTGATTTGGCATCAGGCTGCCCTTTATGTGACCTCAAACAACGAGAAAGAAGGCAGCCTGGTGCCAAAAATTGAAAAATATCACCATGACGGCATTGACGAATGCTTAACAGCGCACTAATTTTCATCTTGACACCAAGCTGCCGCTGCCTTCTACATTTAAACGAGCATAGCTCAAGAAGGCAGCCTGGTACCAAGATAAAAATTGATGCGTTGTGAATTATTCGTCAATGCCGTCATAACGATATCCTTAAATTTTTGGCACCAACCTGCCTACTCTGTGCCGTGGAACTATGATAAAGTACGCAGCCTGGTGTCACATTGAACTTGTTTTCCAAGGAGTACTTTTGCTATTGGCTTTAAAATTGCCTTACATCATTTTTTGATCCCATGCTTCCTAGCCGAAAATGCAATCTTCCACTTGTTGCTACTTTTTGAAGGCAGCGTACTTCGGATTCAAGATCCAGTAGTTTCATACACTAGAGTAAAGATCATTCTAGTGCATGAAAGAACTATAATTGCTCAATGTATTGGAGATTCTCAGTAAAACTGTAACAAAGTGCGCCATCAATATGTGGAACTTCACCTTAGGCAATCTTACAACAGTACCAGCAAGAAGAAAACAGTGTGTAAATGCCGTAATTTTATTCACAGTCGTAGGTTAGCCAAGCAGAGTGACCACTTTCCTAAATCGAACCTATCTACATTTATATGGAAGTCTACGGTGTGTGGAAAACCTTGTGACACGCTAGCTTCAAAGGATACAGGTACAAGGAACTAATTTTCTCAACAATCATAGAAAATTTCATTCTAATGTTTCCGAACTTTTAGAAATCCATTGTAAAATGTAGAAATAAAGACCTGTCGTAAAAATATGATCGAAAAACCTTTCTTCTACTTATTTCGCCTTCAATTCTCAAGATTGAAACAAGGTCAAGAAATTTCTACTACATCTGCTACAATTCTGTGAAATTGACACAGCATAACTTCCTTTTGTTCAGGGCAGTCTAGCCAGACAATAAGTCTGTATCATATAAAATTGGAAACAATTGATAGCCCGATAATTTCGTTCACTTATTAACGACTCTCTCTAAAATTCGACTGCGAAAAAGTGCGCTAAGAGTTTTTACAAATTCGCTGTCGAATTTTAGAGTGAAACGGCCAACATTATCACTACTATTATTTCTACTATACGAATTTAGCGAAGATGAGCGTTTGCTACTAGCGAACGCTATTAGCGCGCTAGTTTATGAAAGTTTAGCGAATTACATTAGCGACGCTAACTATTTATCAATCCTAATGTTACCGTCAGCTTCGCCTAAAAATTGGCTAGCGAATACAAGCATCCATTCATGTTTATTGAACGAAAATTTACAGTATAAGTTATTATAACGACTATACATGGGGAAAATATTTTTTAAATGGAAACAAACAAAATCGCGAAAATGTTAACCTGTGGTGCGATTTTAGGAGAACTAAGAATTTAGGATTACAAACATTTTCTAGGTAATACAAACGTATGACTAAGAAAGTTCTCAATAGAGCCAGTTAACTGCAGTCTGTCTATGTCACTCATTCAATTTAAAATAATTTTGTTAAATAACTGTATCTGCGTTCTTTGACTTCGAACTTTTTTTTTGGTATGTAGTATCAAGACATGTGATTCTTCATAACTAGTAAAACTTTTGAGCTTAAACCAAACGCAAAATAAATAAATAATTCTCAAAATTATACCAGTGGCCGAATCCATGCGACGAAGTTCCTAAACAGCGAGATTTAGCCATTGTTTTTTCTTCTGTCTACGTGTGGGTATGGCCTAGATTGTGCATGACTAGATTGGGTCATGGCACCGGTTACATGATTATTAATAGGAAGTACAAATGAGCGAATGTTTTAATATACGATGACACCCGATGACCCAATCTAGTCATACACAATCCAGGCCATACCCACATACGCATTTGTCGGGATTCCTTCTATACTTACTAATTGATTGCCAAATATTACCATTGTGTCCTTGTATTTTCGATTTGCGCTGAATTGCAGATTCGGCTTCTCTATACCATAATCCCTACTCTAGGGAGCGTGTGAATTCAGATTGTTAGAAACTCAATCGAAAACAAATAGTCCTTGTATGCTTCGTACGGTTCTAATAAACACCATCCTGTCATCTCCATACTAAAATATTCAAAATGATCACAAAACATTTTGCGTGATTAAATATCGTAGTCTTAAAAATCACAACACAACGTAGCCATATTGACATTGTGAGTTTACAGGGTGAGATTAAACATTCTATGTGGGATCAACCTTCGGAAAGACAATCGATCGATAAAATTATCCGCAAAAAAACCTCTTACAGAGGAGGTGTGACGCAAATCCTTATGTCTGCTTACAAAAGCTGTGAAATCAGAAAAGTGTGAAGCATTAATCATCGAAGGTAAAACTTTTTTCTTCCAGTTACAAAAGTTCTGAAATCAGAGAGGGTGACGCATTAAGCTTCGGTTCGCAACAAACATTTTTAAACAAAATTATGTTGAGTTCAAAAAATTGCGTCACAAATGTCAGACCCAACGACGAAATAACGTAAGTCACTTTTTGCTTGTCCCGGTAGATCAATGGCTAGAGCACTCGAGAGAAAATCTTTATTAACAATAAAGTGTGCTGCTTACATTTTGTAAGATGCTTTAAAAACACAGCATACCCATCAAGCATTAAATGACAAAAATTTTGACTAACTGTTAATGTCGAATTTAAAATTTGGAATTAGTTCAATTACGAATAAATGTGTTGATGAATTATGTGATTAGTTTTAACTAGAATTTCTTCAAATATTACTTTAAGGTCCGAAAGTGATAATTTAAAATTTTGAAAAAAGTTTACAACCTTTCGCCAACTGTGCCCCGGCTGCCGAACCATAGTCCGAGAACTGTCCATTTGCGTATGCCGTTTTTTGGTGCAAAGTTTTCTTGCAGGAAAGGAATGCATTTTTCATAAATTGTTTTCTTTTCATCACAAATCTTTGAATCTTGATCTTTGTCAGAATTTTCGTAACGAATCGTTGGATCCAGAATGAATGCATTATTCGATTTTGGTTGGAATACGACTATGTCACAGAATCTTGACTTTCCTTCTGTATCGACCGCGTAGACTTCTTCGAAACAGTCTGACAACAGTTTTGTAATCTGATTTTTGACGCTATGGTGTCTAGCGGTGATTAGCAAGTTATTCGTAGGACAACATCCGGTTACGCGTGCGATCGTTTCTTTAAATAAATAGAGATATTTACTGGCGTGGGTTCGAATCCCACTGGGCTTATGAAGCAAAGAGTGTTGTTATTTTCAAATTATAATTGCAATATTCGTAATTTCAATTATGAAGATAAAATTATACAAAATAGTTGACTGCAGAAAGTTGAGGTAGGAAGTAAATAAGTAAAAATATGGTACAAAAGATTTTGATGGTTTCAAACTACAACATCTTGTATGATGTACAATTGACCGCTGTTTATGCGGATATTATGGCGATTCAGGCACATACAAACACCACTACACACATGTGTAAGCAATTCTAAAAAAAAAATTCATCAGTGAAACAGTTTCTTGTTGAATCGATTTTTGATAATGTAAGTAGTAAGTAGTTGCTTTGTATTGAATTTTTTTGTTGGAATTTTTCTTCAGAGATGATGTTAATCCCAAAGAGTACTTGAATGTTAATTCGCTTTTATTCTTACGCAGTAAACATTTACGAATATTCTGTGTTGCGAACAGTTCTCCTTTATGAACTTTTCTCTGTGTCAAATTTTGTTTCTTCTGGAAGATATCTGTGAAAGTGTGGAATAAAAATACGAAAAGACTCCTTGCACATTGTGCAAATAGTCTCTTCTATGTATTGTTGGCTATTTGAACATTGTGCAAATAGTCTCTTCTATATTTTGTAGGCTATTTACACATTGTGCAAATAGTCTCTTCTACATACCTTCTACCCTAGTCAACAATATGTAGAAGAGACTATTTGCACATGGAAAGACCTAACATTTAACCAAAACTTTTACACAAAGAAGAAAGTTTCCAATGTAATTTTTCAGCAATTTTATAATATGTACATGATATGTATATGTATTTGTACATGTATGTATGGCGGCTAACGAAAGTAGGGAACTTTTCCTTTTACGAAATGTCACAAAAACTAGGTGGTTAACGCAGCTGGAAAACTTTTCCTTTTACGAAATGTCACGAAAACTAGGTGGCTAAACGAAGCTAGGGAACTTTTCCTTTTACGAAATGTCACAAGAACTAGGTGGCTAACGAAGCAAGGGAACTTTTCCTTTTACGAAATGTCACAAAAACTAGGTGGCTAACGAAGCTGGAAAATTTTTTCCTTTTACGAAATGTAACGAAGACTGGGTGGCCTACGAAACTAGGAAATTTGCGCTTTAATGAAACGTCACGAAAAGCTAATTGGCTAACAAAGCTAGGGAACTTTTCCTTTTACGAAATGTCACACAAACTAAGTGGCTAACCAAGCTGGAAAACTTTTTCTTTTAAGAAATGTAACGAAAACTAGGTTGCCTACGAAACTAGGAAATTTGCGCTTTAATGAAACGTCACGAAAAGCTAGTTGGCTAACGAAGCTAGGGAACTTTTCCATTTAAAAAATATGAAAAAACTAGGTGGCTAACAAAGTTGGGAAACTTTTCCTTTTACGAAATGCCACGAAAACTAGACGGCTAATGAAGCTAGAGAACTTTTTCTTATACGAAATGTCACAAAATGTAGGTGGCTAACGAACCTAGGGAATTTTTCCTTTTGCGAAATGTTACAAAAAGTAGGTGGCCAACGAAAGTAGAGAACTTTTCCTTTTACGAAATGTCACCAAAAGCAGGTGGCTAACGAAGCAAGGGAACTTTTCCTTTTACGAAATGTCACAAAAACAAGGTGGCTAACGAAGCGAAGGAACTTCTCCTTTTATGAAATGTCACGAAAAGTAGGTGGCTAACGAAGTTAGGGAATTTTTCCTTTTACGAAATGTCACAAAAACTAGGTGGCTACCGAAGCTGGAAAACTTTTCCTTTTACGAAATGTCACGAAAACTAGGTTGCTAACGAAGCTAGGGAACTTTTCCTTTTACGAAATGTGAGGAAAACTAGGTGGCTAATGAAGCAGCAAAACTTATCCTTTTACGAAATGTCACGAAAACTAGGTGGCTAAACGAAGCTAGGGAACTTTTCCTTTTACGAAATGTCACAAATCTAGGTGGCTAACGAAGGGAACATTCGTCTAAGTGTGCAAATAGTCTCTTCTATACACCTTCGGCTATTTGCACACAGTGTAAATAGTCTCTTTCATAAAAATAAGCCAATGATAAATAGTCAATTTAAGTTAACATAACGTTCTAATATAAAGGGAGTTCTCAATGCTGCTGCAATTGTAAGTCTTTATTGTCATTGTGCCAGAACCGCATGATTACAAACCAACACTATAAACTAAATATTTCCGGAAAGGGGTCTGCACCTTAGATCAGGTATTTTACAGGAAGTCTGCAAATTGTTTTGATAGACACAATTTCGACTATTAAAAGGATTTCTTTATAAAGAATAACTATCTTCACTCAATTCTTTTCACCCTTTGCCTCATATATTTTTAAAACTGTTGTAGAAACTGTGATTATTTTGTTTCTTAGGAATTATTAATTGGGAGCATAATTTAATATACTTCGATTATTGCCTCCATCACGCAAAGGCCAGAATTTACAATTAAAATTTCGTTTGACTACAATTTAAATTTTGTTTCAATCATAATCATATTAGGCTTTCTTCGAAATTAATTCATGAGCCTCTGTGAACTTAAAAAGAAAACATAACCAAAGACCCGTACGTATCAGAATAGATGTGACAAACAGAATAGATGTGGCAAAGTGAGTCAAACGTACCTAAATATACAAATAAGCAAACAATCCAACGTTTTCTGTTCTTTTATAACTGTAAGAATTTCAAAGATCCATAGAAATTACCGAAGGTAATGTCAAAGGCCCTACCGAAGTACGTCTCAGACCATTCAAATCTAGAAAAGTTTATATCATTTTCCCCTAAACACCTGAAACACGTGTTATCTAAAATTTTATTCTCTACAACTTTGCCTTTGGAAGCAACTTTCTACCTCTCATAGTTCTTCAGATTCGGGTCATTCTGCCCAATAATGGAAGTGGCCATTTACCAGGATTGGGCCATATTTCGCCAAAACCCTGAAGCATGTGTTCGCTTAAATTAATTTTCTACAACTTCAACCTTTCATCTCTCATAGTTCTGGAGATTCGGGTCATCCTGCTTAATTATGGAAGTGGCCATATACCAGGATTGGGTCATATCTCCCCAAAACCCTGAAACACGTGTTCACTTAAATTTAATTCTCTAAAACTCCGCCTTTGGAACCAACTTTCTAGCTCTCATAGTTCTGGAGATCTGGCATCCTGCCCAATTATGGAAGCGGCAATATACCAGAATTGGGCCATATTTCACCAAAACCCTGAAACACGTGTTCGCTTAAATTTAATTCTCTCCAACATTGCCTTTGACAGTAAATCTCCATATTGCATAGTTAAGTAAATATAGACGAAGAACTGTTTTCGTATTCCACTCCATTGGTCCCAGTGCCCGGGCCCTTGACCCGATTCCGACAAAAATTTTGTACCAGTTTTGTGACATCAAATGCTTTCATTTGACACCAAAATGAGGAATTTCCGTGTTATACCTGCTGAGATATTTGCGAAAAAGCTTCACGGACCCTCGAAAAACCATGTTTTTGGTCACTTTTTCGACCATATCTCCGGAACCACTTCATCGATATTGCTCATCTTCGAACTTGAATCATGGGAGGCATGTACCTTTCAGGAAAAAAAGTTTAGGCTGATCGGTTGAGCCGTTTGGAAAAAAAAGTGGAGACGGACAGACAGACGGACGGACAGACAAACGGACATTTTTTTTTATTGTAATCATACGCTCATCAAAGAAGAAACTTGGACATTTTTTTTATTGCTGATTCGTCATCTCTGGACGATAATAGATACATCCCTCCCCCCTCTCACCTCGATCTAGCCCCTGTTACAATAAAATTGTTTGTAGTAAACGTATAGGACCTTTGTACTTCGTACGGGTCCAAATATCCTACGTTAGTTAGTTAGTTCGTTAGTCAGGCCATTTGTATGAAAAAGCGTGAAAAACCACCTTTTTGGCTGCAGCTCGAAAACGGTCCGATAACTGTTCCTAAAATTTTGCAGGGGCCTTCGGCTGGGCATTCTGCGCCATATGAGATTTAAAAAAAAAGGGGGAGGGGGGGGGGGCTACCGGCGTAATTTGGGCGCCAGCTCTCATGGAAGCTCCCATACAAAAGCATATTTTGTATGTGTTTGTGTGTGTATTCAAGGTATGGGTCAAACACGAGCTAAATTTTTAGAATGTGACCTGAGGCGGCGGTGATGGTGAAATCGTGGCGGCGGTCAGTGGTGGCCGCCACTGCCAGCTATAGCAACCGCGAGAGGTGCCGTGGCGGCAAAAAGTTTTTATGAATGAGGGTTGTAGAGGAAGTGACTGATCATTTTCGTAGATAAAAGTGGTGGCCGCCACCGCCAGCTATGGCAGCCGCGCGAGGTGCCGTGGCGCCAAAAAATTTTTATGAATGAGGGTTGTAGAGGAAGTGACTGTGATCATTTTCGTAAATGTAAGTGGTGGCCGCCACCGCCAGCTATGGCAGCCGCGCGAGGTGCCGTGGCGCCAAAAAAATTTTATGAATGGGGGTTGTAGAGGAAGTGACTGCGATCATTTTCGTGGATGTAAGTGGTGACCGCCACCGCCAGCTATGGCAGCCGCGCGAGTTGCCGTGGGGCCAAGAAGTTTTTATGAATGAAAGTTGTAGAGGAAGTGGCTGTGATCATTTTCGTAAATGTAAGTGGGGGCCGCCACCGCCAGCTATGGCAGCCGAACGAGGTGCTGTGGCGCAAAAAAATTTTATGAATGATCGTTGTAGAGGAAGTGACTGTGATCATTTTCGTAGATGTAAGTGGTGGCCGCCACCGCCAGCTATGGCAGCTACGCGAGGGGTCGTGCCGCCAAAACATTTTATGAATGAGGGGTGTAGAGGAAGTGACTCTACTTCCAAAACTACTGATATCACAATAAAAACCCTTTTTAAAAGGGAAACGTGGCGCAAGTCTCTTTGTTTCTTCTTCTAAAACGACTGATAACAATTGGGGTGACGCTTACAGCTTTGAAACGCAAAAAAAATTTTTGGAATGTTTTCATTTTTGATTAAAAAAATGCGTCACAAATGCCGGACCCCCCAGTGTTATAGTTTTTCTACGCTTTCAGCTTTCATACTCAAAAAATTGATTTCCTGTACAAAAATACGCAAAAATATGCATCCCATAAAGTCAAATCTGAGTCATCCCAAAAAATTCTGCTGTGGCTAAAAACCAGGATTGGAATTATTTTCGGTAAATCCCCTAATCGCAAAAAATTTAATTCTCTACAACTTTGCCTTTGAAAGTAAATCTCTACATCTAATAAACACTGTTTAACAAAATATTGACAAAAACTTCACTTACTGTCGGACATGGCTGAGTTGATTGAGTTTCGTTCAATCCATGGGCCACTCAACCAATTTTCACAAAAAATGTTTCCAGTTTCTTGAAATGAAAATCTTTAATTTGACAATTTAACAATTTCGATGAAATATTAAGGAGATATATGCGAAAAGGTTTCACTGACCCTCGAAAAATTACGTTTTTGGACACTACGACTAAAGCATATTACTCCCGCCTCGATTTACCCCATGTTACAATAAAGTGTCTTGTAGTAAGCGAATAGGACTTGTATCTCGTACGGGAAAAAAATTGATACACAATTATTTCATTTTCTCACGGACGTAGAATGTGCGAATAGTGCCCAAGTAAAACTATTCGCAGAATGTGCGAATAGTGCCGAAGTAAAACTGCGAATAGTAGCAAAGACAAACTATTCGCACATTTTGCGAATAGTTCTAAAGTAAAACTATTCGCAGAATGTGCGAATAGCAACTGCGTATTTTTTACATGATCTACATAAATTTTACATAATTATCCATGAACTTTCCAACATTTTTCCATGAAAAATACACAAAATTTACATTATTTTTCCATCAAAAATATAATTTTGAAATACACCTCATGAAAAAGATAAAGTTGCATTTGAAAAGATTCTACAGTATGAATTACTCATAATTCGGACTACTGCGAGATTTGACGCAACCTCAATTTGCCACGACATCACAGGGGAGCCGGTATGGTTTCACCAGATTCCGAGAGAAATATAATCACAATGAATAACTGAGGGTCGCATGAAAAAATTAAATTAGTAAAACTAATTAGCGCATTCAGCAATTGCAAATTAATGCAATCAAAAAAGTGTCGGCGGCTGCGATCCTGCGACGCTAATGTTTGGTTCCTAATCTAACAGAACTAATTTCCGGCAGAAGTTGCTTTAATCGGGCTCAGGCAATTTGGTTCGCAGCTGTGACCGTACTAGGTTAAATAATAGAGTATTACAGTGGACCCTGCGAAAGTAATTCATTACATGAGGGCACAATTTTGTTATAAGAGCCAAACTCGCGAGTGATTTTTTGAGAAACCAGCTTTGCATACGTGTAAAGCTTGCATATCCGAGCCGAAGGCGAGGTATGCAACTTCACGAATCAAAATATCAGATTTCAAAGCGTGTTGCTGAAAGTAACGCGAGTGAGTTTGCGAGTTCATAAAATTGTGTTCGAAGTAATGAATTATGTAGCAGAGTCCACTGTATAATGTTTATTGCGCATCCATCCGAAAGTTGAGCATGACATGTATGTTTACCCCCTACGAAAACCATGCATTACATGTTGGGTCTTTTTTACCTTACTTGTGAAAAAAGACCCTACGTGTAATGCTTGATTTTCATAGGGGGCAAACATACATGTAATGCTCAACTTTCGAATAGGATAGCCAATAAAATATAAAAAAATTTTATAGCTTTCACTAGGAAAAGTACTTTCGGCTCTTGTCCTTGTGACATAAATAACTAATTCCAGTGACCATCTCAAAAATTTCGATTTTTCGTACGGGTATGTTTGCATCTAGATTTCTGTTTAACTTTGAAACCGAACTGCACCGAACTGGTCGAACTAGTTATTCTCATGAACATTTTATCGTGTGCCGTTTTCTATTTCAAACTCTCCCGGAAAATATTTTTCTCTGCACTTTCATGTGAAATGTATGTCAGGTACATTATTGGTGAAATTATTTGTTTTTTTATTCGCAGTTCGTTTCACATTACAGTCATTTAGAAAGCATATGGCATATCACTAGTTAACATGAATTCCACATGCTTTAAATGGGGAAATTTAATACAAAACGAAAATCAAAATTCCAAATGAAAATTTCGTTTCGATGAGATTGTATATAAAACAAATAAAAAAAGAACTGTGTGCATATAAATAAAACCATTTAATTAAAAATCGGCAGACGAATAACGAACGACGACTAGCATTGAATTATAAATGTTGAAAATGAAAAATTATATTTCTGACAGACACGCAATAATAACTCATGAATTCATATTCATGGTATTATAGAAACCTTTGGGTAAACAATTTTACTTTTTACATCCACGGTTCTATGGCAATGGCCATGTATTGCAAGAATAAAATGCTTATATGCATATTGGGTTGGATACTGTACCGGTTTAGTGGATGTATTGTGCACCTACAGAAATGTGTTTGGGTAGTGTTCATCATTCATGCAACAACCATGAAAATTAATCTTTCTTTTATTAAATTTATTTTTTTTCTTACTTCATCTCTTCAAAATCTATTTTTCAAGTATGTTTGATTTTTGATTACTTTTTCATTTGTTGATGGGACCACCTCAATTCAAATTTGTTTAACGTAATTCTCTTATGAGATTAGAGACTTAGACTGAGCCGTGTTCGTTAATTCTATTAGCAATTGAAAAACTTACAATAAAAAATTATTCTTCTGGTGCGGTGGTTACATTCAATTTAGATTCGATTTGGTAGACTTTTAATGAATGAATTGTTTTCTCTGTTTATTCAAAGCCCCATACCCAAGTCAATGTATTCACGTGAAGCTATAACACATTTTCATTGTTTGAAACATTTCATCGTTCATCAATAAAAATTAAATGCAAATGACGTTGCGTTTTTTTCCATAAATTTTCAGCAAAATATCATAAGTTCTTGTATCCTGCACTGAGTATATGTTGTCTAGTGAAATGTTCAGGGCCGTGCATTGTTAAATCGTCAGAGGGGATAATCTAAAGTCATTTTCGTTTTTTTTTCTAACGCAAAAATTTACAATCAACAACATTTCGATTACATATTTAAGTTCCGAAAAAATTGGGATAGTTTTCAACCCTAATTCTTCATTTAGTCCATTTAACTTTGGCGCTGCAAAAAAATTTACACTCATTTTTGTCTCATTGTGTTCTATGTTCGATCTTCAAGCAAAAATAACGAATCCTTCATACGAATGTTGAAGATTTTTTTGGGATTCCAATCCAATTCATTCGACATGTCTAATAAATGTTACACATTTAGGAATGAACGCAAGTGCAAACGTGTGTGTTAGGATCGATATACAACATATTAAAACATATGAAGGGACCCGTACGTATCAGAATAACTGCGGCAAACAGAAATGATGTTACGAAAAGACTCGAACGTATCTAAGTAAATATTGCCTTATGTCCACATTGAATTGTATTGGAAATTGCCGATCGGGCAATTTTGAAAAACCCATCCAAAGAAACGGTGCAAAAAACCTTTCCGAAAGCACAAAATTGACCCCCAAATAGAGAAAAATGTTCTCTTCAATTTTCTCTACAACACAGCAAAAAACAATTTTTTGGGCTAGGGCCGACATTCGTACCAACCAAGGGCCCTAAATAGAGGCCTCGGACACATAATTCCATTAACGAAAATGTTTCCCTCAATTTGCTCTGCAACATAGAAAGAATTTTTTTTTGGTTAGGGCCGATCAACCTTAGGACCGGCCTAAGCCCCACTTTAGCCCTAAGCACAGGCACCGAACACAAATTTGTTTTTGAATATATATTGGTACTGGGTTACCTCTCAAATAGAAAAAGAATCAACAAAATCGGTTAGGATTTACACGATTTATGTAAACAAACACGTTGTGCCCTAGTAGAAACTCAGTTTTGGGGACCTGGGTGAGTCCAAGGGCCTCTAATCAAAAAGTTTTATTCCATAAAATGGGAGACATTCCTAGACCTTTGGATTAAAAAATCTTTTTTTTAAATTGGAAAAGATTTACTCGAGTTATGTGCAAAAGACCAAAAACCACTTAAACGGCCCTAGCTCATTGGCCCTTGGGCCCACAGTGCCAGATTCAATCCAAAAAAAGATTTTTCAATTTGAAATTCTTGAATTTTTGAATTGATATTCAAGATTTGAAAATCGGTTGAGTTTTACTCAATTTATCGTGTTGACAGACAGACGGACATTTTTTTTTATTGCTGATTCGTCATCTAAGAACCATGATCAATGCTCCCCCTACTCCCGGGTCGAATTTGAGGTGGTTACAAGCGTCGTGGTAAACGCATAAGACCCCTTGTCGAAGAACTTCGTTCTTCGTACGGGGTCTTATACGTATTCAATCAAACTTAAATATCGTATTTGACGTACCAGATTCTCAAAAAGCTCTCAATTCTTCACACGACATTAATGCTGCCGTGACGCATTATTCTGATGGGTGGCGCAATATATTACTCCCCGATAATATGACTAAAACACATTTTTAATCTCATCCTTAACGTAGTGTCGTCGGGCGGAAAGTAACTGATTAAAATTTATTTACATTCATGCACAGTGTATGCACTGCGAAACTACGGGTTGGTTTTTATACACTACTTTATTGCAGTTTGCAATTTTTAGTATAATTGTCAGAGAGCTACTTATAAAAAATGTGCTAAAGACTTTTACCTGGTGCCCTCCAACTCTTATCCCACCTTAAGAACGATTGATTGTATATTGTGTATTGATGTTATAACGTAGAACAACTTACATTTCTTCAGTAGCAATGTAGAGTGTTTTTATCTTTGCGAAGATAGATGGTACTTGGTACACAAAAAAATCGATCTGAGATTTGTACATTGCCTCAAGCCATTGGTACAATGTATAACGAGTTAGTAAATTGCCGAAGCCATTGCCAAAGCCACTTGTTCATGTTCATCCCGTATGTGTAGATTGTACATATCACTTGTAAATAAAATGCCATTGTACATATCATTTGTTTATAACATACATTCCACTTGAACATAGTGTCGCTTAAACCATTGGTTTTGTTGGAAGTACATTGTACAAGTGAATCGATCATGAAGCAATTACAATGTATTGTACAATCAACATGTTGTATGTAGTATGTACATTATATTCAACAAATTTGAAATTTCGGCATGGAACACATCGCGGAATATATGGAATAAATTTTCTTTTAGAATTATATAAATTTTGTTTGATAAAAGAGGTTCAACTATGAGGCCTAATTATGTCTGGTAAACATAAGAGCCAATTGAAAAATATAAGCATGCACAGCGCTTATTATCTCCTTCGCTTGTCAGTAACCACACCTCGCTTAATATTCTAATTACGTGGAGCACCAATGTGGCAGAATTCAAGTGAATTATTCTACTATGATGAAACCATGAAAAATTCGATCGAAACAATCTTCAATATAAAATTCACAGATTTGGCTTGGATGGAATCTTCCTCACCAATCAAGAAGGGTGGCTTTGGCATACGACATGCAGCAGATATAGCTCTACCGTGCTTTCTGTCTTCGGTTTATAACGTTTCGACTCTATTAAATCAACTGTAAACATTTTCTTCAATTTATTAAGCGAAAAAAAGGCTACTCACAATGGCGCAGCCAGTAAAAAAAACGATCTTTTCAACAACAAATTACAATAAATAAAATTCATCTACTCTACTTTTCCCTAATGTTGCCAAGATGCATGCTGCATTGCCTCTGTTACCAGAACCTTACCGACAGAATGATTTTGCAAAAGTTGAAGCTGAAAATCATTGGTGTCAGAATTTCGGAGATCTACCTGAAGAATAAGTGCGCATTTATCAAAGCAGTTGGGAAGGATTCGAAATCGCTGAAAAATCAGTATCAATACAAAATTCTTTGAGTGAAATAGTAGACAAGGCTCGAAATTCATATGCAGAATCAGGTGTGTGGTTGCAAGCCCTACCATCACCAAATCTAGGAACACACGTGCAATGATGAATTTAGAGTTTCCGTAGCGCTTCGTCTTAGTTTGCCAATCCTTCAACCACATAAATGTATATGCGGAACAAACGTCAATAAATTTGCACGACATGGTCTATCATGCAGCAAAGCATCGGGCACCAGATCAAGACATGAAGCGGTCAACAACTTGATTCAAAGAGCACTCAAAACATTAGAAATCCCGAGTACACGTGATCCACCTGGTTGTTCGGCAGCTGATGGCAAAAAACCAAATGGACTTAGTCTTGTGTCTTGGGCTAGGCGCAAATCACTACTGTGGGATTATACTTGCTGTGATACATTTGCACCATCTTATGTACGACAATCATCACGTGAATTAGGGTGGCTAGCCAAAGATGCAGAGAGACGTAAATTGATTAAATACGAACACTTGAGAGATCAATTTATTTTTGTACCCGTGGCATCGGAAACGTCAGGAGTCTTTGCAAAGGTTGGTTACAAACTATTGAAAGAAATTGGCTCGAAAATAACATAAACAACCAAAGAGAAGCGAGCGACAATCTACCTTTTTCAAAGGATCAGTGTGCGATTCAACGTGGGAATGCGGCGTCCATTTTAGGGACAATTCCTCCGTCGAAAAATTTAAATGAATTATATTATTTGTAAATGAAATGACACCATGTAATAAAAATATTAATTTTATAAAAAAAAATAAATATCAGCAATGAACTAACTATGTACATTATACATTACAGATCAACATGAAGTACGTCTTAGACCTAAAACGGTCGTAAAAATGTTCTGAACAGTACATGCTAAAGTCCTTTTTTTGGATTAGTTGCTGCAATCATCAAATTTTCTTGTCGTTTTAAAAGTGTTAATGTTGAAAAATTTATTGTAGGATTTCTTGGGTTATAGCGGCTATAAAGTAACTACCCATAACTTGAAGGATCAATTTTTATCATACACGCTTTTACATAAATATCATTTTGTAACAACTAAGCATTTCAAGCGTGGGAACGATGTTTTCGTGGAATGGCCCATTTATGAGAGCTTATAAAAGCAAAGCAAAGGCTAATGAGACGTTCTTTTACTAACTTAATCATGGCTTCTGACTGGTAATTTTGGCCGAATAGACCGCGAGCGAAATATTTTTAGGCAACCGTTACTTATTGCAATTGTGTCTTAAGAAACAGGTCGCCCCACTCCGATTCTGATTTCTTGTGAAAATCCAAAATTACAAGCCCCAAATTCAAATTTCTGAAAATCCTGATCCAGCTGGGAAACACTCATTCAAACAAACTTAGGTAAATTTCATAATTGCTTCTGAATAAAATTAGCAACAATGGCCTACAGGTGTATGTCGAAATATAGTATATATATATATCACTGATTTTCAAATGCGAAGCAAGTAATATCATTAATTTGACAGCTTTTGCATCGTATCATAAAACTCACAATAGTCTGACACAAGCCGTTGACGCAATAAAATCGTAGATATTTAATGTATCTAAATTTCTTTGTCTGAGTGTTTCAGCTGGTTCAGAATTATATGTCGGAAATATGAATTTTCCGATTGTAAATGTATAACTGAAAAATACCCAAATAACCAAATTCTTCCAGTGTTAAAAATCTGATGTCTTTTGGACCTTTTTTAAAAAAAGACGACATAAGTACTTTCTTTAGCAATATAGTAGGTGAGTTCCCTGCAGAGTTTAACGAGTTGGTTAAATTTAATTTTTCGATAAACTGCTAAATCGTATCAAACGTACTCAGAATTAAATTTAACCGGATAAATGCTGATAAATTTATTGTAGCCTCGGAGCTAGTTTTTTGGTAAGTTTATCGAGATAAACAACGCACGAAGTTTGAAATTTGCTTCTCAGTGTGATTTTAGGATGTTTGTGATATGATAATTTGATGGTTTATTTGTAAATAAAATTGATTTTATGACTAAAATTTCACGTTTCGCTTTTGTGTAAGTTTGAATATACTGAAGTTAATTCGGGGTTTCTCCCGTCAAATAAGAAAATTAAATTTAATTTTGCTCTCAAATTTAGCTAGGCGTCAAGTTTATCGACGAGTTAAATTTATCAGCATCGATAAACTCTGAAAGGAACTCACCTAGTATTAAGCTAAAATATCCGTAGGACATCAGATACAATGAATCACATGGCCTCTTTTTAAGAAACTGAACTCATTTGGGTACGGGGGCATAATGACATTGAGGGTAACGTAAAGGCAGACGAATTAGCTAAACTAGGAGCGAGGAACATACCGATTGGGGTAGAATTAACGATGGGGACACCGCAAACTAAGAGTTGGATCTCAGAATTAGCAAGAAAAATTCTAATTTCCTACTAAACGTCAGTTAGAATCTTTACCGGGGTGACAACTGGGCACTACGGTTTTGACAAGCATCTAACTACAAATGGAAGACGAACGAACCCATCTTGTGATCTGTGTGGGGACCACACGGATTCGGCGGAACATTATTTGTGTAATGGCCCAGGCGGTTACACAATGAAATCATCATCATCATCAAACTTTATAGACCGTTAGTACCTTCCGGTGTGAGGTCTTTCTGTCGCAACCCTAGATTGGTGAACTATCGTCCTCCATGCCCTCCTATCGCCCGCCAAGGAGATGGTTAAAATCAATGAAATATGAGCAATAAAAGAGATTCAATGATACCTCTAAAGTTGAATTTAAGGCACACACGTCAATCTTCAAAAACATTCAACAAAAGCAATGTTTTTTCAAATATAAGTCCTAAGTGCTAATGAATTTTGAAATCCTCGTGCGCAAATTATGTTTTCTTCCCGGTATCTAAGTCAAAATTTCCCAGTATTCAAAAATGTGTAAGTGGCTTCCAGCTACATGCATTTCCCGATGGTTTGTTTGACAGTCAGACGATTTGCCGGTATCAGAAATTTTTCTCCAAAAATTTCCCGGTGTGCTAGATACCAAGGATACACATTATTTGCACACCCGTTTTCATCACACGTTATTTAGAGAGCACCAGTCTGCAGCATCCTCTAAGTAACGTATTCCAATGTAATAAAGATCCTAAATATATGTAAAGTTACTTCGCAATTGTTCGGAAAATAAATTAGATGCTACTGTCTGTGAGTAAACAAAGAAGTTTGATTGAAAAAATATGTATTTCAACTTTTGAATATCAACTCTTTAAACAATAATTCGATATTCAGTCTATAAAGTTGTAATAAATACATAAATCTCTATAAACATAAAATCAATAATTCTTTTGTCGATTCTTTTCATCTCATTTGTATTATTTATTTATGTTCAACACCCATTATTTGATCGCCCTCAACAACGTGGTACTGTTTGATGTTATACTCAAAACATTTTGATAAATTAGTTAGCCGAAAATTTCCTCGGTCTTGTAATAGAGTATTTAAGCAATAGTTTAGAAACATGATTGTTACAAGTTACCGAGGAGAGTTCATAATGTATTATCTTTTCCGGACCCCATGGTGTGATATAAGACAAATGATAGGTATTTACAGCATAGAGTTTTCGTTTTAAGGCAAAAAGATATGCTGTGTGTGGAGGGTGCTTTAACAGACGTCCTTACATAAAATATATTATGTCTGACATTTTTGCACTGAGTCGCAATATGTGTGGGAAAATCTAATAAATCTTGAGAATGTTTAAGAGGACTGCTGTTATGTTTCGGGTATTTAGACTTTGTGTTTTTACATGCGAAAAACGTGTAGACTCATTGTATGTTTATTATACCTTCGAACAATGTCTGCGGTTTTATATGGACCGAATTCAACAGGCTGTTGGAAGATTTATTGCATTACAAATAACCCTTTCAACGGAATAATATGAAATGACCATCCTTTTTTGATCTCACGTGTGTAACAACTTAGTCAGATCGTAATGTTCTCTATGTCATGAGTTTAATGTGTTGGTCGCCAGCAATTTAAAAAATATATATTTTATAGTTGCACTTTGCAACCTTGCTCCAAACAAACTTAAGAATAAAAGGCAAATAACTCACTGACAAAATATTTATCTATGAAAAATTAGTTGTAACATAGCCGTTTGTTTACATTGAGCAAACAAAACTAATGAAGCCATTGCCAATAAATATGCGAATGTCATACGATGGTCATATACGCACGTGAAGAAGAAGAAGAACGCGTAGACGTCAATATTTTTCTTTCGCAATATTTGGACCCGTACTAAGTACAAGAGGTCCTATACGTTTACTACAAACAATTTTATTGTAACATGGGGTAGATCGAGGTGGGAGTGGCGGGGATGCATCTATTATCGTCTAGAGATGACGAATCAGCAATAAAAAAAATGTCCGTCCGTCCGTCTCCACTTTTTTTCCAAACGGCTCAACCGATCAGCCTAATAGTTTTTTTCCCTGAAAGGTACATGCCTCCCATGATTCAAGTTCGAAGATGAGCAAAATCGATCAGTTGGTTCGGAGATATGGTCGAGGAAGTGACCAAAAACATGGTTTTTCGAGGGTCGGTGAAACTTTTTCGCAAATATCTCAGCCAGTATAGCACGGAAATTCCTCATTTTGGTGTCAAATGAAAGCATTTGATGTCACAAAACTGGGGAAAAAATTTTTATGGGAATCGGGTCAGGGGTATGGGCACTGGGGCCAATGGAATGGACGAAATTGAGATTCTTGGCCATATACGAAAACAGTTTTTCGTCTATATTTCCTTAACTATGCTATATGGAGATTTACTGTCAAAGGCAAAGTTGTAGGGAATTAAATTTAAGCGAACACGTGTTTCAGGGTTTTGGGGAAATATGGTCCAATCCTGTTATATGGCCACTTCCATAATTGGGCAGGATGACCCAGATCTCCAGAACCATGAGAGTAAGAAAGTTGGTTCCAAAGGCGAAGTTATAGAGAATTAAATTTAAGCGAACACGTTTTTCTGGGTTTTAGGGAAAAACGACTTTGTCCTTGGATATGAGCTTTTCTAGATTTGAATGGTCTGAGACGTACTTCGGTAGGGCCTTTGACATTACCTTGGGTAATTTCTATGGATCTTTGAAATTCTTACAGTTATAATAGAACAGAAAACGTTGGATTGTTTGCTTATTTGTATATTTACGTACGTTCGAGTCACTTTGCCACATCTATTCTGTTTGTCACATCTATTCTGATACGTAAGGGTCTTTGGTTATGTTTACTCAATAATTTAACGATTTCTATCGGAAAATTCACAACTAGCATTGCTCCACTTTCAGTTAGCGCCGATATATCTTAGATAGTTGGAATTTCAGTCATTGGTTTCCTCTACGACTTAATATTGGTGATACTAGCG
Organism: Pseudolycoriella hygida; assembly: GCA_029228625.1. Lineage (NCBI taxonomy): Eukaryota > Metazoa > Arthropoda > Insecta > Diptera > Sciaridae > Pseudolycoriella > Pseudolycoriella hygida. Next base: position 89,647,524 of record CM055406.1, read on the forward strand.
ACTACATCAACTACATAACCTCAATCAACAGACATCAACGATGGTTGTAAACAATCACATCTGTTTGGAGAGCTGCTTTAGTGCCAGGAATTCCGACAAACTTTTGATCCATTACTTCACATGTGATAAGAGATTCAACTCGAAATGTTTCGAATTGTCATCACAACCCGTTTTGAAACATTTTACGACGATTAACAATGCAGTTTTCATGTGTTATAAATGCCTAGATCGCGCCTCGAAATTGAAACAGAGCGTACGTAAATCAACTGATATATATCTCTGCGACGACAAATCCTACCATCAATGGTGGAACAATATCAGACACCGTTCCTAGCGAAAAGGCCTCGACTTTAGCCGATGTAATGATTATCTTGCAACAGTTAAGCAAAGATTTTGAGAAATTCAGCAGCTGTAACTCCGAATTAAAGCTACTCCTACAGAGAATTCACGTATATGGCGGAGTCTTCAACAGCGACACACCCGTAGTATCTTCTGGCGATCCAACCGGTAGCGTCCCTGCGATCGATCGACCGCATAATACGCTTCAACCGACAAGCTCAATCAAATATCTAGACACGAATAACAACGGACTGGCTAACGAGACAACATCAACTAATCGCACCACGAGAAACAGAATTTGTCGGTCAAAATACCCATTAAACTGGTCGTTCAATTTTAACCAGTCGGTCGTACCAAATGACAATAGTGAGCTGTTCCAGCTCCTAAATAGCTTCGAACAAAATACGTGGTCGTCGTTTGACTACTTGCGTCACAAATTAGAGGAAAACAACAACGTCACTCAACACATCGAATCTATCTGCAATGAGATCAAACTGATAACTGAGAACCCCACAACAACGATTAGAGTCACCGGCAATAAATTCAATCGCAGTAGATTCGCTTAACTTAATTCAAGAGAAATGTGAGGCCATCGAGAACGTGGTACGCGGGACTGAAACATCAATGAAGAGATTCGAATCAGGTTTTCCATTGCGTACGACACGTATCGAATCCCCAATGACATCGGCTACCCAGGTAGCAAATATTGACAACTTATGCCGGCAGGCAGTTGCTGGAAGTGAAAGTAGTAGCTTGACAAGGGAATTACCACGCCATCCACCGAACGATACACCTACATGCTCAAAATCCAATGTAACCTCTGCAATTCTTGAACATAACACACGGAGAAATCTGAGAAATATCCCTCAGACAAAACTTGCATCGAACGTCACCACTCTGGAAGCAGCCTCTCCCGACAAAGTATGGTTTCATCTGACCAAAATGTACGTTGTCTTCGCACGAAAACGAAACACTTCTTTCTGAGTTCTTCTTCCTGTGATTATGACATAATAGCCTTAAGTGAAACGAACCTCACCGCTTCTTTCTACGACAACTAGCTTTTTAACAGCCAGTTTAATGTATTCAGGTGCGATAGATCGGATGATAATAGAAGCCTTGAAGGTGGTGGTGGGGTGGTGATTGCCGTCAGACGGAACATAAACTGCGAACGTATACTGATACCACTGACTGAGAATCTTGAAATGGTTTTGGTAAAACTGCAATTTGCGAACAGACGAGTTATATTCCTTCCGGGTCCCCTGTATGTGTGCATCAAAACTATGCCAATGCGTTAGAGAAGACGTTCGAAGAAATAGGCTATGAATCAAACGACGTGCTGTGCTTCATGTGCGATTTTAACTTGCCGAAAATAAAATGGTCTCGAGAGGTTGATTCTGAATAAGTCAACACATTTTCGGAACTGGCCACCCCATTGATCCCCAGTGTCAAATCAATTTACTATTCAGTTACGGTCTCCATCAGGTCAACGATGTGCAAAACTTCCAGCATAACATCCTGGATTTGATTTTTTGTAATGAAACTGAGGACGTAAATGTTTCAAAAGCTGAACCGTTAAGTAGGGTTGACGTGTTTCATAAACCTATTGAATTCGCGATAAAAGTCAAATCCAACATCGTCGCACAGACCGCGATCCGAACCTCCGCAGGTTTTAATTTTCGTAAATCAGACTATGAAGCTCTTTGATCATACATTGAATCGATTGACCGGGCTACTGAGTTATCTGACAATGCGGGTATTGACGAAAACGTCGACAGATTTTATGATGTTCTACACAACGCTTTTACACTGTTTGTTCCTTTGTAAATACCACGAACTCATGACCATCCTCCATGGTATTCGAAACGCTAATCTGAAAAACCGTTTATCGAATGCTCATCGCCATTATAAGAAGACTGGTTTACCTTCCCAATATCCAAAATTCTGTTCCATTCGCAAATTTCAACAAAACCGGGACCACGCTTACCAGCGTTACATAAAGGAAACCGAAAAAAATTTCATTGACGATCCATCAAAATTCTGGGCTTATGTCAAATCAAAGAAAAAAACGGACGGTTTTCCAACGCTTATGAAATACAGGGACATCAAATCATCTGACCGCTCTCAGGTGACTTCATTGTTCGCGAGTTTCTTCGAATCAGGTTTCGTCCCCGTCGATTCCAACAATGACTATGACCCAATGCATGAAATTGTGAAGCGTGTAGATATTTGCGATCTGTCGTTATCACACGAAACCATTGAAAAAGCATTAACTGATATCAATACATCAAAGGGACAAGGTCCGGATAAAGTCTCACCGCTTGTTTTGAAGAATTGCGCCAGCGCTCTAACCGAACCATTATACATGATCTTCAACAAGTCGCTGCGAACGTAATTTCCCAACAAATGGAAATCATCGTATTTGACGCCAATTTTCAAAAGTGGGGCTCGCAACGATGTCGAGAACTACAGAGGTCTCGCCATTTTGCCAACGTTTGGGAAATTATTCGAATCAATCGTTACTGCTATTCTCAACGACAAACTACAAAAATGCATTTCGCTTCGTTAACATGGATTCTTGAAAGATCGTTCTACGACAACAAACTTACTAGAATTCACACATAAGGCAATAAATAGTATGGAAAAGGGCCACCAGATGGACGCTGTGTATACCGATATCAAGAAAGCCTTTGACCGAGTTAATCACAAGCGACTCATTTGCAAATCACATAAACTGGGCATCCACTCGAATTTATTAAACTGGCTCAGTTCATACCTAAGCGGAAGGACGCATTACGTCAAGCTAAACGACCATGAATCTCAAAGTTTTCCTGTAACATCCAGAATCCCTCAGGGCAGTCATCTCATAATTTCATTCCATAGGAATAAACGCCCGATCCACTTCACCTACGAAATCGAAGGCACGACTTTGGAGAGGGTCGCAGGAATACGCGAATTGGACATCCTACTTGATACAAGCATGGACTTCAATAGCCATATTGAATACATAACCGCCAAAGCGTACTCCATGCTTGGATTTATGAAGAGGATCTGTTACGACAGACATCAGGGCACTGAAAAGCATCTACTGCGCACATGTTCGATCTCATCTCGAATATGCATGTTTGGTTTGGAAGCAGTTTCGACTTATTATGAATTACTTTAACGTTTACAACTGATTTCGACAAGTTTCTGACGAAAATATGGAAAATATATTTTTTTGAGGTTATGTATGGGGAGAAATCAAACCTGTAACTTTGTCTAACAACCTTACGACTATTAATCTGCGGCCTACATGCACAAATATTTTTCCCGACATTTTTGAACATTCTTAAATCACGTTTTAAGAATTCTTACATTTAAATTATGAATATATCACGAGATATAGATTTTTGAACATGAATATAACGGATTAGCCTACTGTGTAGCGTTTGAAAAAATACACTATTTTTAATCAATGCTTACTCAACTATCCAATCACTTTCTTTTGGTTGGATTCAATAAACAGTAAACTTCGATACGTTCGATTTCGGATTGTATGAAAAAACATGAACGAAAAATTGATTCAAGTGTATAATCAATGTGAAGAAAGCGTAGTGTGTTCGGTCATGTTCCACTGGAAAAAGAGTATACTCAAAATTGGCAACGTGTCGACTTGAGATCCTATCTTACTTCTAGGATAAATAGTCTTTGTAAACTTTTTGATTCTGAGTGCTTATCGTGTTTGTTCATGAGTGCGAGTTTATAAACTAATTTTTTAATTGACCTGAATATGAAATCAGCTCTAGTTTTCCTGTCAAACGACCTGAACTTGACCTGCCCTGACCTGAGTTAATTCTAAACATTTTTATAGTGTACATTTTTTTTTCTAAAAAATCAGGTAACATGACAACATGTCAGGTCAGGTAAGGTCTTGTTATTTTATTTCACGTCGAATCAGGTTCCAGGTCAGTGCAGGTTAGAAATCGGAATACAGGTTTCTGGTGTTTCAGCACAGTTGACCTGACCTGTTTCGAGCATTAATATTAAAATTGAAGTGTTTTTTATATAAATTCTTTATTTAAGTTGAAGTTAAAATATGTTACAAATTTCATGGTTTAAATTTAATTTTTTAAAAAACTCAACATTAGGGGATAATTTACGGAGTCATCTTTTCTCTTTTTTTTATACAAAATTAGTTTTTAAGTTCAAAGTGTATTTTTTTGTACAATGAAGGTTCGACTTTGCCTATGCAAATGTAGTTGTAAGACTTAAGGTTTATTTTTTTAGAAGAATCTTTTTTTGAAATTTGAAATTTGAAAAAGAGATAAGAGATTAATTAAAAAGCATTAAAACTGAATGGTAAAAAGTAAAATAATTGTTGGTAAAACTTGATCCTGCTTTCATTACTGGCGGGATGGAATATATTTTCCAATATGTTTTCTTTTCTGTCGGAATGCTATATCAGCCTTTTCTATTACATTAAATTCATTCCAGACCAGTTTTTCTTTTTCGGTTAGCAAATTATTGATTTTCTTTGCGAATTTCTCAATTACGAACAAAGCTGTGACATGTTTCAATTCATTTTTAAATTCAATTCGATGCGATTCACAGCCAATATCATTTTGAATTTCGAGTTCTAAATTCATTGATCAAAAAAAATACTTTTAATTTTGAGCGTTGCTACGTCTTTATGTAACAAATAATTAATTAAAGATCTAGAAATGTAATAATAAATAGTCATAATAAATGCAACACTTTAGGGGGAAACCGAAGTTTTACACAAATTCGAAGAGGCTATTGTGTTATGAAATTTCATCAAATTTTAAAAGTTATTTAAATAAGATTTGAGCTTACAACAACTTTTTACGAAATTGTGTGAGCGTTGGGTCCTCATTTTCATCATCGTTAATAATAGCCAGAAATTACGTAGACGTAGACGTGGGGGGACAGAAGGCATTTTCTTTCTTAAAGACGTCCGCTTAAAAATTAGCAAATTCCAATAAAAAATTAGAGAAAGTAATTTCGATAAACGACTACCAGCGTTTTGTAGTATGCACGCATTCGTTGTCCCGAATCGAGGGGGAAACAACAATGGGAAATCGTGTCTAACCATTCCATTTGCGCGCATTTGCACACGTTTACATTACACTTCCGTTTACATTCCATTGCACAAATGCAAATAAGACCCTGTCCCACTATTTACCTTTGTTGTTTCCCCCTCGTCCCAAATATAAGACATTTAACATGCATGTGGGATGAGACGATCCTACTGCAAAACAGCAAAGCAACAGAAAATTTAAAAGCTTCTGTCGTAAAAAAATGATGCCGATAATTTTGTACGATGAATCAAATTCGATTTTTCTTTGAGTGTAAGAAGCATTTTTTTCTAAGAAAAGATATTTTACCTTGTACGATCGTTAGCATTAAATTTTCTTTGAAGCAAACAATCGGCAGAACTCGATCTACTTTCAACACCAAATTGTTTACTGTGTCGACAAAACTTTTGTTGAAATTGAAGTCTGCTGACACCTGCTGCCCTTTTTGCTTCGCACTTAGGCTCCCGTTACAATAAGCACATTTCATCTTCATGGCCACTTTCCTAAATATAGCCCAAAACTGAATTCGGTGTTACATTCGTCGTATATGTCCTTCCGTCAGATGATACTTTGCACTGATTTAAGTCGATCGATGCTGTAGTTTTAGTATGTTCTTCAGCCTTATCGTCATCGTTACCGAAAGTAAACAGTCGATACAAATCACGAAGAAACGGCTCACATTTGTCATCTTCACAGTTAGCTTGTAAAGACTGCTTTGCTGTTAAATTATTGATCACAGCAATAGCAAATGAGCTTCGAAATTGCCTTGCATCAGGTTTATTGCAACCGCCAGAGTAAGACCGAATGCAGATGAAGAAATTTTCAACAGCATCTTGGTTAGTTCGACGAGGAGCGACTGAAGTAAAACCATTTTCGAAAAGGCGTTCACACAATTTCTGGAGACCTTTGATTGTCGTAATGAAATAGTTGAAGACATTGCTTTTGTTCGGCTTGCCACTGACTAAATTTTCACCGAATTTCATTTTCGATAGCTGCAGCACAGCGTAATCCCAAAACGCGAAGTGGGGTGAGTTTTCTTGAGCCGAACTTTTAAGCTCTCCTTCAACAAACTTTTCACCGCAGTTCACACTGTCAAACAATTCGTTGAAAAAAAGAAGAATTGTCGATGTTCCCATAGATTTCGTTGGTAACAAATCATCTTTGCCACACAGATACATATGCTTGGCGAGACTGCGACTAAAAACTTGGGTGGCAAGCTTCACCTTCATTTTCTTTTTGGCTGGATTTGAATGTTCCTTAGTAATTTTTGGAACCATATTAAAAAAATTATTGATGTCGTGATCGAAATTATAAAATTCTTTCAGATGTTGCCAAGATGCCGTACGTTTCTTTTCGTTCTTACGATTCCAAGTGACTTTTCCATTCCATTTGTAGATCTTTTCGTCCATGGCGACGTAATGCTCTAAGTTCTTCACCATCAAATTATTTCGGACGCTTTCGATCAAATGAGGCGGATCAAACATGTGGATGATAGACGAGTTTCTAATTTTGTATTGAAATAGTCCTCCGGCTGGCACTTTTTTAGTCTGTCTTCGCTGTACAAGGAAGTTAATGGCGGCAATATTCGTTGAAACAGCGTCACATACCGATCCAATTACGTCGAAACCTAAGAATGAATGTAACAAAGGCATTAATCTTCCAGCTATAATATTTTGGTGAGCGATATACGATATTAAGGATACGTACCGGTATCCAAAATTGCTTCTGTAACTAAATTTATTAGTTCTGCGAGTTCGACGCCCTTTATACTGTTTGTTAGGAAATATGCGATTGGCTGTTTAAACGCTTTCTCAATTCCTCTAACCATAAACACCAGCGCGTGCGTGGCAAAATCAGTGGTACGCTCTCTACCCAGATCCTGGAATCCATCGATGTAACCCTTGAATACATTGAAGTCTAAATGAGCGGTGAGCGCCATCTCATCCCATGTCAAAATAACTTTTTTTTCTGAACAAGTGTACTCAGGCATTTTCATTTTGATGTGATCGAGTAAATTTGGATTGATTCCCGTGTCAAATCGAATTTTAGCAGAATGTTTGTTTAAAGTTGACTTGCTCGGAAGATCAAACATTTTCGAGAGGAAGCGGTAGCACTTTGGACTCTGTTTATAAATAGCTAGCGCCAACGATTTAGATTCAAAGTCATGCCTCTTACCGCGACCTCTTTTTCCTGCATTTTTTATTTGTACTTTCAAGAAATTGAACTGTTCTCTCCTACATATTCGTTTTCAATGTAAGCAAATCCACTCAAACTACTTTCAGCTGCAAAGGACTCATTCACTGGACTAATCTCCAGATCAATGACAGTATAATTACCCTGCACATCACACTGACGATTACGCGAATTTTCTTCAAAAACACAATCACTATTAGAACTTTCATCTTCAAAAATAACGTATTCCACAGCACATTCATCGACCATTGCATTGTTGATTGCACTGTTATCTACATCCACTTCTTCAACTTCAAAGTCCGCATCAACATATTCTTCCACAACATCGTCAACATCCATTGGCTCCGCTTTTTCAGCTTCCTTAAAATGGTCTTGTAGACAATAATTGTGTGTAATCGTTGAGGGTAATCTTAAAACGGGAACCGCACCTTTTCGCAGTCTATTAGACTGTTTTATATCTTCTGGGAGGAAGTGCTTCCGACACACTTTTTTGAAAGTCCCGTATGCAGTCTTTTTATCAAGTTCGAATCGTTTCGTTTGGAGTATCCATTGTAAACATAACCCCTCATTCTTTGGAAATGAGTGAAATATCTTTTTCCCCCTAGTTTTACACCCAGCTACACAGCATGTGAGCGGCATCTAATTGATAAGTAATGAAGTAAAATGTGGACATTAAATAAATGGAAGTGAATCTCACCGTAGTTCATAAATTAAGGCTTGCTTTCGGTCAAAATAACGAATTAAAAAACAAAAAAAATTATATTAATTTCAACAAAGTGAAGTTTCCGCAGAGAATCTATGTCATTTATGTTTTTCAATTCGATCAGGCCTGCCACCTTTAGAATAATTTTTTCGCAGAGCGGAAAAAGTCAAAATAATTTAAAATGTCGTACCACCGTGGCTTAGACCCGTACGAAGAACGAAGTTCTTCGAAAAGGGGTCTTATGCGTTTACCACGTCATTTGTAACCACTCCGATTTCGACTAGGGAGCAGGGAGGGAGCTTCGATCATGGTCCTTAGATGACGAATCAGTAATAAAAAAATGTCCGTCCGTCCGTTCCTCACGGGGTAAAACTCAACCGATTTGCAAAAACTTTTTTTCTGGAAAGGTAATTGAAAAATTTTTTTTTTGAGATTGAATCTGGACACTGTCGGCCCAAGGACCGTTAGGCTAGGGCCGTTTGAGTGGTTTTGGTTTTTCTTACAAAACTCGAGTAAATCTTTACCGATTTTCATACTTTTTTTTTGTTTGAAAAGTCTGGGCATGCCCGATATTTTATGGAAGAAACTTTTTTTAGTTTTGAGCTTTTGGACTCAGCCAGGGCTCTAACTTTTTTTCCTGAAAGATAATCAGAAAACTGAATTCAAGAATGAATTTGGGCAAAATCGATTGAAAACGTTCGAAGTTATGGTTGAAAAAGTGGTAAAAAGCGTGGTTTTTTGAAGGTTGGTGGAATTTTTTCACTTATATCTCTGCGAAATTGGAACGGAAATCACTCTTGAAGATTTAAAATAAAAAATCTGTTGAGTGGTTCGGGCTGTAGAGTCCTCAGTGTGAGCCCAATTCACACTACGCGACCCTACACGATATTTGGTGGTTTTTTGTGAATATTTCTTTAATGATGAGGTTTTTTGTGCAGTGTTGCTGAGAAAAAGAGGCAAAGTTTTCTGTTTATGGCAGAATGCATCAGACGGCTCTCCTTAGTTCTCTAGGCCATATTTTTCAATTTCGGGCTTTTTTAATTATTAAAGTTTTTTGCGCTGTTTCTTTGGACGGGTTTTACAATATTGCCCTTTCGGCAATTTCCAATCCAATTTAATGTCGACGTAATTTAATACACTTAAGTGTTAAGGCAATATTTACTCAGATACGTTCGATTCTTTTTGCAACATCTATTCTGTTTACCACATCTATTCTGATGCGTACGGGTCCCCTGCACATGTTTTTGAATGTAATTCGGTACTTGGCTACCTCTCAAATAGAAAAAGAATCAATAAAATCAGTTAGGATTTATCCAATTTATGTAAAGAAACACGTTGGTCCCTAGTAGAAACTCAGTTTTAGGGTTCTGGCTGAGTCCAAAGGTTTCTAATTAAAACATTTTGTTCCATAAAACATGAGACAGTCCTACACTTTTCGATTTAAAACTACGCAATACGGAGATTTACTGTCAAAGGGTTTTAGATTTTAAGGTAAAATGCCCAAATCCTGGAATATGACCACTTCCAGAATTGGGTGGGATGACTCATATCTCTAGAACTATGAAAGTTAGAAATTTGCTTCCAAAATATAGATGAGCGGGTCGCTCGAAACTATGACAAACCCGAACCCGAATTGTTTTTATCGAGTTCTCGAGTTTTGGGTTTCGAAAATTTTAATCGGGTCGGATTCGGGTCCGGTGAGGTTCGGGTCCGGTGAGGTTCGGGTCCGGTGAGGTTCGGGTCGGGTTTCCGTATGATTTTTTTAGGGTCCCGGTGTTTTATTTAAATTTCATATTTTGCAACGCAGATGTAAATAGCTTATCTAATAAACTCGTCTCAAACCACTCTAGACTTTCAGTTAGTACTAGATTGAGAATACTCCTTTCATTGTTTACGTTGATTTATGAATAATTAGAATAGTCTAGAAGTTAGTCGGCCTTAGTATGCCTCTGCTGTCAATACTGATACAACCACATCAATTTTAGTAGAGCTTTAGTAGAGTTTTGCTTGTTTCTATGTGTGACATATGCGCAGACTGATAATGAAATGTTTGCGCTATTTTTTAAGTTCGATGAGCTACAAAGTACTGTATATAGGAATTAATTGTGAACGTTAAGTCAATTGATATCGAGTGAAAACGAGCCTAGTCCGAAGAAAAAAGATGAAAATTTCTGGTGATTTTCAAGCTGATTGTCAATTGTAACTATAGGGAAAATTAAAAGCTATAATTTTTTCTCACAGCTTTACAGAAATGACATTTCGAATTCACTGACATAGGATTTTTCCCGATGTTTCTGAAAATGATTGTCTAATTTTGACATTCAACTCACATTAATTTAATCGGGTCGGGTTCGGTCCGGGTCTTGTATCGAAACAGTTCGGGTTTCGAAAAATTTAATCGGGTCGGGTTAGCTCCGGGTCGGGTTTTGAAAAAAGATCGACCCGCTCATCTCTATTACAAAAGCAAAGTTGTAGATAATAAAGTTTTAGAGAACATGTGTTTCAGGGTTTTAGGGAAAAATGGCCAGATCCTCGGTTATGACCACTTCTAGAATTGTGAGAGATAACTCATACCTCTAGAATTATGGCAGTTAGAAAGTTGCTTCCAAAGACAAAAATGTAGAGAACAAAATTTTAGAGAACATGTGTTTCAGGATTTTTGGGAAAATTACCAAATCCCTGGATAAAGCAACTTCTAAAATTGGGAGAGAGGACGCATATCTATAAAACTACGTCAGTTAGAAATTTGCTTCTTAAGGCAAAGTTGATGAGAATTGCATTTTAGATAAAATAATTTCAGGATTTCTGAAGAAACTATGTTTGTCCTCTTTTTGATTATGATGCAGGGGAGAACATTTCGGCCATCAAAATCAATGGTCTCAAACGTACTTCGGAAGGGCCTTTGAGATTACTTTGGGTAATTTCTATGGATCTTTTCTTGTAGTTATAAAAGAGCATATAAAATATTGTTTGCTCATTTCTATATTTAGATACGTTCGAGTCTTTTTGCAACATCTGTTCTGTTTGGCAAATCTATTCTGTTTGCCACACCTATTCTGATAGGCACGGGTCTTTGGTTATGTTTAAGTTTAACTTTGATACCCGGCAACGATTAATTCATCTTTGCCATTATTTCGTTTTTTCTAACTTCAGTCAATTGTTTATTAAGATCTCATATTTTCCTGAAAGTATTAGTTTTTTCCAAATTGATAAGGACTAATTCAAAAATTAAATTAATATTGGTGCATATTTTCGCGGTCGAATTCATTCGTTTATTTTTCATGTTGTCATGCCATATACAATCAGACGTTATAAACTCATTATTGCTCAATTGGATGAAGCCTTGGAAGAATGGAAAAATATCAATGGTCTTAAAATAGCATCACTACGTACAATACAAAATAATTGGGACCTAATCAATGTTCAACGAATAATCGAAGAAAATTTCAAATTTTCTTCTAAAATAGATTCAGTGAAGAATCAAATGCCTGGTTACATGCCATTCCTTCTTCGAATATCGGCACTTTCATGGATGATAACTCAATCCGAATTTGCGTAGGTTTACGGTTAGGTTGCAACATTTGTTCAAATCATACATGTTTATGTGGTTCTGTTGTAACAACCAAAGGCTTACATGGACTTAGCTGTCAAAAAAGTGCCAGAAGAACTCTACGTCACATTGAACTTAATAATATCATCAGCAGAGTACTTTCTTCCCTACAAATACCAACGAAATTAGAACCAGAAGGCTTATCAAGAAATGACGGCAAAAAACCCGATGGTGTAACATTAATACCTTGGGCAAAAGGAATACCACTTGTTTGGGATGCTACATGTGTAGACACATTTGCCGACTCCTATCTGTCGAAAACATCTACTCAATTCAGAAAACTTGCAAATTATGCTGCTGCCCTAAAACACAAACATTATTCAAATTTAGTATCAAATAATTATACCCTCCTAGCTTTTTCAGTAGAAACAATGGGTCCTTGGTGTGACGAATCTATTAACTTTATCAACAGAGTTGGTTCAAAGCTCAAATATTCAAGTGGAGACAAACGAGCAAAGTTCTTTTTGATTCAAAAAATATCAATGGCTATTGAACGATACAATGCTGCTTGCATAATAGGTACCATACCGTCCACTAAGCCATTAAATGAAGTATTTTACTTATGAAAATGCTTATACATATTATAATGATTTTAATTAAAAAACAAACTTTGAACTAACTTTTTTAATGCAATAATGCAGACACTTACTTCTTCGAAGTAAACACTTCATCGTGTTCGATAATAATGGTCAAAATAAACAGTCTTTTCACAACTGCTTTTCTAGGCTCCAACCAAACTTTTTCCAATCAAACATTCATTATTAAGAGAAAAAAAAGTCCATACAGCCGTTACGAAATTGTTCATAAGTCCCAGTGAGCCTTATCCTCGTCGGCAAGCTATTCCAATCTCTGACGAACGATGATTGCTCTAAGACGGAACTATGGCTAGGAATCATCAATATACTCAGTCTACTCGAGCTCAAGGCCTGAAAAGCACCTTTGAGATACACCGTCTTCCAGCAACCAACGTGCTACGAATGATACGCAAACCTCAAGTCCTAAGCAGCGATTTGCATACCTTACACACACCTTAACAGCGCAGGTATTGCTCATAAATAACGTGTGCGTAAGGGGGAGGAGGGTTTCATCGACGAACGCTACCTCAATCTTACAGCCGCACAAGAATTGAGGTAAAATCAAGGCTTTTGCCAGCACATCGCGCACAAGATCTTCAACCCAGCATACACTTTCCCCATTCAAATATTCACCTGCTCGTGCCACTTCAATTTTCCCTCAATAGCCAATCCCAAAAATTTGTAATAAGATTCAAAGTGGCCTTATTATTGTGTGTGTGTGTTATAACAAAACCGATATCAATAAAATGGTAGCCTACTAGAGTTTTGGGTTTATGCTTAGTTTTCGTACGAAAGTTTAGTTTATGACAATTATGAAAATCAATGAACGTCGATTTTCGATAACCTGCAATTATCGCTTTTCGATCGAGTAAATATGATGGTGATTCAACTTATCGAAAAACGAATGTAATTTGACGTAAACACGTATGAGGAAGTAGCTTCCTTTATATCAAATATGTTATTTTTTCGAGTGCCTTTGCTGATTAATATATTTATTTTTATTTATTTATTTACCTCATCAATGGCCGAAGCCCCCTGACTACTACATATAATAAAATCAACTAAAAAAAATTACAATATTTATAAAACAGTTAACAACTTAACAATTTAACGAACAAAGTTGGAAAATAGGAATCAAATAAAAAATTAAACGAAAATAGAGATTCTAAATTTAAAATAGTCCGTCCATCCATCTGTTTTATATTTGTTTGATGCACGTTTTGTGTAGCCCGTGGTCCACCTGAAACGAAAAGGATTAGTGGAAACTAGTCGACTAGACTAGCTGATTCTGCGCAAGTCGACGAGACTTGAAATTTCATTCGAGAGTCGTGAACCCCGATTTGACTAATCAGCTTCTGATCAGAGTGAGAACGAAAGGTTCAATTTATGAAATTCTGGTCTTATCATTCAGTTTATACGTAATTTTCAACTTCCTGATAGTCATCTTGAATGATTCACGTGGTATGTTTTGAAACCACAGTAGTGAAAAGCGGTTAAATGCCATGCACATGTTATTAATTGGCTCGTAAAAACCATATTTTGTCCTGTATTCTTCAACAACTAGAAAGTTACCAGCATGAGTAGGTCTAGAATTTCGAATGATCTTCAGGCCCGTATCTGAGCTCAGCCCCCCCTGAGTGCCCTCAGAGCCCCCCTGAGCGTCCTCAGAGCACCCCTGAGCGTCCTCATAGCCCCCCTGAGCGTCCTCATAGCCCCCCTGAGCGTCCTCATAGCCCCCCCCCCTGAGCGTCCTCAGAGCCCCCCCTGAGCGTCCTCAGAGCCCCCTCCCCCCCTGAGTGTCCTCAGACCCCCCCTGAGCGTCCTCAGAGCCCCTTCTGAGCGTCCTCAGAGCCCCCCTGAGCGTCTTCAGAGCCCCCTGGCGAAACTGAAATGTTGCGAGTTTTGCGGAAAAATATAAATCTTGACGTCATGATCGTTTTCAATACTTGAAATTTTTTTCTTTTCCAATCTCAATTCAATGTTTCCATTTCGTTATTGAAATAGATTTTTGGTTCTACATTGCAAGAAAAAACTTTTGACACTCTTAACGACAGTGGCGTGTTATCGGTCACATATACTGAGCTGCTAGAATTTTTGGTCACATATACTGAGCTGTTAGAATTTTTGCTATAAAATGGTAATCAGAACTGTATACTTTCGTAGAAAAGCAAAATTTGCAATTAAATTTTGAAAAATTTTCACCTGCGGAGCAACTTTTAAGTATAACATTCACCACCAACTCAAACTAAACTTTTTATTTTTCTCGCATAAGAACAGTACTCAAAAGTTTTTTCCCTGCAGCGTTATAATAGAAGCTGTATACTAGCTGCTAACAAAACCTTCGTCAAAAATTTAGGAAATTTTCTTATAAATAGTGTGAACGATTTCAGGAAAATATGGGAAGTGAAGGACAAATTCTATTGTCAAAACTTAGAGTAGCTTGTTTTTAAAAATCCGTTGCTGCATATATTTTAGGCGGAGGGAAACTTCGCATATTTAACTAACATTTTGTGAGCTAAACGAACCAAGAAGAGGATAATTTCATGTGAAAATAAGTAATGAGATTATTTTGGAAAAATGGAAACGCCATGAATAATACTAAATTTTTAAAAAATTTGTGAACAAAAATTTTCGCTCGCTCCGCTCGCGATTTCTGACGTCGGTTCTGTTTCAAAGACTAAGCAGAGGCGGGTGTGCGTCCTAAAAAGCTGGGAAATAAACAAAAGTTCTGTGTTGGCATGGCAAATAATTTAGGGGGGGGGGGGGGGAGACGGGGGTGTCGGTCAAACACAAAACACCTTCTATCAGCGACCCTGTTTAACGAAAACCCTATACCAAAAATACGACTGTATTAATGTGAAATGCGCGAAATAAAGAGAATTTTCTCAAAATTTCATATAATTTTATCAATTCGGTGGGGGGCTCGAGCCCCCCCTGGCAGCCGACCCTGGCTACGGGCCTGATATTAATATTCTTAAATTCCTTACAAGTCCTCATAACAAAACCAAGCATTGAGTAAGCTTTTGCAATTATATATTCAATGTGTTTTTGGTCCAAGAGGGCTCCCAAGTCTTTAATTACCTTAAGTCAACGAGTCAACGCAACATCATCGATATTGTAACCGAACTCAATTTTGGATCTCTTCCGGGTGAAGGAGATTACCTTACATTTATCGACGTTCAAACAAAGTTGGTTGATTTTGCACCATTGTAGAAACCTATTCAAGTCACGTTGAAAAGCACTTGCGTCAAGAACATTTTTAATTCTCATGAAAATTTTCAAGTCGTCGGCATACATTACCATAACTGATGTAGAGAAGACTTTAGTAGCGTCTTCCATGAATAATATGAACAAGAGAGGACCGAGATGGCTACCTTGAGGAACACCAGAGATCACGTTAAACGTTCGAGAAGAGCATTTCCCTAATTCGACGAACTGTGAACGTCCATTCAGATAAGACGCAATCCATGCTAGCAAGTTCGAATGAACACCCATTTGGTTCAACTTGTGCAAAAGAATCGAGGGCTTGACTCTATCGAATGCTCTTCGAAAGTCGGTGTATATGACATCTAACTGATTCTTAGGTTCCATAACTTTATTAGCGTAGCTAACAAATTCAGCTAAATTTGTTGCTGTAGATCTGCGCTTCATAAACCCATGTAGCGACTTTGAAATTATTCGATTGAACTTCGTGGATAAAATAGCGTTGACGATGGCTTCGAATAGTTTTCCTATTGTTGGTAGAATAGCTACACCTCTATAATTTTCGACATTACATCTAGAACCACTTTTAAAAATTGGCGTAATATAAGATGTTTTCCATCTTGGAAATTTTCCAGTTGCGAGGGATAAGTTGAAAATGCGAAGTAACGGAGATGACAGACTCTCAGCACAGGCTTTTAACAAAATCGGAGAGATTTTTTCTGGACCTTCACCTTTGGTAGTGTCTATACCACACAGATGGTTCAAAACGTCTTGGATCTCAAAAGAAATTGATCCAATGTCAATACGCTTTTCTATGGGGTACATTTTTTTCGATAAGTAAGAACTAATCTCGTTATCAGCTACATACACGCTTTCGAAGAATTCAGCGTTTCGTTATTATTACTAGTCTTCTTATTACCTTTAGACATAATTGAAGGGTAGCGACTTTAGGAGTGAAATTCTTTACTTATGGACAAATATTTCATTTTCAGTTTCATTTTTTCGTCTGGGTTTGTTTCATTTTTAAATCGCTTACTAGTTTAATTCGTTCTATTTTTTAGATTGCGTAACCGTTGATTATACCAGGGTGGATCGTTAATAACCATTTTCTTTTTGAGCGGAATAAATTTCTTAAATCCATCTAACAAAACATCGTAAAACACGTTGACTATGTCATCAACGTCAGTATAATCGCCTTTTTGAAGTTAAATTCACTTTGTGATTCCTCACGTTCAACATTTTCGATGCTTTCAACTAAGTCTGCTGAAATAACTATTTCGATAGGATAGTGATACAAATCAACACAACTCATAGAAAAGTCGGATTTAATTACTCTAACGCTATTCGGATTGTTGAAAAATACGAGGTCCAAGATTCTTCCGTAATAGTTGCGTACGCTGTTAACTTGGTGAAGGTTATCATAAGATAGATGATATCGGCTTTCGTACCTTCACCGACTTTAAGGGGGAGCATTACATTGCATTCGAGTGAATCGTCTTGACTGCTGATCAAGTCATCAATGCTGTCAATGTTGTCATTGAAGCGGTCTGGAATCCAATCGACAAGACTGAGATTGAAATCTCCTAAAACACACATTTCATCATTGACATCCAGATATACAACAGACATAAAGCGAGTGATTTCTAAGATGGACTTTAACTATAACCATCTCGACGTTGTCGGTGTCAGGCACCAGAACATATTCGCTGGGGATAGATGCACGTACAGCTATTAAAACACCGCCAAATCTCATATGTTCGCTATTTAATTCCGACCGATCAGTTCTATAAACTGAAAACAGCTTCAGATCAAATAGTTCACTGTCAAAGAAAGACGAATTGAGCGATGTTTCAGACAGTGCTATAACATGATAGTTACACGTCAAGGAGTTATTCGAAAAATCAGCAGTTTTAGTTCGTAATCCACGGACATTCTGGTAATCATGGGCGTGCGGTAGCGATGCGCCCGTGACGCAAGTCCCCATACGAACAAAAAAATCGGAAAATTTTTTTTCGTGGACTTCGGAACCATATATACAGCTAAGTTTTGACTTCCCCCCCTTGCGACGTACCCCCCGGAAAATATTTTTCCTGGATTCTACGGAAAATTCTAAGGTGAAATGTCTTTTCACTCATTAAAATCGGTTCGGTGGATCCGAAGATACGACCTTTAGAAAATGATCATTTCCTATACAAAAAGTGCTGTTTCATAGAAGCCAATGCAAACATCCTACGTTAGTTAATTAGTTAGTTAGTGAGTTAGTTTTTTAGTTAGTTAGTTAGTTCCAGGGCCATTTGTATGAAAAAACGTGAAAAACCACTTTTTTGGCTCGTGCTCGAAAACGGCTCGATAACTTTTCTTGAAATTTTGCAGGGACCTTCGGGTGGGCATTCTACGTCATATGAAATTTTACAAAAGGGAGGTTACCGGCCTCGTTTGGGCGCCTCTTAGAAGGCACCATATAAAGCCCATATGTATGTGTTTGTGTGTGTAATAGGTATGATAGCACATTTTGTATGAGGCAATGGTTGTGTGTTCGAGATAGAGGCTTGGTGTCACAGGGAAAGTTGTTGGGTTGGGTGTGTAGTGTATCAGGGTGACCGCCAAAATGGCGGAAAATAGACGGAAAATAGACGGGGTACCAAAAAAAAACTTTTGTTATGTTGTAGAGGAAGTTGAGGGGATCATTTCCGCCCATGGAAGTAGTAGCCGCCGCGCTTCGGTTTGGCGGCGGCGGCGGCTCAAAAAATTTTTTTTTGATATGTTGTAGAGGCAGTTGAGGAGATCATTTTCGCCCATGGAAGTAGTAGCCACCAGGCGTCGGTTTGGCGGCGGCGGCGGCTCAAAAAAAAACTTTTGATATGTTGTAGAGAAAGTTGATGGGATCATTTTCGCCCATGGAAGTAGTAGCCGCCACGCTTCGGTTTGGCGGCGGCGGAGGCTCAAAAAATAACTTTTGGTATGTTGTAGAGGAAGTTGAGAAGATCATTTTCGCCCATGGAAGTAGTAGCCGCCACGCTCCGGTTTGGCGGCGGCGGCAGCTCAAAAAAAAACTTTTGATATGTTGTAGAGGAAGTTGAGGGGATCATTTTCGCCAATGGGAGAAGTAGCCGCCGCGCTTCGGTTCGGCGACGGCGGCGGCTCAAAAGAAAACTTTTGATATGTTGTAGAAGAGGTTGAGGGGATCATTTTCGCCTATGGAAGTAGTAGCCGCCGCGCTACGGTTTAGCGGCAGTGGCGGCTCAAAAAATACTTTCGATATGTTGTAGAGGAGGTTGAAGGAATCATTTTCGCCAATGGAAGTAGTAGCCGCCGCGCTTTGGTTCGGCGGCAGCGGCCGCTCAAAATAATGAAAAACATTACAATCACAACGAAAAGCCTTTTTAAAAGGGAAACGTGACGCAAGTCCTCGTCCTTTCTTCCAAAACAACTGATATCACAACAAAACCCCTTTTTAAAAGGTAAACGTGACGCAAGTCCTCGTCCTTTCTTCCAAAACAACTGATATCAATTTGGGTGACGCTTGCAGCTTCGGAACGCGCAAAATTCTTTTGAAATATTTTCACTTTTGATTAAAAAATGCGTCACAAATGCCGGACCCCCCAATTGTTATAGTTTTTCTGTTCTTTCAGCTTTCACAATGCAAAAATTTGGGATGTATGGGATGTATGGCGTATTTTTGTACAGGAAATAAAATTTTTGCGCATGGAAGCTGAAAGCGTAGAAAAATTATTACATTGGCGGGTCCGGCATTTGTGACCCATTTTTTTAATCAAAAGTGAAAATATTCCAAAAGAATTTTGTGCGTTCCGAAGCTGCAAGCGTCACCCAAATTTATATCAATTGTTTTGGAAGAAAGGACGAGGACTTGCGTCACGTTTCCCTTTTAAAAAGGGTTTTCGTTGTGATACAATCTAACGTCACTTTTTGAAACGGGGAGATCAGAGTTTATGGGATTATTGGAATCAAAATAAGTCTTAGCTGAAGTTATGTGTTGCGATTGTGTTACGATATCAGCGTTGGATCCCGCTGGCTGACCTTTAGGATTGAAAAAATCTGAAATAAGCGATTGAAATATATCCTTGTGAGTTAGGTCGTTGGTGTGACGTTCGTAACCGTTGCGGTTGATTCTGCTACCACTGAAGTTTGTTTCGAAAGTGGCGCTGCAAGAGTATCGGAATTCTCCAGTATGAATATTGTCGCTGGAGATTTCGAAATCAGTAAAAAAGCGTCTAGACTTCTCCTCTTCTTCTCATGAAATTCTCCAATCTGGACATGAGATGGCCAAAATGAAGGTTCCATGAGTTTATCAAATAGTTCAACTGTGCAGCTTAACCGGTAAGAAATGAACGTAAGCACATTCAGCTTCTGATCTTTCTTCACTAAAAGCCTGAAATTATAATCGTTATCGTCATGTTCGGGCATCCGGCATTTGTGACGCATTTTTGTAATCAAATGTGAAAATATTTTGAAAGAATTTTTGCGTTTCGAAGCGTTAAGCGTCACCCAAATTGATATCAGTTGTTTTAGAAGAAGGAACAAGGACTTGCGTCACATTTCCCTTTTAAATGGGGTTTTGTTGTGATATCAGTAGTTTTGAAAGCAATTGAAACCGATTTACCCAAAAATATCAAAAAAACCTGATGGAAGTTGAAAAGTGCTAGAGAAATCCACAAAAATCCTTAATAATCCCTTATACCTAGGAAGCTCCATTGGATGACCTGTCTAATGTTGAGAATAACAGAAAAATATCAAAAAACCTGATGGAAGTTGAAAAGTACTAGAGAAATCCACAAAAATCCTTAACAATCCCTTAAACCTATGAAGCTCCATTGGATGACCTGTTTCATGTCGAGAATAACAGAAAAATATCAAAAAACCTGATGGGAGTTGAAAAGTGCTAGAGAAATCCACAAAAATCCTGAACAATCCCTTAAACCTAGGAAGCTCCATTGGATGACCTGTCTCATGCCGAGAATAACAGAAAAATATCAAAAAACCTGATGGAAGTTGAAAAGTGCTGGAGAAATCCACAAGAATCCATAAGAATCCACAAGAATCCCATAAACCTATTAAGCCCCATTGGATGAGTGAAGTCTCATGTCGAGAATAACCGAAAAATATCAAAAACTCTAATGGAAGTTGACACTCACCACGCACATTATTTTATATTGTTTTTGAGAATATCTTATATATTACTCGAGCTTTGCTTGATCGTGGAACAATTAAACTGAAACGTGGAAATTTTTACTTTTAATTTTCGATCACATAGACGAGTATAACAGAATGTCACAGGTTGAGAATTTTTATTTTATTTTATTATTTATTTTATTTTTTGTCATTGTAATGACGCTCAGATTGAACTCAACTAGAACAGTTGTGTTCTTGAGCATATTAGAAGCATCAACATTTCGGCATCCAGTGCCAATCATCAGTCAAGTCATGCATCTTGATATGCTGATATGGGGTGAAGTACCGACTATTTGATGTTCCATATGAACAATCTACGGTGAAACTAGGACTAGTGAATTATATCTGAGAATGAATGTATAACTACATCTAACGTCAAAACTCCAAAGTTCATCCTAACTCAAGCACTGAAACTCTTACTGTGTCATAGCCGATTATTGGCGGAACCACTTTTTTGTTATGAGGAATAGCACGTTATTTTTTACAATGCTGTGCTTACATTGCATGGAACTACATATATGATGTTAGGAACCATATGGGTTTGATGAACATACTTATTTTTTAGATGTTCTGATGAAATTTATTATCATCTTATCAAATTGTTTTTGAGAATATCTTATATATTACTCGAGCTTTGCTTGATCGTGGAACAAGGTGACCTTCTGTTACTCGTCTATGTGATCGAAAATTAAAAGTAAAAATTTCCAAAGGAGATATGAAATGTTATTGAAAGCATTGAACAGTGGGGACACCTATTAATGCAAAAAAGTAGTATCAGTGGTTTTAGTTTGGACATAAAACTACCATACTATGGCAATTGCCTTGTTGATGTAGGTGCTCTACATAGTATTGAAAAATGAACGGTCTAAAATTGTATCTGAAAATGAAATGTGCCGGATTAGCTCAAGTGGATAGAGCATCGCCCGGAGAGCGAAGATGTGACGTGGTTCGATTCCCGTCTCCGACACCAACAAATTTTATTTTCAGATCCAATTTGCTTTCAAAAACATTTCATCTAAATTCAAAATTGTCTACAAGAAATTGTCGTTAATTCGGCAGCAATACAACGATAACATAAAAAAAATTTCACGTTTCAGTTTAATCATTTTATATGGGATTTGTATGGGAGCTTCCAGAAGCCCTAGCGCCCAAACGAGGCCGATTACCCCATTTTTTTAAAATCTCAGATGGCGTAGAATGCTAATCCGAAGGTCCCTGCAAAATTTAAAGAAGATCTGACCGCCAGTTTTCGAAAAATCGCCAAAAAGTCGTTTTTCATAAAAATGGCTCTGGAACTACTAACTAACTAACGAACTAACTAACGTAGGATATAATTTATTTTCTTTGGCTTCTATGAAGTAGCACTTTTAGTATGGAAAATGACGATTTTCTAAAGGTGATATCTTCGGATCCACTGGACCGATTTTAGTGAGTAAAATGTCGATTTCAATCAAAAATTTACGTAGAATCCTATAAACTAGGTCTCAGGGGGTGAGACGCAGGGAAAAAGGCAAGGCAGTCTACGAAAAAAAAAATTGATTTCTTTGATCGTATGGGGACTTGCGTCACGGGCGCAATGCAACCGCGCGCCCATGATCCCTTCAATATAATTGTAGACAGAAAGTGTCTATCACTTTAATACGAAGAAACGATATAACTGAAAATTTTCCTATATTCTGTTCGAGATGCGCACCACTCGTAAAGAGCATCGATATCAACTCGAGTCAAGTACAGTCTGGATCTTCTTGAAGAACTTGAGGTCATCAGTATAGAGCAAACATCTTGAATACTTAAAAATCGATGTAATAATCGACGAACAACAGGAGAATGAGTGGACCTAAGTGGCTCCCTTGGGGAACTCCTGATCCAACCAAATGTTGTTACCCATTTTTTTTTAACTTCTGTTCCAACGTAAAATAGCAACCCCGACAATTAGCCCCGTTTTTTCTCTTAAAAAAGCCGAACAGAATATCTCCTGCAGATTTAAAAAATTAGAAAATACGTTACATTGCAAACCCGTCTGGAGGAGTGTAATTCTTCCGGATGTAAAAGAAATGCATCCCAGCACGTTGTAATGGTAAAATAAGAAAAACAATGCAGAGGGGCAGAAGCCATCGCAAACGGGGGTCCAGGAAGAATCTCCCATTTGCGGGGTTTAATGGGCACAGCCTCAAGCTAGATAAATTATACCTTTTCATAAATAAAACATCTGTTAATGCAAATATCAATTTAGGTTTGGAGTTGTTTAATGTTTTGTTCTGGTTTATGGGACATTATTTAGTCTGTGGATATTTTGTCGGTGGTTACTTTTCAAGGGTAATATAGTGCTATAGCCAGTCACAAAAAGTCAGAAAGAATTAGTACACGATAAATTTGTATACTAATTAGAGGTGAGGGGGCGGCCCGAAAATTCGGGCGGGCTAAAATTTTTCAGGCATCTCACCGATCATTATTTTTTCGGGCGAGCCTAAAAAATGTCGGCCGAGCATCGGACGGTCAACACTTTCTTCTCAAATCAAATAATCAAGAAATTCCCATTTCAGTTCATGGATAAAATTCCGCAGAAATAGGCTACGAGTTAAAATATCAAATTTCAACAGTATTTTCTAAAAATATTCGATCTTCTGACAATTTCTTCTAAAAACGTAGAAGTAGTGAACATTCAATTTCAAAGATCAATTGTTAAGTTTGTAAAAGCACTATCAACTCATATGAGTAATATATCCCAACATTCAAGTGTAGATGCGTGCGCGCACAAAGACCTATAAGAAAATTCTGGCGGGCATAAAAAAAATTTAGGGCCTCGGGCGGAAGGTATTTCTTATAATAATAATATCGGGCACGGGCACACACGAAAATTAGGTCCGCACGCTCACCTCTAATGCTAATGGTAAAAAGTCCAAGTTAGTCAAATACATTGAAACGTTATGGTCAACTTTATAGTTGAAACCTACTCGGAATCAGACACAAGATTTTACGAGATCATAGAAAGTGTGATCAACGTGAAATCATAACAATTTGAACTTTTGTTGAATACGAAAAATATCTTCAACGCTAAAACTGCTGGGATTAAATTGACCACAGTATCTCAATTCAATTTTATTGTTTTTTTATCGAGGGATTTAAAACTTCTTCTACTCTATGGTGGGTGAATGTTGCTCACATCCGAAAAAACATACAATTTTAATTAATTAAAGACAAACGTTGTAAATGTCCGTTATACAAATTCGTAAAATAATGAATCGCAATAAATAATCGCAACTCCATTTTTTATTTCTATTTTACTTTTTTCTTCACTAAATCGTGTCTATTTACATTCTTTCCAAAAATTATTTCTACTTTTAAAATCATATTGAGCTAACTGAAGTTTCATTACTCGAATGTTAATCATTCTTTGTTAAGTTTGAAATTATCTCAGAAAAGAGGTCTATAAAATAATCGTAATTGCCAAAGTTAAATGTTTAACATCTGTCTTTTTAACCGTTTCATTTCGCTACATTTGTGGCTTCATTTTAGAGTATTTCCGTAACTCGCCATTATAAATTCTTTTCAAAAATTCGTTTCAGCAGTTCTTAATTTTTGTTTTTTTTTTGTGGGGCCGCATCGTACTTTTCTGGACAATTTTTCGGCTGCCACCTGTCTGTCGTCATGCTTGCAAATAACATCAAGTTCAGCCTTTTCTTTTTTTGCAATTATTCGTCTTGTGCTTATCTCATCCAACTTTATACACCATTAAGCACTTCTCTGTGTGAAACCTTGAAAACCTTATTTAGCCCACCTCAATTAACCAACAAAAAGATGGTCTGATGATTTTATGATTGAGTTCAATCTAAAAATTCTTGTTAGCCTTTTCCTTGGCTTAACACCCAAAATTTCTACATTCAAGATCCTCTTTCAAAGTCTGGGATCTGTTCTCTGAACGGTTTCTAATCAACACAGATGCCTAGCCCGACAAAACCGGTTGTATTGTTCCAAAAATGGACGTGCTTCTACAAAAGTTTCCCCAACAACTGCAAAAGATCTTAGGTATCATTCATAAAGTATGTCACGCGTTACGACTATTTGCAACTCGTTCTGTCACATTTTAATGCAATCTCGCATCTCTGCAGTTCAAGCCCGCCCGAGTTCAAGCCCGCCAGAGTTCAAGCCCGCCCGAGTTCAAGCCCGCCCGAGTTCAAGCCCGCCCGAGTTCAAGCCCGCCCGAGTTCAAGCCCGCCCGAGTTCAAGCCCGCCCGAGATCAAGCCCGCCCGAGTTCAAGCCCTTCAGTGCCGAACCGGGCCGGGCTCGGACTTCAACTGACAGCCCAAACATAAAATCGCTTACACTTAAACAAAATTTCGTTAAATATTAAAAAAAATCATAAGACTTCATACAAAATGCAGCAAAAACTTAAAAACCAACACAAGATCTGACAGTGTGGCGCACTTCGGACTTCGATGTTACGGTGTAGCATGCGTCGAAAAAAACATATGCAGGGGACCCGTACGTATCAGAATAGATGTGGCAAACAGAGTTGATGTTACGAAAAGACTCGAACGTATTTAAGTAAATATTGCCTTACGTTGACATTAAATTGCATTGCAAATTGCCGATAGGGCAATATTGAAAAACCCCTTCCGATGAAACGGTGTAAAAAAATTTTTTGAAAGCACAAAATAGAGCACAAATTGAGAAATATGATCTCCTTAATTTTCTCTACAACATAGCAAAAAACCATTTTTTGGGCTATGGCCGACCTTAGTACCGACCTAGGACCCTAAGTAGAGGCCTCGAACACATACTTCCATAGACAAAAATGTTTCCCTCAATTTGCTCTGCAACAAAGCAAAAAATTTTTTTTTGATTAGGGCCGACCTTAGGACCAATATGAGGCCCACTTGAGCCCTAAGCAGAGGCAAAAGTTTCTTCTTTTAACAAAAAAAGTTTTTGAAAATAGGAAAAGATTTATTCAAGTTATGTACAAAAAACACATAGAGCCCTAGCAGAGACTCGTTTTTAGTGCCCTAGCTAATTCCAAGGACTCAAATTCAAAAAAATTTCTTCCATAAATTGTCGGTAATGCCCAGGTCTTTCAAACAAAAAAAAATTATGAAAATCGGAAAAGCTTTACTCGAGTTATGTAAAAAAGACCAAAAATCACTTAAATGGCCCTAGCTCGGCGGCCCTTGGGTCGACAGTGCCCAGATTCAATCCCGTAAAAGATTTTTTGATTACCTTTTAGGGAAAAAAACTTTTTTGAAAATCGGTTGAGCTTCACACGAGTTGGTCTTTTGCACATAACTCGAATAAATCTTTTCTGATTTTCATAAATTTTTTTTGTTTGAAAGATCTGGGCATGGCCGACAATTTATGGAAGAAACTTTTTTTAATTTGAGTCCTAAGACTTAGCTAGGGCACTAAAAACGAGTCTCTGCTAGGGCTCTATGTGTTTTTTGTACATAACTTGAGTAAATCTTTACCGATTTTCAAAATTTTTTTTTTGTTTGAAAAATCTGGGCATGACCGACAATTTGTGGAAGAAACATTTTTCGATTTGAGTCTTTGGACTTAGCGGCACTAAAAAAGATTCTTTGTTAGGGCCCTACGTGTTTTTTGTACATAACTCGAGTAAATCTGTTCGATTTTCAAAAACTTTTTTTTGTTTGAAAGATCTCGGCACGGCCGACAATTTATAGAAGAATTTTTGCTCAAGTCGGTCCTAAGGTCGGCCCTAGCTAAAAAAAAATTTTTGCAATGCTGCAGAGCAAATTGAGGGAAACATTTTCGTCTATGGAAGTATGTGTCCGAAGCCTCTACTTAGGGCCCTAGGTCAGTACTAAGGTCGGCCCTAGCCCAAAAAATAGTTTTTTGCTATGTTGTAGCCAAAATTGGGGAGAACATTTTTCTCTATTTGGAGGTCAGTTTTGTGCGTTCGGAGAATTTTTTTACACCGTTACTTCGGACGGGTATTTCAATATTGCCCTACGGGCAATTTCCAATACAGTCTAATGTGAACGCAATATTTACTTAAATACGTTCCAGTCTTTTCGTAACATCAACTCTGTTTGCCGCATCTATTCTGATACGTACGGGTCCCTTCATATGCTTTTTATTCCGTATTGCTGATTAATTGGTACCTTTTTAATCGTGTCGAGTGGGTCCCAGGAACCTAGTGCACCGAAAATAAATGGTAAAGACTCACAGTAATAACCCTGCCTCTTAAAGTAATTAACTAGCGAAAAGTATTATTTACGCATTTTCTCTGCTCGAGCTGCTATTGGTGCCTCTGTTCTAATTTCAAATGGACAGGCAATGTCAACGATGAAAACTCTTTTGTTGATATCGTCCCGCACGGTTGAGCTAAAACCAGGCACTACTTTGTTGACGGAAATATCAGCTGAGATGGGATAGCTCTTATCAGTCTATTCTGGATTACATTGTGCCTTGCGGTGTGTTTGTGGCAATGGTTCAGAACATGCGGCAAGGTCCTCTAAATGGAACACAGTTAACACGAGCTCGTGTAATGAAGCGTAAATCTGCGAAACAGATATAATTTCCATTGCGACAGAAATATTTTGAATATGAAAATTGTGATGGCGCATGATCTCCTTTGACTTCTTTCACCAGCGTTGCGAATAGCGATTCCAGTGATCAGTTTCTTCGATAGATTGTCTAGCGATGTGTCACCTGAGTTAAGCATATTTGCAGCCTGCGTGATCACGCATATGTTATGGAGCTGACTAAGTGGAAAAGAAGAAACCCCGCTTAGTTCTTTATGGTAGATAGAGTTCTTCCAGCTTCATCCATTCCTCAATTGCCCTTGTAACTGACCCATCCAATTCAATGGGTGATGTCTTACTAATGGAAGTTGTGCAAAGGGCAAATCCCAATTTGGTCAAAAGAAATGTGAATACTGCATCGATTTTTTGCCAAAGCGTTAGGACTGACTCATCGATGTTACGAATCTCGCTCATGCTCGTTGAGACTGTACCGTGTATATTGTTATCGATAACCCGGCCCTAAAACTTCAGGGTTTTGAACTACCGAGAAGGGAGTGGAGAATTCTTAATCGCTTCCGATCTGGACATGGCTGTTGTGGCGAACAAATGCATCGCTGGAATTATCAAGAATCACCGATGTGTGACTGCGACAACAACGTCAGTCAGTCATTTAATCATGTACTCAACTATTGTCCGTTGCGCCGTTTTGAACACGGACTAGAATCACTACACCAAGTCTCTCCCGAAGGCTTACAATGGTTGCGTGACTTAGATATTGAAATTTGACAATGGCTGAACCTCTAATTTTACTAATTGATGTTTAAGTGAACTGTTTTTTTTTTTTCTTTTAAAAAATGTGAATAAAATGCCATACGATTAATAATAATAATAATATTGTTATCTAGTTTGATCCTGCGCTGCCACCCAGGTAGGTACATGTAACTATCATCGCCTAACTATCATTCCTTAAACTTCTACATGTTCCAACTAAGTCTCATCGAAGACTCATCATTTGAGATCATGTCAGGGCCGTAGCTAGACCGCAATTTCAGGGGGGCGGGGCGCTGGCCTCCAAAGTTCACCAGTTTAAGAAAATCAGATTAGCTGTAGATATTGTATACAATGGAACATTTTGGTAAGGGTAAAGATTTTTGTTTGAAAGTGTTACATTCACACATATCAGTTTAATGTAAAAACAGCTTTTTCAATATGAGTTTTGCTGAAGTTTTAATTTCTGAACTTTGGGTAACATACTAAGTCGCGAGCGGAGCGAGTGAAAATTTTCGACTTTCATAGTTAGGCCATATCAAAATTGTGGCATTAGATTTAGCACAAATGCCTGTAGTACTCGACTAGCGTAACATGAGACTTACAGACTTTCACACAGTCTGGTTTGAAAGTATATCCACATTGTTATTACATGTTTCAATTGTTAGGTGTGTTTCACTATTACTATTCCCAGTAATGTCTTTTTATGAATATGAATTTTAAATAAACAATAAGCTTGTCTTTGGAGATTAAATCTGCTACTGGAGTAGCTAGCAGATCCAAAAAATTTGGTCATGGTTGCTCAATTGTTGGTTATTTGGCTGAAGTAGCCATTTTTCTTGATTATAGCGGTCTAGTCATAGTAACAGAATGAAGAATTTTTGAGTTAATGACAATGACAAAGTAATCTCATTAACTCAAAAATTCCTCATTCTGTTACTATGACAAGACCGCTATAATCAAGAAAAATGGCTACTTCAGCCAAATAACCATTGTGATCCAACGATCGAGAAAAATTGATAGATATATAAGGTATCTCTCTACCCAAATGGTTGCTCAATTCGCTTAAAGAGATTCTATGTACAGGAGAAGAATCGTAAGATTGTGCAACGCTTCGTTTTAACTCGTTTCACCGAAAAACCGAGTTTTACATACACAAAATGCAAGCGAATACGTCAAAAAAGAGATAAAAGAGAAAAAAGAAAGATGCACAAGCTTATGATTCTCCTCCTGTAGCTTAATTTTATCTCATTTGATCATCGAAACTAGTTCAATGAAACGCGCAGAAGTTTAGATAAGTGTACAATCCTTAATGACTATTAGACTAGAGTTTTCTTTTACTAGCATACAAGAAACGCTGAAAAGATGAGATTCGCCGAAATGCTCAGAGGGGGCGATGAAAATTTCAGGGAGGCTGAGCCTCCCATTGCCCATCCGTAGCTACGACCCTGGATTATGTGTATGTATATAAACAACGAACAATGTATATTTTAAACAACGAACAATATGTTCTGAACAAGCGATAGATGACATAGCATTTAGAACGGCTCAGCCGAAATAGAACTGATTTATTACCATCTTTTGCTATGACGAATTTAAATTTTAGATAACAATCTGCGTCCACTCGTTCTTTGAGTTGTTCGAATCCGGATTTTCCTTTTCCTTCAGAGCCCTAGAAGCTGAACTAACGGTCGACTCATTCCATTTTTGTCCTGCTTGTGATTGTATTTTTTCATAAAATTTGTAAAATAAAATAAAAGCCGGCCCAATAATTTTTTGTCCGAATCCGAGCCCGATCCGATGTTTAGGATTTAAAGGCCGATCCGAGAAAATAGATAAAATGTAGGCCTGCCCGGGCCCGAGACGGGTGGGGCAGGATAAAAACTCGGACGGCCCACCACTTTCGAAAGGCCAGCACACCTCTAGGCTGAAGCCTTTTCTGAAAATTTTGGAAAAGTCAAGAAAAATACTTTCACAAAGATGCCTTTGATTGTCGCTAGCTTGTTTTCTTACTGAAGGTTAGACTGAGATAGACATCGCTCTCCTTATTCAAATATATGTAGTCTAGACTTCCGTACAAAAAAATGTCACAAGACTAACGTCTATATCACAAAGCGAATGCTTGCGAAGCCATTAATTATTTTTTTTCTCAAATGTCAATTAAAGAGCGAATACTAAAATCAAATCTAAGGAAAATCTAATTAATTAAAATAAATGAGTTTCTTGGTTGGTTTCTCTGTTTTCCATATATTTATGCAGCTGATCGAAACAGAATTTTTGCTATTTGTTCAAATTTTATTATTCGTTGGTTACATCGCAAGTTCTAGATGTCACTTAAAGTTGATTCAAGCAATTTGTTGGCCAATCGTCTAAATTTTTAAGATATATTGATTTTGCTGCGGTGCGAGTATGTATAACGTTGATAAAAGTTGATAAAAATCATCATATTTCTCCACGAAGTTATCTAGAAGCGACGACATGTCGCGACACTACGAAAAAATTAGTGCAACTCTAAAGCCATAGTCTATACTTAATGTAATGAAAATAAAATTCTTATGCCTACCCAACATGCATAAAATAATTTATTTTGAATCTGCGAACCCTCGTTTCTATTTTCTTAATTTCTAATTGAATTGAAAATTAAAGTGATTGAAATTTAATACTCACTTATTATATAAAATTTGAAAATACTTTCTTTGGTGTGTTTCTTTAATGCCTACCTTATACAATGCTTTTAAGTGCAATCAATGTATTCGTGTATACGTATATAGATCGTGTCGTAGCACCAACAAAAATTTCCCGAGAATGATATCTTCTCGTAACCACTTTTGTATTTTCGACGGTTTGAGGAAGAAAAAAACCGTCCGTATATAACAAAAGACAATAAGAAAGACATCACAAATCCTCCACAAATTAGAGATAACTTTATACTAATCCACAATTTCCCCTCTTATAGTAGGAAATCATGTCATTGAAGAAACTCTATACATAAAATTACAAATAATGTATATTATATGTCTATTGGTGGGTTGAAAAATTACTTTAGAATTTAATCAAATTTTCGAGGGGATTGGAAAATGTGGAAAATATTTATTTGAAATGAAAATTTTCTTAAAGACAAGCGTTATTTATATTTGAAAATTGTTTTAGGGAAGGTGTGTAGGTAACACAACATTTTTCCATAACAATTTCATAACATTTGTGAAGAAGAAGTAAAGTTATGTTCACGGTTGATAAAATATAGCGTTTATGAGATTTTTACGACGGTATCTACGGACCCAACGACTCCGACTGCAAAGTATGTCGCCGATAGGTCAGAATAAAACTTTCATATTTTGCCACCTGTTAGCAACGGTTCAATGAAGACGTAGATCTATGACGAACTTTGCTAGAAATCCGAAATTTTGCTTGAAAGCGCTAAGAGTACGTTTATGACAATCGGAAATCACGAAATATTAGTACAAAAAGTTTACGCATAATGTGCTTTCTGCCACTAACTTTTTCCAATATCGCTAAAACGAAACGTCAAATTTATGGAGTCGGCTTATGTCAAAGTATACAAAATGTTATGACGAAATTCACGGGACTAACGAAAAATGGTGTGCATCTCAGATTATGCACTTTATTACGAAATGTGTATACTTTAAAATAGGCCCACGCTTACTTCACTTACGTTGTTCACGAGAATGTTGAAGAAATATTTAAATTTCCTTTGGAAGAAACTTTTTTGAATTTGAGTCCTTGGACTTAGCTAGGGCACTAAAATCGAGTCTCTGCTAGGGCTCTATGTATTTTTTGAACATAACTCGGGCAAATCTTTTCCGATTTTCATAATTTTTTTTTGTTTGAAAGACCTGAGCATAGCCGACAATTTATGGAAGAAATTTTTTTAATTTGAGTCCTTGGACTTAGCTGGGGCACCAAAAACGAGCCTCTGCTAGGGCTCTACGTGTTTTTTGTACATAACTCGAGTAAATTTTTTCCGATTTTCAAAATTATTTTTTTTGTTTAAAAGATCTAGGCATGACCGAAAGAAAAAGAAACTTTTGCCTGTGCATAGGGCTCAAGTGGGTCATGTCGGTCCTAAGGTCGGTCCTAACCAAAAAACAATTTTTTTTTACTATGTTGCAGAGGAAATTGAGGGAATCATTTTTGGCTATGGAGTTGTCTGTCCGAGGCCTCTACATAGGGCCCTAGGTCGGTACTAAGGTCGACCCTAGAACAAAAAATGGTTTTTTCTATGTTGTAGAGAAAATTGAGTAGAACATACTCCCGGGTCGAAATTCGACTGGTTACAAACGTTGTGGTAAACGCAATAGAC
The DNA here is from genome assembly GCA_029228625.1 of Pseudolycoriella hygida. Classification (NCBI taxonomy): domain Eukaryota; kingdom Metazoa; phylum Arthropoda; class Insecta; order Diptera; family Sciaridae; genus Pseudolycoriella; species Pseudolycoriella hygida. The sequence continues at coordinate 89,679,982 of CM055406.1, forward strand.
CCATTTTCGAAGAACTTCGTTCTTCATACGGGTCTAAAAATGAAGATTTGCTGGAGGATGGTTCTGAAAGCATGCTCGAAATAGTATACAAAGAACGACGGAGAGAAAATAGTTTCCATGCAGGACTGTATAAAAAACACTTTAAATTAAATAAAATAAAAAAAAATATTTTGTTCCTTTTTTCGTTGGTAAAAGGAAGAGGGGGGTAAGTTTACAGACCTGGGCGTTATTAAAAGAGGGGGGGTGGGGGTGTTGGTGTTATTCATATTAATAATAACATAATATTCACTTTTAAGACGTCAAATGTATGGCCAACCCCCCTCCCCCCCAAACTACCCCCCTAAATGGGGAGGGGTAATTTGGGGGGGTCGGCCATACATTTAACGTCTCAAAAGTGAATATTTTTCAAGTTATTGTTGATTTAAATCTGCTGACAGCACTGAAAAAAGCGTACGTAATTTATGGATGGTCACTAAAGATGTTGCCCTCATATTGAAGGTTGCTCAAAATACACAACATATTGATCTATCAAGTGACATTTTTTTCTCTCTAACTTTTCGTTGATTTTAGGTTTTTCTTTTACTAGTTAATTAGTTAAAAAAAAGGTTAGTTTGTTAATTATGTGAATTGTCTTAGATAATATTATTTCTGAAAGATCTTTCACTTTAGTCATATCAATGTTAAAGTTGTTAAAAAATTCTAACAAAGCATCCTCGACTACCAAACCATAGACCACGGACTGATTTCCAAATGATTTAGCGTATTTTTCGACATAGAAAGGGATGTATTTTGATATATTTGTTGTTTTTCGTTGCTAATATTTTTGTCTTGCTCGACATCATTGGTTTCGTATCTTACGGTCGGATCTATAATGTATGCGTTTGCTGAATTAGAATCGAAAGCAATTATGTCGCTGAACCGTGATCTGCCATCTGTGTCAACAGCGTACACTTCTTCAAAACAGTCAAATCCTTTATTACGTAGTAAATCCGTCAAGAAATGTTTAACACTACGGTGTCTTGAGGTGATAAGTTGGTTGTTCGGAGGGCAACTTCCAGTAACATGTGGTAAGGTTTCTTTCTCTCCGTTGCATTTGCGACAGAGGTTGAAAGAAGCTTCGACTCCAGGTACACCGTTCAAATTTGCATAATTGACGCTTAATTTTATTGCTGCTACCCACTCCGATGATGATAATCTGTTTTTGTTATACGTGAAATCATTGCTAGCAGTATGGTTTTTGAAATTAATTGCTCCTGAACCCTGATATTTCAGACAGCACCATGATATAAATGATTCATTACGTAAGGCAGCACGTAGGATTTTAGTTGTATCACCAGGTACTTTTAGCTTTTGTAAACAGGATTCGATTTCAGTCTGGCAGGTGGAGACGCTTTGGAATAACCCATCATCAACATTCGTTAATTTTGTTGCAATTGAAAAATGCTGTAGATAAACCTCCCACGAGGCACGGAATAAATCTAAACCCCGTAGTTTCCGTGGAGCATAAAACAAGTTGTCGTTGGTTCTTCGTGGTAATCCTATTATTTCTTTCACTACACGACGAATCATGACATCAAGCCCATCTGTAATAAATGTTGGTATCTTGTATAGCGGAGCTGTTTGTAATGGGTACATCAACGTTGATTGATTAGTTTCAGTAGTGCCGACGAATTGTGCTAGGTTTTTGTTGAAGATTTGTATGCAGCTGTTATCGAAAAGTAACTCCGAATTAAACGAGCAGCCGAGGTACTTGATTCTCTCATCCGACTTTATGCCCTCAATCACACTACCATTTGATAACCGAAGAGATTCATTGACCAGTAAGCCATTTTGAATTATAATTGCCTAGCTTTTTGATGGATTCATTTCAAGACCGATTTTAGCAAACAATATTTGAAGTAGCTCAATCGTTCGGATAGCTGATCTTTCCGTATTCGATGTCACAGCTTGATCATCAGCAAATCCCGTCAGACATAAAGGATCATAATTATCATTTACTTTACCGCAAAAAAAAAACCTCTTACAGAGGAGGTGTGACGCAAGTCTTTATGTCTGCTTACAAAAGCTGTGAAATCAGAAAAGTGTGACGCATTAATCATTTAAGGTAAAACTTTTTTCTTCCAGTTACAAAAGTTCTGAAATCAGAGGGGGTGACGCGACGCATTAAGCTTCGATTCGCCACAAACATTTTTAAACAAAATTATGTTGAGTTCAAAAAATTGCGTCACAAATGCCAGACCCAACGACGAAACAATTTTTCTGTACTTTCAGTTTTTACGCGAAAATTTGACATTTATTTCTTATCACATCGTTTAGGGTAAATTTAAATTTTTGCGTCTAAAAACTTGGTGTTGAAAAATTATTCCGCTGGTGGGTCTGGCATTTGTGACGCAATTTTTTGAACTCAACATAATTTTGTTTAAAAATGTTTGTTGCGAATCGAAGCTTAATGCGTCACCCCCCTCTGATTTCAGAACTTTTGTAACTGGAAGAAAAAAGTTTTACCTTAAATAATTAATGCGTCACACTTTTCTGATTTCACAGCTTTTGTAAGCAGACATAAAGACTTGCGTCACACATCCTCTGTAAGAGGTTTTTTTTGCGGATATCAGTACTTTTGTAAGTTTGTAAGCAACTTTTTAGATGTCATAGTTCTGGAGTTAGTTCTGAATCATCCCTCTGGAATCTGGAAGTGACGCTATCCCGAGATTAGGCCATATTTTCCCAAAACCATGAAACACGTGTTCGCTTAAATTTAATTCTCTACAAATTCGCCTTTGGAACCAATTTTCTAACTCACATAGTTCTAGAGAATCGGTGCATCCTGCCTAATTATGGAAGTGGCCATATACCAGGATTGGGCCATATTTCTCCAAAACCCTGAAGCACATGTTCGCTTAAATTTAATTCTCTACAACTTCGCCTTTGGAACCAACTTTCTAACTCTCATAGTTCTAGAGATTTGGTGCATCCTGCCTAATTATGGAAGTGGCCATATACCAGGATTGGGCCATATTTCCCCAAAACCCTGAAACACGTGTTCGCTTAAATTTAATTCTCTACAACTTCGCCTTTGGAACCAATTTTCTAACTCTCATAGTTCTAGAGATTCGGTGCATCCTGCCTAATTATGGAAGTGGCCATATACCAGGATTGGGCCATATTTCCCCAAAACCCTGAAACATGTGTTCGCTTAAATTTAATTCTCTACAACTTCGCCTTTGGAACCAATTTATTACTCTCATAGTTCCTCAGATTCGGTGCATCCTGCCTAATTATGGAAGTGACCATATACCAGGATTGGGCCATATTTCCGCAAAACCCTGAAACACGTCTTCGCTTAAATTTAATTCTCTACAACTTCGCCTTTGGAACCAATTTATTACTCTCATAGTTCCTCAGATTCGGTGCATCCTGCCTAATTATGGAAGTGACCATATACCAGGATTGGGCCATATTTCCGCAAAACCCTGAAACACGTCTTCGCTTAAATTTAATTCTCTACAACTTCGCCTTTGGAACCAACTTTCTAACTCTCATAGTTCTAAAGATTTGGTGCATCCTGCCTAATTATGGAAGTGACCATATACCAGGATTGGGCCATATTTCTCCAAAACCCTGAAACACGTGTTCGCTTAAATTTAATTGTCTACAACTTCGCCTTTGGAACCAACTTTCTAACTCTCATAGTTCTAGAGATTTGGTTCATCCTGCC
>CM055406.1:89684196-89754483 GCA_029228625.1 Pseudolycoriella hygida
CATCCTGCCTAATTATGGAAGTGGCCATATACCAGGATTGGGCCATATTTCTCCAAAACCCTGAAGCACATGTTCGCTTAAATTTAATTCTCTACAACTTCGCCTTTGGAACCAACTTTCTAACTCTCATAGTTCTAGAGATTTGGTGCATCCTGCCTAATTATGGAAGTGGCCATATACCAGGATTGGGCCATATTTCCCCAAAACCCTGAAACACGTGTTCGCTTAAATTTAATTCTCTACAACTTCGCCTTTGGAACCAATTTTCTAACTCTCATAGTTCTAGAGATTCGGTGCATCCTGCCTAATTATGGAAGTGGCCATATACCAGGATTGGGCCATATTTCCCCAAAACCCTGAAACATGTGTTCGCTTAAATTTAATTCTCTACAACTTCGCCTTTGGAACCAATTTATTACTCTCATAGTTCCTCAGATTCGGTGCATCCTGCCTAATTATGGAAGTGACCATATACCAGGATTGGGCCATATTTCCGCAAAACCCTGAAACACGTCTTCGCTTAAATTTAATTCTCTACAACTTCGCCTTTGGAACCAATTTATTACTCTCATAGTTCCTCAGATTCGGTGCATCCTGCCTAATTATGGAAGTGACCATATACCAGGATTGGGCCATATTTCCGCAAAACCCTGAAACACGTCTTCGCTTAAATTTAATTCTCTACAACTTCGCCTTTGGAACCAACTTTCTAACTCTCATAGTTCTAAAGATTTGGTGCATCCTGCCTAATTATGGAAGTGACCATATACCAGGATTGGGCCATATTTCTCCAAAACCCTGAAACACGTGTTCGCTTAAATTTAATTGTCTACAACTTCGCCTTTGGAACCAACTTTCTAACTCTCATAGTTCTAGAGATTTGGTTCATCCTGCCAAAAATTGCCACAAACAAACAAAGAAAGAAAGAAAGAAAGAAAGAAAGAAAGAAAGAAAGAAAGGTTTACCAAATTTACTAGTTAAAAATATTCGATTTGAGTCTATTTCCATACAAAATAGCAAAATTGTTTAATTCATATCTTCGGAACGACTGAACCGATTTTAATGAGTGAAAAGGCACTTCGGCCTAAAATTTTCCGTAGAATCCGGGAAAAATATTTTCCGGGGGGTACGTCGCTCGGGGGGGGAAGTCAAAAAGTTCCTGTATATATGTTCCTTAGTCTACGAAAAAATTTCTTGTGAATTTTTTGGCGTGTAAGACTTGCGTCACGGGCGCATTGCTACCGCGCGCCCATGATATCCGTTGTGATCGGAAAAGTTCGAGTCACAAATCTCTTCATATATATAGTCGATCGCGATATTGAATAAAATTGGTGATAATGGAGCCCCTTGTGGAACACAGCGTTTTATTTGAAATGACTTCGATGTTTGTTTTCCAATGCATTTCTCTACGGAATTGTAAGACAGCAGTCGCATGATTAGACCGTGGAGATTTTCCGAAACGCCTTTCGACTTTAATGACTTTGAGATGTGTTGATGACCAATTCTGTCAAACGCTTTTGATATGTCCAGGAAAGCTATGAAAGCGCTTCTTTTCATCTTTTTCGCGTTTGTCTGGCAGGCTTTAATTAGTTTAGCGTTAACATGACATCCGGGGAGTCCCTTGACAAAACGCCTTTGATTGCAGTTGATTTTGATTTGTGAGCGTAGAGCCTTTTCGAGTATCCGTCTGATGACTGAGTATATTGTTAGTGGTCGCCAATTATTCGGGCCGCTAGCATCCCCTCTTTGTCATTCAGAATCATATTACCCTTACGAAATCCTTCTGGAACAAATCTTGTTTTTAGCATTGTATTTGCAATGGATGATATAGTCTTTGCCACTTTAATTTGTCGAATTGTTCTCACCAGTACTCTATCTGGTCCTGCTGGAATTCTAATGGAATTTTTTTTATTTGGATTTTGATGTCTTCTTCAGTTAAAACTATATCAGGAGCCTTCTTATTCACAGGGTAGGATTCAAGCGATGAATTGTTTTCACTTTCAAACACATTTTTGAAGTGATTTTCTATCGTTTCCATTTTTATCTTACATTGTTTGGCACTGCCGTTTGTCATTACCGCTCGTACTGCTTTTTTGCGTTGGTTATAATACCAGTACTGGGTAAGGTCATATTGGTATTTGTCCCTTCTTCTCTGCTTGGTTTTTGTGTCTGTTCTTTGAGGATTCGAAGATCGAGATTGTTGTGCTGACGTTATTCTACGGGTTTTGCCGAGTTCTAAATATTTTTACCGATGGATGTTGTGGACCTGGGAGACGCTGGTTGGATTTGAACAAAAAGCTTTGAAAATTGTTTACGTTTTCGTCAAAGGTTGGCTTGTCTAGATTTTCCTGGTTTTCAAACGCTTCAAATATTTTTCCCATTTTTTTACATTCTGAATCAAGTGCTGCCTTATTCAATAACTCTGGTTGCTTTTTTGGTTGAGCCGAAACTGATTTGTTGGCTGGAGATGATATTCTTTTATTCAAATTGTCGACTGTAGATGTATTTGCCTCTTTGCGTGACGATTTCGATGAACCATCATTCCACGGTGTGTTGAAAATGTTATTCTACAAACATCGCATTCATATTGTTTAGGATCGTTTTGTATTTCTGTTGAGTTACCGTGTGATTCATTTTGATTATTGTCTTTAACGTGGGACCTGCGATGTGTTGCTAATCCACGCTTCGAATCAAACGGTCGTTTGCATATGTCGCAGTGGAATGTCTGGAGAGCTGATATATCAATGTTCGGGTACATTGTGTTCCATTTGATTGTAGTTTTATCCCCACATTTTAAGGACGATAGTCGGTGGTCTAGAACTTTGTATGCTCCAGGCCGAATGATTGTTGGAGCAACCGATGGTTGTAAACAGCGGAAATGACCTGACTCAGTAGGACCGGTGAACAGAAGGAATATTTGTGGATTGTCCCTATCCATGCTTCCATTACCAGTCAGACCAAAGTCATAACAAATAAGGTTACTTGAGTCAGTTTGTTTGAACAGATAGCCTGAAAATCCATAGCTCACTAAAGGTTCCGAAAATTCCAGGCGTAGACATATATTTACGGTATTTTTGTTTTATTTGTTTGTCTTTTTCCTCGTTACAACCGTATTTGTCCAATTCTGTAATTTGAAGAGCAAGTTATCAAAAACCGATAAGTCCAATTTCATTTTTTTAGTGAATTATAAGAAATATGAAAATGGACTTATCGGTTTTTGAAAACTTGCTCTTCATTTGAGCTTCTAGATTCAATAGTATATTTTCATAGAAGCGGTCCCAATTTTGTTGATATCCAATGGAACTTCTCGAAAGTATATATATTCAACTATCTGTGATCGTATCTGATTAGTGGATTGAGGTGGGTCTTTAAGGCGATCTTTGTGACGTTCTGTAAAATTTAATATTGAAGCGAAAAGATAATCGCCACTATACTGTGTTTCAATGATGTCAAAGTTACCACTTTCATACAATGATGAGCTGTCAATATGTAGTTGTTTTGGTTGATTCGGTTGTCTCCCATAGTTGGACCTCGTTGTTATAGGCGACATTTTAGGTATACGATCTTTTAACAAACAAGTCCTAAAGTCAAATTCGAAACGCCCAAGAAACAAGTGACACGGCTATGGTGTTGAAGGCGGCTACGGTTGTAGAGAATTTGACAGCCCATGTGTTTGGCGGGACGAAACCTATTTTTTTTTTTTTGTTTATGTATGTATAAACCACAACGCTTCGTCTCGAGAACCTGTTTAAAAACGCTATGACACGCCAAAACACCAGCTCACAACAACGCCGCGATGGTTTAAACATCCAACACACAGGACAAGGCACGATTATTCCAACTTATACAAGATATATTTTGATAAAATTCAGCAGCGATTTAGGTACGTGTATGCTTTCAATTAGTGACGTCAACTAACTCAGCATTTTAATGCTGACAATAAGTTCTTTCAAAAAAACTGTCACTGTCTGTCCTACGAAAAATAGAAGCGGTGAAAGAACAAAGTCAATATTTACTCCTGAGATTCAACCCATATTGACGTGACAAATTCAGAGCTACTAATCTTCGTTTACTACCTAAGACTATTCTGTGAAAGCATTTTTATGTTTTCTGTTTCAGATCAATAAATTTTAAATTAAAAACTTTGCAACAAATTTACGTAAAACAAAATAAAAAAGCGAGACTGTATAGGACCAGTGTATTTGGCCTTCAAATGAAAGTAAAATCGTTTTGTTCCTTAAAGAAGGAAAAAAAAGAAAAAAAAAACTAATATCAAAACCCTCACATAAAATACAATGTTAACCACGATGACTCTTCACAATTTTATAATTGAATTATGGCGCATTAAAGCCACCCCGTTGTGATTTTTAGAGGATGTTCCTGTGCTACTGCTCATCAGAATAAATTGCTTTGTTTATTGTACCTATAAATGTTTTTTTATATATTTTATGGACTTTAAACTGTTACAAATGATGAAGTGATGATTTTCTTTCTTATGAAATGCTTGTATAGCTGAACATACATATATTATTGCATAATATTTACATTACATTATACGAAAAAATGAATATCTTCGACCGTAATATTAATTATTATGCATTGGTGGAAGGATATTGTCTAAACAGATCCTGTCTGAATTTCTTTCAAAATAAACCGTAATAATTTTCAATGAAAATTACTTAAAGCAATTTGGTGCTAAGATTTTTCTTTTATTTTCTGCTACATTAAAAAACAAACAAAAAAAATCGTTCTAAACGAAAATTGAAGCCTAACAACAGACTACGTAAATAAGAGAAATTTATTTCCTCTTTAAATTTAAATATCCAAATGAAAATCTTTAAATCCACGATAATTTACTGACTATTATGGGTGGATTGAATTTTCATGTATTTGGATTATTTGCATTTTTGAATAGTTTTGTGCTTTTATACGTAGTTTAAGTTGTAGTATATGCGTTGAAATGGTTCTTCGTTTTCGAATCCCAAACAATTCGTTGAGAGTATATAGTATTGCAACAACGATAGGGTTCGTTTTTAACAAATACAAAACATCTGTAGTTATTTGCATCATAAGGACAAGAGAAGCATTAAACATGCAGTTCCCCTTATGTTCTTTTCAAATGTCACATTACAGAATATGCATGCGCTAGAAAGAGATCGCAACGTGGTCGTTCAATGAACCAATCTAAACATAAAAGCTATATGATTTGATGTTAACGACATTTAAAACTCTGACAAACATAAAATGAAAACACTGTATCGTCTTTTTGCGTACGAAGCGGTTACGTATTTCTTTTGTATGATTTTAGACAATTTCACTTGGTACACAGCGATGTAGGTCAAAATAATCCGAACGAAATAACTCCATGAAGGTTATTTTAACGGTTTTTAGTTCAATGAGGTAGTAGAAAGAATGACCCCAAAAGTCTCCTGCTTCTGCACCCTCAAAAAAGCCAAAAAAAAATTGATACTATCAAATGAAACGAAATGAAAAAATAAAGATTTTTGGACTTGGGTGCTGAATTTTTTTGACTTTTTTTGGGGTCATTCTTTTACATTGAATCAAATAGCTCGCTAAAAGAAAGTGACAAGAGCTAGAAAAGATTTTTAAAGATTATCACTAATTTTTTGTGATTTTCATTAAATTACGATAAATTTAGCCTATTCGCCTAGAAATTGGGATTTTCTTTTAAATATGAGAAAAAAACATATGAAGGGACCCGTGCGTATAAGAATAGATGCAGCAAACCGAGTTGATGTTACGAAAAGACTGGAACGTATTTAAGTAAATATTGCGTTTGAATAGTTTGAAAGTTGTTAGAAACGATCGTTATGCCAAACGGAGTGGTGGTGTAGTGCTATTTGTTCGGAAGGGTCTGAATTATAAGGTCTTGAAGTCGTCAGACAAGATTTCATCCGAGTATCTCTTCATTGAAGTGATTTTCCCCGACTCCAAAATTCTAGTTGGTGCGTATTACAAGGCTCCAAAAGTGAAGGAACTGGATGTCCTGGAAGATATACTTGACGAGCTGACGGTTTCCTATAAGGATATTCTGTTGCTGGCTGATTTTAATGAAGATCTGATGGATACTGTGTCTGGGCGACGCAGCTGTCGCGTCAATCGCGTTTGTTCTAAGTGTGAGTTTTCGAGTATTATTTCAAAATTTGACCTAGCTTCAGCAGGCACTATTCCAACTCATTACCCGGATGGCGGTAAACCTTCTCTTATTGATCTGTGTTTAACGAATAAGCCAGAAAAGGTGGTCTTCTTCAACCAAATCTCTCATGGGCTCTCTAAACATGATTTGATCTTCGGATCTTATAGCTGTAATATGAAGGCGTTGGGCAAAACGCAGCGTCTCTGTAGGAATTTTGCGAAGATTAATGTGGATCGCCTAAATGCTGATGCAGCTTCGATTGGGTGGAATAGTGTATTTTATGCGGCTGATATCACTACGAAAGTTGAGACTTTCAATGGCAAGGTGCATGAGCTTCTAGAGTTGCATGCGCCATTGAGGCCGGTTGTGACTAGGAACCCGCTCACCTCTACTCAGCCCTGGTTTACTGATGAAATCCGAAGAGCCATGATTGATAGAGATATTGCGGAATCTGAGTGTAAACGGGGCCTTGTCTCTAAGGCTCATTATTTGCGTTTGCGGTATTTAGTTACGAATCTAGTGAAGAAAGCTAAGTACGACTACCTGCATCCGAAGCTCCATGTTGGTCTCGGTTCAAGGGCTCTGTGGCGTAATCTTCGGGAAATTGGTGCCATTTCGTCTGGGAATGTTAGACCAGAATTTACAGCTAACGAATTTAGCGCCCATATCACCGGCTCGAGTGATTTGTCAGGCGACGCATTTTCTAGTTCTCTTACTGACCATGACTCTGGTTTTAGTTTTTCCAACGTTAATAGTCTTGATGTAGCAAGGGTAATCAATTCGATCAGATCCAAGTCTGTAGGGCTGGATCAAGTCCCGCTTACATTTGTTAGAATGATACTTCCGTATGTACTTCCTTGTCTGACTCATATAATTAATAACTCGTTTACCTCGTCTGCTGTCGCTCGCACATGGAAGCTATCAAAGGTTTTACCTGTTCATAAAAAAGTGAGGCAACGCAGATTGGAGGACTTTAGGCCGATTAGTATACTGCCGTGTCTGTCGAAAGTTCTTGAGATCTTGGCTAAAGAACAAATCTGTACATATTAGGACGTCAATGGCTTGCTCGATAGGTACCAGTCGGGGTTTAGAAAACGTCACAGCACTGCTACTGCGCTGTTGCATGTGTCGGATGAAGTGCGTAAATCCTTCGAGAAGAAGCGCCTTGTACTCATGGTCCTATTGGATTTTTCGAAAGCCTTTGACTCTCTGAACCATTCCCGACTCCTCCATAAGATTTCTGTGCAGTTTCGATGTTTGTCCTCGGCAGTGAATTTTGTGCGCGACTATCTTTCATGTCGGTTTCAAAGGGTTTGTATAGGAACATATTGCTCTGATCCAGTGATAATCAAAGCGGGCATCCCTCAGGGCTCTGTCCTCGGTCCTCTGCTGTTCTCCCTTTATAGAAATGATTTGCCTAGTTGTCTCAAATCCGCGGACTACCACATGTTTGCAGATGATGTCCAATTATACTTGTCGTTCGACAACCTGAGTTTGAATGAAGCAGTGTTTCGGATGAACCCAGATCTGTATGCGGTGAATCGTTGGTCACGTGAGAACTTTTTGACTTTGAATGCGAAGAAGTCACAAGCGATCGTATTGTCTGAATCTGCTGGCAAGCTGGCTAACAAAGAGAGACTTCCGTGGGTGCTATTGAATGGCTCAATCATTCCGCTCGCTGATAGGGTCATGAACTTGGGCATTTTGGTGGATAAGGGGATGACCTTTAGTGACCAGGTGAACGAGATCTGCTGTAGGGTGTTTTCGAGGCTCCGTAGCCTCTGGCCATTGAGTCATAACTTCCCTCTTAAGACTCGACTTATGTTGGTCAAGTCACTTGTTATCCCAGCCTTTACGTATGGGGAATGCGTGTATTCCACCAACCTCAGTGCCAGTGATGAGAAGTCTTTGGAACGTGCCTTCTCAGCATGTGTTCGATTTGTATATAGGCTTAGGCGCTATGAAAGTACCAGAGGCTATGTCAACGATCTGGTTGGAGCTCCAGTTTTGACGTTCTTGAGGCAGCGGCGTTGTTCCGCACTCCACAGCCTTGTTCTTTCTGGTGAGCCTGCCTACTTGATGGATAAGGTCTGTCGCGGGACTTCTTTGCGTAGTAATATGTTCGTGCTCTCGAAGCACTCGTCTGGTCAGTACAATCGGTCCTTCTTTGTTAAGTCAGTCTCGGATTACAATTCAGTCCCGGTAGGTGTCAGGAGATTGAGGTGCATGAAAATATTCAATCAGGCCTGTCTCAATCATTTCTCCGTAAGTTGAAGTTTCGTCATCGGGTTCTTCTTTGGGTATGCTACCGACCATGTGACTCGTTCAGGTCTGTGTATTTCATCTGTGTGTGCTGTGTATATTGATTCCATCGTTCCATCGTCCTGCCGCCAGATCTTTAGCGTACTACGTTGTGCCAGTAAATAGTTCGTTTATTTTTATTCATTTTTACACCTTTAATTATTTTTCATTTTTTGTAGTTTTAGTTTTTAGTTTTCATTTTGGATGTTAATTGTGTTCATATCTATGTTTGTATTCGTGTGAACATTTGTACAAGGATTTATTTTCTTTTTGTTCCGAGTATTAAATAAATTGAATTGAATTGAATTGAAAGTTTGAATGACTCATAAAAATTATCCAAGGTAATGTTGAAAGCCCACCCGAAGTACGTTTAAATATTAATTCTCTACAACTTTGTCTTTGTGGGATTCACTAGTATTTCAAACCTTCATTTTCAAATCATAGGCACAAGACTGGGACACAACCCACATCTTTGGAAGCAACTTTCTAACTGCCATAGTTCTAGAGATAGGAGTCATCCCTCTGAACTCTAGAAGTGTCTGAATCCCAGGATTGGGACATTTCTCGGGGAAAACCTGAAACATGTGTTCGTTAAAATTTAATCATCTACAACTTCGTCTTTGGAAGCAACTTTCTAACTGCCATAGTTCTAGAGATAGGAGTCATCCCTCTGAACTCTAGAAGTGGCTGAATCCCAGGAAGGAACATTTCTCGGGGAAACCCTGAAACACGTGTTCGCTAAAATTCAATCTCTACAACTTTGTCTTTGAAATCAACTTTCTAACTGTCATAGTTCTAGACATATGAGTCATTACTCTGAATTCTACATGTGGCTAAATCCCAGGAAACACGTGTTCGCTAAAATTTAATTCTCTACAACTTTGTCTTCGGGAGTAAGTCTCTATGTTTCATAATCATAATAAACCTATGATGAAAACCCATCTCGTATTGTATATGGCTGAGAAATAAAATTTTCTCCATTCCGTGGGTTCCAGTGCCCAAACCACTCCACCGATTTCCACAAATATTTTTTCCCAGTTTTGTGACATCTAATTCTTTCATTTGACGCTAATTTGAACAATTTACGTGCTGTACTTGCTGAGATATGCGCGAAAATGTTTCACCGACCTTCGAAAAACCACGTTTTTGGACACCTTTTTGACCATATCTTCGGAACTATTCGACCGATTTTGCTCATCTTCGAACCTGACCTCAGTCGACCACCTTTCAGGAAATTTTTTTTTTGAAAATCGGTCAAGATTTACTCAAGTTATCGTGTTGACGGACAGACAGACCGACAGACACACCGACAGACAGACCGACAGACAGACAGACAGACCGACAGACCCCCTTACTTCCGGGTTCGAATTCGCAATGTAACAAAACGTGGTAGTAAACGCATCAGACTTTCGTACTTCGTACGGGTCTAAACATATGCAGGGGACCCGTACGTATCAGAATAGATGCGGCAAACAGAGTTGATGTTACGAAGAGACTCGAACGTATTTAAGTAAATATTGCCTAAACTCTTAAGTGTACATTAAGTTGTATTGGAAATTGCCGATAGAGCAATATTGAAAAACCCGTCCGAAGAAACGGTGTAAAAAAACCTTTCCGAAAGCACAAAATTGACCCCCAAATATAGAAAAATGTTCTACTCAATTTTCTCTACAGCATAGAAAAAACCATTTTTTGGGCTAGGGTCGACCTTGGTACCGACCTAGGGCCCTAAGTGTTTCCCTCAATTTCCTCTGCAACATAGCAAAAACAATTTTTTTTGGTTACGGCTGACCTTATGACTGACATGGCCCACTTGAGCCCTAAGCACAGGCAAAAGTTTCTTTTATAAACTGTCGGTCATGCCTAGATCTTTCAAACAAAAAAAAAATTGCAAAATCGGAAAATATTTACTCGAGTTATGTACAAAAAACACATAGAGCCCTAGCAGAGACTCGTTTTTAGTGCCCCAGCTAAGTCCAAGGGCTCAAATTCAAAAAAGTTTCTTCCATAAATTGTCGGCTATGCTCAGGTCTTTCAAACAAAAAAAATTTATGAAAATCGGAAAAGATTTGCCCGAGTTATGTACAAAAAACACATAGAGCACTAGTAGAGACTCAATTTTAGTGCCCTAGTTAAGTCCAAGGACTCAAATTCAGAAAAGTTTCTTCCATAAATTGTCGGCTATGTTCGGGTCTTTCAAACAAAAAAAAAAATTATGAAAATCAGAAAAGATTTGCTCGAGTTATGGATTTATTTATTTAGCGTATGGTTTCTTACATCTTATTCTACAATTTTTTTTTATATTACAATCTTTTTTTATTACAATTGTGAGTCACCGAGAGGTCATTACGACAGGTTCGGTAATAATTCCTCAATTGAACATTTAGACTTAATACTATTTTCCAGGTCTTTCAAACAAAAAAAAAATTGAAAATCAGAAAAGATTTACTTGAGTTATGTACAAAAGACCAAAAATCACTTAAACGGTCCTAGCTCGGTTGCCTTTGGGCCGACAGTGCCCAGATTCAATCCTATTAAAGATTTTTTGGTTACCTTTTAGGAAAAAAAAAGTTTTTGAAAATCGGTTGAGTTTTACTCGAGTTATCGTGTTGACAGACGGACGGACGGACATTGTTTTTATTGCTGATTCGTTATCTAAGGACCATGATCGGTGCTCTCCCCTACTCCCGGGTCGAAATTCGACTGGTTACAAACGTCGTGGTAAACGCATAACACCTCTTTTCGAAGAACTTCGTTCTTCGTACGGGTCTAAAAATGTGCCTTCCTAAAGATTCTTTGAGATTTTTGTTAACTTTTTGACAAGATTTTAGGAGTTGTTAGCCTCACTAACGTCCCTCGACCCCGCTTTTTTAATTAAACTCACGGCCTCAGGTGCTAGCATAACGTTTGTAATTGCGGTCTTTTAGTTCAGTGTTCACATGCAACTCGCGTTCACTTCTGTTTGCATTATTTACGTATAGATGAAAAGATATAAATACTTAGCTGTAAGTTACGAAAAACAAAGTTATAGCAACACTTATTAAGCTACCAACGCTACACAGAGCGACAACGATAATTGACGTCAGTCTCGCACAAAACCGTTCCCCTAGACCCACCTAATCTCAACTCCCCACCTATTTTTACTAATTTAAACTATTTGTTTGTTTTGCGAAGGTCATCGAAGGTCCATCATTTAAGACCTGAAAAAATAACTTTCGTGCCTAATGCGCGAATAAACACAAGAGTCTTAAACTATTATTTAATTGAAGGGCCTCCCAATCGATTTAATTCAGTGATCATCCCGTTCAATATGAATTTTTGGCATAAGACATTCGTTTAAAATATGATTCATTGACTGGTAGTGTTACAATCACAGGTCGGCGTTCTGCGGGGGACGTTCACCATTATCAAATACCATGAGTTTTCATGAAACACTGAATTTCGATTTCATGTCCGTCCGGATTTTGTCCATGCCGTCCGTTGTCAACTGAAATATTATATGTAAGGATTTATCCCAGAGATACTAGCAACGACAAACATGATACAGTAGTACAGTGGATATGAAAGTGGAGAGCCCAGTATGACCCTCTTATTCTTCGATGATACTCATGAAACGGATCATATAAGATACGAAATCCGGAATATGACAAAATCAGGACAGACAATATCCGGATAATGACAAAATAAGGTGGGATGAAATCGGGAAGGAATCAGGATGAATTCAGGTCGATTGAAGTTGTTGAGAAGAAGTTGACATGTGTCTAGGGGGGCTCTCCCCCAACTCACGAGTCTACGGCGAGCTATTAGATGCCAGAGGCGTTTTTTTGTTATAAGGGTGAGGAAATATTCATAGACACCCGGTCCTCCTGGACCCAGGTAGTTTTGGATTCCATTCTATAACTGCAACCTCCTTCCTTACTCCCCATGCTCTTATTTCAACAGAACTGCTTCACAGCATTACTTCGGGGAGGGGCTACTTTCTCAGATCAACTGCCAGTCTTCTTTGATTATCTCTCCACGCCCTTTGTAGCTTCCACATTATTTTTGCAGATACATGATACGCTACTTTTCACACCTCCCCCTCGCGGCACACACAGTCGCTGCTTACTCACAGTCATCTACTCGCCTCGCTCTTTTGCGAAGCGGGGGCAGCCAGGCAGATTTTCTTACCTGCAACGCTGGAGGCTCTGCCCCAAACACCGACGAAGGCTTCAGTGGCGAATAAACAGCTAGTCGACAATCCAACGGAAAAAGTTAAAGGGTTTGATTTACCCAGACGACTCTGGCTCAGAACTAACAGATTTCGTACGGGACAGAGGGGCTGCGCTCTTTCAATGCACAGGTGGAAATTTGCCGAATCCCCTCTTTGCGAATGTGGCGAAAAGCAGACGATGTATCACATTCTGAATCAATGCCCAATACGACGTTTCGAAGGAGACCTGGAAGAACTACATTTATTAACCGTCGAAGCAATAGCGTGGATCAATGGCTTGGATATCAGCGTTTGAATTTCAATGGCTTTTTTTGTCCTTGTGTGATTTCTGTTCAGAGAGTGATAACGTGTAATGTAGATAAATTGTTTATACTTTTAGTTTCATGTAAATTTCCTCAAGTGATTTAAATAAATAAATAACCGATGAAGAATCTGCCCCAAACACCACTAGGGCTCTGCACCCTGGACTCCGCCGAGAGGGATTCTCTACCGAATCCACCCTTTTTGTTTCATGTGTCTAGCCTGCGGCGCGATGACATGTTATGAGTGTACAATTACACAGCCACAACCTGATTATGTCTCCGTCCGAATTTCGTTCGTCCTGATTTTGTCTTCGTTCGTATTTTGGAGACCGGATTCTGTCCATATTTTGTCCCTCCGGACTATGTCCCATCACCACGACTTTAAGTTTTTATCTATTTCAATTGATGGTTTTGAGTTTCTCAAACATAATGTAATATTTTTGTGAATTACGCTTTATCGAAGAGCTACTAGCAACGACATCCGCATTTCGCATACTAAAACGTAAATGATGAAAATCATGACCTGTCATCACATTTCAAATATATCGTAAATCGGGTGATTTGTATTTTCCTTTAATAAAAAGTAACGGAAAATTGAAAAAAAAAATCAATAAACAGCGAACGTTAATTTAAAATCAATAACTTTATATACAAACATACATATAGTTGTTTAATTTCCCAAGTGAACACATCCACTAATATTGGAAAAATTGTAAGCTTCCAAACATTTCAATTGAATTAAATGCGTTAAATATTACAACCAATTTTATCATGTACCTCATAAATTTTGAAATATTCATGTCTAGTTAACATGTTATACAAATGACTATCAATATTTTTATTAGCGCCAAATCAAATCGTGGTTCTGCTTTAAACATAAAATGTAAAGTGTATCATTCCCGGCTTAGTGTTACCGTTTTGTTTAGTATAGTACATACATACACGACAAACAGTTTTTTTACGTGTATATCAATGCATAATATTCAAAAAAAGGAAGCGCTGGGTAACTTTCTTTCATTTTGAATGCTTCCCCCACACCACACTTTTTCTATATAAATTTATAAATTTCCTTTTCAAAGATATGAACACAGCGTTGAGTTTATATCTTTCTCATTTCATATCTCCAAAATACCATGATATTGTGCTCTTCTACGAATTTCCGCATGGCAAAGTATGAGGGTAATTTAAATCGAAGCAAAATTTATACCCTATAAAAAATTTTCACCACTGTTGCAAACTGACTGCTCTACTATTTTATATGTATTTAAAAAGAGATAAGAAAAGTTGTTGAAAATAATTTATTGTTGGACTATTTATTGCAAAATCCTAAGGTAAATTAGCCCGCAGTTTTACGGAATATAGTGGATTGGATAAGGAGCACTTTGTTCATTTTTTGTACGAGAAGTAAGTGTGAATGATAGAATTTATTATTTCTAGTGATCATAAGACAGTCGACGAGATACCAAAAATAATTACTTTTGTAAAATGAATTCCTATCTGTAATCGAGCGATTGA
Organism: Pseudolycoriella hygida; assembly: GCA_029228625.1. Lineage (NCBI taxonomy): Eukaryota > Metazoa > Arthropoda > Insecta > Diptera > Sciaridae > Pseudolycoriella > Pseudolycoriella hygida. The sequence continues at coordinate 89,698,685 of CM055406.1, forward strand.
TACACAACTAAATTCAGAATTATGTTTTAAATAAGATACAGGATTACTTGTACAAATTATGTGAACGCCTCAACGGTTTATTTTTTGTTTCGACCTCCTGCAGAGTTCATTTCCAATCAGAGTCTTCAAATTCTTCAGGTTCAGCTCCTTCCATCTCCTCCTCTCTATCATCTGCAAGCGTTGTAAATGTTAAAACTATCGAAGACTACTGATTTGATATTCGGTTCTCTCCAAAGGCCGATTATTTCAGTAGCGGGTAAATGCTGATCATGAGTCATGTATTATGCATCCGTACGTCACAATAGACCGTGGCTCTTTTTCAATCATATTTTTCATCGAAAGCACACTTCAAAAAGATAAAATCGGCGTTAAAACTTATTGAAAATTCTTTCTTTTTTAATTTTATACGGTATCTTCGATTCGCGAAAAACGCAGTCAATCCCGGTGAGGGATCAAATACTAATAAACAAAAATGGGATTTTTCGAACAGCTGTTTTATCATAGTTGTCAACAAAATAACTAAAAAATCCGTCCAAACAAAACTGTCAAAACAAAAACGGTCGAATCATTGCGCAGAAAAATTTCATTCAAAACAAACTTATTTATCTAAACGAGATTTTTTTTCATTAATCAGTAATTACCTATGATGCACAATGGGCCCACACAGAGGCAGAGGCCTGCATGGTATACTGTTTCACTACGAAAATTCATGGTCAAATATAGGACCATTTTATAAACCATTATTAAATGGTAAGTTGTATCACTAGTTACTTTTGTGTTACTACTAAATACTAATATTTATTAGTTCTTCATAAAACCAAAAATATTTGGTTAAATTTAAAACTACACACATTTTAGTTACTTATTTAACCGTTTTTATTTGACCAAATTTTTTTGGTAAGAAGTAACACTATGAAATTTTTAGTAAATTGTAAAACCACCTTTTTTTAAGTCAATAAGATGACTGGAAAATATTTCAGTATTATTTGAAACCAATTTAAATTGGTAAAAGGATATACCATTTTAATATGGTGTTACAATATCCTATTTTTTTTGGTTCAATCTTGCACCAGTTTTTTCTAGGTTTAATTTTACACCATATTTTTTTTTTTTAATTTTGTACTAATTTGTTTATGGTTTAATTATTAACAAAAATTGTATAGTTTAATAATAAACCAAAATTTTTTGGTTTAAATTTGAACCAAAGTGTCGATGACTGATAAAAAACGTGTCGACGGCATTACGTTGGTCCGCTGTTCAAAAGGACAATGCGTAACCTGGGACGCAACGACAATTGCGGTAAATAAATAAAGGTTTATGGGATTTCTGTGGATTCCTTTGGATTTCTCTAGCACTCTTCAACTTCTATCAGGTTTTGATATTTTTCGGTTACTCTCGACATGAGTGAGGTCACAAATGTGGCTTCCTAGGTTTATGGGATTTCTGTGGATTCTTCTGGTTTTCTCTAGCACTGTTTAACTTCCATCAGGTTTTTTGATACTTTTCGGTAATTCGGTTACAATTGCTTCCAAAACTACTGATATGAGAACAAAAACCCTTTAAAAGGGAAAGCCTTTGTTTCTTCTTCCAAAACAACTGATATCAGTTGGTGTAACGCTTAAAGCTTCGAAACGCAAAAAATTCTTTTGAAATATTTTCACATTCTATTATTCTATCACAATGTAATGACTTTTCTACGCTTAAAATATAATAATAAAACTGCATCGATGAGAAGACACCCAGGAGGCTGCTATATTGGCTAAACACATTATCGTAAACGCCACACTGACGAAAGCGATAGCATTCTGAAACTTACTTGCCACTTTCGAAATAACCGTGAAGAAACGCCAGTCAGATCGCCAAAACGGCGTTTCTTCTCACTTTGGAGATTTTTCTTGACGCAAAGAAAAGTCGTCAAAATGAGAAGAAACGCCAAGAAAATTCGTGAAATTGTGAAGAAACGCCAAGGTGAGCCCTAGTGCCCCAAGTTCCAGGACAAAAATATTCTCTACAAAATTAATCAAAGAAAAAATACTGAAATATATTCCCTTAACGTATTTTATGCCCTTAATTACGCAAGGGATAGTAATCTGTAACGTGATAATCTGTGATTTTACGCAACATGAAATGAAATAAGGACAAACAAATTAAAAGAAAGTTGTAAGATTCTTGCATAAACACGGCATACAATATTTAATTCAAGAACAACGACCTCTGTGGATTGTACATGTACATGTCGTTGATTTGATACTAAATATGTAAAATCTGTCAACGCTGGATCGCCCAGTTTAAATTTAACGAACAAAACGAGCGCCAATTCTTTCAGAACTTTTGTAACTGGATGAATATCGTTTTGCCTAAGATGCTTAATGCGTCACGCTCCTCTGATATCAGAACTTTTGTAAGCATACGTAAAGGTTTGCGTCACACCCTCACCCTGATTGGGTTTTTGTGCGGATATCAGTACAATTGTGAGTTTATCTCTCTACAAATATATTTCCTTATACTCTAAAAATGTTGGTAAAAAAGAAATTTATCAAAAAATGTTTGGCCAACAAAAATTCTAAAGTTGCAAATTGTTAGAGAAATTCACTAGAATCCCATAAACCTAGGAAGCCCTATTGGATGACCTCACTCATGTCGAGAATAACCGAAAAATGTCAAAAAACCTGATGGAAGTTGAAAAGTACTGGAGAAATCCAGAAGAATCCACAGGAATCCTATAAACCCAGGAAGTCCCATAGGATGACCTAAATCATGCCGAGAGTAACCGAAAAATGTCAAAAAACCTTATTATTGAATATCTCAGTCACCCACCGTGAATACACTCACACACACAAACACATAGAAAAGATGCTTTTATATCCAAAATTAAATCCAAAACATATGCAGGGGACCCGTACGTATCAGGATAATTCGCCCCTTTTTTCTCTGCAACACTGCACAAAAAATCTCATCATTAAAGAAATATTCACAAAAAAAAAACAACAAATAAATTCTTTTTGAGATATTTATTAATATTTCAAAAACTTTCGACCATAGGGCACAATTTCGCCAATCACTTGGTTTTTCGAGCTCAAAGAAACCAAATTTTCGAAGTCCGAAGCAAATCTTGATAATGGTCACATCGTGACTGAAACTTAAGTCGAAAATAAAATAGTTTGGTACAATTAAAATCTGGTTTCTTTGAGCTCGAAAAACCAAGTGAACCACCAAATAAGATCGCGTAGCGTGAGTTGGGCCCACACAGAGGACTCTACAGCCCGAACCACTCAACAGATTTTGACTAATTTAATTTTCATGATTTTCTGATGTCCATATCTTTTCTTAAAAACCTTCAAGAGCGATTTCCGTTCTAATTTCGCAGAGAAATAAGTGAAAAAGTTCCACTAAACTTCAAAAATACACGTTCTTGACCACTTTTTCGACCGATAAGATTTAGCCGATTTATGTAGAAAAAACACGTTGGGCCCAAAAGCTAAAAATGAAAAAAAAAGTTTCTTCCATAAAATGTCAGGCAGGCTCAGGCCTTTCGAACAAAAAATTTATGAAAATCGAAAAGATTTACTCGGCTTATACACAAAAGACCAAAAACCACTTAAACGGCCCTAGCTCAGCGGCCCTTGGGCCGACAGTGCTCAGATTTAATCAAAAAGATTTTTCAATTACCTTTCAGGGAAAAAAGTTTTTGAAAATCGGTTGAGTTTTACTCGAGCTACCATGTTGACAGACAGACGGACTGACATTTTTTTTTATTGTTGATTCGTCATCTAAGGACCAGAAGGACCATGATCGAAGCTCCCCCCCCCCCTCCCCACTCCAGGGTTAGAAAATAAACCATAAAATATTTAGTTTTTCTAGAAACAAAGAAATATTGGTTTAACACAACACTAAAATTTGCTCCAGTTATAAATAATACCATAAGTTAAGTAGTACCAAACATAACCAATTCCTAGTTTTCACATTCTGGTCGTTTTTATAACGAGAAACTTGTCATAGTTTGATTTTATACTATTTATGAAAAATCAAAAAATAGTGAAACAGTATACCAAGCAGGCCTCTGCACAGAGGCCTCCGTGCGAGTTCTATCACGAATAAGAATAACTATTTTAATAAAATTACCTATGATGAGCAAGTGTGGTGATGGTGATGTTGTGATTTTGCAATCCATTTTATCTTAGAAATGAGATACTGTGACATACGGAATACGGACACTTGCACCTGTTGCTTCACATGTTTCTTCTACTCAAAAGTTCTCATTTTCTTTAAATACTCTGACACGCCGATGACATCGATGATGAGCAAGTTTTCCGTTGTGGTCTGAACGAAATCATCACAAACATTGTCGCTTGATCATTCTCAACTTCTAGCAATTGCTGAAATGTTTGCATCTAGAGGGACTCTGCCACGACCGAGACTTCGTGAAATCGCCAGGAATGTTATAATTTCCAATTATACTGGTATGATCTGACCACGGACAGTATACCACGGCCGCGATCACTTTTTTCAATTTTTATTTTATTAAGAGAGTTATCTTGACTTGAGTTTGTTTACATTTTCTATAAAAGAAATTTTGACAGGCGACATAGGATTTTTTTATCACGTTCACAAAACTGATGATGCCAATTTTTGTAATAGTTTTTTTTTGAGCGCAATAATTTTCAAATCAAAAACGAAAAGCTTAATTTTACAATAAAAATTTAGAAAAAAATGTTCAATAAGTTTTAACGCTGATTTCATTTTTCAAAGTGTACTTTTTATAAAAAATATAATTAAAAACGTATGAAGGGACTCCTACGTATCAGAATAGATGCAGCAAATAGATTAGATGTTACGAAAAGACTCGAACGTATTTAAGTAAATATTGCCTTACGTCCACATTAAATTGTATTGGAAATCGCTGATAGGGCACTATTGAAACCCCGTCCGAAGAAACGGTGTAAAAAAAATTTTCCGGAAGCACAAAATTGGCCCCCAAATAGAGAAAAATGTTCTCCTCAATTTTCGCCACAACATCGCAAAAAACCATTTTTTTGGCTACGGCCGACCTTAGTACTGACCTAGGGCCACTCGGACATATACATCCATAGACAAAAATGTTTCCCTTAATTTGCTCTGCAAAAAAGTTTGTTTTTTGGTTAGGGCCAAGTAAGTTTCTATTATAAATTGTCTGTCACGCCTAGATCTTTCAAACAAAATAATTTTTGAAAATCGGAAAAGATTTACTCGAGTTATGTACAAAAAACACGTAGGGCCCTAGCAGAGACTCGTTTTTAGTGCTCTAGCTAAGTACAAGGTCTCAAATTCAAAAAAAAATCTTCCATAAATTATCGGCTATGCCCAGGTCTTTTAAACAAAAAAAATTATGACAATCGGAAAAGATTTACTCAAGTTATGTACAAAAGACCAACAACCACTTAAACGGCCCTAGCTCGGCGGCCATTGGGCCGACAGTGCCCAGATTCAATCACATAAAAGATTTTTCAATTACCTTTAAGGGAAAAACTTTTTTGAAAGGTAATGCCTAACATTTTATGGAAGAAACTTTTTCAATTTTGGGCTTTTGGACTCAGCCAGGGCCCTAAAACTGAATATCTACTAGGGCCCAAAAAAATCAGAAAATTGATTACAAGAATGGGTTCAGGTGGAATCGGTGGAAAAAGTGGTAAAAAACATGGTTTTTCGAAGGTTGGTGGAACTTTTTCACTTATATCTCTGCGAAATTAGAACGGAAATCACTCTTGAAGATTTAAAATAAAAGATCTGGACATCAGATTATCACAAAACTTAAATTAGTAAAATCTGTTGAGTGGTTCAGGCTGTAGAGTCCTTAGTGTAGGCACAACTCACGCTACGCGATCCTACACGATATTTGGTGGTTTTTTGTGAATATTTCTTTAATGAGGAGACTTTTTGTGAAGTGTTGCAGAGAAAAAACTGGGGAACTTTTTTGTTCGTGAAAGTATAGATCGGAGGACTCTCCTAGGTGGTCTAGGTCGGTTCTAAGATCGGGTCTGTTGTTTCTTTCTCAAATTTTTTCCTTTTTTTTTAATTTCGGGCTTTTTTAAGTATTTGAGGTGTTTTTTGCGCCGTTTCTTCGGACGGGTTTTTCAATATTGCTCTTTCGGCAATTTCCAATCCAATTTGATGTCGACGCAATTTCATACACTTAAGAGTTAAGGCGACGTTTACTTAGATACGTTCGAATCTTTTTGCAACATGTATTCTGTTTGACACATCTTTTCCAGGGAGTCACTTTTTTGCTAATTTCTCACTTTTCTCACTTCCCCTCACTTATTTCATCAATTCTTCGGATTTTGATATAAGAATTAGTGCTTGAAAGTGAAAACATTCGATTCTTGTACATTCTCACAATTGGAATTTTAAAAATTTTGGCCTTCGGCGCTATCTTCACTCACTCACTCAAATTTATTTTAAATGCATTTCTTTAATACCTTCGGTCGAAGGTTCACCACTGAGTTATTAAAGACTTAGAACGGAAAGAAGAAGAGGGAAATCAAAGAACCATTACTTAAATTTCATTAAGAAAATTTATTTGCATTATTTTTTATGGAGAAAAACAGAAAAAATTGAGTTTCGGCTTAGCTGATCGCCATTCCCCCACATTCCTCTATAAAATACAAGTTAGGACCCTTGTCGGTTCCGCTTTTTAGGGCTTCAGCTAGGCCCACTGGCCCAAACTTTAATATTGTTATTCCATGAAATGTTGGGCAATTGTTGACCTTTCCAACAAAAAAAATTCATGAAAATCTGAAGTAATTTATCCGATTTATGTATGAAAAACACTAGGGGCCCTATTCGGCTCGCTTTTTTAGGGCTCCTGCTAGGTCCATTGAACCAAGGTCAAAAACAGTTCTTCCATAAAATGTTGGGCACTCATTAACCTTTCCAACAAAAAAAATTTGTTGGAATCGGTTGACATTTACTCGAAATACATATGTACAAAAGACTGAAAACCACTTAAGCGGCCCTAGCTCGGCGGACGGACGGACATTTATTGTTGATTCGGCATCTAGGGACCATAATCGATGCTCCCCCTACTCCCCCTACTCCCCCCGCAACAAAAAAACACACTATTGTTGCTGTTCTATTACAACTTCGTTTTTCAAGTTCTATCACTTTTTAATCTTTCAGTTTTTTCAAAAACCGTAACGTTTTGTTTGTTTGACATTTCAGATTTTTTTAATTTTTTTTTAAATATTTATAATCGGAAAAGTGTAGTATTTACCTCTTTTACGGAAATGACAGAGCCGGTTTTTAAGAAATCCGGCACTTATTACCGACAAGAAAAAGCTAGGAAAAAAATCTAGAGAAAGAGCTTTTGTTTGTAAAGTCAGACCGCTAGATAAATTTTTTCATAATGTTTCTAGAGAACATGATGTATATCCGAGGGTGAAACAACTATGTCAAATGGTGGGACAGGTTCCATTTGCCATTTGAGCAAATATGAAGAAAATGATATGGAAATGATGAGCGAATGTCAAATAATGGGTTATTAGGAAATTCAGGGCAAATTCTAATGCCAATTAGCAAATACGGGCAAATGCCAATGCTAATTGGCAAATACAGACAAATTACAAGCGAATACGGTTGAATTAGAAACAAATGCCAATGTCAAATGGCAAATATGGACAAATTAGAAGCAAGTCGGGACATTTACAAAATTTACCCGGGTTTTTAATGTTATGACTTTAAAGCACAACAGTCCAAACCCCAAACACCGACCCTCCGCACGGTACGCGGTAGTGAGAATGAGCGACCTAAGTAGTGGATGGAGGGTTGGACATGCGACAGTAATTTAAATTTTAAAATGCAGAAAATTCCTAATGATGGCATGTGACGGCAAGTTTTAGCATGTGAGTGTTCCTTATTCTGTTCACGACGTATAAGTGAAGCAGATTGACGGGAGCAATAACATGCGAAACATGACAGGAAGAGCAAGGGAAAGAATAATTTTGATAAAAACGATCCACATCATAAATCAGCACATTTACGATTAACCTTTGTTATGATAATTAATCTATTTAAAAAAAATCAAAACGACTAAGTCAGTTTGGCGATTGTCTTTAGTGATAGATCGATACACTGTGTTTTTTTAGCAACCTTTGATACAAGGGCAGTTCCTTTTATTTGTATTTTTTTAATGTAAATAAATGTTTCTATCCCTATACTGTGGCGGCGGTTCAATTTGCAAAAAGTGCGTAAATAAAACACCGCAATTAATATAAACGCAAGAATTGACGCACTCATACAATTAAAAGTTTCGCAGAAACGTCAAAACATTGTTCAAGGTTATGCATATGTCCGTTTGTCAGTATAACATAATTCATTGTAGAAAATGTCTGCTATTATTGAAAGTGTAAGTAAACATGCAAGTGAAAACACTATTTACCATGCTTTGTATGGTTTTTACTTTGGAGGCATGTCGATGAAAGACTAAGCACGCATCTACCACAAGAACATTTCAACAATATCGAGATGGATAAAAACTTACGAGGAACGAGGAGCAGTTGCACGGAAAATGTCCATTGTGGCAACGTACAGAAAATTTGATTTGAAACAAAGTTCATGGCTAGTTGAGCTGTACAAAGATAGACCTGTTCTGCACCAAGACAAAGCTGCCAAGTTATTTTTTCAGAAATTCCAAGCTGAGATATCAACATCATCGATCAGCACAATCCTCTCGGAAGCTGGATTAACATGGAAGGTGTTAGAAAGGCGTGCGATTCAAATTCAAATCGAAGATATTTTTCGATTTTGCAACGAATTGTCAAGTTTCCCGTGGGTTCAGGAAAATCTAGTTTTTTTAGATGAAGTTGGTTTTGATAATAAATCGATGATGCGGAAAAAAGGGTACGCGATGAAGGGACATAAGCTTATTTACCACAGTGAATTCGTCAGAAAGCCAAGAATGTCATTATTGTGTTTTGTTGGTGTTAATTTGTTAGGTGTATTTCTTGGATAATAGCGGCAATTGAAATAATAACTAGTCTTTTTCTGCTATATTTCGAGTCTTATTTTCGACCCTTCTTCAGGCTGGAATTATAAAATTGAATACATTTGAATGCACAAACCCGGAAGAAAGGCATCACAGCATCGGAACCGTCAAAAAACTGTTAAGAGATAACGGATACCCGGATAAATTCGTCAAAAATGTACTTGAAGACAGGGTGAACCGCTTTTATAATGGCAAAAACACGAATGCGAATCAATCGAAACCACGTTACATCGCAACACCCTATGTACCCGGATTATCAGAGAGGATCAACAAAGTGATGCGTGAACACAACATGGCATTGGGATGCAAAGCGAGTAACAACGTCGGCAACTTGTTTTCTAGAACTAAGTACCCAGTAAAAAAGGAAATGAAATCGAAGGTGATCTATAGGGTGGACTGTATGGATTGCAAAGCGAAATATCCAGGCAATACGAAACAGAGATTGGGCAACCGAATGACGAAACATAAAAGCGACATAAAATTGAAAAAAGTGACAGAAACAACTGGACTAACTTTACACGCGGTGCACAATAAACATAATTTCGATTTCGACAATGTCACTATCCTTGAACACATTCCGAATTACCACCAAAGATTAATTGCAGAGAAGATGCACATATGCAACACTAAAAACACGGTGAACTTGCATTTTGATACACACGGACTCCATGAATCATACGTGAATCTGTTTAAAAAATAAAAAAATAAAAGTGAACCGAATCGTGGCCATATGGAAAAGAAACCAAGTACAACAATATTCGTCAAATGCGCCAAAGAATAAGTAAAGGTCAACAAACTTGATTTGTCATTAGTTTTTCTGTGATATTTATATGTGCAAATGATTCAAAATTTATTTATGTTCTAATGTATTTTTTATAAAGTGATTTAGTTTTAAAGGTAGATTTTATGAGTTAATGTGATTGATAGTATTTTTAAATGTATTCAATTTTATAATTCCAGCCTGAAGAAGGGTCGAAAATAAGACTCGAATTATAGCAGAAAAAGACTAGTTATTATTTCAATTGCCGCTATTATCCAAGAAATACACCTAACAATTTAATGCAAACGGCAAAGAAACAACACCACAATTGTTGGTGTTAATGGCATTTTGAACTGTTATCAAACCGAAGGAACGTTTACGCGTTTGAAATTCGTCGATTTCTGTAGAAGCTTCGCTACCGACTCTGACTTGAAAGTTTTGCAGTACCCGGGAATAAATTCTGTTTGGATTATGGATGGAGCTAAAATCCACTTGGATAAGAATTTCGTGGTTTATTTACGTTCATTGGGCATAATTGTGGTTTTTCTACCAGCGTACTGTCCCTTCTTCAATCCAATCGAAATGGTTTTTGGCTACGTGAAACGGGACTTACAATCTACGTATATTGAAAATAGCAAGATCAGCTTAAGTATGTTCATTGGTGAAACTGTGAACAGATTTTGAAATAAGAACTTCAAGAACATTTACGAAAAATGTGGATATTGGGGTTTGCAGAGTAAGCCGACTATTATCATTTCGCCCAAGGCCGCAGCCAGAAGACATCCATCTGAAGGTAGTAGTTGTTAATCAAAATGATGTATCCATGGCTAAAAGTACATAATCTAAAATAAAAAGTGGAGGTGCTTTTGAATATTAATTTTATTGTCTACTTTTCTCAAGCTGACATGGAAAAAGAGTGGCTATGACTATTGTCATAACCCTCGTTAAAAAACCATGAAAACGTTACAAATAATACTCTTAAAGTACAATAACATTATCACAGACAAAAATCACAAAATAAAAAATAAAAATCACAAAACAGAAAGAAGTCAAAACAAACAATAATAATAACAAAGAGAAAGAAAAACTATGTAGTCAAAATTAAAATTGTAAATATAAAGCACTCAAAGAGCTTGGTCATAAAATTTAAAGCAAAAATAAAAAGTAAAACAAAAAGCTGCGTCAAAGGTGAAATAAATAAGATAAATAAATAAATAAACGACACTAAGTATAATAATTAAGTCCACCAAGAAGGAGTCGTCAAGTTGAGCCGTAGGCGTCGTCAAATAAAATACTCGAACAGCAAAATATCGGCCACATAAAAAAAAATCTTATTTTCATTTTTAAAACATTTGAAAAGTATAAAAAAGTTAATCACCGGTTTTGGAAGTAAAAAAACCTCAACTGTTATAACTGAATTTTTATAGGATTTTATAACAGTGTTTTTACCTCATAGGTTTCTCAACTTCCAACAGCCTCTCCACTTTTTATTTTAGATTATGTACTTTTAGAAAGTATACATAATTTTGATTAACAACTACTACCTTCATATGAATATCTTCTGGCTACGGCCCTGATTGCGCCAAAAACCGAGCTTCAAACTTTAGTTCTAGCTAAACTTAATCGAATATCCTAAAACTTAAATGAAATAAGCCGATGAATAATTCAATTCAAAAATGTATTCCAATATTCTTGTAGAAATTATAAATAAAAAAATCCATATAAATAAAAAAACTTGAAAAAAAGCGTAGTTTTTTAGTTTTCCTGTTCACTGTTCAGCGTGGTCTACGTCTTCCTGATCTTGGATCTGTGAAAAGACTTGGCGACCAAAATCTGTTTCAGCAGCTGGTAAGGCTTGTTCCATTGATGTTATTAAGGAACGTCTCGAATCGGCTTGAGCTTCCATAATCTTAAGCTCGTAATTCAAGAGATCAGTTTTTGCTTTCTCCTGATTTCGCAAATCTGAGATTGCTTCTTGTACTTTTAATATGTCGTCCATCAAGATTCTGATCCTAGATAACCCTGAACTGACGTTCTCATTCACACTTTCTACGGCACATAGGTTTTGTCGAACACCAGTAATGTTCCCATCCGCAGAAGTTCTGGCAACTGCAAACAGGTGAAGCATGTCTTTTGGAGGCGGACTATTCATATTTTTTTTCACGCAAATGTGGTTCCGATGCCTGAATTCTGTTCGCCCACATCATCCAATTGATGTGATTGCTCTGATAATGAAGTTGATGAATTTCTTTTAGTTTGTCAACAAGAGCATTCATTTCAGTAATCGAGGTGGCACCAGCTCGATCTCGATTTACCGGCTCAATAAGAGCTTTCTGTACTTTTTTCCACAAAGACAAATTGGCGATTGACATCGAATATACATGCACGTATACCCATATTTCCTTCGAGCGCCAATGATTCAGTGTCACTGTGTTGACTTTATCGAGCGTTATCGAACGTTTTGACTTCACATCGTAGAATAAAACAAACCTCTCTATATCTTTTTCCTGAGGTAATTCGCTTGGGTGCCATTGAAGATCGTTGTCATTAATAATCACTTCCCTTTTCATCTTTTCTTTAATTTTCGTCCATAAATTGCGTTGAAATTCAGGCATAGAATTGCACTGAATTTGAATTGCAGACTTCGTAGCCCCGGAAGTTTGACCTTTAAACTCTCGGGTTTGAAGGTTTAGCTCGATGGAATATAAGTAGGCATCATCCGTATTGTCCAAATCTACATCTACTTCTGCAATTTTCACGTCTTCAACTTCCATTCCAGAATCAGTCATTTTTTAATGAAATATTTACAAAACAAGCGAGAAATAACCTGTGCAATTGCAATTTTTTCACTAATTGTTTTATGACGTTCGTCAAGCTTTACCAATACAAACGAAATGAGAGAATTGAAAAAAGAGAAAAAACATCCTCTCACTTCTTTTTGTAAATATTTTGTACCTGCGGTCATTTTAATAATACCCGCACTTTTTGCATTTTTAACCGGATCCACAATATTATGATTAGATAAAGTATAATATGATTGAACGAAGTAACACATGATATTTGGAAGTAAACAATATAATAATAATAATCTGCCTTACAACCCATGAAGGGTTAGAGGCTAGATCATTATTTACTAGTTTCGCTGTTTGTGGTTCTATTTTTTGAGATCCTTTCATTACCGGAAAGTTTTACTGTGCCAGTGATAAGCTGTGCGACAAAAAAAGTAAACAATATACTAACTGCAATAAAATGCAAATTTTCTTTTTTTTTTCGGTGTACATCCATTTCGTTGCATTTACAAAATAAATTGCAAAAATTACGAATTACGGACGGACAAAAGTTACTAACAAAAATTAACGTTTCATGCACAATTTTGTTTACTCTATTGCTTGGACCAAGCCAGTTGTTCCTCCACCTGAACCAAGAGACAATTACCTGATTCGGAACAGGTTCTGCATTTTCTTTCTCGACTTGAACCTGACCTGATCTACCTGAGTTAAATTATTTTTCGGAGTAAAATAGAAACATTTAAAAAAAAATTAGGTAACCTGACAACCTCTGAAGTCAGGTGACGTCAGGCTTTTCTATTTAATGTCTGAGCGGGTTTCAGGTAAGCTCACCTTTAATATAGATATTCCCGTTTGGGTCAGAAAACAGGCTTGATTTGACAAGCAACTGTAAAAATTAAAAAAATGGTAAACAATATTTTTAAATTTTTTGCGCAAAATAAATAACCGAAAAACCGGTTAATGATGGTCGGTTAATCGAGCTTTTTCTTCGGTCAAAATTGACCGGTTAACCGATTAACCGGTTCGGTAAAAACCGGTTTGCAATCCCTAGGTATATTACTTATGGTGTAGGAGGTGTATTTTGTGTTGAGTTAATGACCACTGTACTGTCAAATGTCTGAGATTTGGTGGTGTTCCACATTAGGCACCCGTTCCACATTAGGCACCCGTTCCACATTAGGCACCCGTTCCACATTAGGCACCCTTACTCTAAATTATATTTGCAAATGCGAAAATAATGGAGCAAATGCGAAAATAATGGAGCAAATGCGAAAATAATGGAGCAAATGATCAAATGAAAGGGCAAATGATCAAATGAAATGACAAATATTTGTAAATTAGGAAGTTAGGGAAAGTAATTGTCGAATAATCAAGCTTCAGGGCAAATAGAAGCAAATAGAGAGCAAATGCAAATAAGTGGGACACGATATGGCAGAGTTGTTTCCCCCTCGTGTATACCACAATATACGAACAATCAGTTACTGTCAATTCTAATGAAAATGAAAACTTTACTTCAACTGGTACAGGACTGCAATTAATTTATTTTTTCTTTGAAATGAATGGTTTGGCTGTCATGTTCCTCAATAGTGATGTTACTAAAAAAATCGAGGCTGTTTTTATTATAAATTTGTTTATGATATCTAAAACCAGAAAAGTTTGCAATTTTAAGTTAAAGCAACTTAAATGATTTTCTTTATAAAACAAATGTTTTTATTTTTGAATTGGCGCTGAAAAATCATCTAGCCCATGGCGCTGAAAAGCTTAATCCGGCCCTGATTCTGGACCAATTAAGTCTGGAGATCTACTCACTTTTCTCACTTATTTTTTTTTTTAACTCACTTATTTGCTCACTTATTTTTGCTTTTTGAACTGAACAACATTATCAAACGTGCGCTGGTATCAGCCGATATTCCAGCAAGGTTAGAGTCTGCTGGCCTAGTCCGCGAAGACGGTAAAAGGGTCGATGGCATGTCGCTGATTCCGTGGACAAGGGGTTGTACTTTGGTATGGGACGCGACCTGCACTGACACTGTCGCTCCTAGTAATCTTCGCGCAAGCTTAAGGGACGTCGGAAGTGCAGCAGAACACAAGGCAAGGACGAAAACGGCGAAGTATAGTGCGTTGATTAGCCAGGGCTATTATTTTGTCCCTTTCGCCGTTGAAACTCTAGGGCCTTGGTCCTTGGTGCGACGAGGCTATCCAATTCTTTGAAGCATTAGGCCAGAAAATTATTTCGAAGTCCAACGAACCCAGATCGAAATCTTTTTTAAAGCAGAGAGTAAGCATGGCCATTCAGAGGGGTAACGCGGCTGCGGTAATGGGCACTTTTCGTTCTTATGACAAAATGGGGGAGATATTTTACTTACTGTGATAGCATTTTTTTTGTGCAACGTATGAATGCCCATTTGTAAATTGTTTTTCAATAAATTTCTTTACATCATTTTTGCTTTTTTAACTCACTTCTCACTTATTTAAAGTAAAAATCGAGATGCCTCCCTGCTTTTCTGATACGTACGGGTCCTCTGCATATGTTTTGTTTCTTCTCGTCTGCCTATTAGTTAAAAATGAGAGGTGAAGCCAAAAAAAGTACTAGTGTTGATCTCCATAATGGAACGGGTTAGCTCAGTGGTTACGTACTGGCTTTCCACAAAATCCCGGTGTGGTAAAATTCTGTATAGGATTTTTCTTCAACGCTTATCATGAAAGTAACGTTTCTAAGCTCACCCAAGCTTCATAAATGGGTAGTTAGGGTAGCAATATCGCAACGATTTGTACACAACGAAGTATGACGTCACCCATATTCGATACACTGTGTACGAAACAAGCAGGCTCTTATCCAGCTGCTAAGTTAAGGTGTGTGTAAACGTCAAAAAAAAAGTGATGACAAATTCCATACCGTCAGACCAAAATCATCATCATCATCATCATCATAGCTGGCAAATACTCAGTGTAACACCCCGGCAGTCGAGCCAAACACTTTATTATTATTGCTCTTTCGAGCACATTGATTTTAAATTATATTAAATTCACTAAATACAAGATACCAAAAGACGGAAAAAATAATAAAATGAGTCTGACTCAATCGAAGCTTTTTTATTTACCCTCTATTAACTATTAAGCTAAACTAAAAAAATCGAAGAAATTTAAATAAAAGAACGATTTGACGCGCACATTCATTCAGAAAGTAAAACATGCATGTGAAAGTACTAGCAACCCCATATTGCCGAAGAACATCAACAGAATTTATGTTTGCATCTAATTAAAACAAATGCACTGAAATATCTAAGTTGTGGGGACCGGATGTTGCAAATGTCTCGCTCTACGTTAGTAAAAAGTAAGCTAAAAGTCAGTAACACTTTTAGAGTTTTCTCGGTCAAATTGATACATGATCTAAAAGTTCTCTATTATTGTTCTTATGAATTGTTAACACCTAAGTGGGTTGGTCCCTAGTCAGGGAACGATATTTAAACAAAAGAAGCCAATTCCCTTTTCAAGTTTACGAACTTATTGGCTACAAACAAGATGTATACTTCAAATCAATGTTATGAAGATGTTCTACAGATTTTTTTTCGCTTCTATCTTTTTATTGAAATTGAAACAAATCGACAGTAATATGCTGTCAAATATTTTTTATCAATAATCTACCTAATCGATCATTCCTCTTGATTTCATCCCATTACAATATTAAACTGCTTTTTTATAGCAACAGAACATAACTAGAAAATCAAATCAAATTCACAAAATACATGGAAATATATTAAGGATGAAAATCTGGCGTGACAAATGAAACGATCCGCGTTGACAAATCGTTGACCTTTCAATATATAATTTCTGTTAGAGCTTACACTAAACAATACATTATATGCTGTTATACAGACTGATATTTATATTTATACTTACCGTTACTGTGTTGTCATTGTATGCTACACCATAGTATTATAATGAATTTCCCTCCAAATAAAAAAGGTCAACAAAGTGATAGATGATGTTGTGTGAACGGAAAACCATTGAAAAAAATCATGTGCTTTATTATTACGTTTATGTTTTTATGAAAAAGGTATGCTAAATATAAACAGCATTTACTCTTCTGACATTGTGTGTGAAAAGATAGTTTGACAAGGGAGAAGGTGTATTAATGTGATATAACTACAACTTTCTTTTCGAATTCTGTTCTGAAAATAACTGAAATTCAGCGTCAGAAAAAAAAAGTTTTTTCTAATACAATTAAACGTTTTTATTTTGCTACACAATTTCATTCCTTCAGACAAATCCAATTTTCAGGTCCCACGAGTTATATTCTGCATACAAAAGTTCCGAACCGCTCGTAAAAATTCGAAATTTTACTATACAAAATATAACTTGTGGGACCTAAAATTTAGGTTTGTCACACAGAATCAATTGTGTAACAAAATAAAAACATTTAACCGTATGTTTTCCAGATCGTTATCTATTCGGTGCACCGACTACGTATTTTAACATGTACAAGGAACCCGTACGCATCAGAATAAATGTTGCAAAAAGACTCGAACGTACGTAAATAGATATTGCCTTTAAAAAATTTAAAACTTTTCAAAAAAATTGTTTTGTAATAGGGCTGATCTTAGACCTAGAGCACTAAGGAAATGCATCGTACCCATACTTTCATGGACAAATAAGTTCCTCTCAATTTACTCCACAACATGGCATAACTTGAATGTTGTGAATGTTAAAAAATATAAATCTGACGTCACGACCGTTTTCAATACTTGAAATTTTCGCCTGCGGCGCATCATTCACTTTTTTTCCAATCTCATTTCGTTATTGAAATAGATTTTCGATTCTACATTACATGAAGAAACTTTTGACACTCTTAACGATACTGGTGGGTTATCGGTCACATATCCTGAGCTATTAGAATTTTTGCTATGAAATGGTAATCAGAACTGTATACTTTCATAGAAGAACAAAATGACCAATTCAATTTTGAAAAATTTTCGTCTTCCAGACAATAAATTTCACCTCCCACTCTAACTAACCTTTTTATTTTGCTCGCATAAGAACAGTACAAGAACAGCCAAACACAATCCACCTTCTATCGGCGACCCTGTTTAACGAAAACTCTGTACGAAAAATGCAACTGTAATAATGTGAAACGCCCGAAATAAAGAAAATTTTCTTAAAATTTAATATAATTTTATCAATTCCCCCCCCCCCCCCCCCCCCTACAGTCGACCCTAGACATGTGCGCCGGCGTGAAATCAATCGGCGGCGGCATATTTGGGATTCTCAATCGGCGGCGGGCGTGGAGAAAATATTATATTGGAAAATAATCCCCAAAAGATGTAGAAAAGAAGAAAGGCCACTTCATGGCACTCCCCTCACATGAGTAAGAATTTAGTTGAAATTTCTATGAAATTTTTAATGAATTAATAAATCAAAATTTGAATATTGTAAACGATATCCTGATAAATTTTAGCGACAGATCGTAACTTTCAAATTTTAGACTTCCTATAAAATTTCTTGTGTAAATTATATTATATATTGTGATTATGTTTTGAAATTGTCCGAGAATTACGATTTCACTGGGACTTCCGATTATACAGGAACTCATGTATCCGTGAAACAAGATTCTTTTGAAGTTACCCGTTTGAAGTATATAAAAACTGAAAGCCGTAATTTGGTTAACTGTACAATAGATATCAACATGCCCATAGCCGAATTTTGATATGTTACATATTATAAAGACGGTATGTTTGTTTGTCTGTCTGTCTGTTTGTAACGCTTTTACGACCTTTTTTTAAAAACACGTACAGGAGCGGAAAAGTGAAAACGGACAAGTTTCTGATTTGTATGGTAAATTCGCATGATAAATCAGAAACTTGTCGGATTTCACTTTTCCGTTCCTGTACTTAGGGGGTGCAAATTGTTTCTCATAAAAAGTTGCAGGTATGTAGTTGGTTTTTTTTTTGGAATTTTCTTTTTGCAAATTTTTCAAGTATGATATAGATGTTTCGTGTCAAAGGGAAAGTTGTTGGGTTGGGTGTGTAGTGTGTCAGGGTGACCAACAAAATGGCGGACGGTGGTATGGGACGGACTTAGGGGAAAATTAATTCTTTTTTGAAACTTTTTTTTTATGTCAGATGTTTGGTGCCAAAGGGAAAGTTGTTGGGTTGGGTGCGTAGTGTGTCACGGTGACCAACAAAATGGCGGACGGTGGTATGGGACGGACTTAGGGGGGAAAATTAATTCTTTTTTAAAACTTTTTTTTATGTTGGTGTTAGGTGTCAAAGGGAAAGTTGTTTGGTTGGGTGTGTAGTGTGTCAGGGTGACCAAAAAATGGCGGGCGGTGGTATGAGACGGACTTAGGGGGTAGATTAATTATTTTTTGAAACTTTTTTTTGTTGGTGTTAAGTGTTTGGTGTCAAAGGAAAAGTTGTTAGGTTGGGTGTGTAGTATGTCAGGGTGACCCAAAAATGGCGCACGGTGGTATGGTGCGGAATTGGGGGGAAATAGGATTTTTGGCAGGAATTTCGACGGGGATGTGAATGGGATTTGCGTGGGGATGTGGATGGGATGTTGACGGGGAATTGGACCTGGATGTGAATAGGGATTTGGACAAGGATTTTGAAGGGGATTTTGATGGTGATTTTAACGGGGATGTTGACTGTGGTCTCAAACGGAAGCGGCGCATGCAGGGAAAGCGGCGCAGGCTAATAATTAGCGGGGGTCCACTGGGCAGCAGCCCACTGGTATAAAAAAAACTTCGTTAATCACAACACAGCTTTATGCACGTTCTCACCTTTCGCTTACGAGTGCCCTCGCACCCACCCCTCCGAAGCCTTCAGAGTGCCCTCGCGGGATGCCCCCTAGGGGGCTAACGGGATCGACTAGTCCAGTACAATGATCTTGAGATATCAAAAAGAAAAATACAAATATTTCGAATTACAGTCAAGAATGGATATGAGAGGAAAGTCCACCTGCAACATTTTCTGGTGCTAACTTCAGGGACATACAGGGACCAATGACATATTAAGTATGACTGACAGTCTCTAACAAAAAATTATCATAAATTGAAGCAACGCGGTGGTGGTGTTGGTAAATTTAAGTAGATTACGTATTTTCAGCTGAACAAATCACCGTGAATTGTATATGTGTAGTGTGCGATGTGCATACTATAATAAATTCCGTATTTCCATTTTTGTTTAATTTTATGGTTACGCAAACCCAGTCTATATTTATTATATAATTGAAGGACACCCGAAATAACAAAGGATTCACACAGATTTTGTTTTATAAACGATTTTTGTTTGTATCTAATGACTTTTATTGGCTGAAGAAGGTGAACCTACAAAGGTCAATGTTTTGAAAGGGCACCACAAATTCTTGAAAATTCATCCTTTGTGGTAAATTAACGCACCCGTTTCATCTCTACCAGATTTTAAAAGGTTTAATGTCCAAGAAATCTGCGAAACGGTTCTAGTTGAGAAATCCCATTTTCGCTTCTGGTCCAATTTCAATGTGACGCAGTAATTTTAGTTTTTCAATGTAATTTTCCAATTTTTCAATAATCCAAACAAATGCTAGTTACCCAAACTCAATTTCTGGTTACTTAACATTTAATTTTACTTTGATGTTAGAATTTTAATGAAACGATTTACGTATTTCCTTTGTTTACTGAAAAAATCAACTTTGAAACTTTGTCAAAATTTCGAAGCATTCTATTAATTCTATAATGAGATTCTCAGAAAATTGCAGACCGATTTTCCAGGTTAATTTTGTTAGGCGCAGAAACGTAAAATGCATTGGAAGAGATTTCATTACAATCAAAAAAAGTATGATGAATGCTGTAAACTCGTAGATTTTACGATATTTTCCGTATAGTAATAGCTAACGGCAATTTTCAATCTTTGGCAGCGTGCTTTCGGCGGTGCGGCGGCGTGAAGTGATCGATATTACGAAGTATGACATTTACCAAATTCAATTTAAAAATCAGTTTTTGATAACCTTTCAAAAAAAATGATTTTTGAAAATCGTATGTGATTTACCCAAATTATGAAAAAAATCGCTTTAGGGCCCTAGTTGAGTCCAAGGGCTTAGATTCAAAAGCTTTGTTTCAAAATTTGCTTTCATATACCTGTCGACAAAAAAAAATTGAAAATGGCAAGAGATTTACTCGAATTATCTGCAAGAAATCCAATAGCACTAGACCGACCCTAGCTCGACGGCCCTTGGTCCAAAACTGCCCATATTCAATCCCATAAAAGCTCTTTCGGTTATCTTTCATGGAAAAAAGAGAATCCGAAAATCGGTCAAGCTTTACTTCAGTTGAATGATGAATGGTCACGCTTAAAAAAAGTGAATCCGCCACAAAGGAATAAAAATACTCTTTCATCATTTTTGAGCTTTTTTTGGTTCCAACCGAATCAATAGGCGATGGGCTTTTGCGAAACTAATGACAGTAGCTATATGATAATAATTATAACAAGATGTAAACGAAAATGAGAGAAGAACATACCCCAAGCGAAAAGTACACATCGAGTGTGTATTGGGGTATTTTGAAAGATATTTGTCTCTAATAGTGTTGGTGCAAATACCGCGGAAAGCAACTTTTCGTCCCAAGAGATGGGAAAATATTTTCCGACACAACCAATACACTCTCACGTGTACAGAAAAATATTTTTTTAAATAAATTGTTTTTGTTTGAAGAAATGAAATTACAATGGTAAGTATTAATTGATACTGTTAAAATAAAGTTGTTTGTGAGAGATATGAGTAATCAATTGTGTCAAACATTGTTCTCAGCGTTGGCGGTTGGAATTCGAAAACCAATACGTTTACTTAGCCTGACATCATTATCAAGAGGGAATGGCGAATCAAATAGAAAAGCCATAGCTTTTCGAATGTTCCATGTAAGATTGAAAATCTTGTGTAGAAGAGCTCATACGTCTCATGCTCTGTTTGTTTTACATTTCAATGATTTGTGGCAATTTTTACACCGGATCTTCACGCAACAACATTTAGATTGTATGAGGGAGTTCAATTATTTACATTTTCAATTGAATTGTGAATTATCGTTTTTATTTTGATTTGCCACCACCTGTTGATAGTGATGACAGGAATTTTTGAATTATTTGACACAATTGATAACTCATATCACTCACAAACAACTTAATTTAACATTTAAACAAGTATCAACTAATACATACTCACATTCATCATCTTTTAATTTTACTACACTATTTGATAATTGTTTGCAACATGCGAAACGTTGGAAATCATTAAAGTAGTAAAATTAAAAGATGATGAATGTGCCTACCAGCATAAATTCATTTGTTTAAACAACAACAATTTATATAAAAAAATATTTTCTTCTGTCATTTTTGTTTACATCTTGTTATAATATCAGCGGTCAACGCAATCTACTAACTCTTCCGGTCGCCTATTGAAATTACTTCGAAATATTTTTTCCTGGAAGTCACGTCTATAAGCTTTGAAACGATACTCCGCTCTTGATAGATTTTTGGTGTTCATTTGAATTTATGAATAAAGTAAACTAGACGTGAGACGGATTCACCGCATTCAAATGGATAACACAAATCAAAGTTATTGACTGAATATTAAGTGCGGATTGCCTTTTCAAAGCTTATAGTCATGACCTTCAGAGAAAGATAGAAATATTTTCGGTTGATTCGATGAAGTCTGTAACAGAAAAAAGCTTGAAAGTAATGAAAAAAGAAATTCGGCTCCGTTGAACTCCGTAGATCACTTCCGATTTATTTGGCTACCAAGGGTCCATTAAGAACCATTTTAACGCTGGTAAAGGTGCTTCAGAATTTATGTTACTTTTCAGTTTTGAACCGACGTAAAGTAGGGTATTTTTGTCCCCGAAATTTTACATAAAAAAGACGTAATTTTTATTTTTTATACAAAATTTCATTTTTTTTATGGCATGTCATATATCATGTCAATTCAAATCTAGAAAAGCTTATATCCAAGGACTAAGTCGTTTTTCCCTCAGACCCAGAAACTCGTGTTATCTAAAATTTTATTGTCTACAACTTTGTCCTTGGAACCAGCTTTCTACCTCTCATAGTTCTGGAGATCTGGGTCATCCTGCCCAATTATTGAAGTGGCCATATACCAGGATTGGGCCATATTTCCCCAAAACCCTGAAACACGTGTTCGCTTAAATTTAATTCTCTACAACTTTGCCTTTGGTACCAGCTTTCTAGCTCTCACAGTTCTGAAGATCCGGGTCATCCTGCCCAATTATGGAAGTGGCCATATACCAGGATTGGACCATATTTCCCAAAAACCCTGAGACACGTGTTCGCTTAAATTTAATTCTCTACATTTTTGCCTTTGGAACCAACTTTCTAACTTTCACAGTTCTGGAGATCCAGGTCATCCTGCCCAATTATGGAAGTGGCCATATACATGGATTGGGCCATATTTCACCAAAACTCTGAAACACGTGTTCGCTCATTTTAAATTCTCTACAACTTCGTCTTTGGAACCAACTTTCTGATTGATGTACTTAACACGTAATTGGTGAAAAACATTCGAATGTATCCAGTCTGTGTTTTGACCTTACAGAGCGCCCAAAATGAAACTGATACGAAACATATAAACCAAAGATTTGTACATTTCGTGTTATATTCGTTTTGGACACGCTGTAGATTTTTATCAGTGGATACTTTTAAATGTTGTTGTTTTTGCAAACATTTCTTAAGCGAAAGTAAGTTCCATAAGTTTGAGGTACTTCCTAACTCACTTTCTAATACTATTTCTTATTTACTTTTGCTACTACTATGTGCAACTTGCTATATAAAGACGATCTGAACTTATTCCTTTAATAAATTTGGCATACAAATCATTCATAAACTAAAAAAATAGACTATATTTTGCTTGACTTCGTTGAGCTCTACTAAAACAATGCGGAACTTGCATTTTAAGACAATATTATCGTTCTCTATTCGGTTTATTAAAATGCTCGATTGAGTTTTTACTAATGATGTGGATACGTAAATGGAAATTGAAATCATCATTTTCATTAGAATTCTTTTGTTTAAAATTAAGGTATGATGTAAGTTAAAAGCACATGGCTGTATTGGTAATAGTACATTACGTCTGTGCTTCCAAATTTGTATTTTTACGAGTGGGAAGGTTACGGCCCGACCCGAAGGGGAGGGCTGTATTTCCACTCGTCAAAATAAAAATTTGGAAGCACAGACGTACCGTTTTTTACGTGTTGAAGCACACGTAAAGTTTTTTAATTGAATAGAGGTCACAAGCAGTCAACCAAATCGGTCAACTCATTCACCGAATGAAAATGTAAAACTTATAATTATTGTACTGTAATCACATATGGTTACCGCTACTAACACACTCTGTAGGAAAATCAACAATCAGTGTAATTGCAATTTTACTAAAAAACATCAATTTAGCTTTATCTACTTGTATTATCAACACAAAATCAGTAAACAAAGTAGTTACCGTCAAAGTGCTCGCCAACATCAATTTTTAGACCCGTACGAAGTACGTAGGTCTGATGCGTTTACTACCACGTTTGTTACATTGCGAATTCGAACCCGGGAATAAGGGGGAAACTTTTTTTGTTGCCTCCAGATGACAAATCAGCGAAAAAAACAATGTCCGTCTGTCGGTCTGTCGGTCTGTCCGTCAACACGATAACTCGAGTAAATCTCTTCCGATTTTCAAAAACTTTTTTTTGTTTGAAAGATCTCGGCACGGCCGACAATTTATAGAAGAATTTTTGCCTGTGCTTAGGGCTCAAGTGGGCCTCGTGTCGGTCCTAAGGTCGGCCCTAAGGTCGGCCCTAACATAAAAAAATGTTTTTTGCTATGTTGCAGAGCAAATTGAGGGAAACATTTTTGTCTATAGAAGTATGTATCCGAGGCCTCTACTTAAGGCCCTAGGTCAGTACTAAGGTCGGCCCTAGCCCAAAAAATAGTTTTTTATTATGTTGTAGACAAAATTGAGGAGAACATTTTTCTCTATTTGGAGGTCAATTTTGTGCGTTCGGAGAATTTTTTTACACCGCTACTTCGGACGGGTTTTCCAAAATTGCCCTACGGGCAATTTCCGATACAGTTTAATGTGAACGTAACATTTACTTAAATACGTTCCAGTCTTTTCGTAACATCAACTCTGTTTGCCGCATCTATTCTGATACGTACGGGTCCCTTCTATGTTTTGAATTGTGTTTACCACACTGTTATAGTAAGTATTTTCACTAATTCAATATTTTGAGTGAAATTGGATGAAAATTAAAACATTTCATAATGTGCCGCATAGATGACATACGTGAATACGAAATCTGTATCAGTAACTATTCGCTCGCCCGGACGAATAGCCAGTCCTAAGGAGACTGTCTAATTGCAAACGAAAAGGGGTGACTTCAGAAAAAGTGTATATAATTCTCGACTGCATTTTACGTACGCATCATAAATTATGTACATAAGACGTATTGTATATTCCTATTGATTAATATATAAATTAATGATAAATCGAAATAATTGGAATTAGTGGTTTTTCTTTTAATTTTTTAGTTTTATTGCTTAGCTTACTAAAGAATGTAGATAGATACCCACTGAAGAACCAATTTAAAAAAAAAAACGAGATGAACATCTACGCATAAATTTTGACATTTGTGTTACAAGTCGGTAACGACGATTTGAGAGCCAAAATTGTTCACAAATTGCTTTTTGAGTTAATTGAGATTAGAGGTGTGCGCCGCCGAAAATAGGATCATGTGGATGTCTCGCCGCCGCCGACCATGTTTCGTCGGCGCGTGTAAAGTGAAAAATACATTTTTTTCGAATGATTTTTATATGCATGTTTGACATTCTACTAAGCTTGAAGTCTCAAACTTTACCTTTTTTTGAAAATATTCAGGATATTTTTCAATTAGCATTTAAAAACTTGGATTCAATTCATACGCTTTTAAAAGTTTCTTTATTTTGACGGATTACCAATGTACAAAGGGTTCTAAAGGGAAAATGATATTTACTGTTATAGAAATTTCAATTAGTTCAGAATTGGCAGTAGCAGTGACGTGTGTGCGTTCCTGACTGAAAATTTTTCAAATAA
The DNA here is from genome assembly GCA_029228625.1 of Pseudolycoriella hygida. Taxonomy (NCBI): domain Eukaryota; kingdom Metazoa; phylum Arthropoda; class Insecta; order Diptera; family Sciaridae; genus Pseudolycoriella; species Pseudolycoriella hygida. The sequence goes on from CM055406.1 coordinate 89,724,345, forward strand.
GTCATTTCATAATATTTGAATCTATCGAAAAAAAATTTCAATGAGACTTTTCATACAAAATTGTAGATACTTTCTTAGTTCGACAGATTTAGACATTTAGACATTAGTTGAAATGAAAATTGAAATGTAGAACTTTCAAAAGCGAGGAGCAGTTAATCTGGATTTTTGATCGATTTTTTTTTCAGTCGTTTTTTAAATATTTAGACTTTTACGAAGAACGACGCTCTTCAAAAAGGGGTTTTTGGGTTTACCACGACGTTTGTAGCCAGTCGAATTTGGATTCGAGAGTTGTGGTTTAAATGAGACAAATCCAAAAAAAAAATTGTCTGTCTGTTCGTCAACGCGATAATTCCATTTTCAAATTTTTTTCCCCCTGAAAGGTATTCTGATATGGGCATTTTTCGACCAAGTGCCGCCGAGCTGAGGCTGAGGTAATCGAAGGCGTTAAAAATATTGGGACACATGTGGGTCCAAAAATTGTCCATAAGGTTAGCCCTCTAGTCCAAAAAATTTTTTTTTGCTATGTTGTTGAGAAAATTAGGTGAAACATTTTTGTCCATGAATGTATGGGTCCTAGGCTTCGAGTGTGGGTTCGACTGATTTAATGGGGATTCGTACGGGTTTTTTAATATTGCCTTTTGGGCAATCTCCAATGCATTCTTCTTTTATTTTTTCCTTTTTTTCAAAATGTTTTCTAATTTAATTTGTTTTTTTTTATTTTTATTTGTTTTAAAAGTGTTTATTTTGTTGTTCGTTCGATGCGACTTTATTTTTTCAGAATATCTGTACCTCATTCGAAACTCTCCACACTTCGAAAAGAGCATTCTCATATAAAAAACTACCTCGCTAGGCCTATCTTCAATCTACGAGAGATCAATTTCCCTGGAATATGAGGGCATTCCCCATGCAAGTGAGACATAATATTCCAGCACCATTCACTACTCGTCCGAACACTGCACTGGGGTTTTGATTGAAACTTTTTTACTCAGTAGAAATGACCTGGTACAAATTCGTTACAAACTCTAATTTCTCTAAGTTACTTTTTGAATATCTGCAAAGAGTGTGTGAAATTGCCGTAACGTAATTTAGCATTATTTAAGGAACTAAGATTGCTTTTGGAAATGTGTGCAAGTTCTCTCGATTTTACCATAAAAATGTTGCAGTCAGAATTTTCGAGATCTTATTCGAACTGAAAAACTAAGTTAAATATGGGTCGATGGAAGTATGGGAAGATGTCGGTCCGATACTCTAAAATTCCCGAAAACGTTGAATTATATTTGACATTTTTTTAAAATCTGTTCTGCTTGCCTTCAAAATAGAACGTTGTCACCTTTCTAGTGGCATTTCCAATTCATTGAAATTTTAATTTTATATGTCAATTTAAAACAGACACGCCGACGCGACGGCGCGCCGCCGGTGTTTTGTAAACTTCGGCGCGCCGCCGCCGACTAAAAATTTGTCACGCCGCCGCGGCAGATCAATTATATATCGGCGCACACCTCTAATTGAGATTAAGGACGAAATATTGATTAAGGTCAGTACAAATCGATATTATTTCATCTTGGAATTAATAACTTATTCTAAATTTAGGAAATATTTTATATTTTTTTGTATATTGTGAATCCAGCGCCATCTACGCAAGCTAATCTATGCTGCGTGATGATGCAGATTAGAACACCAATGTCAAAATAGCTCGATATATTCATTGCACATCACTGTGTATCTATAATAATAATAATCTGCATTAACAATTCATGAAAGCCCTTAAGGGCTAGAACATTTCTTACTAGTTTCGCTACTTTGTGGTTCTACTTTTCGAGACCCTTTCATTACCGGAAAGTTTTTACTGTGCCAGTGGCAAGCTGGCTCGCCCAGGAATACAAATGGGAGTTATGCCCCAGGAAATATCGCCCAAACAATTGGAAATTATCACACTATGAATTATCCCTCATACAAATTGGATGCTTTACATCCCATCCAAGTAGGATTTTCCTATACAAATTTACCGCTTTAAATTAGCTGGGTGAAAATTCCTGGGCAATAATTCCCTGGGTGACAATTCCATTTTTTTCAGCAGGGTGAATAATTCACTGGGGGATTCATGGGTATTGAGCAAAAGGTTGTAATTTCAAATTAAGTGAATTTTCGTTTCAGAACGCTCAGAACGGAGGTGATTGTGTTCCGGTCTTCCATCCCCCTTGTCACATTCTGTCTGTTTCCTTGATTCCCTACGCTCTCGTCTCTTAAAGCAGGAGTAATATGTGAACGGCCTTTAAAGTAACTTATAAAATTAGTCTTGGAAATGTCAATCCACAAGGATATCTCTATTGCCAGTATCTATGTACTATTTACCTCAATGAGTCGACTTTTCATCAGTCAACCACTGATTCTTGAATAACGAAAAATAGTCCAAAGCATAAACAAATAGCAACATCGCACATGAAATTGATCACCATCATTCACACTGATGTCGTGACGTAATTGTGTGATGTATTCACAAATGACTGCAGAAGAGACAGAATCTTTGTTGAGCATTCAATTATGTTGAGGCACTTTATTCATTTCAGGCAGATTTTATTTTATTATCACCGTCTGAATGTTCAGCTAATTTTTTTTTTCAAAAAAGAATTATGTAAAATCTTTTACCTTAAGTCATATTCCATTTGAGATATCCTGAAACATATTTTATGAATAATAAACCATGAAATTGGTAGAAAAAGTAAACTTTCTTTATAAACTGTGTTATCTGGTAAATCCCGTAATTTAATGTCATATTAGACGTTGTATAAATGCAATTAAATCCCATTTATGTATGCGAATGAAAAAAAAAAAACAAAAAAGTTTACTTTACTTTCGATATGATAAAATGTCTTGAAAAACATTGTCTCTGGGGGAACCATTTTTTTGTTATATACCTGCGGTGAACTAAGCATGTAATTATAAATGGGATATTTTTATACTACCATAAAAAATGATGCCAGCAGCGGTAAAAGCAGCAGGTCAGTACAAAGGTATCGTTATTCGATTTTCTTAAATAGGGTAAGTTTTGGTGTTTGAGTCCAACAATTATGTGGAGTTGATAGAGCAAACAAGGCAGAAGTTACCGGCCCGATATATTTACAGCCTTTATCTACACAAATAATTTTTACATTACTTAAAGAGTACCTTGTCGAGATTAATCGAGTCAGATTTTACAGCGAACTGATTTAACTAAATTACAGCATGTGTACAGAAAATTTGATATAACACGAGACGAGGTTTCATTACGATGCAAAAGTGGCTAATAGAAAATCCTCTTATAATTTTTTTTAACGTTAAATTAAAAAGGGGGAACTAAACAAATGTAGGAGAGGGTTTTGGGAGAAGTACGGGGAACAAGTATAAAACAACAACAATAAACATCGAAGCCAATGAAAGCGCTTCGGTTCATGATGATTACGATACTAATTGTCTGATCATCTCAAATTCAGATGTGGAACATAAACGAAGAAAGTCATCGGTGAATTTGCGAATGGTATCGGTGATAAGGTCGATTTTTGACATCTCGTGCAACTTTTTCGTTGGGAACCTTGGTGGTACTCCATGTATACATTTTAATATTTTATTTTGAGTTAGTTGCAGCTTGTATATGTTCGATACTGCTGCTGCACTCCATACCGGCGATGCGTAAGTGATCTTAGGCCGTATGATAGCTTCATATAATGTAATCTTATTGAACGGCGACAATTTAGATTTCCTGCTAAGAAGCGGGTAATAGCCTTGAAACAATCCAGTGCTTTCGTTCTACAGGTGTCTATGTGCCTGCTGAAGTTTAGCTATCTATTTAGCTATCTATCTATGTCTATGGACACACCTAAATACTTAACTTCGGATTTCAAGTCGATGGTTGATTCGTTTGCTTGATTGATTATATTTGAAAAGAATCGCTTGGGTTTTCTCGCCGTTGACTTTTATTCTCCACTTCTTGAAATTTGTCGATTCGCGCGAGAACATGTGCTAGCAATTTGATCACGGCTGTGTCATCGGCATAATATCCGGCATCACATTTTGCGAGGAGTTTTAGATCCAATGTAAATAAGGCGTTCAATAGAGGCGATATCACAGATCCTTGGGGAAGACCCGCTGGAATGATTTTATGCGAAGATTGTTTACCATTTACATTGACAGTGAAGCTTCGGTTTCTCAAAAATGATACAATTAGCTTAATGATAACTACAGGATATCCAAATTTGTGCAGTTTGAAAATTACTCCATCATGCCATACGGAATCAAAAGCTTTTTCGATGTCTAGGCGTACCATACCGGTGGACTTTTTTCTGAGTTTATTGGTTTTGATAATGTTTACCAAGCGTTTGATTTGGTGCGTAGTGGAGTGACCTTCCCGGATTAATGCTGCATTTTTCGGCGGCAATATTGCTTAAGCTAGAATAAATCAGTCTTCCGAAAATTTTTCCCAGCGAACTCAGAAGACTAATAGGTCGCTAGTTTGCAGCGCACTTCGGATCCTTTAACAACTTCAAAACTGGGGTGATTTTAGCGATTTTGAAATGTCTCGGAAAATAACACAGATCAATGCATGAGTTTATGACTTTTGTTAATAGTTCTTTTGTTCTTCTTTTGTCAGGCAACCGCTTAATCAGAATATTCGTAAAACCGTCGAGACTGAGAGATTTGTAAAAAGGTTTAAGGTTGATGTCATTGCAGCGTTGCCACAGTCTCCACGTGTCGTTACGTATTTTGATAAGGCTTATAACCTCTTTTGATATCTTCGATTTTGCCCTGTTTTTTCGTCTTTCCAGAGGTACAGCTGACGCTTCGGCGGCACGCATGGCATTATCGAATTCCATTATAAGAATAACGACTTCCACCTCGCTTGAGGCAGATGATTTGGTAAATTTTAGCTGATTTTCGACAGAGGCGGCGTATTTTCCCCAATCGGCCTTCTTATAATTTGGTCTTGCATCAGACATTTTTTCAGCAGGAGTACCTTCAACGTGGAAAACCACTGGGTTTTGGTCACTAGGAAGCTTCCCTTCCAGAGTTTACGCGTGAGAGAAAACAAGTTTGCTATTTGTAAGGGCGAAGTCAATTGTTGAAGGGGTTGAACCGCAGTGAGGAAAGTGAGTCTGATCGTCAGGATGTTGAATAACAAAGTCGGAAGTATGAAGCATATTGTATAACAGCTCACCCGCTCTGTTGTTTGTATTGCAGTTCCAGGCCGTGTGTTTAGCATTAAAGTCACCAACCGTAACAAAATTCCCTGTTCGCAAGCGTCAGCTTGTTGATGTCATTTTTGAAGTTCGGAGAGTATTTTGGCACGTACACCGATGTGAAGGTCACTGGCGTCTTGTCTATGTTTCGTCAAAATTTTGTAGGCGTTTGTTTGCAACGCTGTTTCGAACAGCAACCAAAACTCCGCCTCCGTGTGTATATCTATCATTTCTGTATACGATGTAATTTTCCAGTTGAAAGTTGTGTGTTGTAAGCAGATAAGTCTCCGATAAGAAGCCTATGTCAATGGCTTCTTCATTTAGAAGGTGGTCAATCTGAGCAATTACTGGTAGGGTTGTAGCTCCTTGTGCGTTCCACTGTAGTAATTTTAATTTGTTTATTGGTTTAGAAATCATGAATGATGAGATTTGCAATGACTTGGATCTGTTCCAATTTTGATTGACATTTTTTATTTCTCCAATGGCATAACTAAAATTTGTAAAACCTTATATGTTCAGTTTTGCAATTTTTTTCGTAATTAAGAAAGTCCTTTGGAAATTGGATGGACGCTCTAAACACTGCGAAGCGAAATGGGAGTCAGAGGGATGTAGTTGAATCATGGGTTTATTTGGCAAAAGTGGATGATTTCCTATAATGTAAAACCTTATATGTTCAGTTTTGCAAATTTATTCGTAACATATATCTAAGTAAAGGACAAAAATCATTTTTTATTGGACCTGATATAATAACCCATTACAAACGACGTGGTGTTAAACGCATAAGCTCAGTTTTCCAGAAAATCGAACTTGATTTTGATATCGTTACAGATATCTGAGTCTATCTTGAGGCGGAGATATAATGAACACCAGATGAAATCCTATATATGCAGCTGGGCAATTCCATGCAATGAATTTTGTATATGACCTGGGAACCGTGTCGGTCTCCTGAAGCGTACAAAGGTGTGAGAGTTGTGATGTATGAAACATTTTTCAGTAAAAACCTTATCTATAAGTCTTTCCAAAAAAACATTGCCAGACGAACGATTTAACCGGAAAGCGTGGTTCCCAGGTCATCCACTTTTTTATTTTCCACTTTTGAGTGGAATGGCCCAGCTACAATATATAGGCGTGGTTCGGAATTCACGTTAAGCATGTGGTCCAACAAACAGATTAATGGTTGCTCACACAAATACCCTAGAAAAAGATATTTCAGTTTCAGCTCGTTTAGAATAAGCATAGTTTCAACGAAGGCTGGAAGATGTGTTGTAATGTCCGGGCCCAAAGAGCGAGATTCATTCGGCGTGTACGGCTTGTGCTAGAGGCTAGAAGATGTATCGTAGTGCGTGTGCTCAGACGACGAGGCTCATTCGGCGTACCAGTTACAACTATGAGTACACATGGACTTAGTTTCCCCTATGCAAAGGACAGAGCCTTTTATAAGGATTTCGTACTGGGGGGATTTTCGGCATGGGGGCCCAATGTTTTCATTGAAGGGGCCACAAATTCTTAATAAGGGGACCCAGTTTTTCGTACTTGTTCCTATTTTGTTCGCGTTGTGAAAATCTGATAAAGTAGAGGAAGTGAAATCAGACTAGCCATACGTTGACGAGAATTTCTGTATGATTTTCTTTCATGCTAGAAAAATGAAATGCTAGTGTAGCGAGCGAGAAAAATTTTATTGAATAAAACGAACTATGCTGGAAGCAATTAATTTTCCATGAGAGGAAAACACACTAAAAATAGAGTCAAACGCCTGCAGAATAAGTTTTTTTTTCAAATTGAGTATAATATGAGGGAATCGCGAGCCGTGCGAGCGAAACATTTTTGCTGAGTGAGAAATAATAGGTGAGCGAGGTGAGCCAATTTTGGGGACAGAATTGGGCTTTGTTTCTTTTTTTGCTTTGAAATAAATTTAAAAAAACACGAAATTGAGTTTGTGACAATAGAAAATTGTATTTTAATAAAGAGTTCTTAAAAATCGTGGGTATCGTAGGTATCAGGCATCCCGAAAAAAAAATAAATTTAAAAATGACCCAACTACTGAATATTGAGAATCATTGTTAAGCGCCGCAGGCGAATTTTTTTCAGTAGAAAATGAGTTTTACTGGGATGCACTGCGGTGGATTTTTAAAAAGTGGGGTGGATTGAAGTGGGACTGGGGTGGATTTTTCCTCCGAGCTTGTATGTTATAAAAGGCCCTGGCAAAGGGTACCTTCCCCAGACATGTAAGTTCGAATCATATACTCAAAAGAGCTCTAACATCAGCCAGACACAGTTGCGATCTCGAACCAATTGGTCTATCACGTGATGATGGAAAACGTCCTGACGGAGTTACTCTTGCCCCTTGGTCAAAAGGAAAACGTTTAGTGTGGGACGTTACATGTGTTGATACCTTGAGGCCTTCCTATCTAAACCTTTCATCGAAAACAGCAAGTGCTGCTGCCGAGCTCGCTTGTAAAAATAAACACGATCATTACACAAGAATAAAGGCGTCAAACTTCTTATTTGTTGGTCTGGCTTTCCAAACCTTGGGTCCATGGTGTAAAGAAACGAAGTCTTTTATCAACCAAATTGGGAAAATGTTAATCAAAGAATCTGGTGATATGCGTGCAAAAAAGTTTTTATACGAAAAAATGTCAGTGGCCATTCAGCAAGGGAATGCGCGTAGCATTCTTGGAACACAACCGAAAAATGAAAAGCTTATCGAAATTTATAACCTATGATTCCCATGTAAAATGATGTACTCGTAATTTACTTGTAAGGCACTTATAAAATCTATTCAATAACCGTTGTGCAGGAGATTCGATTATTCAAATGGCTTAAATCCTGCGATTAAAAAAGGTTTTCCGAAATCCCGATGATAATTTCTTTTCATCCACGAAAGAAAAGAAAAAAAGCAGCTAGCACCAAGTTCAACAAAAACGACTTTAAATATCACTTCATTCATAGAAATTAAATCCATAAACCTGGAGAGCAGATATAATACAGCAGATACATGAAAATCATGTTATATCACTTTGTGTTTTCGATGGATACATAACGAAAACGTTACCCAAAATTAAGATAACAATTTTTGCCCATAAATTTCAAAATGTTATTGATTTGTTAATATAGATGAAAACTCAAAGTCATTTTTGAATCATCAAAATATATTATTCCATCATGACACGTTATTTTTGGTTTTGCTACTATTTATACAGATACAAGTTTTTATGTTTGCTCTCTCGTTGGGGGTGGTTTTCCACAAATATTTCTAATAAAAGCATTATTCATTTATAATACCATTTTGTTGTATTTTGTGTATAAAATACACAAACAATTATTTTTCGTTTTATTTAACATACGTATACACAACCGAACCATCCACAACCACAGGTTCATAGAATGAGTGAAGAAAAACTTTTACTAACCATTATATGATGATGCTGTTTTGCGAAAAGCATAGGAGAATATCAAAATTTTGTATGCCTTTTCAAAAACTTTACTTCATATTCATATCGGTTCAAAGAAATATTAGATAAAGTTCTACTTGTTTATAAACCCTTCTCTTGTTATGTCTCTTATACGGCTGGACATAATCTTATTTTGTACGGAACGAAGACGTTTTTGTGGCATTTATATTGTTGAAACTTCATCTAATAATGTGTAAAAACTTCATTGCAAGCATGTTTCAAGTGATAGAAAATTTATACAAACACTGGGAATGAATTAACACACAACCTCGAGTGGCATTCAAGACATTTATTTTTATAAGTCCGGTTGGTTCGGTCTTAAAATTCAAGAAAAATTGGAAAGATTTTACGAGTAATCGAAAGCAGCGTTGCAAAATGGACAGAGAGAATATTTAAAAAACACTGGAACACTATAATGATGCTAGGCGCCTGAGAAACTGTAGAGAACTCTAGTTACTTTATATCATTCAGCAGGAGAAGCCTCAGAAGAATGACAGGGCACTGTCTCAGCAAACATATTCACATCAAAACGACGCCTGTTAAAAACAAAAAATTCTCGCTTCGCTCGCGTTTTCTTCACTACCTGAAATTTGTAATTAATCGGGCGCGTTCTGTGATTTTCATTTTATTTCGATAAAATAAGAGATTCCAACATAAGCATTGTTCTGCGACATATCTTGAAATTGACTATATTTTTTACAATTTTATACCTTCAAATAATTCGCTCGAATATTCAGTTACTCAGCATCATTTGTACCAGCCTAATACGATAAATTCCATACATTTCTATAGAGGTAAACTGACAGCATACCAGACAACATTCCAGAGATGTGAATTTGAATTTTTCAAAACGTATAATTTCAATTAAATAAAAAAAATTAAACTCCAAGTATTTTTTCTATTTCGTATCATTAGATAATTTGCAGAGCTAAGCCTAGCGCTGCTATTTCCTGCGGCGCTAGTAGCGCTGCTACTTTTAGAAAAAAAGACTAGCGCTAGCGTTAGCGCGCTTTAAATTTTAGCAAAGCGCTGGCACTAGTATGTTAACTAGAATGGAGCACATATTTTCTGAATTTTCTATGTGAAAACGACACAATAATGGTTTCGTATGTTTATTTGATCATCATCAGGCTTATTTACCTTCTGATTTTTAAGTACTAGCAAGAAACAGAGACTCATATAGATAACACACTCACTCCAGTTGGACCAAGTTGTAAGGGTGAAGCACTGGAAGACGTCGTGGAACTATATTTTCAACATGCAAGAATTTAAGGAAAATCTCTCGCCGGCGAGAAGTGTATTTACACGAAATAAGGCTTAAAAAATTTTACGCATATACAGATTTCAACTTAAACATGCAAATTAAACACCAGTTAATCTGCAATTGCATGCATGTATTTAAATGCTTAAACGTGTTAATGTTTTTTTAGCAGAAATTCGTGTACATACACTCCTCGCCTGTTAGTATTACTTTGTTCATTTTAAGCTACTGTTGAAATGTTGAAAATAGGGAGTTACGGGAAATTTGAGTTTTGAACACATACCACTAACTTCAATGAAAGTTTTCCATTAAAAATTTCCAATGAAGTACGTTGTAATTTGAGATTTTAACATAATGTACATGTCGAACTTATTACTCTTGCGCCTGCGTAGCTGTTTGGTTTCGCCTAAGAACCGGCACAACTTGTGTAGTTCAACACATGAGTAAATGTCGGAAAATGTAGAACACATATGCGATGCGATCCTCAAAAATCACATATAGGGTCACATCTTTGAATCACATCTGTGAAAATCTGTGATTTCGAGATTTTTGAATGACACATTTACTGAAACTGTTGGAGAATGTGATCCGATTTTTGCACATCTACAAAATTTTGTAGGTAAATGTGACGAATGAATTTCCACTGATGTGAAAAATTCCCACAGATGTGAAAACTCAATAGAAAATTCTTGCTCTGGATATTACCAGCTGAGAGAAAAATGTTTATTTATACAAAATATACAAAATACTTCTAGGATAGGTTTCCAGTGAATTATTGTGAGAGATTAACGGATTGGCCTGTAATGTCCTGGTTATCGTACCGAAAAGTCCACCGAAGCGTTGAAATGAGAGGTACAAACGAAATCGACAAACAAACTTTGTCTGATTAGCTATACCAATACATTTCGGCAAGTTAGTTGGTTCGGGAATTTCAGGATTAATAAGAAATCATTATTGTTATTGGTTTTCAAAAAAAGTTGCGATGAAAATAATTCAGAAGATTCGGGTCAATGAATCTGACTTCCTCCAGCTGAGGAGTAAGTACAAATAATGCCTGAGGAAGCCTCGCCGTCGACTCAAGTTTTAAGGATGAACAAAGTTGAAATTTAAAAAAATGAATCAATTATTATAAATAGGGACTAGCGCTAGCGCTTGCGCGATTTGCTAGCGCAAGTCCTAAAAACAGCGCTACTAGCGGTAGCGGCGCTAGTTTTCAGACGGTGGTAGCGCTAAAAAAATTGACTAGCGCGCACAGCTCTGATAATTTGAAAAAATAATGTCAAAAACCTGTAGCCGCGTTGGTGTTTGATTATGGGCATTAACTATAGCTGAATTCCAATATGACAAAGTAACAACAAGTTTTTTCTTGAGAGAGTCCTCTCTTCGTAAATCGCTTGTAAATCAGAGTAAATCTCTGTAAGTCATAGTAAATCACAGTAAATTTAAAATTTGTTTATTCCAAAATACCCTTTTTTTCTGTTAGCTTGTGATTTGTGCACTGTTAGGATCGAAACTGCAGTAGGAGTAGTAAAAATAAAATTAGGCACAATTAAAAAAGAAGTTTTCGTACTTGAAACTCAATTTGAAGTAATTGTTTCCGAGTTTCGTAAATCGAAATATTTGTAAAGGAGTCTGATTCCAATAAGTATTTATGCCAAAATGTTATTAACGTGATATACTATAGTAGCAGTGAGTGACATCTCGTTTATTCTTCCTTCTCGACTTCCGTGGTGAAGCTGTAAAATTTCTTCTTCTTCTTCTCTTTATTGTACATACGTTTATAAGACATTTTCAAGTATAAAAAATTCTATTATTATTACTATACAGTTTACAGTTGTAGAAGTGCTGTTAAATTGTGTTGGTTTGTTTTTTTATCTATCAAGAACGATAATCTCGAACTTATCCCTCTAGGCGTCGAAAAAATTTGCAAGAGATCTATTTTGTCTGGTTCGTCCCTTTCAACAATAGTGTGGAACATAAAAACTTTGTGTATCTGCTGTAGTTTATGAGGTACAGCTACAGCTAGAGTGTAATGGCCCTTATACAGAAAAATGCAATACGAAAAAAGTATTTTCAAAGCAAAATGTTTTTCGACTGTCGGTACCTTAGTACCTTACACATTGGGATGTCTAATTTCAACTTTCATCTTATCCAGATGGTAATTAAGATCTTGTGACCCCTCGAACATTAATCAAGCTCTAACTAGTTCCTCAGTGTTATTGATCAATAACTTGTGAAGGAAAAACTTACAGTATGATTTTTTCAACGGTGGAATTTGTATGTGCAGACCAGTATCGTTTTATCTTTGAAGTTTCTGTTTATGAAATTTCACACTATGGCAACAATCTCGATCAGGAAAACTATACATAACATAGTTATCACATCAGAAATATAAAAAACAACGTAAAACGCATCCAAATGAGCGATGAACTCCTCACAATTCGAAAGCAGCAATACCTAATGATATTAACGTATACGTGTACGCATATCTATGGAAAACCAACATCTACACTCAAAACTTCAAGCCACCCTTTCAAATAATGTTCCGACTTTTACTTAGTTTTTATATGAAACACATGACGCTCCATACACACCAAATGTAACGCATATTCAAAGATAAACCCTCTTTCATTTCGACTGATTGTCCACACCTACTGTCAATCAAAATGTCACTCTTCACTCATTGTAGATAATGTATTTTTCTGGCCCAGCACATAGGAAATTTACATAAACTTATACGATATATAGAGAAAATTTGTAGATCGAACAGAGGGGTTCACTTGCTATAAAAATATTCATACTGTCTACGTCAATTTTTTCGCGTCTTGAAATTTCTGGTATATATTTATAGATATCGTTTTTTAATTTTCAGCTTGTTATAGGATTCGGCAACATCGATAATTCGCGTTGCATGACCGAATTGAGTTACAAATCGATTGTTTCTTTTTCGGCAATAATGAACTTTTGGATGAATCTTTTTATTGGAGTGACATACCCGTCGAATTGAAATTGAAATACTTGCTTGAAGATATATTTGAAGTTGTATCGTAGATATGACAGCCAATGCTTTTTGCTTCCATTGTAACAAAAGTAGCAACATATAGTTTCGTCTGTGTGTTGTATGCTATTTTTTTCTGATTTCAATCATTATAACGTTTCTCTTCTAAATTCACAAATTCTATGGGGAGTTTCGGTAAAAACCAACGCTTCGGTTAATGTTCACAGCAAGAAAAACCAAATTAATTTAACCAAACGTATTTAGTTAACACACTTTTGGTAGGCACTAATTTCTACCATGCAGTCCTCCGACAAACGCTTTCTTTAATATGGAGCAAAATTCTTAACAAACTTTATTTTTATATCGTTTTTATGCAATTTTGCTTTTCACCTCATATCAGTGCAAATAGCTGAGTAATAGTTTATTACATACTTGGTCAAGTATGTGAGTCATTTTAGCACGAGTTTGAATGTGTGCGTGAGTATATATCCGAGTTTTATGATTTTCAAGCAAGGGTAAGTGCATTTAACCCACTTATTTGGCCAATTTTATCACATCAGCGTTCGATTAGTTGAAAACACTAACAATTTTTTCATTCAGACGAAAAAAATGGTCAGTGCCCATTGGTCATCATATGTATTTCAAAGAATCAAAAATAAAAAGTTTCATTTGGCTTTGTTTTTCGTACATTATTGCTTATTTGAGGGAATGACACCACAACAATTGGATTTAGAATACATATGACTATCATTTTTCATACGATTGACTTTGCATCATTGCATGGTATTCATGTTCATTGTGTTTTAAATCCGACCGTTGTGGTTTCATTCTTGCGAATAAGAAAGTATTGCTCATTTTTATTTATTTTACCTGAATTTTGTGTTGGAATGTGCAGTAACTTGCGTACAGAAGAATAAATTAGTGAGTTGATGAACAAGAAGAATTTAGATGCTTTATTGAGAACAATTGAAATAAGAATGAATAACTTACTAAGTTAAAACTATATTAAATGAATTATCAAGATTACTTCGATGCTTCCAACACTCCTCCTTAATCTTGCAACCTTCTCTTCTTTTTGTGATAGCCTTAGACTGTATATTCCATTCTTTGTCAGATCAGCAATAGCCCTTCGTATGACTGAACTCCACGCGATAATTCAATTTAATCAACTTTGACACTGAGAGAAAATTGCTGACTGCCGATGGAGCATAAACAACTTCTTTGATCTTGGCAGATCATGTGTTACCATTTCCATCCAAAAAAGATAATCTTCCACTGCCAATACCCAAGACTTTGATTCTTTCACCGTAAAGAATTTCGACTGTTCCTTGCAATGACTCATCCAATTGATCCAAAAATGATTCATCGTTGCATACATGGCGTGTGGCTGCAGAATCCAAGTTCCAGTCATCATTTTTCGCTTTTCCAATTGAAAACAAGAAATCAGATTTCATTTCGTCATCAAACGATTTATCCTTTTGCTTAACCAAATTTGCCATATCGTTCGATTTCTTTGGTATCATTTGGCTCTTTTGTGACGTTTCCGTTTTGAATTTTGAATTCGATTGATCAGTTTTGAACTTATTTCCTTCATTTTCCAACCAACGTTTGTATTTCCGACAATTCTGTTTATTGTGACCAGAATTCTTGCAGTAAAAACAAATCACTTTCTTTTCTGAGCATTGCAATACCGAATCATTTGAAATCTTTTCATTACATCCGAATCCTGTTTTCGCTAATTTCAGCCGAATTTCATTATCAACTTCACTTCGCAGGGACTTCATAAGTGAACTTAGCTGATTATCGATTTCCAAATCTTCATGTTGATTGGTCAGAGATTGATATCTTGTTCTTTGCCATGTTTTCAGCACTTTTTCTAGCAATGCCAAGGGGTACAGCATTGCAGCATACTTGTCTCTCGTTACGCCGAGCGACTCTAAGCCGCGTAACTGTGTCTCCAACTTGTCGTAAATTGCAGCAACTGAATTTGTGTGACTGTGAATCGCATTACTCAAAACCAAATTCAACAATTCTCTAACATATACTTCAATCAGTAAAGTATCTTTTCCGAATCGCGATTTCATACATTCAATCGCTTTGGGATAACTGATGGCTGTTGGTGGAAAACTCGTCACCAATTCACGAGCTAATGATTTCTCGACAGTAGCTTGGATTAGGTACTAGAATTTATTTTCAGCTGATATAAACATGTTCTCGTCTATTCATTTAAATTGACTCCAAAACGACAACCAATCTTTTGGATCGCCATTAAACATTGTCAACTCTAATTTCGGTAATTTATATTTTGACCGCGCATTACAACTTTCATTCGTATGGTTTGAACTTCCAGCACTTGATTCACGATCGAAATTGTTATGTTGTTCGCGCTGTTCCAAATTGTTTACCAGAAGCATAATGTCGTTGAACTTGTCGCGATATTCAATCACTGAGGTATATTCCGTATTATTCATTATTGATAATTGGATGCGTGGTTATTTTTTGAAATATTTTTATTTTTTCCGAGCTTTCGTAAAACAAACAGTTTTCGTCTTCGTTATCTTGCAAGAAGGTATCGATTTACCGATTAACCGAAATATCAAATCCAGATTGCCGTTAGAATTGGCGATTTCAGCACCTAGTTCGGTCAACGATCGTGTGAAAGCAGCTCTTATCGGTCCACGTTAAGATTTTAATGATCCCATTGTTAACTATTAACTTGATTCTCTTGATTGGCTTGATACGTCGATATTATATTCAAATCGACTTTCTGATTTTCTTAATATTCAACAATAACCTTTATCAGATAATAATTCGACCAACAACTGGGCCCATAACCTGTTGGAATGTGCAGTTACTTGCGTACAGAAGAATAAATTATTGAGTTGATGAACAAGAAGATTTTAGATGCTTTATTGAGAACAATTGAAATTAGAATGAATAACTTACTAAGTTAAAACTAAATTAAATGAATTATCAAGATTACTTCGATGCTTCGAACATTTTGAAGTATCTTTAAAGAGAATTGAAGTGATTTGACATGCTCCGAGATAACGTTGATGAATCCATGTAGTCCATACTGAGTATTGTGACAAAAACTCCTATTGATAGAATGCCAGACCGGGGAGGATTGTGTATAGTTGTAAAACTTCACCTTTTCTATCATTCCAGAAGAAGAAATCATTTATTTACGAAATACACAAAAAACATAAATAAAGTTGCTGCCGTCATATTGAAGGTTGCCTTGTCACATCAATGGACAGTCTAAATACTAACATCGCATCGAGTCGCCTTATGGTTTTGAATTTAGCATTTTCATGACTAAAAGTCAGGTCATTTATATATGAAAATTTTTTAAGTAATAACTATGACTATAACTATGAAAACTCTGGTCGGATGATTTTTTGATCTGTTATGTCTATATATTTGTACATGTGCTGTGAAATTGGCTACTAAATAAATGTTTGAAAAAAAATGTATACATCCACTGTATGATGAACAAGTATTTTTTTTAAATAAGCATATAAGAATGATAGTAAATTCCAGTATACAAGTAATATGTACAGTGTAGAAATTATGTTTTTACGTAATGAACAAGTGATACGTACAATGTACAACGGTTTTTTGAACCTGAACGAAGTGTCCTATGCGCTTACCACAACGTTTGTATTTGTAACCGGCCGGTATAAGGGGGGAGTAGGAGGGAGCATCTATCATGGACACCAGATGCCGAATCTGCAAAACAAAAATTTGTCCGTCTGTCCGTCTATAAACACGATAATTAGAGTATATGTTGACCCATTTTCAAAAATTTCTTTCCCTTGAAAGATACTACTAAAAGTGGTTTTGGATTTGTAGATGGGCATTTTTGGACGAAGGACCGCTGAGGTAGGGCCGCCTAAGTGGTTTCGAGTCTTTTCTACATAACACGAGTAGATCTCTTCCGATTTTCAAAAAAAAAAAATTTCCCGAAATATTATCGACAAGAATTTTCGAAGTTACGGTTTAAAAAGTGGTCAAACATGAGATTTTTAAAGGTTAGTGAAACATTTTGACACAAATCTCTGCGAAATTAGCACGGAAATCGCTCTTCAAGGTTTTTAATGAAAGATATGGACCTGCGAAAATCACTAAAACTAAATTAGTGAAAATCTGTTAAAATCTGAAAATCTGAAAGTACTTTTTTGTCCTCTTTTTTCCATTTAACTAAAATAATTTTAAATTTGTCAAAGTTCACAACCTAAGAATGTATGTAACTATACTTTATCACATCGGGGCCTATAATAAGGCAATTATTGCACTGAAAGTAGGGCTATAATTGGCTTATTATAGTCGATTTTCTTTTGGATGAGGGGTATAATGAAGTCATTATAGTCGAGTCCAATGCTTTCTATGCCGAAGGAGAATATTAAAAAATCTCTTAAATCTTCACAATCACTTTTTATTGAATAAACTACAGCACTAATATCTACAATTTTAATTTTAATCAAATTGAGTTTCTGCTTTTGGTGAGGACCAAAAAGTTAATTTGATTGACGACCATTTCGCTATGACAACTGCAGTTTATATCTATTCCACTTCATTGAGCACATCTACAGGAGCATATCGTCAGCGGAGTCCAGAATTTGAGGTGGCTCTGGACAAGGCTTGTAATTAGGGTTTGAATTATGATTTCCAATGATAAATTATTGATACAACTCATGCACAGTCATTGAATTATTTTGTCATTGACATTACGCTTCAGACATTAACACATCTAGAACAGTTATATTATGGAGATTGTTAGAAGAGATCGTGCTGATCATCACGTAAGTCATTCGACTTCCTATGTTGATGGGCAGGTGAATAACGAAGAATTTTAACTTCTATATGTCTCAGTTAGAGGTAACAATGGCTTAGGAATCATAACGAGAATGATAATTTAAGCGCATCTGTTGGGAACATCAGAAGCGCAGTTCTTTCTAACCCTGAACGTCATGTCTCCAAAGCTCATACATAGGCTTTTCGCTTTTGCATGTTTTGTACATGCCTTCTCGCCATTTCATGGCGGGCGCCATTTTGTAGTGTGCTATGTGAGGTTTTTGATTCTATTCAAACTTAATTGCACTATATTCAACTGTGCTAACTAATGTAGCAATACCGGAGAACTTTTGGCGTTGTTTTGGTGAATCACTACCACACAAACTCATTTTCAAATTCGAGGATTCGTTTATCATTCTCGTTATGATTCATAAACCCAAGAGGGCGTCACTTACTATAAAAATTTACATTGAATTTACACAATTTCTTGGAGTTTTTGAATTTCGTCTACATTTTATAGATGCCGTTTTTTAATTTTCAGTCTGTTAGATTCGGCAACATCGACATTTGCGTTGCATGGCCGAATCGAGTTACAAATCGATTGTTTCTTCTTCGGCAACAATGAATTATGAATGAATTGGATGAATAAGTGACGTCCCCGTGCATAAACCCTAATGTTACCTCTAACTGTAACATATAGAAGTTAAGATACTTCATTCACCCGCCCATCAACATAGTGTGTTGAATGACTTACCTGGACGTGGTGGCTCAGCGGTGACGCGCTTGCTTTCAGCCAGGAATACCCGGGTTCGATCCCCGGTAACGAATGCGTTTTTTCCTTCAAAAATTTAGTTCAGGAACGTCCACAAGTTCACCCAAGCTTCGATGCTTCGTTGAAATTGGGTAGTTATGCGGTTCGATTGGCTGTAACGAAAAAACAATGCATTCAGTGACGTCACTCACTAGCAATGCACAACCAAAGAATGGTCCCGATGCTGCACCATAGATGACACCACATTCATCAAAAATAGACGGAAAGATGACACCCGGATCACACAATGGGTTCGTGAGGTCCCCAGCAGACAAAAATGTCATCACCCGGTCGCCGGAACTGTTGGCTAGCCAAACTCACCGGCAATAACATCGTAAAGACATATCGACTATGAATGAGAAGTGTGACAAATAGAAATAGTATTAAGTCTAGTGTACAATTGAAAGAATTATAACCGAACCTGTCATAATGACCTCTCGGTCACTAACAATTGTAACGGAATAGAATGTAATATATAATTGTAAAATAAGATGTAAGAAAAACCATACGCTAAATAAATAAATAACCTGATGATTAGCACGATAAGGCGAATGTTGATCTCTTCTAACAATCTCCATAACGCAACTGTTCTAGATGTGTTAATGTCTGAAGCGTCATGTCAATGACAAAATAGTTCCATTGGTCAGTGACTCTGCTTGAGTTGTATCAATAATTTAAAATAAGTTTGCGGGCTTTAATCCCGTAGTGACTCGAAAATGTCGTAAGAATTTCACTCGTCGATTTCATCGACAAAAAATCCTCGAATTTGCTTTCCAATGGCATCAGTCCTGGAATTTGTGCTGGTCAGGAGCTAAGCACAAATTCATTAAACATTTCATGTATGTTATTTTTGTATGGGGCCACTCCGGATATTTTGTTGTCCATATTAACAACACAAAAGCCCCCATCGGATAACGTTTGGAGTGGGATGACAAAGTCGTCTCAATCCAAAAAGACCCTATCGGATAGGACTAAACTAATGTCAGGCTAACTCGGGGTGTCTTCCTTATACTTGACATACTGAAAATAACATAAAACCACCTTATGAAACCTATGAATCCCGTAATGCTTCGCTGGTGCCTTAAATGTTCATGTCTTTCACTTTTTCAGATCCTATTTTTTTCTGTGGAATGGCAAATCAGCCTCACACTGAAATTGTTGTTCTATGAACTACATGCGTTAAAGTTGAGGCGACTTTGCCATCCCACTCTAAACGTTATCCGATAGGGGCATTTGACAGAATTAACTTTTACGTATGTAGTTCATAGAACAACAATTTCAGGGTAAGACTAATTTGTCATCCCACAGAAAAAAGTAGGATCTGAAAAATCAAAAAACATGAACATTTAACATTTAAGGCACGAGCGAAGCATTGTGGGCCGAAATTTTAGTCCTATCCGATAGGGTCTTCTGTCCTCAATATTGGCGATTTGCAATGAAGGGTGCGACACCTAGCGGAGAGCTTTAGAAAATACTTGTTTCCGACTCTTAAATTTTTATGACGAAGAAAATAGTGTCATTTTTTGAACATGAAAATCGCGAATGTGCTGACGATTGGTATAAATTTCAGAATTTGTGCTGTCTGGCAGAACACTAATTTATCGAAAACTGCAAACTTTTTTGATTTTTCAAATTTTTTCTTATCTGCACAAAAGCACGAACTTATCCAAGAGTTCAAACATGTTATTTTCAATAATTGTGTACTACAACTCTAAGGACAATTCCACAGTCCGGTCTCTGTTGGCTAAACTAGGCAAAGATTAGAGTTGTGCTGTATTGAGAAACGTTAGATATAAGTTGTATCTGCAACTCCTTCATACAACATAACTCTCATATTTACCTAGTTTAGCCAACAGAAACCGTTCCAACGCTAACGGACTATGGAATTGCCCATATTATCATATTGCTTTCATATTTTAGTTTGTTTGCAAAGCGTTTCTTTTCGTCGTAGAAATGTCCTCTTTTTTCGTAAGAAATGTCCTTTTTTTCGTAGAAATGTCCTCTTTTTTCGTAAGAAATGTCCTCTTTTTTGTTTGCAAAATGTCCTCTTTTATTCCTTTTTTGGAACAAATGTCCTCTTTTCGAATTTTTGAAAATGGGGTCCCTAGTTAAGCGCATTCAGAGCTAGGACATTTCAATCATTGCTATAGGTAAAATGACCGCAGCCGCAAAAACCGTGTTATTTCACAGCGAATGACAATACTTCTAAACAAAAGTTCAATAAGTTTTTTTGTTTTACAATTTTTACGACGATTTGGTTTCATCGTATTGTATTTAGTATAACAAAATATACAGGGGAATTACATTCTTACGCTTGAACATAAACTTTGTCTAAATGTGTTGTGTCATCTTCATTTTCATATTAGCATTGTGAAATGAAAGATTCTCGATGAGTCATTACATAACAGAAAACCAGATTGATAAAGTATAAAATGTCCATTGAGACATTTATGCTCCCATTGTGTGAACTAGGCTGGTGTGTGCAGGACTTTCATCGATGAAACAGATTCACAATCTTTGAATAACCTTCAAAAGATGATAAATAGTAAATTGGCAAGAACCACACAAAAAGTGTTTTAAATTCTCCGCTTTTGTTTTTGTATTTATTTAAATGACAGCATACAGCAAAGTCAACAATAAAAATAAGTTAGCGGGAAACGAGGTCAGCTAATACAACTTTTGTTTACCATATATAAGAAACAAATGCACATGACGGTACATTATTTAAACGAATAACAATATTTATGATATAATTTCGTGTATTCGGCATTAGTAAAAATTTCTCAACTTATTTAACATGTACGTTCTTATAACAAATAAAAAATCTCCTCCATTTTGTCGTCGGTCCTGAACGTTCCCATCACTGCTGCATTTGATCTCGGTTCATTCGTTTTTATGGCGATCATTTTGCTTAGAGTATTGAAAAAACTTGTGGCTTCACTGCCCCATGGGCCCATGGTTTCCACGGCAAAGGGGACGAAAATGTAATTGGTGTCGATGAGCGATGCGTATTTCGCTGTCTTTCTTCGTGCTTTGTCTTCAGCTGTTCCTCCTGCTCGAATTGCGCTTAATTTCAAATTGGTTGGTGCGAAAGTGTCGGCGCAAGACCACGGAATGAGGGTCATGCCATCCACTCTTTTACCATCTGATCTTGACAAGCCGACTGGTTCCAGTTTCGCCGGTACATCAGCTGACACCAATGCCCTCTTGATGATGGTGTTGAGCTCTGCGTGTCTTGCATGTCTCACCGCACTCTTGCGACACTTTAGACCATGATGCCCTTTTCTATCGACCGTTTCTCCGCATCTGCAAATATGTGGCGCGCAAATGTCCACTTCCAGCCTCAATCCGGTGATCACCCGAAAGGCGTTGTTTCCCAGCAGCGTCCCATTCGACTTTGACGGCAGCGCGTGTATCCAAGCGCCTGATTCGCGACGCTGAATTGCTAGGAGTCGATTCCATTGAAATGCAGCCCACGCAACGTTTTCGCGACCACGATGGAAGTCCATTGGCTTTGAAATGATGACAATTTTGGTAATTCGATTTCCCGATGCAGGCGATTCCATTGCGATGCCTGGGTCCATGTTTCACTGTCGAGGTTGCTGTTTGTTAACGATTCCAATGTCATTTTGATATTAGTGTCGAAATCGTCTATAGCATCATGAATATTCCACATTGGCGTCGTTCGTAGCAGAAAAATCAGTTTCGGTAATGAATAGCAGTTTTTCAAAATGAAGAAGGCGATATGGTAATTATCTAATTCATTCAATCGTTGAAAAAGCCGTTTCAGCTCCTTCAATTTCTTTTTGAAAATTTTCTTCCATGCGTTTTCTGATATTGGCGCACCCAGTAAGGTCAATTCATTAACAACGCGGATTCCTGGTGACAGTTCCTCGAACCGACTCACCACTTCCGTTTCCACCTCACAACAGAAGTATATTTCGCACTTTCGTTTCGTTTATTTTCAGACCACACTCCTCGATTATCGTTTTAAAATCACGAAGGACACTTTCGAATTCCCCTGCAATTGTTCCATCGTCCAGGTAAAATACGACAAATTCCGACAACATGGCAGCCACTACCGATTGGATTGCTGAGCTGAACAGCAGTGGTCACCATGTTACGCTCCGTTTTGTGATAGCAGTATGTATTCACCGTAGAAGAGCAACGTCGATGTCGAGTAACACTGCCACAGGAATGTTGTGACGGGCAATTCACCTTCATTTCCATCAAGAATTTGTCGCGGTCTGCTTCATTGAATGCATTCCGAAAATCGCTGTTCTTTTTGATGAACGTCCTCGTTGCATGCGCCGCTACCTCACATCCTCCTCGGACTCCAAAAGAGATCTGCCTCGGGGCAAACTTTGATGCCAGATCGGTGCGTACTGATGCATACGCCACTTTTGCTGCTAGTCGACGAAACGTGTTGCCTACTGCTATTGGGCGAATACCACCGAGTTCTTTATTCAAAGCACATAGCGAAGTTCCGTACATTATTTCGGTTAATCGGGTGTTAATTTTGCCGCGTAGCATGAAATTCGATAGATTGGTGATCGCTTTGATGAGATTCAAGCCTGCCTCTTCGGTTGACGGTAAAGTCGAATCCTTGAGGTGTTGCGGTAATATTCCATCTATTCCAGCTGCGGAACCGTTGGGAAAGCTTTTCATTGAAAGGAAGATGTCTTTTTCAGTAACGGTTGCGTGTCCTTATCCGGAGGTTCGGGAAACTGTAATTCTCTTTCCAGTGGCGGATGCTTCTCCTTTAAACGTTGAAATGTTTCCAGTGATTGCGGTGCTAAAGTGTCCGATGATGACAACAATTTCACCGCTCCTTTAACGTTTCCTTCTGCTATCTTGTACTCCACTCTCTTTGACATTGAAATTGGACTTTTATTTATTATTGGATTCGGAAAAATTAGTTCTCTATATTGCTCTTTACGATTGACGCCAAAGATTTGTTTTTAATTTTGTCTGGAACTCGTAGAGTTGCATAAGCAAAAGTGAGGAGTTTTTTCTATTTCGCATCCAAAGATGGTTCGGCCAAGCATTCCACGATGCACTGAGTCAATTTCTTTGCTGCCGGGTTTCGCGCATCTCTCGGAACCCTCTTCAGCACTCGAATGTTTTTTTTTTGCATCTAGCTAGTAGCAACACAAAATCCTCGAAGTTGTCTTCACTTTCCTTATCGGATTCACTGTCTAAATCGAACTGATCAGTCCCCAGCGGTGGTTTGTGCTGCGCATGTGTGATCGATGTGATTCTGGATGATGTGTATTCCTTCAGCAGGTGGTGTCTTCTTCGCTCGATCGGTGAACAATGTGATTTGTCCACCGGACGTAAGTAGCGGAAGTGCCCTCGTCGAATGTCACCGTTAAACAGCAAGTGTATTGTTGGCCTATTATTGCGGTTTTGTAGAGAACCATAATTAAAAGATGAGAAGTTTTCTGGATCGTTTTCTCGAATGACGCAGTAACCGAAATCGAAAATTTCTGACTAAGCGCATAGCTCCGATATTGTGCCGTAAATGCCGGGTGTGGCCATATGACTAGAGTACGTCGATTGTATAGCCTCTTCCGACAGATCATCACTCGACAGTCCTACAATGGATTGTTGTAAATTGATGCAATGGAATCCTTGAAACGAGAGAAGTTCGATTCACCGCCATTCGCATTTGTTGCTGTGATAAAATCCACTGCTTATCCGTAGCTTGGTTCCTTTAGGAAATCCCATACAGACGAAAGGAGACAATTTCCCGATGCATCCGTCTTTAAGATGTCGAATTGTTGGCATGATTTCCCACTGTTTGTTTCCGCGATGATTTGAAAGTTATTCCATGTTATCGACTGCTGTGTTTGCTGACTACTCGGCCCAGTTCTTCTAGCTATTATATCATCGATTTCTAACTTTTAGTTACGTGTTGGCGGAGACCTGCTACCGACTTGCACAATTTTTCACAGATGGGACACACGATCTTGCCTTCGGGGTCATCAGATTCCATTTTTGAGAAATTGGAAACGAAAATTCGGTGCTAAGTGATGTATTATGTAGCTATTATTTCAACGATCTTATACGATGGTATCTATTTACGTAGACGTTATGACAACACTGGTCGGATGGCAACACTGTGACAAGTGTGCGATGTTTTTATTATATGTATTTTGAGCCGGCGAAAGTAATTTGTTTGTAATTGCATATTACGTGTATCAAACCAAAAAGGCAACTTACATTAATTTCTCATGCAATCTCACCACCTGCCAACCAATAAAATGGACAAAGAGCCGAATATCCTCAACGTCGTCAACAAAATCAGCCGAATCCTCGTCAACAAAACCGCAAGGTCACAGGTGAAGTCACCCAAAACCAATCCGTTCTTATGTTTGATTCTTCACGGAAAGGCCGAATAAACACTTGTAATTCCACACAATGCCAGTCACAACATTCATCCAACACCTGGCACGAAGTCTGCTATCGAAAAGCTTGCAATTACCATTAAATCTCGAATCAAAGTCTAGCAATAGCTAGTACGTCAATATGCTGCGAGGGTTTTGTTTGCAAACAATATTTGTATTTAGAGTAAAAATCAGAAGATGGTTTTTTTTGAAAAAAAAGAAAGGAAAGGGGAATTTTTTATTTTTCGTTCAACATGACCATTTTCTTATGATTATTCGTATGAATTACTGACGGAGTGTTATGTTGTTGCTCTAAATCTACTTTAAAGGGGACCCGTACGCATCAGAATAGATGTGGCAAACAGAATAGATATTGCAAAAAGATTCGAAATGTTGCATTAAATCTTAAGTGCATGAAATTACATCGACATTAAATTGAATTGGAAATTGCCGAAAGGGCAATATTTAAAAACCCGTCCGATGAAACAGCGTAAAAACCTCTCTAAATCCTTAAAAAAATCTCAAAATTTAAAAAAAATTCCACTGGGACCGATTTCAGAACCGACCTAGAGCACTTAGGAGAGGCCTCTGAACCATACTTCAGAGGCGGTGACAAAATGGATGAATTCTTCTACCTATTGTGATAGACCTTAAATTTTATACTTTATACTTTATGTTTTGTGTAAAAATTATTGTACTAATGCTGACGAATAAATAAATATTTCCTCTGCGATGAACAAAAGTGTTCTCATCTTTTTTCTCTGCAAAAACGCAAAAAAACCTCATAATTAAAGAAATATTCACGAAAAATCACTAAATATCGTATGTGGTCGCGTAACGGAGTTGGGTTCACACTAAGGACTCTACAGCCCCAACCAATCAACAGATTTTCACTAATTTAATCATCGTGATTTTCTGACGTTCACATCTTTCATTCAAAACTTTGAAGGGCGATTTCCGTTCAAATTTCGCTGAGATATAAGTGAAAAAGTTCCACCGACCATCAAAAAACCTCTTTTTCGACCATAACTTCTAAAGTTTTTGACCGATTTCATTCTTGTAATCAATTATTTGATTATCTTTTTGAAAATCGGATAAGATAAAAATTTTCAAAAAGATAATCAAAAAATTGATTACAAGAATGAATTTGGGCGAAATCGGTCGAAAACTTTTTTATCTTTTGATTATCTTTTGAAAATTTTTATCTTATCCGATTTTCAAAAAGATAATCAAAAAATTGATTACAAGAATGAATTTGGGCGAAAACGGTCGAAAACTTTAGAAGTTATTGTCGAAAAAGATGTTTTTTGATGGTCGGTGGAACTTTTTCACTTATATCTCAGCGAAATTTGAACGGAAATCAAGGTTTAGAATGAAAGATGTGAACGTCAGAAAATCACGATGATTAAATTAGTGAAAATCTGTTGAGTGGTTGGGGCTGTAGAGTCCTTAGTGTGAACCCAACTCTGTAAAGTAAAAAAGTAAACTTGATTTATGTAGAAAAAACACGTTGGGCCCTAGTAGAGATTGAGTTTTAGGCCGCTGACTGGAAAATTGGAAACGATGTGCTCAAGTTATGTGCGAAAGACCAAAAACCACTTAAACGGCCCTAGCTCGGCCGCCCTCAGCGCTCAGATTCAATTCCATGAAAGTGTTTTCAATTAGCTTTCAGGGAAAAAACGTTTTTGAAAATCGGTTGAGTTTTACTCAAGTTATCGCGGTGAGAGAAGGACGGACATTTTTTTTATTGCTGATTCGTCATCTAATGACCATGAAATTGGGGTGGTTACAAACGTCGTGGTAAACGCATAAAACCCCTTTTCTTCGTACGGGTCTAAAAATTAGCTAAGACCCGTAGGCAATGTCTGGAAATTAAAATTTTGAAGCCGACCATGATTTCTGTACATCGTTGATCTTTGAGTATTGTATGTGTAAGATATTATTCCCAACGTAGCGATTCTGTATATTCATGATATCTACCCCCCCCCCCCCTCCCATTTGTGTACAGGAAAATTAGCATCCATAGTTTTGTCTACTTTATGAACCCTAAAACCTCTGCATTTCTCGATTATATGTTAAAAAAAAACTCCAGACTAAATAACCTAGACATAATCATCCGGGCAAAATAACCTGGTCTATTACACCGATCTAGGCGGTGATACATTGATGCATGCCAAACACTAGCTGCAGTGTTTGCTTCACTTTTACTCTTTGTTATCTCTTCTGCGTCAATTTTTAGTGACACTGTACAAATATTTCAGAATATTTTTACCGGATTATTTCGTCATGTTTATTTTGACCGAATTTTTTTTCCCTGGCTATTTTTTAACCGAATGCCGTTTTTTAACTCATTAAACCTAAATGTACCATATTTGACTTTTTCGACCATGTAAAAATCAAAATAATGGTGTCAAAATTCTGCTTAAAAAGAATGAAAGCCATTAATGTGAGAAAGCTGCTCACTGATTATCGACTTGGGACCAGCCTGCCTCGCTGAGTAATCACAAAAAAATTATTGAATTTGTATGGGAGCTATAACAAAGGCGGCTGGTGTTAAAATTCTGTTACCCCAACTGAAAGGTGTCACTATTAGTCCTAATTTCCATCAATATCAATTTGACACCAGCCTGCCTCCTCGAGGTCTAGTTCAAAGGATAAAGAATCCGTATGGGAGCTATAAGAAGGCAGGCAGGTCTCAAAATTCTTTTTGTGCCGAATGAAGGTATTAGTGTAAAACAATGTTTGCGTAATCGTCAACTTGACACCTGCCTGCCACCCCGAGTTTTAGCTCTCGGAATCCTCGACTTATACTTAAGATTTAGTAAGATGGGCAGGCTAGTGTCAAAATTCGGCTTGAGCCAAACGAGAGGTGTTAATGTAAGGTAGCATCTCACTTTTTCTCAACTTGACACCAGCCTGCCTCCTTGAGTTCTAGTTCAAGGAATGAAAAATTCGTATGGGAGCTCTAAGGAGGCAGGCTGGTATCAAAAATCTTTGTCCCCAATAAATAGTATTAGTGCAAAACAACGTTTGCGTAGTCAGTTGCTAACTCAGTTAGTTTTAGTTTTAGTTTCAGTTTTAGTTTATTTCCATCAAAACGGACCGATATCCATAGATCTATTTATCTCCAATATGCCAATAAACAATTCAAGAGAGCTACTTACTCAAAGACTATATTTTCTCTATTAGAGCTATAAAAAGGCAGGCTTGTGCTAAAATTTGGACCAATGAAATGTATAACTGTAAAATGGCATTTCCATAAATATGAATTTGACACCAGACTGCCTCTTCGGAATCAAGCGATTGAGTTAATATCCAAATCTTTCATTTGATATCGTGATGTACTTGCAGAGATATATGTGATAAAGTTTCAACGACACTCTTCATCTCTGGAAGGACTTGATGGACTTATGAGATCCCATTGTACCTCGTACGGGTACAAAAAATAGTTTTATCATTATGCGCTATTATTGCTAGAACTTACGTTTAATGTTTCTGTATATAAAGACTAAATCATACAGTTACTTTTCTGGATGAATAATTTTTAATATTATAGTTAGTTATATTATAGGGTTTTCCCGACAAATGTCCAAATCCTTGGGATTCAGTCACTTCTAGAATCAAGAGGGATGGCTCTTATCTCTAGTTAGAAAGTTACTTACAGAAGAAAAGCTGTAGAGAATTAAATTTTAGAAAACACGTGTTTCGAGTCTTGATTGAACCCACGATTACGAAAAAGAAAACGCACGGTCGTTTCACTTACGGTTGAGAAGTGTTCTGGTTAATATAATAAGATACCGCTACGTTCGCTTGTTACATACAATATACACAGGACAGCAATGCTTGACTTAGACATTTAAGTAAATAAAAAACTAATATTTTTGACATTAGTCTCATGGGAAACAATGCGGCTTCCAGCAACGAAAACAATCCTTTATGCCTACCGACAATTTTTAGGAAAGTAAAAGCTACATAAAGTCATTTCGTTGAAGTTTGACATCTGTAAACTGTTTCGATTTTACTTTATACTTTTTCAATATTTATTATGAAGCAGGAAATTGCATCTTTTGTCATATGTTCAGATATCCGACGTTATGTCGTTGTTTGACTTCATTTTTCATGAAAAATACACTGATCAGTGTTATCGTATGATCTTGTATTGGGTGGCATGATTGAGTGTTAGAGATAGTTTTTCAACATAAAACACATGCATGTGCGGGACTAATTGAAGGGTGCAGGACTCAAGCTAGCCCTTAACTTACACCAAGCGATTTGTGTTTTATCGAGAGGGGTAATTTTTTGTTCTGAAGAGAATTCTGCAAAAGTTTTTTTCTGTCTGCCCTTCTGTCAACACGGAGGTTTTAAGTTTTTGCACATAAATTATTCGATTTTCCTATTTGTTAGTCTGTTTTGGACGATCTCTTTGCTCGGTTTACAACTCGCGAAATAGCCCAAAATCAATCTTCCAAAACAGATACACAAAAAATTTTTGATGCAGAGGTCCAAAATCGAGAGAAAATTTAAAAAATTGCCTTTGATTTTAGCCCCGAAGCATAAATAGTAGACCTGTCCAAAATTCTATTTTGTCGAAAAGTTAGGGGGCCCGCCCGGAAAGCGGTGTCAAATGGTCCACCGAAAAAAAGTTTCTATGGGTCGGATGAAATCCTAATCATTAAATCGCTCAATGGCGTTAAGTGTGAAAAATGACCACAATTCGAGCATCAATATCTACATCGGCAAGTGTCCGAATATTCTTGTTAATGAGCTTGTTTTCTAGGTTTTTTCTTCCTCTAAAAATTGTTTATAAGAAGCTAGACTGGAAATGAATCCCTTGTGTGAGTTCCACACGACTAAAGTAGTATAGCATTTTTACAAAAATTGTTTCCACTTCAATTAAGCGAAAGTCATACTGGGAATTGCTTTAGAGTCTAGCTTCTTAGAAAAAATTTTTAGAGGAAGAAAAAAGCTACAAAACAAGGCAATTAACAAGAATATTCGGATACTTGCCGACGAAGATATTGATGCTTGGATTTCGGTCATTTTTCTCCTTTAACGCCATTGAGCACCTATTAAATCGCTCCGGATTTCATTCGATCTATAGAAACTTTTTTTTGTGGACCATTTCACACCGTTTTCCGGGCGGGCCCCCCCCCCCCTAACTTTTCGAAAACTTAATTTTCCCGTACATTTTTGGACAGGTCTAATAAATAGTATATTACAA
>CM055406.1:89754983-89765869 GCA_029228625.1 Pseudolycoriella hygida
TATATTACAATTGAGGTCGTGTAAACAGCCGGTAACATAAGGGCGAAGTTTGCAAAATCGAGCCGAAGGCGAGATTGTGTAATCGTCGCGACGCCACCATCTATGAGAAGGCCTAGGCATTTAAATATCTTCACCAACTCGTCCACCTGACCATTACAAGTAAAAACATCAGTGGGCAACGGACGCGCACGCCCGAAATGTATGTACTTCGTTTTCTTTGCATTTGCAGAACATTGTCTAGGACCTTACCAGGAGACAAATAATAATTGTTTCATCGGTAATCAGGACCGCTGTGCCCTCAATAGGAAGGCGGAAAATATCACATAAACGAGGAAAAGAAAAACTTAACAACTCTGAAGCGAGATAAAAGACATCATATTTATGGTACCATCAAATTCTATGGAGTCGATCCTTCCTCAGGGTATACAAAGAGTATAGAAACTTCAACTTCAACTGTAATACTTCAAAAAAATTTTACGTTTTATGTAATTCGAATGCACTAAGTCATGAGTGTCCGAAAACTTTCCTTTGTTTTGTTGCATGGATTAAGCAGATAAGGCCCTGGTCTAAAATAAGCTCTCTCATCGCTAGACGGTTGGTGTCGTCGTCCCTGTTTCAATGAATTTGTGACATTGACTTTTATGGAACATTTAATTAACAATTTATGAATATATGCCACAAAAAAGTCGACTCGCTACTGTCTATTATACAAAAATTTCCACATACCGGATGGAAGAATTATGAGTCGTTTGATTTATAGAAAAAAAAATAGAATAAAAGGTAATGTAAATGTATGTGTTCGTTAGTAGCACACATAAATTGTAGGTACATTTTCTTTTTCATATGGAAAATGCGATGTCTTCAATGAAAGTGCTAGGTTATTGTTATGCGAAAATCAGAATTATGTGCTTTGTGTTGTGAGTTTACTGCGAAAATTACTTGTTTCGTATTATTTTTGTAGTTATTCTACAATTTTTAGAATCGTACGAAGATACGAAGTTCTTCGAAAACGGTAGTCAATGGGAGAGAACGTTTGTAACCATTCCAATTTCGAGTAGGGGGAACTCATCAATCGTGGTCTTTAGAGGACGAATCAGCAATAAAAAATGTCCGTTCGTCTGTCTGAAGGTCGCTGAGCTAGGGTCGGTTTAGTGGTTTTCGGTCTTTTGTACACAACTCGAGTTAATCTTTTCCAATATTCATAAATGTTTTTTGTTTGAAAGTTCTGAGATGCCTTACAATTTATGGATAAATTTTTTGGATTTTGAGCTTTTGGACTCAGCCAAGGGCTTAAAACTGAGTCTCTACTAGAGCCCAACGTGTTTTTCTACATAAATCGGGTGAATCTAATTCGATTTTCAAAATCTTTTTTTTTCTGAAAGATAGCCGAAAAATTAACTAGGATTGAATTTGGGCAAAATGGTTTGAAAACTTTCGAAAAAGTGGTCAAAAACGTGGTTTTTTGAAGGTCGGTGAAACTTTTTGACATATCTCTGCGAAATTAGCACGGAAATCGCACTTCAAGGTTTTCAATGAAAATTATGAAGATAATGAAGAAAGGGACTTCCAGAAATCACGAAAAAAAGTAGTAAAAGTTGGTTGATTTGGTTTGTTTCGGCAAGGGGCCGTTCATAAAGGATGTCTCTCAATAACCTGCTTTTTCAAACCCCCTTCTCCCCCTGTCACACTCTAAGGTTCAATTTAGACCCAATAGTCAACGCAATATTTATTTAGATATATAGTTTGAGTCTTTTTGTCACATCTGTTCTGTTTGCCACATCTATTCTGATGCGTACGGGTCCCTTTCATATGTTTTTTGTGCAAATTGAAAATTAACAGATGAAAATAGCTTTATGTTATTTATGAACGTCACCTTATCCCTCCTATAAATGATCCATCTCCTCAATACTTTTCAGCTTAGGAATAGGCTGTGTAGAGGGAGCTGCAGCCCAGTTAACCAATTTGAAAAAAATACACCATCACATACAATTACACATTCCAAGATGTTCAGGTGAAAATAAGTACGTAGTCTACCTAAATTTACCAACACTACTAAACATTTCTCATTACATGATTTCTTCGATTTGTGTTTATTTTTTGTTAAAGATTGCCAATCTGTACTTGATATTTCATCGGTTTTATGGAATTCATAAAATTTGATGCGGAAAATCTGTACCAAAATCGTGAATCTAATGTTCTTAACCTATTGAATACTTTCTATATATTACTGCATGAAATAAGTCGACTTTCGGAGAAAACTCAAAATAACCCCGAAAAAAGAAAATATCATAACTCTTTGAACTGCTTTACCAACAAGTAGATAAACACATAAAACGTAAATACGACGATGATTCTGGCATAATAGGGGTAAACTTTATGTCTTTCCAAGAGCTATTTTCGTTCAGCCCTTTTCACCATCGCAAATAATTTATAACCGCGAATCACGTGTCAACCACGATTTTCACCAGATTGTTGTTTCGGTTAGAAAATGATTTATGAACATGTGCGACGTAATGCTCGTGTGGATAACATATATTTACATACCTTTTCGTAGATTTGTCGTGTTTTAAGGTATTAAAAGCTACAAGATATAATTAACGTTGTTAACACTATATTTAAATTGAAATAACTTGAAACTATAAAGGAATATCAAAACACAAGCTGCTGCATTTTGTTTTGCACATTTCTCAACAGCGTTTTATTGTTTTTGGCTTGTAATGACGCCTTACCAAGGGGTGTCAGATTGTGTCTATTCTATAAGCACTTTTACTTTTTACCGGACAAAACGAATGACTAAACGTTTGTTAAGTTGCTCGGGAATAATGAAATTTCGATGCTAACCTGATTATTTATGTCAAGGTCTATTTCTTCCCCGTTCATGCAATAATTAATAAGGTCAGGACACTCTAGTCGATTCTAGAAGGCAGCCTGGTGTCATGTTCCTTCGACAGTGATGGATGGGGTAGACCAATACTCGGCACCAGGCTGCGTACTTAATAAATATGAGTAGCCGAAAATCAGTTAAAGTCATTGCAGTAACAGTAACAAACATTATACGTCATAAAAATCTTAATTTGGCACCAGTATGCTGCTGCCCTCTACATTAACAGCAGAATAACATGCATGTAAAATTTGGATGGTGAAAATCTGATTGTTTCGAATTTTTAGACATGTACGAAGAAGGAAGTTCTTCTAAAAGGGTTCTTATGCGTTTACCACGGCGTTTTTAACCACCCCAATTTCGACCCGGGAGTAGAGGGAGCATCGACCATGGTCCTTACGAATCGGCAATAAAAAATGTCCGTCCGTCTGTCTGTCAACACGATAAATTGAGTAAAACTAAACCGATTTTCAAAAACTTTTTCTTTCCTGAAAGGTAATCCAAAAATCTTATTTGGGATTGAATCTGGGCACTGTCGGCCCAAGGGCCAATGAGCTAGTGCCGTTTAAGTGGTTTTGGTCTTTTGTGCATAACTGGAGTAAATCTCTTCCGATTTTCATAAATTTTGTTTTTGGAAGATTTAGGCATGGCCGACAATTCATGGAAGAATCTTTTTTGGATTTTAGTCCTTGGACTTAGCTAGGGCACTAGAAACGAATGTCTGCTAGAGCCCTACGTGTTTCTTGCACATAAATCGAGTAAATCTTTTCCGATTTTGAAAAATTTTTAGACCCGTACGAAGTACGAAGGTCTGCTGCGTTTACTACCACGTTTGTTACATTGCGAATTCGAACCCGGAAGTAAGGGGAAAACTTTTTTTGTTGCCTCCAGATGACAAATCAGCGAAAAAAACAATGTCCGTCTGTCTGTCGGTCTGTCCGTCAACACAATAACTTGAGTAAATCTTGACCGATTTTCAAAAACTATTTTTTCCTGAAAAGTAGTCGAAAAATATTTTATGGAATTGAATCTGGACACTGTCGGCCCAAGCGCCGCCGAGCTAGGGCCGTTTAAGTGGTTTTTGGTCTTTTACACATAACTCGAGAAAATCTTTTCTGATTTTCTTAAATTTTTTTTTTGTTTGAAAGATCTGGGCATGACCGACAATTTGTGGAAGAAACATTTTTCGATTTGAGTCTTTGGACTTAGCTAGAGCACTAAAAAAGAGTCTTTGTTAGGGCCCTACGTGTTTTTTGTACGTAACTCGAGTAAATCTCTTTCGATTTTCAAAAACTTTTTTTTTGTTTGAAAGAACTCGGCACGGCCGACAATTTATAGAAGAATTTTTGCCTGTGCTTAGGGCTCAAGTGGGCCTCATGTCGGTCCTAAGGTCGGCCCTAACATAAAAAAATGTTTTTTGCTATGTTGCAGAGCAAATTGAGGGAAACATTTTTGTCTATGGAAGTATGTATCCGAGGCCTCTACTTAAGGCCCTAGGTCAAAAAATAGTTTTTTGCTATGTTGTAGACAAAATTGAGGAGAACATTTTTCTCTATTTGGAGGTCAATTTTGTACGTTCGGGGAATTTTTTTACACCGTTACTTCGGACGGGTTTTTCAAAATTGCCCTACGGGCAATTTCCAATACAGTCTCGAATTCGAACGCAATATTTACTTAAATACGTTCCAGTCTTTTCGTAACATCAACTCTGTTTGCCGCATCTATTCTGATACGTACGGGTTCTGCATAAATTGCTTTAATCTTATCCAATTTTCAAAAACTTTTTTTCAAAAAATTGATAACAGTATTGAATTTGGGCAAAGTCGGTCGAAAACTTTCGAAGTTATGGTCGAAAAAGTGGTCAAAAACCTAGTTTTTTGAAGGTTTGTGGAGCTTTTTCACTTAAATCTTTTCGAAATTAGAACGGAAATCGCTATGGAATTTTTTAAGTAAAAGATGTGGACATCAGAAAATCACGAAAATTAAATTATAGAAAATCTGTTAAGTTGTTCGGGCTGTAGTATATTCATTGTATTCAAACTCACGCCACAAGACCCTACACGATATTTGTTCGTTTTTCCTGAATACTTCTTTAAAGTTGAGGTTTCTTTTGCAGTGTTTTAGAGTAAAAGGAAGGTGAACTTTTTTGTGGTGTGAGTCAGAGGCCTCTCCGAAGTGCTTTCGGTCAGTTCGAAGATCGGCCCTACTACGAAATTTTTTTTTGTGTGAAAGAATTTGTTTTTAGTTTTTTCTTGAAACTTTTTTTGGAATTTTTTTTTTAAATTTTAGGAGTTTTTAGGGATTTGGAGAGGCTTTTTGCGCCGTTGCTTCGGACGGGTTTTTCAATATTGCCCTTCCGCCAATCTCCAATCCAATTTAATGTGGACACTTCACACTTTTAAGAGAGACATCTTTTCTGTTTGCCACATCGATTCTGATGCGTACGGGTCCCTTGCATATGTTTATGTCGAGGTATTGCCAATACGATGCTACTGACATATTTTTGGTATCAGGCTGCGTTCTTTATAGTCACTCAAACTTTTCAAGTATGTAGCCTGGTGACGAGTTGGAACCGATTGCATAGTAATGTACTCGATCCCCACTCCAACATTGTCATTGGCACTCTGCACATATCTGTTTGTTGCAATTTTTCTCAATGAAAATGTTCTAAACGATGAAAAATAAGGAGTCCATGCAATAGACAAAGTACTAGTCTACTGCATGGAGCAAAATTGCAGCAGACCAGCATAGCCATAAGCCTCTTGCTCAAAAGAAATAGTTCATGGCATTCGGCTCTTAAGAAGCTAAGGCATGTATTTTAAGGACAGTTGAAAATGAAAACTTGTGTCTCATAATGATATACTCAACTTGACTATATTTAGGTAGACGATTCCCTTTCCAGTTTGAATGGAATATCCTTTCAAGAATATCAGTGGCTAATGCCTACACATTTTATCTACATACTGCAGTAGAATCGAAGTGTTGCGCTTTCATCTATAGATTTTAGCGATAGTGCGAAAACTGGCATTTGTAAAAAATGAAGATCTCACTGCTGTACATAAAATTTTGTTCATTATTTGTGCTTATTGTGCCGACAATTTTCGATTCTTTTTCGAAAACTTCCATTAAATCACAATAAAGAAAATATCTATTATTTGTTTATGCACCCGGTTCGGTCAATATAGATATATTTCAAATATTTATTTACTGTTTTTTATCTACGAGATGTTTTACACGATTAATGTAATAGTTTCGTGTTAGATAATTATCGTGATGGACGATTAGTTTCCGGCAATTTGTGTTTTACGCGATTTATATTTTTTGCAATTAAATTAATAACAAATGATCACTTACGCAATTATATTAAATTATTCTTATATTATTTTTATTTTTAGGTGAGATAAAGCTCTCGATTAACGATGGCGGTAAGTATCTCAAAAAATAATATTATATTTATACTTTTTAATGATACTGTACATTATTTATTTAATGGCACATAATGTTCAAATTTTATGGTCTGACTTTAACGAAAACAAAAACGAAACGGCCAAGTAATGTTATAAATTTAGTTCTATTCTTTGAAAGGCGTAATGGATACTTTAGGAGATAATATTTTCTTTCCGTTATCCACAGCTTACTTCCATATCTGAGCACGTTCGTAAACATATCAAAATTAGCGCTGGAACTAATTACGGCTGTTTGGTGACTAGTGCTACTAAATGCGCTGAAATTTGTCTCTGAAAACTTGAAGTTAGTGTTAACTGTTAGGGTGGAGGGAGATCTAAGAAACACTTCATACAAAAAAATCCTAATTTGTGTGAAACATTGTAGACAAGCGGAAAGGAAAAATGCAGACGTATATGAACGCTTCCTTCTTTGTTTTCGAAGCACAATTTTCAAACTTTTCGGCTGCTCAGCTGTAATTGCAAGCTTCTGTGTGTTTTTATTGCTGAAGCTAACTAATGACACTAATTCTGATTAGCGATGAACGCCTTTTAGACTCGAAAATGATTTTATTAATTGGATAAAATTTTGCAATAATATCTTAACCACATCTATACGTGTGTTTATAATTCTGTATGCGAAAAAAGGCGCGAAATTAAAGAAATTTGAAAAATTTGATGCGTTTTCAAAAGTGCGTCGTAAATGGAGTTAAAAAACTCAAAGTGTCAACCCACCACGCAAAAAGTGCATTTAAATAGGAGTTATGTTACTATTGTGAACTGTCCATGTCGAGGTTACGTCATTATTGCAAAATTTTATTCTTTATTATTTCTCCTTAAAGGTACAAAGCTTCTGTTGTGAATTTTTCGGAACGTGCGAGTTATTTAATGACTGGGACCGTGTTTATCATTTTTTTATGTCATAATATCAGACTTTCTATAGCTATATGCACTATTTGAAAGGTACACAATTTATGATTCATCACGATATTTTAACAGCCTCTTCTGATGATTCTTGAATAAACTTGAATATATCTGAATAAAAATGAATAACACTTTGTCCTTTAGAATGTGAATTTAATAAGAGAAGAATAGTTTCCTAATTGTTTGCGGTGACTGTAAATATCCAGATTAACCAATGGACAATTTTTATCACATGTTTAAAACTGTTTTCCGGTTCGTTCTCGAGGCAACTTAATTTTTACACCACATTGTCTATAACCATAGCAGTTCTAGCACGATTATAGAACCAACAATGTAGCATGTAGTTTTCAGGTAATTTTGAATAACCGCCAAACCGCTCTCGACTGTTATTTTTTATATTAAAAGTACTATTCATTCCTAACATTTCCATTAAATTAGTTTGCCACTACCTGATGTAGTCGTCGCGGTCTGGCGCTAGGAAAAGTTGGGTACACTTTGTTCTTCAATGGGCTCCCATGATTCCGGCAGCGTGCGGAAACTCGAAGTAAGTCAAAAGCGTTCTTTGCGGACTATTCTGAACGGATTTCATTAAACTTGACTGAACTTGACTCCTACCCTTATACTAGTTTCATGCAATTTCGCAAAAGTCTACGTTTTTCACTGTTTTTGGGATTTTTTGACTATTTTGATTTTGCGGAACCCCTAAATCACTCCGGATTGAGTTGCTTCCATAGACACTTTTTATCAGGGACCCATTTAGATTCGTTTTAACGCTGGTACCCCAAACTTTTCGACACTTTACTTTTTTGGACCACCCTAATGTTCTACTTCTAATGCTTTTTATCAATAAGAAAAAAATCCGTGAACAGACGATATACCCTATTTTCCCTATTTACCCTATTTTCACTAAAACTTCACGAAATTCACGAAAGAATTCATAAAAAAATCGTCACTTCGTGCATTTCTCGAAAATATGCTCTGGCGCACGCTTAGTGATAAATTGAAATTAAGAAGATATATACTTAACATGAATTGGTGACAAATAGACATCTTGCAAGTTGGCTTTGGTTCTAGACGCAAGTAATTTAAGGGGGGAAAGCAGAAGCCTATTCCATAGCATACGATGGGAAGCAAATATGTATTTTTTTTTTTTTTTTGTAAAAACAAAAATTAGGGGTAAAAGTTTTAGAAGCTAGGTGTTTACGGATTTTTTTTTATTAACTACATTACTTATTACAGTTGGAAATAACTCATGCATTAGCTGTCATGCCAACTTAATCTGCACCAGCAAAATTCGTCTGCCTTTAGTGTTTGCTTTAGATGATAGATGCTGAAAAACTAATCGACTTTTATACATAAATCTTGCAAGAAGTCAGTTTCACCATTTAATGCCTTTTGCCATTTAAATTATTTTTCGTTGGATTTTGAAATAATAAAGGTTTTAAGGCGAACATATTTTTTTATTTACAAACACATTCAGTGCAATAAATTCAAAACTTTAAACACAACTTAACATATTTTACTTCGAAAACTTATATATTTATTTTATGCTTACGTTTCAAGCAAAAATTCACCGCGTACCGTTCCATTGCACTATATATAAAACGTTTTCAGGAAATTAATTCTTTCCAGCAGTTTAAAAGTCACCCTCGCCAAAGCAGAATATTATAATAATTTTATCGTACTCCGTAAGGGTGGTTAGATGCAGCTCTTGTTTTTATGTTATATTTTCTTTCGTTTGGATGAATTTTGCCTTATAAAGTCAGCCCGTCAACGACAACGACGAATTAAAATAGGAAAAAAACACCCCATTTAAGATAATCCAAAAAAACACCCTATTTTAAAGATAAAAAGATGCGTTTCAACCGCAAGATATTTTAACGGGTAGTTTACCTAAATGTTTTTTATGTCCTATAAAAACCCCAAATTATTTATTTTAACAGCAAAAATATTATCTTCAGAATTAAATGTAAAGATCGTAAAATAGGCTTTTGAGGTTTTATAAAAACAAGACGTTTTCAGACTTGTTCAACATCCATAAATCATTGGACGTCCTTGTCTTTTTATTTAAATATTGATTTTAAATAATCGTCGCGGCGCTAAATGATGTTTATCACCTTTTTTGGAGCGGAATGTAAAGAGTGTTACGTTATAGTTGTTGTCGCTTTAATTACATTTTTATCCATAACCTTGACACGTGGGGATATCGACCTTCATACACATCGTTTTTTTATTTGTATTCATGCAAATAATCGTCATCCTTAGCACGTTACTATCCTATTAACGAAACGAAATTCTTATTTTTGAATATTCATTATGGGTTTTTGTGGATGGGAAATTTATGATCGTCAATTAACTTCTATGTATTAGCCGAAAGTTTGTTTCTATGCATTAGCCGAAAGTTTTCGATTATGTACGACCGATGAACGGAAACGCATTCTTTTGGTGGTTTTTAGAAGCAGTAAAATCATCACAAGCTCGAAACTGTGTTGTAAAAACCACGAAGAATTTTCCTAATGCCAATTCTTGATCCCCCTTGTTTTCTACCGCTTCTCATGTCAAAAATCCAGGCGTTCGATTTTCTCATGTCCCTTGCTTTTTATGGTCACTTTAAGAATTGTAGAGTTGGGGCAACATATAACAAACAAAAGCAATGCACTCTAATGTTAAGGTTAACATATTGTTTTTAGACCCGCACGAAGAATGAAGTTCTTCGAAAAGGGGTCTTATGAGTTTACCACGACGTTTGTAACCAGTGAATTTCGACCTGGGTGTAGGTGGGAGCACCGATCATGGTCCTTGGATGACGAATCAGCAACTGAACCGATTTTCAAAAACTTTCCTGAAAGGTAATCGAAAAATCTTTTTTGGGATTGAATTTGGGCACTGTAGGCTCAAGGGCCGCTAAGCTAGACCGGTTTAAGTTGTTTTTTGGTTTTTTGTACATAACTTGAGTAAATCTTTTCAGATCCATAATTTTTGTTTGAAAGGTCTGGGTATGACTGACAATTTATGGAAGAAACTATTTTAGTTTTGAGCTCAGCCAGGGCTTAAAACTGAATCTCTACTAGGGCCCAACATGTTTTTGCTATATAAATCGGGTAAATCGTATCCGATTTTCAAATTCTTTTCTTTTCCTGGAATATAGTCGTAAAATTGATTATTGAATTTGGGCAAAATCGGTAGAAAGCTTTCGAAGTTATGGTCGAAAAAGTGGTCAAAAACCGAAGGATTGTAGAACTTTTTCACTTATATCTCTGTGAAATGAGAACGGAAATCGCTACAGAAAATCACGAAAATTAAACTATAGTAAATCTTAGTAAATCTGTTGAGTCGTTCGGGATGTAGAGGCCTTAGTGTGGGCTCACCACCCAAGGACCACGCGATCCTACACGATATTTGGTCGTTTTTCCTGAATATTTCTTTAATGATGAGGTTTTTTGTGCAGTGTTGAAGAGAAAAAAGAGGCGAATTTTTTTGTGTGGAAGTGTGGGCTGGAGGCCTCTCCTCGAGGTCACTTCTGAGATCAGCTCTAGTACAAAAAAAAATTTTTTGTGTGAAAAAGTTTTTAATTTTTTTTTCAAACTTTTTTTGAAAATTTCTTCTTAAATTTTAGGCCTTTTTTAGGGATTCGGAAA
>CM055406.1:89766369-89858871 GCA_029228625.1 Pseudolycoriella hygida
AATACAAAAATTAACACAATTACACGAACAACCAAAACAAAAACAATGTATTCAAAAGACAAATAACTTTTCACTTTTCAATCACTTTGAATGAAACAATTTAGAATTTAATTGTCGCTGTTAGTCACTTCTAGCATTAATTCAACTTAATAAAAACTTTTTCAATAATTTTTACACGAAAACGCACTAAATAGAAACATTATTTTCAAACAACACCATCACCACCAAAGCATTTTTGTTTTGCTTTTGTTTACATTTTTTGTGTGCTGAATTGCAACGATACGGATGCTAAAATTCAATTTTGCCGACGCGAGTTTGACAGTTGTTTATTTTTTATGAATGAAATTCGGTGTTGTCATATCAGACAAATTTCGCATTTAGTGTTGTTTCGATGAATTTTTTGGCATACGTCGCTATCTAATTCAACAGTGATATTCGTAACTGTGGTTTCGATGATACTAACAGATTTTTGGCTGCGTTCTTTATGGTTGCTTAAACTTCTCAAGTAGGCAGGCTGTTGCCGAGTTGGAACCGAGTGCATAGTAATGTACTCGTTTTCCACTCCAGCATTGTCGTAGAAACTTTTTTGGCACCAGGCTTCCCAACTATTTCCTTGGAGGTGCCAACTCTCGGTCAAAAATAAGATTTCTTCGCCTATGTAGTATTCAAACTTTGTAAAGTAACCCGGAAGTATACGATGAACATAACTTTTCTCCATCCCAACAGATAATTAGAGGTTTTACACTTTCATAGATTTAGCTTGTGAAACCTGAAGGGTATATATGTCAAGTGCTTCGGTTTACATTTACTGATTAATGTTACGATAACACGGTAAGAAATTGAATGTTATTTCGATACAAGTGATGGAGGAAATGATTTGATTAGATTTTGGTTCACACTAGAAACACGATGATTTGTTAGGTTGTGCATAAGAAAACATTGTACAACGTCGCTGATTGGATAAGAAATGTAAAGACTCCAAAGTTTTTGTGTAACAATACTCAGGCAATATGCAAAACACTGATTTCGAAATATTTGCTAAAAAGGACGATGTATGAGTGTATTGTTACTAAAGATGTTTCAGTAGTGAAAGATTCGGACAGTTATAGTATCGATATACAAGAGTTCTATGGGTAATTGTTATAATGTTATAACTAGCCGAAGCCTACAACTCCACAATCAAAAGTGTTGTCTCAGTCAGATCTCTACTTCTCTAAGCTAAAAAACTCATTCTATTGTTCCCGCTGACTACTATTGTCATAATAATTCTTTGAAATTTCATTATTGTATGTCATGTAAGCTTGCAATACATCGTGTGCGAAAACAGTAATTTATACAACTGTTAGCGAAAAGTGACTTGTGAAAAGTTTTTGAGATATTGTATTCGACCGATAAAATAATTCAACTTTACCGATAAAAAATAATAAATGATCGATAACTTTTTACCGATACCTTCATTTCAGTCACTTCTCTTG
Organism: Pseudolycoriella hygida; assembly: GCA_029228625.1. NCBI lineage: Eukaryota > Metazoa > Arthropoda > Insecta > Diptera > Sciaridae > Pseudolycoriella > Pseudolycoriella hygida. The sequence continues at coordinate 89,767,845 of CM055406.1, forward strand.
GAAATTTTCCCTTTTACAAAATGTTATCAGGTGTTTTGGACACTACTCCAAATATTCGCGCTTTAATCATGCTTTGAATATACGTTTAAAATTTTATCGGTAAATAATTATCGGTCATTTATTATTTTTTATCGGTAAAGTTGAATTGTTTTATCGGTCGTTTATTCCACTTGAACTTTTAAGAACAAATTTGACTGCGATTTTTTTCAAAAACTTCTTTCTATCACTGGTTTTACATTTTATCGCTGTGAAATGAGTGATAAAAAGTACTTTAATGCAACTAAGTTTCATAAAGTAGAACTTTAGACGCCTACGTTTTATACAACTCGGTGCGAAGTACTTTATTGGGCCCATGATATATTTTATTTAACACTCGTCACATTACATGTCTAGTGCCTAATAAATTACTTCGCAACCGGTTGCATAAATATTTGTCACTTCTTTCAGTGATAAAAAGTAAAATTGGTGATAAATAGTAACATCTTCCGCCACTCAAATGAGGCATGAAAAAGTACACTTTTCGCAACGGAGTTGCATAAATCTCATTGTGGCTGTTACCTGCAATGTGTAACAAATAAGATTTTTGTAATTTAGTTAGGAAATCATTTAAAAAATATAAGAAAGAAATTGGAAACGTACCAAAGCGGAAAAGTACTAAAAGTCACATTTCGTGCCTATAAAGTTGACTTGAGACAATGTTGCATGCAACATTGTGCCTTTAACGATTTCATCATTATCAGTTTATCAGTTTATAGACCATTAGTAGTTTTCGACGTGAGGTCTTTAAGCCGAAACCCTATGATAATGAACTATTGTCCTCCATGTCCTTCTATCGCCCGCCACGGAGATGGTTTATTCGCACAGTGAAAGTCCCCTAACTTCTAAATCCGTGTTTATTGAATCATTTAACCATCTCCTTGGTCTACCCATGGGCCTAACACCAGAGACCTGAACATTCAAGACCCTTTTGGGTAGCATGTAATTGCCTATGCGTTGAACGTGCCCGAACCAACGCCTCCTCTGACGAAACCCATAAATTCTTCCTAATGTCGTCGTTCCTAATATGATTATCTCACTGCTTCTTCCCATTCACTTTTGATATATTCCTAAGAATCCTTATATCAGAAACCCAGGTCATGCCCGAGATGTCCGCAACTTTAACTGCCATACAGAATCGTCGGCCTGAAAATTGAGCTGTGGGTAACTTTGTTTCACTACTTAATTGAACACATGCGATCTCAACTGACAGCGCTTGCCATTTTCCTCGAGTCCCTTAATTAACTTACCATTCTCTAGAAAAATGGTTACTATGTACTTGAAATCAGATGCCTGCTCCAATTTCAGAGAGGCGATATGTGTACACGAACTATCAATCAAACATAATTTCTACTTTTTCTCATTTTTTGAAGCCATTTCAACTTGAAATTTGTGAAGCAGCCGATTTAGCCGTCTTCCGAATGTTTCATGTAATTGACAAAGTTCATTCAACGTCTCTGCTCATTTTATTTGAATTTAGCCTCATCCAAACTTAGAAACAACGCGAAACCACTCCAACCATTTTCCATAAATGTATGTAAATTTTTAAATCGATCGAATACATAATATCATAACCGTAAAAGAAGAGGGTTGTTGCTGTCAATCAAAACATTTCTCAATGGATGGCATAGCTTTAAATTGGATCAAAATGGGCTCAAATCTTTATAGAAAATATGGGGTGGAAATTAAGTAAATATATATTCTGTCTCTTCTCTATGTATGCGGTAAACGAATTGTAAAAGTGTTTTTTAAATATATCCAAAGTTGGTGTCAGATTTTGTTTATAATAATTGAAATTATGTAAATATTTAAAACAGAAACGATCACGCCATTTTAATTTTTCTCCATTTTTTTCCATTTCAACTGTTTTTTCCAGCCCGTCGCGTGAAAAAAATTGTTTTTTATCATTACATTTGAATACATAGCCGAAAGAAAAACCAGCAAGATATATTCGCTCTGTATAATATTCGCATCAAAACTTCACAAGAAATGTAATAAAAAGCTATAGATAGAAAATTCTGAATAAAACATGGGTTACACATTTGCTGTTAGTTTCCGAAAACGCACTGATATTCTATAGGAGAGTTCCATCACCGTTCGGTTCCGCCATATGTTGTAAATCGATGAAATGTTTGTATACTCCCGTACGTAATGACTAACTTTTGCGATATATAATATTGAAGAGCAAGGTGGAAGTGATGGAAATATATGGAAGTAAAAGTTAAGAGTATTTCTATGCCTATCTTTTGAATCTGAAACTTTAATATTAAGGGACATTTTTACGTGTCTGAACACTCTTGACTGGATTCACTCTATGGGTTTGCATTTAGAATTCAACATCCAAAAAACTTAGAACGATAATTTTGCTTGTTATTAAATTGTTGATAAGTGGCAAAGGAAAACGAAACATTTATTGATTTCAATAATTACGATGGTGTCGAAATTCACCAGTTATAATGTAAACCTTAAAAAAGTTATTCTTTATCTCAATGAAGTCAAGAAATTTTATTGAAACTCTGAGTTATAAAACGGCCCAGTTTATTGTCTGTCTACAAATTTATGAGAATGGCTGTCGATGTCGTAGAGTTTAAAATGTTTTTTTTCTCTAATCGTGTAAATCAATTTTTTCATATCTTCTGCAACTTCGTCAACGTTGTGAATAGGAGAAAATTGTTTGAGATTAAATTTGAAACTTGCAACTGTCGAATTTCCGATTTTAAAGTATGTAAATCGTTTAATCGATTCTAGGAGGTGGGTATGCCAACTAGAGGGCTTTTACTAACACGCTGAAAAGTAATCTTTTGTGCGATGGGATTTTGATCATTTTCCCGTCTAAAATTTTTTTCAATTTCGCAATTTCACCATACGTTTAAGTTAAACGCTAAACGTCGAATTCGTTGTCGTTGAATTCGATTCATCAAGAAGAGCGTTTTTTAATTCTCGAAAAGAATCGATTATTTCGCTCAATTGTCCCTACATGTTCATACCTTTCAATGACTTTATTAAGTAGCGACAGCTATTTCATGTTTTCATTCTTCCTATCCGTCCGTCCGTCTGTGCACTGCACCCAGCTACACCTTACTGAATCTAGCTGCAACTAGCTGCACCAAGGGAACTTCAATCGCTACTTTCCTGTACCCATTTCAGTGGCTTATTAAGTAGCGATAGCTACTTTATGTTTTCAACATTTCTGTCCGTCCGTCCGTCTGTGCACTACACCTTACTGCACCTAGCTGCACTTCACTGCACGTAGTTGCACCTGCACCTAGTTGCACTTCACTGCACCTAGTTGCACTTCACTGTACCTAGTTGCACTTAACTGTACCTAGTTGCACTTCACTGCACCTAGTTGCACTTAACTGTACCTAGTTGCACTTCACTGCACCTAGTTGCACTTCACTGCACCTAGTTGCACTTCACTGCACCTAGTTGCACTTCACTGCACCTAGTTGCACTTCACTGCACTTAGTTGCACTTCACTGCACCTAGCTACAACTACATCATGGGAATCAACCAAAGACATGGCTTTATTGTCTAGTGGAAGCTTTCTAACTTTTCCTCTCCCTTCTCTCTAACCTCCCTCTCCGTTGTTTTATTTCAACGTGCTAGGCAAAATATACTGACGACTGTATTGGGGCCTGACACCAATAATGTCTTCCTTTTAAAAACCGCACGTTTGCCTTTTTTTAATCTATCGCTACTTTCCTATATCCATGTCAATTCTTTATTGATTATGATAATTGTTCAGATCTAGTATTAACGAAATTCTAAGGGGTCGTTCAAAGATTACTCGGGGTAGATGCGTAGGCCAAGCAATAGGGTTCTAACAAAATTCAATCAAAATTGACTCTTTTTTTGTTACTTGATGTAATCGGCGATTATTATTATCATTATCGGCGATTGAGGATTTCTGAATTGAGAATCTGATATACTCAAGTTGTTTTTTCAGTCCACGCCGTCAATGCGTTAACGGCTTATGTTTAAAATGTTGGGCAAGTAAAATAATTAGTTTGACAGCTAAATGCATCATGTCACGAAAGTCACTGTACTTTGACATAAGTCGTTGACGCACGAACGGCGACGCACTTCAAAATAAATTTCGGCGCCGGCTACACACTTTTCACGGAGGCGCGTTTGCACAGGTCCAATGAGAATGTACGGATGTCTTCTAATTCTAAAAACCCACGGTAGTAATGCAAAAAATTTAGTGAAAAGAAATAAGTGACTATTCGTCAGCCCCGGCGAATAGCCAAAATATGTGAAAATAGCTATTCGCCGGCGTCGGCGAATAGTCAGAAGATATGAAAATGGCTATTCGCCGGCGCCGGCGGTGGGTAACGAAACTAGGGGCTTTGCGCTTTAAGGAAACCTAGGAAATTCGTCCTTTTATGAATTGTCCCGGAAACTAGGTCGCTAACGAAACTAGTGAACTTGCGCCTTAAGGAAACCTCACGAAGACCTAGAAATTTTTCCTTTTATGAAATGCCTCAAAACCTAGGCGGGTAACAAAACTAGGGACTTTGTGCTTTAAGGAAACATCACGGAAACCTAAGGAATTTGTTCTTTTACGAATTGTCCCGAAAACTAGGTCGCTAACGAAACTAGTGAACTTGCAATTTCAGGCCTAGGGAACAAGGCTGCCGCGCTATTGAAAAAAATAGCGTCGCTATCGCTATCGCTATTCAAAATTCAATAGCGATAGCGTCGCTATCGCTATAGCGAAATAGCGATAGCGAAATTCGCGCTATTTCGCTATTGTATGTTGAATCAAGGTATCTGATTAAAAATACTTCATTTTATTGACTTAGTACTCGATGTTACACTTTGTTAAGATGGATGTTTGGTTTAAATAATATAATAAGTTGAAATATAGAAATAAAAAAAACGTGTCGAGGTTCGTATAAACCAACTACATATTTTAGAATAATTAAGCTTATTACCACCACGAATTATTCCTTTTACGAAATGCCACGAAGCTTAGGTGAATAACGAACTTAGTGACAAAATATATGAAAATGACTAATAGCACTAATCATGAAATAAACGAGTTCAGGCGAGACAACATTTTCATTTGTGGTTGCTGTTCGAATAGCCGTCTACCAAGAAATAAATCATTTCCTTTTGAAATTTCCCCGAAAAAATTCTGACACTTTAGAGATAGACTAAAGGCCAAGAGCAACGTTACCAACATTCGTCTCTAATTGGAAAAAACAATCTTCTTACATTAGAAGAGTTAAAACACGACATGTGCTAATTACCTGTCCATTCAGGTTTTAAGAAATAATCAACACGAAATAAGTTCAGAAAAATTAAATCTTAAAAATTTCGTTTATACTCTCTATGTGTGAGACTCATGGTATAATCTGTGCCAAAAAATTCTTTCAAAAAAGGGATAAGCCGAAGGGTTAAATAATAAAATTTCACATATGTTCATGTGAAGTCATCAATTTCGTCTGGGCAGAATCTTTCATCGAATGTGATATCAATATCCGATTCATTGACTTTAATGTATTTGTATATTATGTAGTTTATCTGTCAAGCATATCTTCAGTCAGTCTGATGGTGCCAATCATAAATCTAATTTATATTCAAAAATAAATTTATTTATTTGAAGAAATCATTAATTTCACTTAAAAAATCTTTTCCAACCTGTAACGACAATGTGAGTCTACAGTACAAAACACAATAAAACAAATAAGATTTGTGTGGAAAAAAATTCAAAAGTCATGAATTGTGTGACAATTGACAAAACGCCATTTATTATGGAAAGTGTTGACCATTGTAGCATATGATCTGATGTTTTGAACATATACGATGAGCATACTTACAGCATAAAATACTATTGCAATGCTATGAAGAATGAAATGTAAGAAAAAATTATGTATTTCGAGCCATTTAAATGATTAATGATGTTTTCCACATTTTGGTTTCTTAAGGGGTATCTCGATATTCTTTGCGTGGATTTAAATACATTTGGTTTTGTGTACACATTTCGTATGCCCGGTTGGTGTACGGATGGAGTTGAATTTAAAAGCGGGATATTTGTTTTACCATGTAATTTGTATGACCTCAACCTATTCAATGTCTTAACTAACATTTGCTGTAGTAAATAAAAATAAAAAGTTGAACCGTGTAAGGCCGTTATAACATAAAATTTGGAATAAAGAATTGTACAGCCTTAAGTGTACACTAAAAATACGGAATCATTTTTTATTGTCAAAATCTAAAAATGTGTCGACGACAGGTCCCTTTTGAATAAATATGAATAAATGTGTTTATAACATGAATTTCAAAAGCGGAATAACCATCTAACATTTGAAGCATTTATATTACTTATGTGAAAGAAAATTGTAGGAGAACTTCCCCGTCGAAAATCTTGATAAGGTAACGCTGAAACTTTCTTTCCTTAGCAGAACATTATTTTAATTGACGCATTTTTCACACAGCATTTCTCTATTACTTGTTCTCTTTTACCTTTTTTGGCTTTATGAGTTACTTGGGCGATAATAAAAACACTCAACATGAAAATAACATCTTTTGCTCTAAAACTCTTGTTAACTAAAGTCACTTAAAACTATTCGCCTCAAATGCATCAAATTTGAAATTTTTTCCAAAAATTCAATTGTGATTGTACTGCTTAATGTTGTATTTGGCTAACTTTTTTCGTTCTTCCCCAACAACATCAAATGTTCGTTATCTGGGATTTGGCTATTTCAAATTCAAAAGCAAATATATTCGATTGGTCGACAATAATCGTTGAAAGTAGCAACTAAAGGTTACTAATAGAAAATTAATAATGATAGTTGTGTAAGAATTAACTCCCTTAACAGCATGTATGTGTTTGTGAGGAATGTTATAGCTACATTTAAACACTTTATTGTGGTAAACAGACATTCAACCAGCTTTTATGACGTCATTTTATAAAATATCGAAATAAAGTCTCAATGTTTAGAAGTCCGCCGAAGAGAACTTTGTTAATTACAGGAAGAGAATCATAAGATTGTGCAACGCTTTGTTTTAACTCTTTCAACCGAAAAACCGGTTTTACTTGAGAAAAATACAAGCGAATACGTGAAAAAAGCAATAAAAGAGAAATCAAAAAGGTGCACAAGCTTATGATTATTTATTATTTTAAGCGTTTATTAGAATCAATTCCATGTCACAAGCATTTTTGTTATTCAATTACCGACTTTTAGCAATCCTTTTTTACTTTCTAAATTTAATGCGTATTAAGGGGAGGGGGAGAGATTCGATTTCATATAGGGATTTTAAATTCTTAAAATTTGCAAAAAATTCCTAAAACCCGACGATTTTGTATGTGAATCCTTAGAAAATCTTGTTTTTAAAATCTTCATTTTTAGGCATGTTTTATATGAATTCTTCAGAAATTAAAAGCAGAAAAAATAAGCGCGGGGTCCTGAAAAGGGCTTCCTTTGTATAGTTGGCAGGTTTGTTTATAACGACATTACTAATAACGACGCTAATCTTCAAATTAGCGATAAACGTTTAGCTAATAGCCCTATTAGTGAAACAATTATTTGCTAAACGCAAATCACTAAAATCTTTAGATATTTTTTGCACAAAATAATTCAAAAACAGAGTTCATTTTTAGGAATGTTCGAGAATTTTCAAGAATTCAAATCCAACGCATCATTACCGTTCCAATCACTTATCACGCACGTAAGATGAAGTAAAGTAAAGTAAGATGAATTTTCTATGACAATATGTGTATTGAAAGTCTTCGACAACTTACGATGTTTCGTAGTTCTCGTCTCGACAACTAACGCAGAGGTTGCGTAAATTTATGAACTACTCGGATTGCCAACAAGAAAATGCAACGCCACACATTGATCTCATTACCACACAAAAAAAAATTAAGGACTCCAAAACCTCGAATTTTTTTTAGTGAAAGGTGGCCGAGTTAAGATTCGAAAATGTGTTTTCTCCATCATTTTTCAAACTTGGAGCGCCATCGTAGCGCCTGTTACATAAATAAATATATTTTTTATGCTGTCTGCCTTATTACTAGGTATTGCAAACCGGAGCCAAAATCAATAACCGTGTCAAATAACCGCGTTCAACCTAGACTTTTTCTATTTCCTTTTTTACATTTAAAAAAAATAAGTTTTCAATAAGTATACAGAATTTTGTCCTCGCCAGGATTGAACCCGGATATTCTTGATCGAAAGCCAAAACGTTACCACTGAGCTAACCCGTCACTTGTAGACGCATGCTTTAAAGACATTAATTTTCCAAAGCAATTTCCTGGGGAAACTCGTGATAAGCGTCCCCCAAAAATCGTTCCAAAAAATTCATTTGTTGATGAAATTTAACGGGTGAGGTGCCTTTTGATAGGCAATAAAGCAGGCCTCCTATAAATAATATTTTTTACGAGCGTTTCAAATTTGAAAAATGGAGGAAAAGTTACATTTTTGACATTTTTGAACTTTAACTAAAAAAAAAAACAAAAAAACATTTTTTAGGTGCTTTGGACTCCTACAGCTTTTTGCGTGGGGTAACGAGATCTACGGTAGAGCGTTTTGAGACTTTTTCGAAAACGCAAACCAAAGAAAAGAGCTGGAAAAGGTTTTTCGGTCGAATTCTACTCTCAGCTGTTTCCGTCTTCTTCATCTGGCAGCACCGTCATCATCCTTTAACCGTTTTTTTTTTTCAGAAAACCTTATGTATCATTGAAAATTCTATCTTTATCGAGAGACAGTGTGAAATGGATCAGAGTCGATTTTCTTTGACAGATAAAACTAAACGGATTCATTAAGCCGCGAACAATTTGGAAATTTACCTGCGATTTTTCTATTTACGGAATGTTAGCGTTCGCTAACAGTGGTGGTAATAGTGACGCCAATTTTGATTTGATTAGCGAAATTGCCTTGCTGAACACGGCTTACAAAGTTTTTGCTCGATTGCCATTCGAAAGACTAAATCCACGGGCTGAGAGTGTCATTGGGCACTATCAAGGCGGATTCAGACGAAATCGCTCAACAACTGACCAAATATTCACCCTTCGTCTGATTCTGAAGGGCACAGAATTTCAAGTCCGGACGTACCATCTTTTCATCGACTTCAAACATGCTTACGACAGGACCAAGCGTTAGGAATTGTATGAGGCGATGAAGGAGCTGGGCTTTGAAACAAAGTATATTCGTCTTGTGAAAGCGACATTGGATGGCACCAGATGTCGTGTGAAGGTGCAAAACGACTTGGCAGATGTGTTTGCTGTTAAAGAAGGGTTGAAGCAGGGAGACGCGTTATCCTGCTTACTCTTTAACTTGGCTTTGGAAATTGCAATGAGACGTGCTGGTATCCAAACCAACAAAACGTTGGTGAATGGAATCAACAAGGAGACACAATATGCATTGGAGAGTTCAACCTCGAGGTAGTGGATGAGTTCATTTATCTTGGAGCGCTGATACTGTCAGTTGGTGACAATACACCTGAAATTCACAGACGTATCATCGCGGCAAGCAGATGCTATTATGGTCAAATTAACCACCTACGCTCAAAGTTAATATCGAAGAAACCAAAGTGCCATATTTACAAAACTCTTATCCTTCCAGTATTGATCTACGGATGCGAATCTTGGGCGATGAAAAAAAGTGATAAACAGTTGCTCCTAACGGAGCATTTAGCACGTATGGATAAAAATAGAGCCACCTTCAAAATCATTCTGTAACGATCCAGAAGGGCGAAGAGGAGTTGGTCGCCCAAAACTTCGATGGATTGATGGTGTCGAACAAGATCCTCACTCGTTCGGAATAAGAAACTGGCAATACGCGGTGCACGACAGGCAGCGTTGGATCGGAATTCTCCAGCAGGCCAAAGCCCACAGAGGCTATGGCGCCGAAAAAGTAAAAAGTAAGCGGAATACAACTAATATTTCAGTTTTAGCGTTGCGTTGCTAATAAATTGGTTAGCGAATACAATCCTGGTAGTAAGATTGGAAGATGATAAAAGATTGCACCACAAGGGGGGTTTGAACAGTGGCTATGGTCTGGACAACAATACATATTTGAATTTTTCTTTCTCATCAAAGTCTATTAGTTCATACACCTACATTAACCCTCTCAAATTCCTCTTCTTCATTACACACTATCGTATGTTGTTCCTGCATTCTTATGCTCCTTTTTCGATTGTTCCGATGTTAAGTAGCCTTTAAATCGACGCTATCTTCATCGCGAATTTTTTATTGGTTATAATAACATTCCTTACTTGACAATTTAACTTTCTTTTTTACATATCTTGAAAAATATAACAGACCTTAATTTAATTCATCCCTTTAAACAATATTGTGGAGCATCAAAATTTTGTAACTGCAGTACATAAGATACAACGGGAGTGTTACGTGGATGGCGCTGAAAGGTCCTATAAAGTTTATTTATTTATTTATTTGATACATACTTACAGGCGACTGCCCAATTACATGTGATCAATTTGTCATGTTTTATTAGTATAATGAAAGGAAAAGAAAGATCAAAAATGAAGAAAAGTGAATAATGCAAACAATTTAAGAATTAGAAGAGCAACGAATTAAAACATTGAAAATCAAAAACTGAAGAAGGTTTTGACTGTCCGTTTAAAAGCGTATTGGTTTGGATTTGGTAGCATTTGCGGGTTGTCCTGGAAATGTGGAGGTTAAATTTTGCCTTCTCATCAAAATCTACCCCTAGGTCCATTTTCACTGGGACTTTTGTGGTAGCTTCACCATCAATTAAGTAATTAAAATCTATTTTACTGGGTTTGTATGTGATGGTCAATGCATGACATTTTTTTACGTTTAGATCAAGCAAACGATTTTTGCACCATTGAGATAGCAGGTCTAGGTCTGCTTGGAGATCAACACAATCTTGTTCACTGCTTATTTTTTTTTATAGTTTGTGGTCATCTGCAAAAAGTTAGCTCCGCGACGACTTAAAGATTGAAGGTAGGTTGTTTACAAATATCAGAAATAGCAGTGGACCAAGAATAGAACTCTGCGGGATGCCCGATGTAGGCATGATACCTTTCGATTTTGCGGTTCCAAATGTGATAAATTGGGTTCTTTTGGATATACGTTTTGAACCAACATCGATAGGCTCCTTTTACGCCAACCATTTGTAGGTCTTGTAGAAGTAAGTTATGCGAGACTTTGTCAAAGGCTTTAGAGAAGTCTGTAAAAATTGTATCTACTTAACCTCCATTTGAAATAGCTTCTACAATAAAGTTCACGTAATCAAGAAGATTTGAGTGGACCGATTTATATGGGATAAATCCGTGTTGGCATTCGCTAATGTGATCTTTGACATGTGGAGCGTTTTTGACCTTTTATTATTTTTGTCATCTCCCCTGCAAGAAATAAGATCTAGGGGTCCCCATGATTCCGAAAATACCTTTGAAAAATTTTGAAACTCAAATTTGGACCCCCCGCCATCGCTCTGAAGAGTTTCGTCTGGTTCGGGTCATATATGACCACTTTTCACCCAATCTATGAACGTCCTACTGTTGAGTGACCACTCAATATTTTCTTAAGGACTCAGGCAACAACCTGGAAAACTTTTAGATTTCAAAAATAACGATTTATCTAAAATTAAAATCAAAAAGTGTTCCCAACTATGAGTTTTTCAACAAAAAATTTTATGAAATTTGACTAAGGCAAAATCGATTTGAAAATATTATTGCCAGAGAGAATAGAAACTGAATTTTGTTTCAGAATAAAAGACAAATCACAAAAAAACTGATTTTTATGATGTTTTAGTCAAATTTCATCGAATTTGCAATTAAAACAAGTAAACTGACTTTATCCCTAATTCCAACAGCAAAATGCTCAAGTACTATCATTCATCATCACATCTCAATCACTTTACCTTTTCAACACTAATATTTGACTTTAAATATCATTTACAATTCAAACAAGTGAGAGAAGTTAATTTTTCATATTATAATCAACCATACGAGAGACGATTTTTCAACGGAGCACACGTTTTTTTGATATTTATTCTTAATATATTTATATTCTTTCGCAAACGTTTAAATAAAGCGAAGGGTAAAAAATAAAGTTGCACCATTGCAGCCGTAACAGCATATGGTTATTGTTTTTCTCTGGGGTGAAAAATATTGTTTGAGATCATCTTACACCCCATTTCGAAATAAAATTACGTCGCTTCGATCTTTTGCGTATGTTGTATTCTATGGAGTGTGTTTTTTATGGATTGTAAAAATATATTTACAATTTTATTGATAAATTTTGTGATGTTCTTTTAATTCGGAAACTTTAAAATATTTTCTTATTAAAATTGCTGAATGTGGTGCAGACATCGAAGAGAATAACGTATCTATAGATAAATTAACACAATGTTAACAAGATAAACGAAATCTCTGATCCCTCTTATTTCACCCCGTTTTATTCACTCAATTGCCATATATTATTCTTACCACCGAAAGTACTAAATATAATGCACACTATATGCAAACCCGCAAATTGAATATATCTTATCCCGTTGTCACAAGATAAACATCTAGTTTTCCATATTGTATGAGAACGGGGTTTTATATGAAAAGTGTACCACGATAAAATTATAAATGCAAATTTGTAAATGTAGACACCATATAACTAACCACCTAATCACATAACTTATTTCATTACATACCTAGGCATAATACTTAAATGTGTAATTCTGTGATACACTAGTGTGTGCTTGCTTCGTATGTGGGCTCTTGAATTTCATTTTAAAATAGATTACGTTGAATAGACTGTGTACTGTATCCAAAGTTAAAGTTCAGTGTAATTTGTGAATTATTGTGTATACCAAGCAAACACGTTAGTTGAAAACTAGACAATTTGTAGAAGCTTTATGAGATTTTTTTTACATCCGAATTTGAAGCATTAAAAATTTGATTTCGTCATGGTTGTTATATTAATTACATTGTATGATAAGTAGACATTTTCAGACTACCAAATTTATTTTGATTGACCGTGACTTGGTCTACAATTTTTTTTTTTGTGAATTAAACTTACCATTAAGCTCAGTAAATATGAATGAATCTCAAATTCGATGTTACATTACGTAGGTACACTCGTTGCACTTGATATAAGAGGGCACTGACTTCGACATTAGATCCACCTTATTTAGATCTTCTTTTTTTCAACATAAAAGAATAAGTTGATAACCAACCTTTTTCATAATCGAAATCATCAGCAACTGACTAGATTCTAATACAATCCATATCTATCAGGGTCGTAGCAAGGAGATGTGGGGATGTGAAACAAAAAACACATCTCAACTGTTGTACAAAATTCAACATGGAAATTTTTAAAACAGTTTGGACTTTTTTTAATAACGCAAATTATTTATGATCACATTAGTACTGTCTTTACCTACTTACAATTCATGATTTTTATATGACTTCGTGACGGTATTTTAAAGGTTTTATAATAAAAAGGACAAAAATTAACTTCTAATTATATGTCACTTAGGAAGGTATAGATTCGAGTAATATTACTAATTTGTTCAATATTCAGCGTAAATTAACCTGAAAAATAGCACCTGATCCTCACTTTATAATCAGTTCGAACTATTTACGTTACGAGTCACGAGTCACTGTATTTTCATTCATGTTTCCAAATTTTGAATGAAAAACATAGGGTGTTCGTAACACGTAATCTAACCCAAGGTTCTTATCTTGCTCTGAATAAGTCTTCTATATGACATTGTTTAAATTTTCAACGAAATTGTTGAAATGCACTGTCCAATCTTTTCCGATTTTCAAAAAAAATTTTTGTTTCAAGTGTCTGGGCATGGCTGGCAATTTATGGAAGAAACGTTTTTGATTTTCAGCCCTTGGACTTAGCTAGGGCACATAAAACGAGTCTCTGCTAGGGCCCTACGTGTTTTCCGTATGTACAATAACTCGAGTAAATCTTTTCCGATTTTCAAAAAAAAAAATTTTAATCGAATGGTCCTTATTTGATGGAATTTTTTTTTAATAGAAGCCAGGACCCTAAAACTGAGATTCTACTCGGGCCCAACGTGTTTGTTTACATAAATCGGGTAAATCCTAACCGATTATGTTGATACTTTTTTCTATTTGAGAGGTAACCGAGTACCGAATTAAATTCAGAAACAAATTTGGCCCGGTGAGTGTGCATATGGCTCAAGTGGGCCTCAGATCGGCTCTAAGGTCGGCCCTAACCAAAAACATTTTTTTGCTATGTTGCAGAGCAAATTAAGGGAAATATTTTTGTCTATGGAAGTATTTGTCCCAGGCCTCTCCTGACGGACCAAAAATGGTTTCTTGCTATGTTGTAGAGAAAATTAATTGAACATTTTTGTCTGAGTTTTTTACACCGTTGCTTCGGACGGATTTTTCAACATTGCCCAATACAGGCTAATATGGACGTAAGGCAATATTTACTTAAATACGTTCGAGTCTTTTCGTAACATCAAATCTGTTTGCCATTTTTATTCTGATACGTACGGCAAGACGTACGGGTCCCTTGCATATGTTTCTTGTTGATAGTTGTCATATCCGGTGAGTCAGCGTCAACGAAAGTATACGGGGAAAAATTGATTAAATTTGTTCTTTATTTTTGAGAATTGGAAAATGCATTATCATGTTATCGAGGGTCTCAAGAAATAAATCAAACAGACGCATAATTTTTCCAGTGTGAACATTTTTACAGATTGTAAACAAGGGACGGACGGCTCGTAACAGAGGTTTGGTTGCACAATATCACCTGCACAAAATCACCAGCGCAATATCACCAGTTGTGATTTGTGTTAGAAATTTCGGTGAACATCTTTTCTTGGGTTTAGAGGTGCATGACAAATCCAGCCGGGCTGAAGGCATCCTACAAAACGCTGATAAAGTGCGTCTCGGCCAGCGAAAATAAACTTGAATTTCTACCAATACAGCTGGTCCATTTTCTTTTTGAACAACTTTAAGATATGTTTGATTTGTCAGATTTTTCATTTTTACTAATTTCACATTACGTAATATTGCCGACTCAATAGCACAGTGTGTTAGACTATGGACTCACACTGAATTATTGTGTTGGAAGTTCGTTGGTTCGAAATTGCTGACCTAGTGTAAAAAAAATTATGGGAATAGCTTTTCAGTCATATATAATGAGAACAAAAATTCCCATAAGTTATGCTATGGTAGTAATATTGGATCAGCAAGCGACATCAGGTATTGAATATTAATACAAGTATATTAATAATAAACAACACCAGTCAGCAAGGAATGCACTTTACAGCGGCAATTAAATACCACTCCGCACCATGGCACGAAGTCCGGAGATACTTGCGCAGTACACTTTCAGGTGTTATAAAACAGAGAGAATGGTATGCACTGATAAAAAGAAGCAAAATAACATCGGGATCCGGTCATTGGATCGACATCCTCACACGTCTAGCTAATTCCTCTAACTACTAAGGTTAAAAGTAAATTAGCTCAATTCAACAATAGTAATAAATTAACTAACGTGTTAAGATTGTACTAATGCATACCAGTAAAGGTGTCTAAATAAACCAAAAATACGGTTCATTAAAAAAAAACATTACCTAAGACGTGGGCGCTAGAAAGAGATCACAACGTGCTCGTCCGATGAACGTATCTATATGTGAAAACTGTGTGATTTGACGTTAATCAAATTTTAAATCTAAAATTGTTCACACATAAAATGAACACACTGTAAAAGCGGTGGTAGTCGATTAATGTTTCAATTTAAAAAACGTCACTCTCACAATGAACAATGAATATAGAAGCAAATGACTTTTCACCCAATTATTTTACACATTTTTTTTTGTTGGCATGGCCGACAATTTATGGAAGAAACATTTTTGGATTTGAGTCTTTGAAACTACCTAGGGCACTAAAAACGAGCAACTCTTTTCCGATTTTCATAAATTTTCTTTTGTTTGAAAGATCTGGGCATGGCCGACAATTTATGGAAGAAAAGTTTTTGGATTTGAGTCCTCGGACCTAGCTTGGGCACTCAAAACGAGTTTTTGCTAGGGCTCTATGTGTTTTTTGAACATAGCTCGAGTAAATGTTTTCCTATTTTCAAAAAAAAATTTAATCGAAAGGTCTCACATTTTATGACATAAAATTTTTTGATTAGAGGCCCTTGGACTCAACTAGGTCCCTAAAACTGAGTTTTTACTAGGGTCCAACGCGTTTGTTTACATAGATCGTGTAAATCCTAACCGATTTTGTCTTTTTGTCTTTTTTTATTTGAGAGGTAACCGAATATCGAACCTAGCCCAAAAAATGGTTTTTTTCTATGTGTAACATAGGAGTGTAACATATGTTCCATAAGTTTTGAGACTACTTTCAAGTGTTCACAGCTCTACATAAATGAAATCGAGATGCCAATCAATGTTCATAGATTATTTGGTAACTCCTCAGCTTCACTATCATAAATAAGATGTTCTGAAAATATCATCCACAGTTCACCAGGAGATGGTCTTACGTAGTAAGTCATGTTTCAACCCATTTTGGCGGACCCGTCTCAGATCGAAACTTTGAAGATCTCAATGACGAAACGATTCCTCGTGGAAAAGTTTCCTTTGATTTGGGATGTTGTTCTGAGGGTAATGTCCTGAGAATAAATGAAACGAGTTGAACAAAACATCACAGCATAGGCAGTATTGCAGCGTACCCAAGAAATTGATAACAACTCGATAGCGTACCACTACGCGGTTAACACGTCTGCTTGCTACTACGAGATTAAGTTGCCAGTGCGTTGGTTCGAAACTCAACCGCAGAAGGATTTGTACCGATTGTTAGATTTGTAAACAAAACAAAACTGATTGAATCGTTCAAGTCAAGTGAAGTTGAGTGTAGTGCCATCGTACGGCTTACCGATGAAAGGCATTGGGAGGTGCCGGTATTCTACTCCTACTAGTTTCGCTCCTAGTTACATCTCATAGATGGCACTGGGTTTGTCGCACAGCTTACCACTGGCCCAGTAAAACTTTCCGGTAATGAAAGGATCTAAATAAAATAGAACCACAAACATCGAAACTAGTAAATAATGATCTAGCCTCTAACCCCTCATGGGTTGTAAGGCAGATTATTATTATTATTAAGAAATTGGGAAAAAGTCGGAACTCCCGAAGTTATGAACTATTTTAGAGGT
The DNA here is from genome assembly GCA_029228625.1 of Pseudolycoriella hygida. Taxonomy (NCBI): domain Eukaryota; kingdom Metazoa; phylum Arthropoda; class Insecta; order Diptera; family Sciaridae; genus Pseudolycoriella; species Pseudolycoriella hygida. The sequence goes on from CM055406.1 coordinate 89,785,018, forward strand.
TGAGATGTCTTCCGAAGATCAATACTTAGGTTATTCCAAGAGAAATACAGTATTTCTAAACTTTTATGAAGGTACAATGAAGAATTCTGTGAAGAAACTTGAAAACACACCTCAAAAGGCAAACTTGTCAATTTCACCAAAATGAGATTTTCTTCGAAAATCTCATCCGCTCAAATATCCCCTAAGCTCTTCCGATCAATTACCTCTGGACTATTTCAACTCGGCAGACCCATAAACTTCGGATTAGAGCCAGAATGAGTCATCATTTGACAAACAATATGGAATTAAATTGATAAAAACTAAGTATTTTGTCCGCCAAGGGCTATCGGGCATGGCTTGTGTTGAGGTGCAGAAAATCTGTAAAGAATGCATTTTGCTACGGTTCAAAGTTGGTTTATAGAAAATTCAGAGATGGGTAAAGTATTCAGAGCGGCGACGATTTCGGATTCGCACTGCATAAAAAGCCGTTCAAAAAGTCTCAAAACTTATGGAACATTTGTTATTGTCTAAAATAGATAACGAAAAATAGAGTATCTCAATTTTTTTTAAATGTCTTTCATGTTTTTGTACCTAATCTAATATAACTTTGCCAACTAGTTTCGTACGCTAAGAGCACATTATCAAGGCTTAGCATAGACTAGAATATATATTTTTTTGACTATCCCCTCAGAAAGTTTCGCATTATATGCATGTTTACCCCCCTCGCAACTGGAATGCTGCTAAAGTACACTCACGGAAATGTGAAAACCGACACATTTTTGTGTTTTGTGGTTTACTGACTTTATTGATTTCTCCATTTAAAAATACATGCAAAAATTCACAAACTCAACTAAAACACAAAAGCAAAAATGTGTCGGTTTTCACTTTTCCGTGAGTGTAATTTTTTTCTTTTGCCTTATGGGATAAACATGCATATAATGCTCAACTTCCGGATGGTACAGCCAAAAAAATAACATACATTGGATGCTTGGAGGTCAATCAACTTTGTGAACTCGCCAACTCTTTTTTGTGTTTTGAAGCAACGTTTGAAAACAATTTGAAAACCAATAACTCTTGGGGTTTTTTCCACATTTTGGGAGTGCGCGTAACTCCGTGCAATTTCAAAATTATATTAAAAGTTGAGTTAAAAATAAACGCTCTATTTTTTCAATTGCACCAATTTATTTTAATAATTTTTTACCGACCTAGGTTTCGGTTGTTAAACAACCATCATCTGGGTATTTATTTTAACTGAATTTTCCCTCTATAAAATGTCGCTCTAGGACAGTACCTTCTTTAGAAGACAAGAAACAAAAAACAAAGGACTTACACATACATGTGTCGCTGATAACATATCAGTTCGTCAACTAATTATACTAATTCCCTTGGAAGGAGTTAGGGTCGTGTGTAAAACAAATAGCAATTTCTACTCGCAGTCAAAAAACTCTTCGTTTACGCTGGTGTTAGGTGTGTCTTCTTCTATTTCGATAATGTTCTCGTCGTATTTTCTTTCAATCGTGAATAAATGTAGTAGTGGTGACGTTATGTTCCCACTGTCTTCATTAAGTAGATTTTCATGTTTATGTCTGTTGGATGGCTTCGTAATATTCAATTTTCGACATGTGAATTATGGGTTGCAAAAGCTTTAACTCACTTATGTTGATCACATGGTTCGTCATAAAAATGTGTCGTCCTACTGCAGTTTTCGTTTTCCATTTTGCGGATTGTATGTGTTCATTGAAATGTTCGAACAACTTGCGGATCGTCATCCCAATGTAAAGCCGTCCGCAGCACGAGCATTGTATGCGGTATATGCCTGATCTATGTAGGTTGACCGGTCTGTCTTTTAACGTTCCTAACGCTTGTCTCAAAGAGCCGTCATTTCTATGTACTATACTCATTCCATGTCTTTTGTACACTGTTTTTAACTTTTTCGTCACTTTCGGGTAAAATCTGATCGCTGCTCGCTTGTCAATTTCTTTCTGTCTTTCTTTCTACGACATTCCTAAAGAAATTTATTCACGATTGAAAGAAAATACGACGAGAACATTATCGAAATAGAAGAAGACACACCTAACACCAGCGTAAGCGAAGAATTTTTTGACTGCGAGTAGAAATTGCTATTTGTTTTACACACGACCCTAACTCCTTCCAAGGGAATTAGTATAATTAGTTGACGAACTGATATGTTATCAGCGACACATGTATGTGTAAGTCCTTTGTTTTTTGTTTCTTGTCTTCTAAAGAAGGTACTGTCCTAGAGCGACATTTTATAGAGGGAAAATTCAGTTAAAATAAATACCCCGATGATGGTTGTTTAACAACCGAAACCTAGGTCGGTAAAAAATTATTAAAATAAATTGGTGCAATTGAAAAAATAGAGCGTTTATTTTTAACTCAACTTTTAATATAAAACCAATAACTTATTGGTGAAAACAACGTCAATATAACGTTGCCAGGACCGTTATTTAAAGGTCATTGCCAAGGTATAAAAAGACCTAAGTTATTTAACCGTCAGTAGACCGTTATTCGACCATTAACTTTCCTTTGAAAAACTTTTTTTTAAATAGCCGTCATTTTACGGTTAAATAACTTAGGTCTTATAGGTCTTAGGTTTTATAACTGGGCAATGACTTTTAAATAACGGTCCTGGCGACGTTAGACGTTATTTTAACCAATAATTTATTGGTTTTCAAAATGTTACTTGGGACTCGTTTTGCAAACTGTTATTTTGACTCGTGCAGTTGAATTCCTCGCCTTCGGCTTGGATTTGCAAACTCTAACTCGTCAAAACAACAGCTGAACAATTCTAGCCGTGTTTTACACATAAGTAAACATACATTTAGACAATACTCATAATCAGAAAGTAGCTTGGGTCTTTTGTTCAAATGTCATTATTCGATGGAAAAATAGCAACAGGTAGTAAGTCGTTTCGGTAAAAAGGACGTAAGCCGTTTTGTACACTGTTTTACCATTATAAAAAACGTACCTTACCGATTTCATCAAATCTTCCTTATCGGCAATAATAACAAGTTGCAAGGCCATCGATGATCTTTTGAAATCTTTTCAATGAATAATTTTTTCATCACGTTTTCGCTTCGTGGAACATTTTGTTTCAACAACACTAGTTTACTCGAATTTTGTGGAAGCATAGAAACCGGTTGATGACCCAAAAAAGCAATGCAAACCTAATTTCGAAGGGGAAGAGAAAACCACAAGGGAAACCTAGAGGCAGAGAACGAGAGACGTTCCTTTTGTTAATTCTGGACCGCAATGAAGCAGTCCAACAAAAATAAAGCGCTCTTATTATGGGTACAGTCTCCCATATAAGAACAGTATCGCCATTCGCACCTAGCATCGTTTTGCAACGACGCTTAGCGCTGGACATCACCAACCAGCGATACTTTCAAGCGAATTGAAAAGTGGTATTTCTACATTTAAAACTGCGTACTTTCTGTGAAGTATAACATTTATACAACGAAAAATGATTAGTAATTTTGTATGAGAAATTTGTTCAAGTAATTTCAGGGAGAATATATATGTTATGAGTGTGTGTGTGTGTATAAATGTAAAAAGGAATAAACGAAAAAACTATTTTATGCACGTGGCTTCATTCAGTAATATTCTCAATGTATTTACGTTTGTTTATTAAGTGGCGTATTCAAATATTTTTTTTATTTGTATGAAATGAAGTCATGTGGCGTATTCAAATATTTTCTTTGTAAGGAATTATTTGTATGGAACGAAATGATGCATTGATTTTCTTTATACATTTTTTTGGTTGGTTTCTTCGGCAAAGTCTTAGAGTTTTATTAGTAGAAGTCACCAGCATTGGTGAAAATGTCGGGCAGTTGGACATTGGGTCAATTTTTATGTTTTTAAAAATATCTTGGAATGTATGGGAGTTGGGCGATAGGTTTCTTTGGCAAAGTCTCAGAGTTTTGTTAGTAAAAGTCACCAGTATTGCTGAAAATGTCGAGCAGTTGGGTATTGGGTCAATTTTTATGCTTTTAAAAGTATTTTGGAAGGTATGAGAGACAGACCACTGGTTTCTTTAGCAAAGTCTCAGGGATTTATGAGAAGAAAAGTGTGAAAATGTCGGGCAGTTGGGTATTGGGTCAATTTTTATGCTTTTGAGAGTATGTGGGAAGGTATGAGAGACAGACCATATGTTTCTTCGGCAAAGTCTCACAGTTTTGTTTGTAAAAGTCACCAGTATTGGTGAAAATGTCAGGCAGTTGGACACGGATCAATTTTTATGGTTATATGTTATATGTTTATTCGGCAAAGTCTCAGAGTTTTGTTAGTAAAAGTCACCAGCATTGGTGAAAATGTCGGGCAGTTGGACATTGGGTCAATTTTTATGCTTTTAAAATTATTTTCGAATGCATGGGAGTAAGACGATAGGTTTGTTAGGTAAAGTCTCAGAGTTTCGTTAGTAAAAGTCACCAGTGTTGGTGGGGCAGCTCGGGAGAAGAAGCAGTACAGGGGTAACCGGTTGTATGGAGAAATGGTAGTACGGGAAAAACAGTAGTGAGGAGGAAATTGTAGGACGGGAGAAACGGTTGTACGGGGAAATAGTAGCACGATGATAACGTTTGTACGGGGAAATGGTTGCACGGGGGGAATGTTAGTACGGGGAAATGGTAGAACGGTGAAATGGTAGTAAGGGGAAAACAATAGTAAGGAGAAAATAATATTACGGGAGAAACGGTTGTACGCGAAACAGTAGTACGGTGGAAACGGTTGTACGGGGAAAACAATAGTGCGGGGGAGGTTGTACGCGAAGCAGTAGTACGGTGGAAACGGTTGTACGGGGAAAACAGTAGTGCGGGGGAAACGGTTGTGCGGGGGAAATGGTAGTACGGTGGAAACGGTTGTACGGGGAAAACAGTAATGCGGGGGAAACGGTTATACGGGGAAAACAGTAGTTGGGGGGAAACGGTTGTACGCGAAGCAGTAGTACGGTAGAAACGGTTGTACAGGAAATAGTAGCACGGTGATAACGTTTGTACGGGGAAATGGTTGAACGGTGAGATGGTAGTACGGGGAAAACAATAGTAAGGAGGAAATTGTAGTACGGGGGAAATGTTAGTACGGGGAAATGGTAGAACGTGAAATGGCAGTACGGGGAAATTGTAGGACGGGAGAAACGGTTGTACGGAAAAAATTAGCACGATGCTAACGTTTGTACGGGGAAACAGTAGTACGGAGAAAATTGCACACTCTTACATACATTTTAGTATTAATGTCGCAAATATCCGACCTTGCGGACAAGAATGCTTAATGTCCGCGTAGCCCCCCTAGGGGCGGGGGTATTTACTAGTTTGTTATAAATTCCAAATCGTCGGAGTCCATTTTAAATTGTCGATTAAATTAAACTTGAGGTTATGTTAATTGTGTGACAATTAAATTTTAGCGCCAAAGGGTAAAGTAAAGACGTAACAATGAAGATGGTAAGGTAGACTATGTCTTTGATGCGGTTTTTTTTTATTGCCATTTTTCCATCGATAAGTGTATAACTTGGTTGAACGCCCAGTTTCCAAAGATTGTTGCTTAAAAAATACTTGTGAGTTTGACCTCGTATCACAAAATTGATCCCTCATGTAATGAATGATTTCCGCCGCATACACTGTAATATACTATTATTAAACAAGTAATAATTAAAATTCCCGTAGCCAGGGTCGACTGCCAGGGCGGGCTCGAGAATATACCCCCCCCCCCCACCGAATTGATGAAATTGTATGAATTTTTGAGAAAATTCTCTTTATATCGCGCATTTCACATTAATACACTTGCATTTTTCGTATAGAGTTTTCGTTAAACAGGGTCGCCGATAGAAGGTGGGTTGTGTTTGGCCGGCGCCACCTCAATTGGCGTGTATACAGCAACGGATTTTTAAAAACAAGATATCCTAAGTTTTGAAAATAAAAGTTGTCCTTCACTTCCCATTATTTCCCGAAATCGTAGCGTCAAGATTTATATTTTTTCGCGACATTCACAACATTTAAGCTTCGCTAGGGGCACTCAGCTCCCATTGCCCCCCCCCCTCCCTAGATACGGGCATGATTACATATGAACACATATTTGAAACCGTCATGAATGTCATGATTGTGAATAACTGTCCGTTAGTGTTGTTGGTGAACTATTTCAAACTTTAAAGTGAATCTTCACAATGTAGTTCATAAGATGCATTGTATCAAAGCAATTGTAAATAAGTATATATCTATCTAAGCAAAGCTAGTTACACGCAAAGGATTATCTAGGCATTGTACCGTTTCCCGTACCAATCCTATGCCCATTTTTGCTGTTGTTTGTCCACACAAAGAAAGGAAAAAATGAAGCGAAAAATTAACGAATTAGTATACGATCACATTGAATTGCGTAGATACACAATTAGTAATTATTTCACTTATGGTTTTACTACTTTTGCGTTGTAAATTTCTTGAATTTGTACGTAATAACTCAAAGGTGATCCATAACTGATGATGAAGATGATCCATAACGGTTCCGCGAAGCATTGACAGAAATTAGTTTCTATTCCTGCGATTCTCAACGACTCTGCTTTGAAGCAATATTGTGCATGAGCATTTAGCATACTAGAAGCAACCATTATGTTGCAACAATAAGATGGTTTTGAAGGAGAAATGTTTTTCATGACATAAGTAATGATGTGGCCAACGTAACATGGTAAACAAACTGGCTACGCAGCAACTGTGTTGCGTTCGTTAATATACTTGTTACATTGTTACAAACATGACGTCGCAAATAAAGGAATAAACATTTCTATGAATGCCCATTCCCAATTGTGTAATAAAGTAGCATTACATATTGTTGGAGAAATAGACTTCCGTAAAACGTATAATTCAAAATGTCTCAGCGTCACTACAAGTAGATACTTTATTGTCTTAACAAAGACACATTTCTCATGATTGTAAAAACCGTTTTAATGTACGAAATTATAGGAAATGAACGTTTTCCTCGTCACTAGAGATATAACGTGCTGATAAGTTTTTAGAGCAATTTTTTCATCTTTCTAAATTTTTTTGGTAAGATTTGTTGTAGTTGCATAAAACTTTTCCATAAAACCATAAAACTGCGCCATTGTGAGCAGTCTTTTTTTTTCGCTTAAATAAAAACATTGCCTACAAAAACCAAATAAAACCTTTCGATATTTTTGCATAAATTTTGTTAAAACCGAAAAAGAAACAAATCCATAACTCATTCGAATTTCAAAATGCAGAAATTCAATTTCCAAACTGAGCAAAATTTTGAACCACAAGTTACACATTTGTCGCCAGCCAAGAGGGTATAAATTTCTGCATCAAATACATATATTGCCACCTCAATAACATTCACCATATCATAATGTAAATTTTCAGGATAAATACGAAGTATAAATTCAAGTGTTATCTCAAAGAGAGGTATTATCCTGAATATACGTATGGTGTGACATGATATTGCTTCAAAACATTATATCTGAGTAGGGTGTCACTTCACAAGCAATAGTATATTATAACACGAGAGGTATAACCAAGCGATTACAACCGAGGCACAGAAGATATCCATGAAGAGGGCCCCGTGAAATTTTTACGTACACTGTTGCTATATACTTATCTTGGTGGCTATAACCCGTCATAACTCAAATATCTCACTAATATTATAAACGTTTTTTTTTTCACTCAAGTCTAATGAGTATTAAAAAAGTGACAGTTTTGGTTTTTAATTCTTTTTACAAATAAAATGACATTAACAGATCTGCCATTTCGATTCACTGTATCACTTGGAACGGCTTCTCATGCCTCGTGAAATATTTGACAAAGCCCAATTAATAATATTATTTCTACGTTCATAAACAAGAACCTAGTATTATCGAAAACTGACATTTGGGAATTGATCTCTTGTAGCCATTTTACTAATCGAAAGATCTTTTGTGGCGTAACAATCGCTTTGTCACTCAATTCACTTATTTGTATAAACGTTACCGAATCCTAAAACATTCTGAGAGTTACAAAACCATATCTGCATAACATAAAAATATATGAAAGAGACGAAAAAAGATAAGGTTTATAAAGTGGCACCCGGTTTGTAGAGTCGATGATTTTCCATTCTACAACGTGCATAAAGTGTTGGATGCAAAATTTATAGCGCCTGTAAAATCAGCCGAAACTTCCGAGAACAACGTTTCCTCGGTTTTGTTAAGTGATGTTATGTTATGTTTTGCTTCTAAACGAACGTATTGTGGATTGTATGTTGCGTTCGAAACTTATCAAAATAGACTTTTTAAAAAGTCAACTAAGAGACTTACATTTTTATGATGGTTAAGGGTTTTGGTGTTGTCTGATGTCTTTTGTCCTTGTACAAGTTCTTACAGATCCCAAATATTAATGTGACATACTTTATCACGACAGACGTTGAGCGGTTCGGTAGTGTAATTATGTATTCGAATATTTTAGTTTGAAGAAAGATTATTTTAAATTTAATTTACCAAAGATCTCTGAACTTAAAAGAACCACAAGTGTTCATGATGGTAGTCCAAAGGGAAAACAATCTGCATTCGCATCACAAGGGAACGAATTTAAAAAATTGTTCAAGTACATGGCGATATGAATTTCCCACAGATTATCCACCAGAATGTGAATTTTCACTCAGGGAATTATCACCAAGGAATTCGCATATGTCTGGGCGGTCTGTGGAATAATATTCATTGCGGGAAACTACCCGTCACTAAGTGGATTGTCGGATGCGTTCTTTTACCTTTTAATTGTTAAAGCGCATTGTTGGCTGCGTACTTTAATGTTTTTATTTGTATTGGATGCTTAAATTTTCTTCAGTTTAGTGTTCCGCTTGTAAAAGAAGTTTCGTTGTTGAAAACGTACTGATCGTTGTATTGCAACTTAAGGCCGGATTCTAGGTACTGACATGAGTACTCAAGGAATTGAATGAACTTTTAGCAATTATTAAATAGTATTTGTTAACAACGTAATAGTTTCTTCAGAATAAACTATGCGTCATATAAATCACTTTTTCTTCTTTCTGCAATTAATGTATGAAGCCTCTTTTGACTCTCTTAATCAGAATGAACAGACTACCAATACGGAGTAGGCACTCGACGTTCATTAGTTTACGTCTGGCTTTTCCGAGTGACATATTAAGTTTTACATTCACATTAAGTTCACTTCCGTCCGAGTTATTCCATGTTAAAGCACCCAAAAATGGAACTTACGACTTCTAAAATTCGGGAAAAACCACTTTTTCCACTTTAAAAATTTCGTCACTTTGAAAGTCACCATTTTCTAGTTGAAATTTTCGGCCTTTGAAACTGCATCGTGTTTTTTTTAAAGCTGTTAGAAATCATTGTACAAATGTCATCTATATATTTCACGTTGTACACCTCTGAAAGGATAAGGCTGTAATTATCAACATTTTTAAAAAAACTTATTACACAAAAAGTGAGAAAATTTTCCCCTTGGTCAACTTCTTCTAGTTATATGCTCTATAAGTAAAGTTATTTATTAAAGTGCCATTTTGTAGCGTTTATCCAATTACTCGTTATTAGCGGGCGTTATTAGCGCCCGGAGTGCGGGCGTTAATAGCACCCCGGGCGTTATTAGCGCCCGGAGTGCGGGCGTTAATAACACCCCGGGCGTTATTAGCGCCCGGAGTGCGGGCGTTAATAACACCCCGGGCGTTATTAGCGCCCGGAGTGCGGGCGTTATTAACGCCCGGGCGGGCGTTATTTGCGGCAGAGAAATGTCACGTCACCGACTCAGTGAAGTATTTGAGTGTTTCTCTTGACAAAAATGTGTGTTGGAACTTTCATATTACCCGCTTTATTCAAAAATCTCTGGGCAAATTGGCATCCTGAAAAGACTGCGTTACGTGCTACCTGTGAAGATTTTGGAGTCTCTGTACTTTTCGTTGAAACTATGAACTACTGTCATAACAAAATACACAAAATAGAAAATACAGCGAAAGTGAGAATAGAGTCTATATTCTCTCCACACAAATTTTGAAAATTGAAGAATTCAAATTTTTTGGAATTCTTCAATTCTCCTGTCAAAGTTTGTTATGGTTTTTTTATGTGTGTAAAATTAATATTTTTGTTATGTAAACGGGATGCTAGTGTTATTTTAGCGATTAATTAGTAACTATTATTTACTATCACATGTTAGGGATTGTTTTCTGTGCCAAATTAAGTTTTTTTACGAAAAATTTTCATATGGTTAAGGCGGTTTCACATATAGCAACTACTGTCATAGTAAAATACACAAAATAGAAAATACAACGAAAGTGAGAATAGTCTATTCTCTCTTCATTCAAATTTTGAAAATTGAATAATTCATTCAATTCTTCTGTCAAAGTTTGTTATGTTTTGTTTTATGTGTGCAATATTTTCGTTACGTAAACGGGATGCTAGCGTTATTTTAGCGATTAATTAGTAACTATTATTTACTATCAAATGTTTTGGATTGTTTTCTGTGCAAAATTTTTTTTTTAAGAAAAATTTTCATATGCTTACACGACGCTATTTTTCCACCAAGAAATGAGTTGTTGTGTAGTACACACATGGAAATTTTGTCGTTATATTTTTCTGTCAAAGAAATTGTGAAAATCAGAGAATAGAACGAAAGTAATTGCTAATGTGTAACCGCCCTTATGTCACCATACTTTGAATTTCAAAAGACCAGCGCACAACTACCTTGAAGCATCTGTATGTCCTTTTCTCGCGTACCCGTGTTTGACAGCGGAGAGTCAATGTTGCTGGAGATGTTTTAACTCATTGCCTTTGAATGTTCGGACGTCACACACACAAGCCCAATTTTGTCGCTTATTGAAGACTTATCTATTGGAGGAATGACGCATTATTCTAATAAGTCGATTCTTGTGAAAGTTTCTACCTTTGTTATGGGTTTGAAATGTTGGATGCTACTTAATGCGATCTTGTTTCTTGGTTGCATGCGGCCTGGGTATTTATTCGAGGCCGCATGCAACCAAGAAACAAAACAAACACATTTGGAAATCCACGGCAAAGAAACAACAAAAACAACTTAATGCGACCTCTCACGTTCTATTGTACTGATTTCCATTGATCGACTGCTTTGACTTTATACTTTTGTTTTGAAAAATCATTTTCTATCTCACAAGTTGAATGAATTTATATTTCTAATCAATTTTTGATTTACCAAATGATTTTGCTAATCTGATTTTTTTTATATTTTCTGTCCCTTTGAATTGTTCGCATATTGGGACTTAAGTGATATCTCAATTGATGTTTTTTTCATTTTTCGGCTCGGAACAGGTCAAACTCAGGTCACAACTTCATTGTTTTGCAGTTTTTTAATAAGATCAAGAGCTATTGCAGAGGTTTCGGCGGACTTGTCTTACAATATATAGCATTCTTTTTTGATTTTCATACCTTCTTATCCGAAATTGCCATTACTACATAATGCTAGATATATATAATACATAATGCTAGAGACTCAATGTCATGGTTCTGACCTGACCTGAACATGCCATCTATATTTCAATCACAACATTTATTGTAATTACATGAAAAAAAAACAAATCTATTCAAGACAAAAGTTGAGGAATGTGTACAGAGTCTACGATGGCATCTGAGATGGTTTTTAGCTTCAAATTTGGGAGGCTAGATCATCTTTAAGTCTGACCTGAATTTGAACTGCTCCTTGTGTTAAATCTTTTAATTCTATGAAATTAAAGAAAAAAATGAATAAAAAAAAGATATAGGCTCTTAATACCCAAAACAGATGGCAGTACATTCTATACGCTTAACATTTGAAACAGACTTGCTTGTTTGAAAGTTCTGACATTATCCTTAGTTGATGATACGACGAGGAGGATAACAGATGCCGCACTTTCGGTTGAGAATGGCAAATAACATAAATAAGAAATGCATTCAAATGGATTCGATGCTATACCAAATTTTCACAGCACGAATAAAATAAATGCAGACATGAAATACTTAGCCTTATGATTTAAAAAATGTGCCCCCCCCTACCCCCCCCCTCCCTTACAGTCAAAAATCCCAATAGCTAATTCGAAACCCGAACCCACACTTTTTTAAATTTTTCCTAAAATCTGAGCCCAAACACGATTTTTTTTTTAATTTTTCATAACCCGAAAAGTTTGAAATTGAAATTTTTGCTTTGCGATGCTGAGCCGAGCCTTCATGCTGCTTTACTACTTTAAGCGTTGATTATATTGGAGGTGCGATGCGATTTTTTTCGTAGTCCACATGCGAATATTCGCATTTGCGTTTATATTGGACGAAAAGAATCGCAGCTTTTGACATTTGTCAAAAGTTGTGTACACAAAAGCAGTAAAATGATTTGTAGAGGGTCAGGTTTGAGAAAAAGATCATAAAAGTGAGTGTGCTGGGTTTTCTTTTTCTAAATTGTTTGAAATGGAGAAACAGTGGTCGTTGGGGAGTTCTCTGGGGAGTGACTCTGACGTTGAAGGCGGCGCGGAGTAGTTCGATTCGTTACCTGTGATCTCAGTATATGGCACCAAAAAAAGCATTTTCTTATAAAAAATCCATTCTTTCTTTTTCCCGCCTTTTCCACCACTAACTTGAAGCATACATTCGCGATGCTTAGCACGAAATGTATCCCGAAGGTTTCTCCACTTCTTCTTTAGAAATTCCTCTGGAATTCAACAAATTAAAATTAAAACATAGAAATAACTTTCAATAAGGCTTACCATCTTCTCCCAATACATACGAAATTTCTTTCCAAACATTCTGGATCTTATTTTTATATTTGTGATCAGGATTACTTTTATCGTATAAAATACGGTGTGATTCGACTTCCATTATAAGCTGCTATTCAAGAGCATATTTTGAACTTGTCATTTTAAGCAAAATTATACAAAAATGATTACGAAAATACAAAAAATCACTTCACGTCTCTCACTCTCACGACTAACAGTTTGAAAAAAGACATTTGTTGATGCGATGTGTGGTTATGTTTTGTGCGAAAAAAAAAAATCGCATTCGGTGGAACATATTCGCATGCGATTTTTTTCAGTTTCCACATTTTGACATTCCATGCGAATATTTGATACGTGCGATTTTTTTCGTTTTTTATTAATTATTTCAACGTTTTAGCTTTATTTGGGAAAGTTTTAATAAAAAACTCAACTAGAGACCGCTTATCATCGATTGGCATGTACCGGACACTTCATTTACTCTCAAATGTGCCAGGATATGCGGTTTTGCAAACGAAAAAAATCGCATCGCACCTCCAATATAATCAACGCTTTAGATATGTATATATACTACCTATACTTAGTTAAAACTAAGTTCGAAGTCTTGTTGTGTAAACAACCATTTCATAGCGTTTCATAAGCTGCGTATGTGAAGGAAAAATATGAGGGAGAAATTGTTGAAAAAATTGTATCTGTAATGTTATAAACCATATTTTGCTACGTCAAGTAGTTTCAGTGATGATTTCACAATACCTTATAGCGGTGATACATCACTTGCATGACAGTTTTCCATCACTAGTCTTCGGTTGAATTAGCGTGGCAAAAGTTGTAAAAGATATGTGTCGTCCTTGTAATGAAGCACTATGCAACTCTTCCACATCTTATGTCACCGAATGACGAAAGTTAGTAATCATTTTATATTATATCATAATGCTATGCTCAAAAGATTTCCTTGCATGAATATGGTAGATGAGGTAGAGGTTTCTAACAGTTATGAACAACGTTGAAGTCTAAACAAAGGGTAGGAAGGGCAGAAAATAGCAAAAGTTCTTTTAATGTCAGTTTATTTCTGTAAATTTTACAATTTGACGGAATTTTATCAATCGTCATAGTACGAAAAAGATGACAAGGACCGATGAGCCGCTTAGAAAAATTTAAATATGAGTCAGCTGGTTGCAAATACAAAACAAAAACAAGGACTTAACAGCTGGCGTAAATGCAATGCACATATTTAAACTTTGAGTGTAACTTTAATTTATTATTTAAGGCCAGGTCATGGTGTTTACTATCGCAAATGTTTACTTTGCGATTGAAGACGCCATGACCTGGCCTTAAGTCAAAAACTCAACTAACTTTGGAATCGTATAATTTCTATTGCGGTAAAACAATTTTTCTAATCAATTTGAACAATTAATTGAGAGAGAAAAAAAAAGAGTGGAACATAAATGTCTGAGAAGCTCAAAAGAAAACAGTGACTTGATGTTTTAGTTGTAGTTTGACAAAAGAGATATCATCTAACTCTATTTTAAAAAGCAAATGAATTCATGTTCTCATTGTGTTCAAATAAAAAATGGAATTATTTTTGTAATTCATTATCTCAATTTGTTCTTCTTGTGGTAACGGGAACAACAATTATATTAATTTATTAACCGATGCAAATTGGGCTTAACATTAATTTTAAACTAATTGAAACAATCAAGACGCATTTCAGTTGACATGAACATGTTTTTTTTTCTACAGTAATCGAACAAACTCTGCCAACATTTTTCATCGTCTGGTACTCAATTGTTCAGCATCGTAATAATGGAAAATTGTTAATTATTGCATATTGCGAATTCACGACTTAGAAAGTTGAATGTGTACCGAGGAACTGAGGATGAAAGATGAATGTTGAAAGAAAATTTTAGAGCAATGCAAACTCACTTTCTAGTCCATTGATTAAAAAGTTAATATTTAACGCAAAGTTTTTTGAAATTAAATCCGTATGCCCGTAACTTAAGCACTGCCTCTATGACATAATAATCCGGACAAAATTACCCCGGGGGGAGGTTATTTTGTCTGGTTTTTATTACATCTACGGAAGTCCTTTGAGATATGTCGGATATTTGTGAATCAGTGTTATGTTAATAGGTAATATTATATTATCAGGATATTAAATCGTTTTGGGGAGATCTGCCCCCTCACCCCTGCGCCTGCCTGGGGTGAGCTTTAGTTAACTTACGCTTTTCAGCCTTAGCCATCACAGTTTCTTCGATTTTTCCAACCAGAAACGATTTGATGTCTCGAAGTTCCTTACACATAGGTAGTCGGTCAACGAAACAGATCTTTAGGTTGAATGAAACTGTTGCCTTTTCCCCGTGGTTGCCCGGAGATGACGTTGCAGGTGCACTCCTCAGTTTCGTTCCCTCGCCAGTGACTTATTGCAATTTTGCGAATCGTTCATAAAGCATCAGAACATGCTCATATGCCTCAATTACGTGCTACTGCATGCCACAGTATTTGGCACATTACTCGTTCATCCAATATTTTATTATTACTTGATCGTGTTATTTGAATTGAAGGTGACGTATTAGTTAGCTTCTCGATCAAAATAAAAGAACGGTTTTCAATAACCGGACGGACGTTTCGTTACTTTATTGTAAAATTTTCAGCCAATGTTAGTCCTAAACAGATATGTACATCAAAATTTTAGGGAGTTCATTGATGTACATATCTGTTTAGGACTAACATTGGCTGAAGATGTTACAATAAAGTAACGAAACGTCCGTCCGGTTATTGAAAATCGTTCTTATATTTTGATTGAGAAGCTAACTAATACGTCACCTTCAATTACTCGTTCAACCGAATACTGTGCGGGACTTTGAAGGCACAACGAATTGACTGTATTCGATGTGGTGAGAGCAAATTAATTACATGTGGTGAACGTTCTCTTACACGCACTGATTTTCATGTGTATAAATAGAGCCGATAGCTTTACACCTTTCATCGTCAACGATATTCGCATGCATGTTTCACTCATTTTTCTCGTCCTCTTTGGTTGATGGCGTCACATTGTAGGTTAGACTTTATTTTGTCCAGTTGTTATTTCCTCTGGGGCACTTTTGTCCGAACCCCCCTTTTTCCGTGGTAAATCAATCAAATTTGTCAGAAGATTTGGTCAAACAGTTGTTTTCTCTGTGATGAAGCTATTTGGAATAGTTAAACTAAGATTTGCCTACGTTCAGACAGGGTTTGTAGTCGCAGGAAATGAGCGCCTCTAACGTAATTTGCTAACCGACAATAAGTTAGCGTACTAATAGCGACCGTTAATACTAGTTAAAATAGGAAAGTTACAATGTTAGGTCAGGTGTGACATCGCCAATTCAGCGTGCGATTTTTATGAGCGTTAGCCTCACGTATTCGTCAGTTTCTTTAAAAGAGACTTAATATTTCTGAGAAAGTTTTGGAAGCATATCCGAAAATCAACTGTCTGTTGTCTGGATTGGTAGTGGTGCTTTCTAGGTCCTAGCAAGAGCTGTACTTAAAGCCAAAAACGTAACACGATCTATTTCGATTTACTGCATAGCAAAAATTGTCATGAAAGTTAAAGTATGGTACCGCACGGACGGTGATTTTTCCATGTCCCGTCCCAATACGTGCGTGTACACACCACAGCATCAACAAATGAATCAGCTCCACCTTCTTTTTTTCTCTGAAAGTGCAGTAAACTTGAAATTATGTTGAGTCGTTCAAGAATAGTACTACTAACAAGCAAGCTAATAGTAATCTTAACTGACGACAGACTATTCAAGATTGACAGCACTGGAACCGTATTCCAATTTCTTTCCAAGAAGTCACCCATCTGGGTAGTGAACATAATAATCAGTGTGTGCTGCTATGTAAATGAAATGATTTTAAGAATCAAAATATTGAGCGAGGAAGTTGAACTTAAACTAAATACATCGAAATGTGAAGCCCTGCGATTAAAACCATTAAGTGAATCGGAGATTGAAAAATTTAACGAAGTACTTCCAGGAATACTTATTCCATCACCAGATTTTGTTTATTAGGTGCTCCATTAACATTAGACGGCATGCCAATCTCAATAGCAAAGAAAACATTGACAATTGCAACCCTCATTGCGAGACTGGAAGGTTTGAGCGCACATCAGGCACTGTTTATTTTGAAAAATTGCCTCGCGATCCCAAGAATGATGCATCTTGCTGGCTTTTTAAAGAAAATTTGAATGAATTCGACAACTTGATAAAATTTTCAGCCGAAAATATAACAAACGTGAATTTCAACGATAACGCTTGGTCACAGTGTTCACTTCCTGTTAAAAAAAGGGGTTCTTGGACTGATACTAACATCAGACGTTGCATCGTCAGCTTTCATTTCTTCAATGCATGCAACTGAACATTTGCGAGCACAAATAATCACATCGAATGATGGAATTTTAACATCTGCAATCGAATCATGGAAACTGGAATCAAATGCCGAACCAACATTTGAAAACTCAAATTTACAGAAATCTTGGTCTGGACCAGTTATGGAGAAAAAGTTCGCTGACCTATTCGATTCTTTGGAGGATAATGCCTGTCAGAAAGCAAGATTACTAGCAGTATCTCAAGAAGAATCAGGACTATGGTTAAGCACGCTACCTTCAACATCCCTTGGTTTATGCCTAGACAATGACACGTTTAGAATTTCGGTTGCTTTAAGAATTGGTGCGAAAATATGTCATCCCCACACATGCATTCAACGAAAAGACGTCAATGCGAAGTTTGGGTCGTCATCCAAGACACCACGCCGTGAATGAAGCAATGCGCAGAGGTTTAGTCTCGGCTAGAATTCCGGCGATCTTAGAACCACCAGGAGAAGTACGCGATGATGGACGACATCCAGACGGACTCACTCTGATTCCATGGGCTGTTGGAAAATGTTTGTTGTGGGATGCAACAATACGTGACACAGTTGCAAAGTCGTACGTCAAACAAACGTCAAAAAATGCTGTCTGGGTGGCAAATACAGCAGAAGAAAAAAAAATCATTTTACCACTCATTGACATCACAATATTTCTTTGTTCCTGTTGGCTTTGAAACTTTGGGACCATAGGGACAACATGGAAAAGATTTTATTTCTGAATTGGGTAAAAGAATCTCAGATGCAATACATGAAAAAAGAGCGACTCTATACTTGCAGCAAAGACTAAGTATAGGCATACAGAGAGGAAATTCAGCGTCCGTTCTCGGAACATTGCCTTCAACGAACTCTTTGGATGAGATATTTTACCTTTTATCAAAACAGAAATTGTAATTTGTTAATTCTATTAAAAAGAGTATGCAAACTTTTTAAACGAAGAATTAAATAGCTGTGTAATTAGAAAGTTTTATATTCGTTTATGCAAAAATGCAAATAATGTTGCATGCACCTTCGAATTAATTAGAGAGTTGCATACGTTGTCTATGAGAAATTATTCTATATCGTTAAATATTGAAACAAAAAACATAGAAATGAAGAAAAAACCAAAGCCACTCTTTCGTATAAAAAAGGCAATTATTTTACATGATGTCCGCACGTTGTTGCAATTAGTGAACTGGAATTGCATTTTTATATGCAAATTAGAGTTACTGATGTCAAATGATGCAAAAAGGTATATTCAGATTTTACGAAGCAATTAAATAACGTTGTCAGTGATTCTACCTAGATCGACCTATTTTGTTAATATCGTGTGTTGCATTGCCGCGTTTATGTTCAGTTTTACATACCCCTGGTAGGAGACATAGATTTTTTTTTCGCCAAATTCCAAATATTCACCAGAGGTAAATGAAATGAGCACCGACGACGTTGAGCGCAGTGGACGTCCGAAAGAGGCTGTTGTTGACGAAAACATCAAAAAAATCCACAAAATCGTTTTGGCCGATCGTAGAGTGAAGTTGAGCGAAATAGCTGAAATTGTGAAGATATCAAAAGGCAGTGTTCACACTATTTTACACGAACATTTGGGCATGCGGAAGCTGTGTGCAAAGTGGGTGCCGCGCGTGCTCACAATTGATCAAAAACAACAACGAGTCGATGATTCGGAGCAGTGTTTGAGGCTTTTTAACCGCAATAAGTCCGAGTTTTTTCATCGATATATGACAATGGATGAAACATGGCTCCATCACTACACACCAGAGTCCAATCGACAATCATCCGAGTAAACTGCAGTCGCCGAACCGAATCCAAAGCGAGGAAAGACGCAACAGTCGGCCGGCAAGGTTATAGCGTCCGTATTTTGGGATGCGCATGGAACCATTTTCATTGACTATCTCCAGAAGGGACAGAAAATCATCAGTGACTATTATATAGCATTGTTGGAGCGTTTGAAGGTCGTAATCGCTCAGAAACGGCCCCATTTGGCAAAGAAAAAAGTGCTGTTTCACCAAGGCAATGCACCGTGTTACAAGTCGCTGAAAACAATGGCCAAATTGCACGAATCGGGCTTCGAATTGCTTCCCCATCCACCGTATTCTCCAGATCTGGCCCCCAGCGACTACTTCCTGTTGACAGACCTGAAGAGAATGCTTGCTGGAAAGAAATTTAAGGCCAATGAGGAAGTAATTGCCGAAACTGAGGCCTATTTTGAGGAGAAACCGAAATCGTACTACAAAAGTGGTATCGAAAAATTGCAAGATCGCTATAATCGGTGTATCGCCCTCGAAGGGGGGGGGTTGAATAATAAAATCGAATTTTGGTCTATGGTAGTCCGCTGACTTATTGACCCACCTGGTATTATCGTCTAAATATGACGAATCATCAATAAAAAAAATGTACGTCCGTCTCCACTTTTTTTCCATGGTGGAGGAAGGGATCAAAAACATGGTTTTTCGAGGGTCGGCGAAGCTTTTTCGCAAATATCTCAGCAAGTATAGCACGGAAATTGCGCATGTTGGTGTCAAATGAAAGGATTTGATGTCAGAAGATTGAGAAAAAATTTTGTGGAATTATGTCAGGGTTCCGGGCGCCGGGGCCAGTGGAATTGACGAAATTGAGTTTCTTGGCCATATACGAAAACAGTTTTTCGTGTTTATTTCCTTAACTATGCAATATGGACATTCACTGTCAAAGGCAAAGTTGTAGAGAATGAAATTTTAGGGTACACGTATCTCAGGATTTTGGGTAAAAGTGCCCCAATCTTGGAATATGAACACTTCTATAATTGGGAGGGACGGACCATATCTCTGGAACTATAAGAGGTAGAAAGTTGCTTCCAAAGGCAAAGTTGTAGAAAATAAAATTTTAGAGAACACATGTCTCAGGATTTTGGGTAAAAAGACCACTTCTAGAGTTTGTATTTGTATTTTAGAGACTCCACTAACAGCTTTTTACAGCCAATAACAAGTGTTGTCTGGACCACCGGCTTAACGTGACTTCCGAACCACGTCTCAGAGTAATGCGAATGTAGCGTCTTTGTTATGATGCAATTACTCCAAGAATTGTTTGGCGCTTGATTATTATCTCGCCTAAATGTAGGCTTAGACATTTCGTGCACAAATTCGTCGTATATGGGTTACGTCATATGATTCATTCAGTGTGTACGTCGTTATGGGCACCAAACACACCACAACTACCCAACTTTTTGAAGCTTGAGTGAACTTTAGGACGTTATTAATGCGCTATACTTGCTAGAAAAATTCCATGTAGAACGCGTGTCTCAGGGTTTTGGGTAAAAATGCCACAATCCTGGGATATGACCACTTCTAGAATTGGGAGGGATGACCCATATCTCTAGAACTATAAGAGGTAGGAGGTTGCTTCCAAAGGCAAAGGTGTGCAACATTTTAGAGAACATGTGTTTCAAGGGAAAATGGCCCAATCCTTGGGTATATAATGAGATCATTTAATCTCATTATTATCGTGGAATACTTCCACTCCAAATGTTATTCACCTACAACAACGAAAGATTATCACGCGCCATAATTTTGTAATAATCAATGAACAAGTAGACAAAATTCATATTTCTGAACGATGAACATTTCTCATCTCTCTACCGCATCGTATAAACCACAAATACCCAGCAAGCGGGATAATAATCCTACGCCGCCAGTACGAAGGAGAGAGTTTCCCGCGTTAAATTATACGAATGTCAACACATAAATATATGTCCATCGATAGAGAAATCACTTTTGATTCTACGAG
The DNA here is from genome assembly GCA_029228625.1 of Pseudolycoriella hygida. Taxonomy (NCBI): domain Eukaryota; kingdom Metazoa; phylum Arthropoda; class Insecta; order Diptera; family Sciaridae; genus Pseudolycoriella; species Pseudolycoriella hygida. The sequence goes on from CM055406.1 coordinate 89,805,886, forward strand.
TTGATATCATAACAACAAGAACGATTTGTACATACATTTATACAGTTATTTTAAGATTATCAAATACAATTATAACGTGAGAAGGAGTCGGAGCTGTTTCATTTATATTTATCGTTCACCGTATAAGATCGTCGATCGTATATATAATTAGTTTATATCCTGTCGATGCAAAGCATAGGCAGAATTCTCTCCCATTGCCCATTGAGACTCCGAGACACAAAAAGAAGTCAATATCCATTCTGGTGAGAAGAAGCGGATTATGTCATCCACTTCATTATCATCATATATATCAATTGGTGAACAGTGAGACAACGGATGTGAAGGTTGAGAAAGGTGGAGTAGACGTATGGAAAGTTTGGTTGAAGAAAGAGGTGAGATGAGAGATTTTTATTTTCGTGAGATTTGAAGAAAGTGCTATTCCTATATCATATTTCGTTGTACACTCTTTTTTTATTGGAATTCAAGAGATCGTCCTCTCGAATTCATGTGCGGTCATTATCGTGTCGAGCCAACGAGAAGTGACCGTTACATCCTCAACCGGGATGTAACGGTCACTTCTCGTTGGCTGAATTGATTCACGCTCGCAGAAATCCGCCTAAAGACAGTTAACTGCACGAAGTAATCTCCACCCGCAAGAACAGCTCGATCCTTTTATGAGAGTCAAGCAATGTGGATAGACGCGATAGTGATCCTCATGGGAAAAAGAGAGAAGCTATCACGTCCATAACAGCCCTCTTGCCTGATCTACATACAGAAATCGATCCGAGATAGTTCGACTTCAGTAAATTTGTCCATAAATGGCATCCTTCAGCTCGTTGCATAGCCATCTAGGCACCAAATCTACCGAGTTGAACCAGCCCAATGACCCGTTTCCACAGATTAATAGAAGCCTTTGACAAAGCTAGAAATAACTCCATCTCTCATGAACACATCTCCATAATCAATGGAAAAGACCTCTGACCGAAATCATGGATTAACATACAATAGATCAATTATCAAATCCCGCACTTTTCGATAAAACCATTGCTACACCAGTCCTAAGAATTTAATCTGACCAACATAAAGAGCACTCAAGGTTCGGAGTTCTCTTCACGTCAAAGGGAACATCCGAATATTAGCCAAGCTAGAATCATTAGTCAACTAACCTGCTTCTCAGACAGCCCTTGCGACGATCGCCAGAGGCCAATCTAAGCTGAAAGCATTAGGCTACCGAGCACAAAGACAATAAACGTATCAATAGCCTGTCCAATTCATGCAAGATCGACGGTCGAAAATGATGCTAATGGCTCTTCTCATGGGATAAAGAGTGAGACCATTAGCATCCAAGGAAATTTTTGACGTCGAGTTGACATAAAGGAATTGGATCAAGGATGCTTATTCAAGCCTTAATCCGTCCGCCAAGAGACCACCATTACTCCTAATTCGTAGCACTTAGCAGCCAGATCAAGCACGAATAAGCCGATTAAATAACTTATTTCGCAATAAAAAGGGAAACACTGACCCCAAAGAAGCATAAAACGCTACTCTAGGACATTATTATTCGAAACCGCGCGAACACAAACACCATAAGAACCTCAACGAACTAAATATCCAAATAAGTCCGTCAAAGGGACATCTTAACTGAAAATCAATCAAAAAAAAAAAAAAACAAAAGCATAAACTTTAAAGCCTGGCGCTAATTGAGCATTGCAGAGCTGCGCTCCTTTTAGTACAAGGAAATCTCTAGTTCAGGTAAACAGCCCTGGCTAGAGATCCGAAAGCTTTAAAGTCACTCCTCACTGTATTAACTTCTCTAAAAGAAAAAAAAAAAATTACACAAAGTTTATTATCTTAAACTCCAGGCAATGTCTAGGGGTATATAACGAGATCATTTAATCTCATTATTATCGTGGAATACTTCCACTCCAAATGTTATTCACCTACAACAACGAAAGATTATCACGCGCCATAATTTTGTAATAATCAATGAACAAGTAGACAAGAATCAATAGCACGACAAAATTCATATTTCTGAACGATGAACATTTCTCATCTCTCTATCGCATCGTATAAACCACAAATACCCAGCAAGCGGGATAATAATCCTACGCCGCCAGTACGAAGGAGAGAGTTTCCCGCGTTAAATTATACGAATGTAAACACATAAATATATGTCCATCGATAGAGAAATCACTTTTGATTCTACGAGTTGATATCATAACAACAAGAACGATTTGTACATACATTCCAAGTATTATTGATTTATACAGTTATTTTAAGATTATCAAATACAATTATAACGTGAAAAGGAGTCGAAGCTGTTTCATTTATATTTATCGTTTACCGTATAAGATCGTCGATCGTATATATAATTAGTTTATATCCTGTCGATGCAAAGCACAGGCAGAATTCTCTCCCATTGCCCATTGAGACTCCGAGACACAAAAAGAAGTCGATATCCATTCTGGTGAGAAGAAGCGGATTATGTCATCCACTTCATTATCACCATATATGCTAATTGGTGAACATCGAGACTCAGAGATATAAGAAGAAGTCGATATCCATTCTGACGGGAGAAGCAGATCATGTCATCCACTTCATTATCATCATATATATCAATTGGTGAACAGTGAGACAACGGATGTGAAGGTTGAGAAAGGTGGAGTAGACGTATGGAAAGTTTGGTAGAAGAAAGAGGTGAGATGAGAGATTTTTATTTTCGTGAGATTTGAAGAAAGTGCTATTCCTATATCATATTTCGTTGTACAATCTTTTTTTATTGGAATTCAAGAGATCGTCCTCTCGAATTCATGTGCGGTCATTATCGTGTCAAGCCAACGAGAAGTGACCGTTACAGGTATAACCATTTCTGGATTTGAATGGTCTGTAATGTACTTCGGTATGGCCTTCGACATTACCTGGGGTAATTTCTATGGTTCTTTGAAATTCTTATAGTTATAACAGAACATGAAACGTTGGATTGTTTGCTTATTACTATATTAAGATACGTTCGAGTCTTTTTGCAAGATTTATTCTATTTGCCACATCTATTCTGTTTGTCACATCTATTTTGATACGTACGGGACTTTGGTTATGTTTTTAAATTAAAGTTGCTTTCGTCATCCTAATGATGTGAAGGATGAGTGGAGGAATAGTCGCTTGCATTTTTTCAGGGAGACTGACGCTCAAGGGTACGCCGAACACATTAACATTATGATCAGAAGCAACCTAGAGAGTACATTGAAAATTTTTTAAAACGGTTAATTCCATGTTTTTCTTTCACTGATTGGTATCACATTATTCGGTTGTTTTTCCCTGAACATTTTAGGATCCCAATGAGAGCTTGGATTCCTTTTACGGATTTTGGCAGAGTTAAAGGTTTTGATGAATTGTCTTGCAAGAAATTTTTAAATTTTCATGGTCCAATTCAATTTCGAACTCAACATAGCGGTAAACAGAGAGGAATTTTTTAACTTTCGCTGTTTCTCTTTATTTTCGATGCTTTGTTTAATGCATACATGTGGTTGTTATAAGAGGTGTGCGCCCATCAATTTTTTATTGTTCGTGCCCACCCTTGTTCCAAATTAGCTGATGCATGCCCAGCCCACCCATGTTCAAAATGAGCAGACGCACGCCCGCCGTTCTTGAAATATTTAGGGCTGTGGCAGTCCGTGGCCGGTAAAAATTTAAAACTCTAGTATCTCATATTACATATTGTTCAATAAAAAACGGATAACTGGGCGCCCGTGCCTAGTTAAAATCTTAAAGATGATTTCCGTGCCCAACCGTGAGTGCCCGTATACCTATAGTTATAATAATAATAATAATCTGCCTTAACAACCCATGAAGGGTTAGGGGCTAGATCATTATTTACTACTTTCGCTACTTTTTGTGGTTCTACTATTTGAGATCCTTTCATTACCGGAAAATTTTTACTGTGCCAGTGGTAAGCTGTGCGACAAACCCAGTGCCATCCATGAGATGTACTAGGAACGAAACTAGTAGGAGTAGAATACCGGCACCTCCCAACAATGCCTTTCACCTGTAAGCCGTACGATGGTGCTACACTCAACTTCACATGACTTGAACCGATTCAATTAGCTTTGTTTTGTTTACAAATCTAACAATCGGAATACCTATAGTTGCTGTCATAGTATTTTTGTTTGAAGCGTCTTCTAAACAACGCATTCAAAATTATTTTTTGTAATTTCACACGTCTCTAGTAAAAAATCAACTTTTTTAGAACCGAAGAACCAGTTCTGAAAAACATTGACAACCGGTTCCCGGTTCCTCAAGAACCGGTTCCCGGTTCCTCAAGAACCGGTTCTGCATTCTCTAGTAATTTCCCGCCAGCTGCCCACTTCCCTTTTTTAATAAATTTTTCGCAGACTGTCCACTTACCGTTCTTAATAGTATCCCGCTGACTGCCGGTAGGTGGGCACTAAGAAGAAGCGATAATTTTTTAGGAACTCTCCTTATTGATATGGAATTCTTTCTTAAATTTCCTAGAGGTTCCGGATGGTTCCATTGTTTTAAACGAAAACTGATATACGGAAATTCTATAATGAAAGGTACCACTAATTTTCGAAGATGAACAAGTTATGCATCCTCGTGTCGAGGCTTGTTTAAGGAATACATAAGTCAAGATATGATCACTATAAACTGGATATCAAATACTTTTATCTAAATGTAAATACTTTCTTTGTGAAAATATTTACGCATGCCTTAGTGGATATGAATTTCCATTGCCTTCTCATAAAGTTACTGATTTGTTTTAAGAAAAAAGTAAGAAACCCACTTTAGCGTGTGAAGCCTTGATTTTTAGTTAAGGAGATAAATTCATGCGACGTTGAGAATACGAACTAAATGTTTGATATTTTTAAGTGAATTTTTATTCTTCAGTTTTATTTTTTATTAAGCGAAAAAAAAGGCTACTCACAATGGCGCAGCCAGTAAAAAAACGATCTTTTCAACAACAAATTACAATAAATAAAATTCATCTACTCTACTTTTCCCTAATGTTGCCAAGATGCATGCTGCATTGCCTCTTTGAATTGCAACTGAAATTTTCTGCAATAGGAAATCTTTCGAGCGTGATTCCCCAGAAGCTGTCCTTATCAATGACCCTAATGTGCTTATAAAATTCTTGGTTTCTGGACCCATGCAACCTAGGGTTTCAAAAGCAACAGGAGTAAAAAAATAGTTTTCTTTTAAAGATATATAATGATTATGCTTAAAACTTTCCGCGTTATCGGCTATGGAACGAGCTTTATTAGAAGATTCAATGACATAAGAAGGGGCTAACGTATCTCGAACTGTCACGTCCCAGAGAAGAGACTTTCCATGACTCCACGGAATTAGAGTCATACCATCAGGTCATTTGCCATCGTCTCTAGAAATTCCTGGTGGTTGTATTATATTTGGGAACCCTGCAGAAGAAAATGCATGAGAAATAATTTTATAATTTCGTCATGCCTAGAAATTATCCCTGCTTTCTTCTTGCATGACAAACCATGCAGGCCATCCTTTTTAACCATAAAGCCACAAATGCACTTATATTCCTCACATAATTGGGAACCTAAACGAAGACAAACAGCAATTCTCGCGGAATTGTTATCTAATAGCAAACCAGTATTACTCGATGCAGCCACTTTGAAGATTCATTAGTGAATGACGCAAGTAGTCTTGCCTGAGTAACAGGTTCACTAGAATCAAACATCCTAGAAAACTTACTGTCGATCCTCGGAAGATCCCAATTCCTCTTTTCTTTTTTCTGTTCGTCGTTTCCTGGAATAAAATCTTGAGGAATTTCCTCAATAAGCCTTAAGAAATTATTATCGATTATTTGAATATTAAATTTTTCTAACAACTTGTTCTGAAGATCAGACGAAGAATAAACAGACGATAAATAGGCTGGTAATGCCAAGTCTTCAACCTTCCGAATGCCTAATCCACCAAAAGCTAAAGGAAGAGTAGCTTGACCCCAAGAAAATTCTGACATCCTAACATTTGTAATGGCTTGAAGAGTTGAACGAAAAATCTCGTCAACAACACTCAAATGCTTTTGTAATAGGAAGGCCTTTGAGGATCGTAATAAGTAATTAAATCTACAACTACCTAAGGATTTCCCAAAAATGCACAATGCGGGGTGAACATCCATCAACTTTAAACGATCACACATTAACTTGATCGATTCAATTTTTGATGAAAACAACCTCTCTAAGCCTGACTCAAAGATTGGTGAGCCCAATATCTCAAGAGAAGACTCATCAACTTTTTTAATCCCTGGCAATAATGCTGAGATCTCTGAATACATATGAGCCTCCTCCTCATTAGTAGCATTAACAAAGAAAACTTCACATTTCTTTTTATTTAATGACAAGCCTGACAAATCACAAAAATCTAATACTTTCCTAATGTCCTCTAATATCACTGACAGCACATCTCCAATAGTACCGTCATCTAAATACCAACCATTAAGTCGAGACAAAAGAGAATGAGTCATTCTCATAATGCCTATACAAAAACCAGGAGGACATAATGGATCACCCTGTTGAAAACCTCTCTTCGAAAGCAAAGGCTCATCGAGAAAATAAAGGTTTTTTTTACAGTTTTTTGCTCTATAACATTTTATTTCGAAATCTTTGACATGTTTTGCTGCACATCTTCCTTGTCAGAATGACCTAGATGAGAAATCAACACTTACGTAAATCATTTAAAATACCCAGAAAATCCTCGCGCTTCAGCCTACATACTGTAGCGTCTCTACTAACCATTTTGCCCCCCATTGGGAAGACATTAAGTCGGCGCTTCTGGTGCAGAATGCGTATTTTGCTGATTTTAAAGAAAAAAAAATGGGGAATAATATTTTTGGAGCATAATAGTTTAGGGGTAAAGATAGTTCCCCGAGATTGACTAGTTTTGAGTTGAATAGTTTCGTGGATGTAGATGCGCTCATTAAAGCGGTAACTGAAAAGTAACTATACCTGTGTTGGAACAGTATCAAAAATAGTTGTTTGAAAAGAAAACTGACCCACTTCTATCGGAATTTACTTGGGTACAGGGAAATTTTTTTCCGCTTCTAAATATAATTTGTTTGAAAAGTCACAACGATGAAATCAACAAAATAAACTTTATATAATGAGCCGGGAACATCAACATTTTATATTTTTTTCCCCTGAAGAACTTAATTTTGAGCAAAAAAGTGTACGAAATATTGAAACGAAAATTCACATCCGATTGTTGATTGTGCATGTATTAGTGGAAAAAGTGTATATCTATACACGCTAGGGGCAACTGAGGTGCAAGTAATGTCATTGTGTGTGTGAATTTTTAAACTTTCAGCGTTAATATCAAAAAATTTAAAGCGTCTAGAATTTTTTAGAAAGCAGATTATTAGCTGTAGGTCATTCGGTACCATATAAAAATATAAAAAAATTGAGGTTCTCGGCTCATTATGACGTCACTTATTATCAATAAAATGTGGCATTTACTATTGTATAGTAGATATGTATTTCATTAAAAAACAACTCGAGTCGAGACGAAATAATAGCAACTCGGTTCAGAAAATGTTGCTTTCCGACTGTCATTTATCTATAAAATCTGTTTGATTTCTATTTGAAGATGATTCTATCGTTTCCTAAGAACGTACACTTTTGACCACATGATAATAAAGTAATTATTTGTTAATAAAAACGATTTGAATAAGCAGTTTATTTCCTGAGATGTGTGCAGTCCGATTTTCTGTTTTTTTTTTTTGTGCTTTGATACAAAGGTACAAGCAACTGAGCTCTTTTTTCGTAAATATTTTAAGCTGTATATAGTAACCACCTGTAATAAAATTAATTTTCAAAAAATCATTAATTATATTAATCTGCCATGAAAAGGAATTCGAGCAGAGAAAACATTTGTGTTGATAATATATAACGTAGACACAATTGCCATTTAAAAGGAAGATAAAACATCATTTTTCAATTCTCAAGGTATTGTGTCTGCTTAGAATGAAAAAAACTCACAACAGAATACCGGTACTTTATTCAAATTTATGAATTAATAATCCGGGTATCATGTATGTTCAATTTAATAATAGTGGACTTGCTGAAGAAGCTACAATCACTACCCTGGGTCCCTATCAACGCACGATCGCTTGTTGAAAATGGGGCGCAGAATGACGCTCATCATTTACTTTCGACAAGATTATCTTGCACATTCAACAAAATTTGAAAACCCTAAGCTCATTCCATGGGTGGCGGGCGATTTTCTTGGATTTTCGTAACTTAACAGTTTTAGTGTTAGAAATTCGTAAAGTAGAGATTATTCTAATTAAGTTAATAATATGATTGACGCCCTGGTTTAACGGATAGGTCACTTCAACCTCAGGCGTAAGGATAAAATAAAAAATCCTCTGCCAACGGAATAAAACTTCTAAAATTCTTAGACAATTTTTGGCACAAAAAATACTTTTATTGTCTGAGCGTTCCCTTAGATATCTTGTCAATAGCTGACATAAGGTGGTGTTGCAGTAGCCAAGTCGGGGAAGGCAGGCTAGTGCCAAAAAATTATATTGATAATAATAATAATAACAATCCGCCTTACACCCCATGAAGGGTTTGAGGCTAGATCATTATTTACTAGTTTCGCTGTTTGTGGTTCTACTTTTTGAGATCCTTTCATTACCGGAAAGTTTTACTGTGCCAGTGGTAAGCTGTGCGACAAACCCAGTGCCATCTATGAGATGTAACTAGGAGCGAAACTAGTAGAAGTAGAATACCGGTTCTCCCAACAATGCCTTTTCCGGTAAGCCGTACGATGGCATTACACTCAGCTTCACTTGGCTTGAACGATTCAATCAGTTTTGTTTTGTTTACAAATCTAACAATCGGTACAAATCCGTCTGCGGCTGAGTTTCGAACCAACGCACTGGCAACTCAATCTCGTAGTGGCAAGCAGACGTGTTAGCCACTGCGCTATTGAGTTGTTAATTGTATTATTATATTGGGGAAGTTTAAATCTAATATCCAGTACATTACGGCGCTAAACGTTTTGATTTGGCACCAGGCTGCCCTCTATGTGACCTTGAACAACGAAAAAGAAGGCAGCCTGTTGCCAAAAATTAAAGAATATCACTATGATGGCGTTGACGAATGCTTCACAACGCACCAATTTTCATCTTGGGACCGGGCTGCCGCTGCCTTCTACATTTAAACGAGCATAGCTCAAGAAGGCAGCCTGGTGCCAAGATAAAAATTGATGCGTTGTGAATCATTCGTCAATGCCGTCATAGTGATATGCTTAAATTTTTGGCACCAGGCTGCCTACTCTGTGCCGTCGAACCATGATAAAGTACGCAGCCTGGTTGCAAATTGTAAATTATTTTCCCAGGGAGTACTTGCTATTGGCTTTAACATTGCCTTACATCATTTTTTGACCCCAGCATCGTACTTCTGATTCAAGATCCAGTAGTTTCATGCACTTGAGGAAGGATCATTCTAGTGCATGAAAGAACTATAATTGCTGAATATATTGGAGATTCTCAGTAAAACTGTAACAAAGTGCGCCATCAATATGTGGACCTTCACCATAAGTTGAATAGTGATAAATAAGTTAACTCACAAAACAAAATCTGCGAAGCCAATCCTGTGAAAATCATAGAAAATCTGAAAATCTGAAAATCATTGAAAATCCTAAGTTCATCCTATATCGACTTCAAAAGTAAATCTGTTGCGCAAGACTTCGCTTGAAGACTTGCAAAAGAACTGATATCAGAGGGATATGACGCATTAAGCTTTGATACGCAAAAATATTCTATTTCAGTCCCACAAGTTCTGATATATCAGAGGGGTGACGCATTAAGCTTCAGTTATAATAAAATTATGTTGAGTTCAGAAAAATTGCGCCACAAATACCAGACCCAAGGACGAAATAATTTTTCCGTACTTTCAGTTTTTACGCTAAAAAAATTTGATTTTTCTTTCTTTTTGCGAAGATAGTTTTGGAAAAAAACCGGAAGAACCTGATCTTAAGTTAAACTCAAAATTTCTGCGAAACCGTCAGAGCCGTTTCCGACGAGATCCTTTTTGGTAAGAAGGTTGGCGAATTCGATTAACTAAAAATATCTAATTTTCACTAATTTCTATGGAAAAATAGAAATTTCAAAAATTCATATGACCTGATCAACTGAACCAATTTTAATGAGTGAAAATTTTGCATGGAATCCGAGTATTTTCCGGGTGGTAGGTACGTAGCAAGGGGGGGGGGGCGGTGATCAAAAATCTCCGTAATCTGTAAAAAAAAAATGTTTGTAGCCTTACTCGCTAAATAAAATAAATAAATAACTATCTTGAGTTGGGATAATATCACCACACAATCAGTCACTCACGTAACTTGACTTTTTTGCGCATGGTCCATTGTAATCTATATAAAATGATTTAAATACCTAAGAGAACTAAAAAAACAAAAAACAAAAAAATTCAAGTTATAGATGCAAGGTGATTGCCAAAGGAAATTAATCCGAAAAAAACAGGTTGTCTATTTTTACGTTCCAACATTGCAGACACAAAAGACCATGTGGACTTTAAATAAAATTTATGAAAAATGAGTTGTTGATTGTGTGTCATGCATGATATACGATTAGAAATGCAAACGACAACGCCTTGAATTTCCTTGAGGCAAGGCATTATCGGGCATATTTTTTGTTGTTTGTTATACCAAAAATAATTGTGATATTCGGGCTGAATCTTTAGATTGAATATTGCCGAAAAATCTTACCGATTCTTACTTCACATTTTGGCGACTTGACTTTCCCTTGTCTTGTCCCCTTTTTTCTTCGCCGTTTTTGGATTTCTAGCCAAATATCATGCAGTGTAAGTAAATCATTGAAAACTTAAAATAAAGTTAAAAATACGAAAATTATCCTTGGAATAAAGATTACTCTGTCAGGCTAAAAGGAAGTAGCGAATTTCGTGTAGGTTTTAGCGAAGAGGCACTTAGGTCTAGCTTTATGGCAAAATTCGCCGAGCAATTTGAGGGGCTTCCAGCTGATTGTGGGGACATTGAGGCTGAGTGAGCGAATTTTAAGAAATATGTCTTGAGTGCAGCTGAGGAATGTCTGGGCAGTGTATTAAGAGATGGTATTGAAAAAAAGGAAACTCTACTTGATCTGGTTAAAAGACAGAACGTACAGGAAGTGGGAGGCTTATACGGCTTGTAGGCAACAGATTAGGGATCTGGTCAAGGAAGCGACAGACCGGGAGGGAAGGAATTGGAAAAGGCAGGTCAAGGCAGGAGTAAGAAATTTTGGTCGATGATTAAGGACATAAGGCGCGGTGGCGTAAAAGAGGGTTGTAATAGCAGTTTAGATAAAGACGGCGGGTTAATTACAGATAAAGGTGAAGTCTTCACTTGGCGGGATTATTTTCAGGGTTTATTTACATCTGTCAATCAGGTAGGGGAAAATGATAGCTGACACTGGAAGAGGTGTCCCGAAAGGTACTGGAAAATACCTTCGATGGAATCGGTTCGATGCGCGCTTAAGTGTTGCCAGATCGAAGGCGTAGTTCGGAATACACGTTAAGCATTCGGTCCCTAGCGTGGTTAATCCACACTAGCTGGCAGTTACTCAGTTTAGCACCCTAGCAGTCGTACCAAACACTTTACAGTGCTGCTCCCGACAAATAGTGCCATTAGGATTATAAGAAGGGCAACTGTAAGGTTTGCAGTAACTACAAGGGGATATCGCTATTGAGCGTGGTAGGTAAGGTGTACGGCGTACTGTACGCGATTGTACTTGTTGACCAAACATAGTGGAAGGTGTACTGGATGAGATTCAGGGTGATTTGAGGCCTGTGAGAGGGTGTCAGGATCAGATTTTCTGCCTCAGGCAGACTATCTGAAAGCCTTATGAAAAGAACAAGGGCTTATATTTATGCTTCATCGACTTGGAGAAGCTATTCGAGATTCTTAACGAGTACGGTATCAATGGGAGTTTACTGCGTCCCATTAAGAGTATTTACTCAGGGCCGCTGTAAGAATAGATGGCGAAATTGGCGAGGCTTTCGAGGTTTATGAGGGCGTTCTTGTTGTCTTTCCCTGCTTCTGTTCATAACTTTCATGGACAAAATCATCAAGCGGGCAAACTTGCAGGGAAATGTCGGGGTGGGTGGGGTTGTGTCATAAAGACCTCACACCGGAAGTCTATAAAGTTTGATGATGATTATGATGATGATAAAGATTTGTAGACAGATGTAACGAAAAGGAATATTCGTTCATGTCATCAGAATCGCTGCTTATTTTTTGCGAAATGGATACGGAAAATATGGGCGTCATTGAACTAACTTTGTTTGTCATTATTAGTGACTGCAATAATATTAAGAATAAAATTGTTGATCTATGAATCATATATTTTTTGTGTTATTAATTCAAAGTAACCATTGGTGTTCGATTCCATTTTAACTTTTAAAGTAAGCCTTGATGACAACGATCAAAATTTTTTCTTAAACTTTTGTTCCTATTTTCTGGAGATTAAGAGTTGGCAACAAAACGATCCGTTTATCCTTTATTAGCCTTTTATCAATCTTAAGGTATGTGAAATTTGAACAAATCTGAAAAGATCCTTCTCTTCACCTTTACTTTTAGGAACTTGGTGGTGATTATCATTCTTTTGAGAGTACTAAAATGGAGAAAACCTCATATGAAAATCATGAAGGAATCTCAAGTGATGATGTGGATATGTAGGTAAATTGAACGAATCTTTTGATTCTTTATTATCTGGCAAATTATATGACTACAGGTTTCCAGGAGATTTGATTAATTTAGATATTTTCGCAGTTATAATTAACACACGTAGACATAATAAGGAACCACCCATTAAAAACTTTATTAGATCCTTTTTTTTAGATTTTGATATTTATTATTCACTGATTGTTTACAAATAATATAATTCGTTAAGATTTTTAGATTGTGGAATTGTGCCCAGAATGGATGCAACATTTCTACGTTGAATTGCGATTGATAATCGTTGGAAAAGGTGTTTAAATTTTCGTTCACCTTTAGAAAAACTTTGACTTAATTTATCAATTGTATAGTTTGTAAGATTATCTCGATTCAGGAGATGAACGATACGGATTGTGAGCTTATATTGCTTTTATTGATCGACAATTCTAGACGATTGTGAATGGGTTGGGATGCAGCTAAGATTCCGCAAAAATTAGACCACAATCTTTTCCCTAATGGTGATTGTGAGAGGATTGAATAAAGTAAATTATAAAATAGTAAAATAAATAAATCACATTGTGTTTTCAATGATCGTCATTTTGGAATTTTAAGGCGTGACTTGGTAGCAAAATCAAGATAACAATCGGATTTTAAGGTGTGACTTGGTAGCAAAATCAAGATTACAATCGGGTCCTTAATGTTATTTTTAAACTACATTAATATTTTTAGGATAAAGCTTATTCATTATTTATTCTATTGATCTCGACGAAACTTTAATATTTCTCTTGATGTAAAAAACTTTTACATTTGCTCTGATTTCCCTTCAAATCAAAAGAGATGTATTAATTACCCAAAATCCAAATTCTTAGAGAGCGCTAACTATGTTTTCGACTTGCGTCTCTCTTACTGTATCGATGGCACGCATAAGGAAAATCCTCTTCAACGCTTGCCATTGACTGACGAGTTGCGATGAAGGGACCCTTATGCGACGAAACAGTATCTGCTCGAGTAAGAAACTCATATTTTCCATATCTGAATCCCTTTAGGCTCAGTACGAGTACTCAATTTTAAGGTGTATGTCGTTGGCACTGCCACCATTTTGTGCTACTCTTTTAAGGGGCGTATTTTATGCGCTATGTTTTGTGCTATTAAATGCTGACTAGCAAAAGTTTTGTGCACCACCTGTTCGTAGCACAAAAAGTGTTTTTGTCGAAAACATGTCGTTTTATATGGCAGCCCCATATTCCAGCGACTTCTTCCAAATTCTTTCTTTTACCGTTATCTACACATTTTATGCTGACGATATCACCGGTTTGTTTTTTCTGTGCTGCCACATGTTCGCAGCACAAAAAGTGTTTTTGTCGAAAACATGTCGTTTTATATGGCAGCCCCATATTCCGGCGACTTTTTCCAAATTCTTTCCTTTATACCGTAATCTACACATTTTGTGCTGACGATATCACCGGTTTGTTTTTTCTGTACTGCCAAAGCACAAAAAGTTTCTCTATCACCTATTTTATAATCTTTCTAATAAGTAGTTTAAATAGTTTACCTTAAGTTAACCGTCTATATTAGAGTCCTCTAAAAACTCCTGTGGTGTCATCATATGACAACCAGATAAATGAAACAAAGTTATATCATATGGTTCAGGGAAAGCCTAATATTTTTGTAGAAATTTTATTGTTTGTTCAATATTTACGGGATATTAAATCTCTATGATAATCCTTTCAACTCCTGGGGCTTTTTTAAAAAAACAACAGGTAAAAGCAGAATTTCTAACATCTCTATGATAATCCTTTCAACTCCTGTGGCGTTCTTTAAAAAAAAACGACAGGTGAAAAACAAAATATCTATTTTACATAAATCTTATATGAATTTCACGCAAAGTTTACTCCATTAGTACATCATTCTTTTGCTTTTTGAAAATTTGCATTTCGAAATATACAGTATTTGGGATAACCTGATTTGAAGTAGGGATCATACATAGGACAATATTGTAGAGATAGAGAACGGGGATAAGTTTTTCGAGATTAATTTTTTTTTAATTTGACAAAGAATCACCAAACTCTGATTGACCTAATTCTAAATTTTAGGAACAAACTCTGCTTTATCAAGATTTGTAGTAATTCTAATCTTATAGTTAAAGAATTCAGAATTACATACGATCGTGTGGAATTTAACTAATAAATTACGTAATAGGCGTAGTTATTCCTTTCTACATTTAACCTCTGTGCTACTTTATTCAGCATAACCAGAGACCAAATTTGACCGTGCCGTTAAACTTTGAAGGGAATTTAAAATGGGAAGAATTTATAATATAATTTTTAATATAATATAATTCTGATATCCTGAATAAACAATTTTGATATCCTGCATTTTTTGCAAATGATATCTTCAAAAGAGGATTTGATTGCCTGAAAAATGGATTTTAATGTCTTACCAAATAATACCCTTAAAAAAACAATTTTGATATCTTCAAAATCCATTTCTGATATCCTCAAAAAACAATTTTGATGTCCTCAAAAGCCAATTCTGATATCCTCAAAATCCAATTATGATACACTCAAAAAATAATTTTGATATCTCCAAATTCAAAATCCAATTCTGATATCCACAAAAAACAATTTTGATATCCACAAAAAACATTTTTGATATCCTCAAAAAACAATTTTGATATCCTCAAAAAACAATTTCGATATCCTCAAAAGCCAATTTTGATATCCTCAAAAGCCAATTTTGATATCCTTAAAAGTCAATTCTGATATCCTCAAAATCCAATTCTTATATCCTCATAAAACGATTTTGATACATTAAAAATATAATTTTAATGTCATCAAAAAACTGAAAATTACCGAAATTTTTGGTAACTTAGGTAAAATCTTGCTTTAAGAGATTGGTACGACAATTTCACCGAATTGACTAAATTGCTACATTTTACAAAAAAAGAATGATTTTTCCGGCTCTAGGGCCGATTGTCCCCAGACAAAATATTCCCTGACAATCCCCGGACGAAATATCCCTGGACATTGGACAAAATATCCCACATGGACAGAACAAAATATGCCCAGACATAATGTCTACTCAGAAGTGGTGGATATAGGTAGGTATTATTAATTAGATATTAGACCCCTTAAGGGGGGAATTCCCCCCTAAACCCCCCTTTGCGGGGCTGCCGCCCCTTGACCCAGCTTTTAGTTGTGGTTTTTCATTTCAGGCCTGCTGGCTAAGTAAACTCCGGATTGAATATTTCTTTATATTTCTTCATATTTCTTCATCAAAACCTTTATTTTTTCCAAAACATTAAAGATGAGATTTTTGTCTAAATGGATATTTTGTCTAAGGGGATATTTTGGTTAGGGAGATTTCGTCCGTTTTTTTATGAAAATTGGGGTTATTAGGTCCGGGTTATTTTGACTGGGGATATTTTGACTAAGGGGATATTATTTTTTGGGGATAATAGGTCCAAACGCCGACTTTTCCTTTTACAAAATGTAATGAAACAGGGTGATTGTTCCTTTTAGAAAATGTCACGAAACAGAGTAATTGTTCCTCTTACAAATTGTCACGAAACAGAGTGATTGTTCCTTTTACAAAATGTCACGAAACATAGGATGTGCTAGTGAATCAAAATAATTTTTCGAGATATCGAAATTCTTTATGAATGACATCAATTACCTTTTTCCGAAATATCAAATTGTTTTTTCGGTGTATCAAAATTGTTTTTTCGGGGTATAAAAATAATTTCTCGAGAATCAAAATTGTTTTTTGATGATATCAAATTATATTTTCGGCCTATTAAAATAATTTCTCAAGATATCAAAATTGTTTCTTGAGTATATCAAATTGTTTTTTCGGCGTATCAAAATTTTTTTTTTCGGCGTATCAAAATTGTTTTTTCGGCGTATGAAAATAATTTTTCGAGATATCAAAATTGCTTTTTGAGGATATAAAATTGTTTTTTCGGCGTATCAAAACGGTTTTTCGGGGACATCGATTGTAAGAGGTCAAAGGAGATTTTTCAAGATATCAGAATTTTTTTTCAGAATATCAAAATTGTTTCTTAGTACATCACGCTGGCAGGATATCAAAATTGTTTTTTGAGGATATCAAAATTGTTTTCTGAGGATATCAAAATGTTTTTTCAGTGCATCACTTTAATTCTATGCCATTTAAAATTGCCCATTTAATTCTACACCAGCTGATTCACTCATACAAAGAAAAGCAGATAAATTTGTATTGTAATTTAAAAAGAATTGGCAACAGTGAGCTATTGCGTATGCGCACTGTAAGACTTTGTGTGTGTTTTCACATTTGCCAAATTTGTTGACTTGTAATTACAATTCTTTTGTGTTTCTGTGTATGAGTGTATCAGCTGGTCAAACCTGCTGAAACATAACTATCAGTCGACTTCTCGCTTGTTGAAGGATAGTGGCCCTGATCAATTTTAGTAGTTGGGGTAGATTAAGTAGATCGGAACCACAAAAGTTGATAATTGAGAGATGTGTCGCTATGTTTCTAAATGCGTATATGACGGTGACGCACGGACTCATACGCACAGGTCTATGTGAAAGGCCATTGTTGCCAATCCCTCAACTTTCACATGCATAACGATCGATTGTTGACATGTGATGATTTCCAAGTTTCCGGCACTAATGTTTATATCCAAACGTACGCTCGCTTGCTTCCCATAAAAGTTTCTGTGAGGTAAGGTACATATTTAGTAGCTTGCTGTATATAATAGTGTCGTCCTATTTATGAGTCTTTCGTCGAAAAAAAAATTTTATGTACATCCAATTTCACATTATAGCAATTGTTTATCTTTCTTAACTTTTTGTCCTGAATTTTGACTCTAGCGGATAATTGTTCATACAGGTCTGTATTTTGCTTTCGCTGACTGAAACCAAGTCCTATTTTATTGGTTTCTATGCTCGCCATGGAAGCACCCTTAGTGTTTGTGCTATGCGAATGGCCCCTATTCTTACTCCCGCTCCAACGCTAAAAATATTCTTTCGTTGAACTCATTAAGTCTGTAAATTCTTCAGAAATGAGAGGTGTAATACTTCAATACCGGGTTGTCGGTAAAATAAATAAATCTATAAAAAAGGAATGCGTATTCGTTGCCATTGATAAATAAATAAGCATATGTGTATCACCACCAAATCTTGTATGCCGTTACGTCCACACAATATATCTAATTATACAATGCTTGAGAAAAATATGTCAAAGTGACAAAAATGTGGCGGAAAAGAAGAAATCAATCATTCTCTACTCAAACTATACTGTAACAGAGTAATAAAAAAATCATTCTTGTAACATAATGCAAGTATATATACACTGTAATGTACATATGCTTCAATGAACGTAGTGTGTAAAAATCTGTATATTTTTTTCTAATGTCAGATGATACGATATATTAATGTAGGAAAAAAGAAAATGTATTTTCAACATAACATCCGATGTTTCTATGATTTTGTGGGCATACGTGAAGGTTATGGTGAATTCGACGAACCAATTGTGTTGTGTTATTTCAATTTTTGTTGTTGTTTGCTTTCAGATGTATTCTCTTCCTCAAAAAACCACACAAAAAACGTTTTTGAATAAAGGACAGCAAAAACAAAAACTATTAATTACGATGTTCGTTCATTCAACGTATATTTCTTGTAGATTTTAACGCATACGATTTATACGATGTGATACGCTGCGTTGCACAATCATTTTTCCATTTAACGATTCGTTTGAATACAGATGTAAATTCAAGTAGCCGTAACTAGTAACTTCGACGTTAGTTCAATTTTCGCGAGTTCAAAATTTTAGCCATATTCATCAATTTGGTGAGGGGTTGAGAATCGAGAAAAAATAATAAATTCATTTCCGTAACTCAGTTGAGTATGGACTGGTGGATAACTGCTACTCCTTTTATACCGCAATTTCAGTGAAGATCGAAACTTTAAATATGATATATGAGAGAATTTGAATTACGCTATTGGGTAATATACTTATGTCGCATCTCGGTAAGTTAAAAAATCTCGAGCTAACACCCTCGGAGAAAGTATAGTCTTAGTTTGATTCATAAGAACAGCTATAAAAATTAATCAATGTCTGTTGCTTGTTAAAACCATTAGAGTGTTTTAGCAGGTAAGTAACACATACAATATTATTTGATGCTTTGTTGACGATGTCTCGTAGAATTACTGAAATGAAGAGACTGAAGAGATAATTTCGGAATTTCCACTGGAAAATGCTGAAAAAATTTTAATAAAAAGAGCGAATCGAAAAAAAGTGTTTTATTCAAAGACTGAACTCAAAAATGTTCTTTTATGTGAAGGTAAAAATGAAACAGGCAGTGCTCGTGACTCAGGCCCCCATATGAGTAACTATATTTACTCCAATGCAAAAAAAAATTCAGATTTAAAAAAATATTTCATATTCGTAAGTATACCGACCGGGAATGGAAAACCGGTTTACCGAAACTTTATTACGTTTTTGCTTGTAAATTTGTTTTTTTGACGAATGATTGGTTTACAGTACGAACAAAATGTAATGATGACCATATTGATGCAAATAGGATATTGTTAAAAAATTGCACCAAATTGTGAAAGAAAATTGGTAAAAATTGAGAATGTTTTCCCATGAGATGTTTGTATGTAATTCAATTATTTCTTTTCAATTTTGGTTGATTGGTTTGGTTTATTGGTTATATCATGTGTAAGGCCTTTCAGCCTTTTAAATTACATGCTACATAGATATATAGTGAAGTAGAACTGAATAGAAACTAGATATAAGTTCAGCTACGCAAAACATCAAAAAGAAATGAATAAAACGAGAAGAATTTGGGAGGACGATTACGAGGGTTGCCTTTTATGTTTCTGGCCTAGGGTACTTCCAGTCCGAAACTCGCAAATCTGCCGATCCTATTTCAAAATTGACTATTTTTTATGGTAAATTTTCTTAGATCACTTTTATGTAGCGTCAGTGCGTGCAGCATATACCTTCTGAAGTCCGGTTGGAGTGTACAAAAAACTTTCAGTTCGAAATATTTCGAAAAATTCATTTTTGGCACTTCCAGACTTTCGTCATTTTTCTATGAACTCATTTTCGAATAAAGAAACTTATGAATCGTCATAGACTTAGAGCAAAGGATTTCCTACCAATTCATCGAAATGTGAGATGGTCGAATTTAATTTTACGTGATTTGACATGGAATGACCCTTATGCAATGAGGAAGAAATATCCTTTGCCGTAGTAAAACGTTAGTACAATGACTTCGATTAGGGTCGGTATTCGCCAAGTATTGTAGAGGCTATTCAAATAGTCGTTAATTCTGATTAGTACACAACAATTTGATTATCAAAAGTGTTCATCAGAATAAGGGAAATCGGGTCAAAATGCCCCTATCGACCTGTACCGCGAAAATGCTAGCTACCACACCACTTGTCGAACAAACGCTTTTGTAATTGTTAAAAACGTTTGATTGATCAGCTATCCATCGTACAATGAAGATTAGGCATTGAACTATTAATTTTTTCCCTTTACGTGAATACAAACCATACAAACTGTTAGAATTTGAAATTAAACGTACTCGAATTGTACTAACATTAACATAGGGCAACACTACTATGTGAAGCTGTATCACTCGAATGAATATAGGAGACTTTACTTTTGTTAACCGAACAGAAAGGTTTTTCATTTAGCAGCTGCTCCGATATTTTATTTCATCGTTCTAAGTGTGGTTTTAATAGCGAAAAGCAACAGATGATACAATCAAAAAACGAGTTTTTGAAGTGTCTGAAACTGAGGTCGATAGCTTCACACCCACTGACGGACGCTACAAAAAAGTGATCTAAGAAAATTCACTATAAAAAATAGTCAATTTTAAAATAGGATCGACAGATTTGCGAGGTTCGGGTTCGGGTATGCGCTTAGTAACAACATCGGTCAAAACATTTTTTTGGATAATGGCATGTAAATAAATAAATAAATAAACATTGTCCACCGAAAGCGACGAAATTAATGTAATGGATGATCGCAAGAATTCTCAGACACAAAAGTATTCCCTGCATGCATCCTTGAAGCCCGTTGACGAATTTTTTTTTAACATCAGGTGGCAATGAGTTGTAGACCGAAACTCCACTGGAGAAAAACGACCGTGATAAAATGTCTCCGTTTGCTTTCCGTTAAACGTCCTTGGGTTCGAGGTAGGGACAAATCGCTCATATAACTAGAGAGATTCTTTGATCAGTAATATTTTATGAATCAGCACACAGGATAAGTAATCCAGGTACGGGAACAAGCCACCACCCACCACTACGTTAGTGTCAGCCGAGGTAGAGTCGTATCGACCCAGTCCACAGACAAATCTAATGAAAGCTTTGAATGCCTTCTCAAGTACCGTTTCCGCTGAGACTTGCAGCCTACTCAGTAGTAGGGAGTACTAGGTGAAATGAGGCATGAGCAAGGGTTTTGGTGTCTGGTTTTCTTTTCTTTTTAGACGAGACATTCGGGTCTTAATTCGTCTACCACTACATTTGTAACCAATAGAAATTGCAACCTGAAAAAATATTTTTTTATCATTCTCGACTAAATATGGCCGATGTAAATTTAGAAAACAGAGTAACATAGGAAATTTATTGGTAAACCACGTATGTGAAACTCTGTAGGTTACGAATGAATTTTGGAAATACTATTAAACTGTATTTAAAACGCACAAATTTTAAAGAGGCCTGGAAATGGACGAAATTTTGATGCGTTTTTAAAAGTGCATCGTAAATGGAGTAAAAAAAACTCATAGTATCAACCCAACCGGTTGATATTGTGAATGCCACTCGACTATTATGGATTTATTAGTCGAGGTTATTGTGAATAACGAAAATAAGTTTCCCTTGTCACCGTGAATGAAATCACCATGGAAACATGAATGAAAGTCATTCAAATATTTGTTTTGATTATCACTCATGGTTTCATATGTAAGCATGAATTATTGAAAAATGTTGTAACACACACAACAAATGGATGAGAATAACTTTTTTAGACTTTCTCTCCATTTTTAATTCGCGATTTGTCGAATTAAAAAAAATTCATTTCAAAGCAAAACATTTTAACATTCAGTCCAAAGCATACTTTTCAATATGGTGTACTTGAGAACGAATCAATGAATCATTTGATGAGTGATTTTTTAAATTTGTTTTCCCTTAAATTCTCTTGTTTTTCCATATTTAGTCGAGAATGATAAAAATTTTTGTACTACATATGTCCAATATAGTGCTTGGTTGGAGAAAATTCCACGGGCCCTGGGACTTTTCTCCAACCTCGCACTATATTTTCCATATGTTATACGAGTTGCATTAATAACTATTATGCAATTTCGTTGCGAATATAGAACTTTTTCGTGCTACTTTTAGTTTTGAAATGGGGCACTTTTGGTAACTAAAAAAGCAGTTGCGAAAATAGTTTTTTAACCCTTCTTTTGAGTGGCAAAAACAGTTTTTTTGCTTCTAATGACCATACGTTTACGGCAACTATGAAAGAAAACTCAAAGCTCTTGCTAGTGTTGTTTGAGTCCGGAAATAGTATTTTATTTGCTTGGGTGGAAAAATCGAGCATTATTGTCGTGTATATATTGTATATAACTAGAAAATTTGAATATTTTTATTCATTAAATATTTCACAAGATGATAGGCAACATGCTTATTTGATTATATAAAAAATGTTCTCCAATTTTGATCTTTCTTCAAAAGTGCCCATAACACAGGCAGCGTTTGCTCGCTGGATGGCGATACTAATTCGTTGTGTAAAAAATTGTTTTGAACGGCGTTCTCCTGTACTGATTCTAACTAGATTCATTAATTTATTAACAAATTGGTGTGCTTCGCTACACCATGGCCCAAGTGTCTCGCATGCAAATGGTACGAAAAGGTAATTTTGTTCGATTATTCTGCGGTAATCGTATCTCTTTTTTGTTGCAGATTGTTCAGCTATTCTACCACCTTTTTTCGATGATTTATGTAAATACGACGGTGCTAAAGTATCAGATACTGTTGTGTCCCATACTAACATTTTTCCAGCATGCCATGGTATTAGCGTTACTTCATCGGGTCGTTTTCCATTTTCTCTGATTAAACCTGGAGGCTCCAGAATTGATGGGATATTAGCTGTGCAAAGTGTTCGGCAAATGATGTTGTTTATTTCGCTGTGACGTGAATGACGGCCTGCGCTTTTATTACACGTTAACCCATGGAGTTCATCTGTATTGACTTGTTTGCCGCATCGGCATTTATGTTGTGTGCAAATATCACATCCTAATCGTAGTGAAACTGAGATTCGAAACGTGTTATTGTCGAGTAACGTGCCGATGCTACGTGATGGTAGTGCCGTTAGCCATGCACCGGATTCTTTAAATGTTGAGGCATGCATACGTGCTTTGTCCAATTCTGAAATCAACATAATTGTTTTTCGGATGCGATCGATAGATATTTGGTCCCAATTTCTTTGAAATTCTTTTCCAGTCGGTAATTCGTTGTTATTGATCGATAACCAGCTTGATAGATTGTCTGTATAGTCTGCAGTGTTTGACTCATCTGTGTAATTTGGTAACATCATTTTGACGAGATCAGACACTGAACTAACAGAGCTCAGGAAAGCTGGCAATGTAATATCGCTGACTTTACGAACACCGATGCCACCGGATCGAATTGGTAACGATGCAATTGTCCATTGGTTTTCGTTTAGATTTGAATTGATCAACTTTTGTAAAATTGACTTGATTTCGTAATCGAATTCTTGTATTTTATACTCTAGTCCTAGTAGCGAATGTGTCCGAAGGATGTAAGTTAATTTTGGTATTGCCAGGCAGTGTTGAAGAAGATAGAAAGCGATGTGATGATTCAATTCAAGCAAACGTTCGAACATTGTTTTCATTTGTTTTAGTTTTTTGTCTAATATCTTTGCTGTTGATGATGGAAATAGGGCTGCTCCTAACAATTCAATATCGGTTTCCATGATTCGTATTGCTGGCGTCAATTTGTTGAATTTTTCAATTACGGAGGCGTCTGGTTTCGAACAAAAATACAACTCGCATTTCGATGCATTTATATGTAAGCCAATGGATTCACATTTGCTGATCAATTTTTCAAAATCAACTAAAATGGTTTCAACTTCTCCACAGAGTGTTCCATCGTCCAAAAACCAAATGTTCAATTCTGATGCCAGGTCCTCAATTATCGGTTGAATGCTTAGACTGAAAGCCATCGGACCACGGGTCTCCTTGTTGGGCTCCGACTTCAGATGAGATCGTTTCGTTTCCGAAAAATAGCAATGTTGGTGCTGAATAACATTGCCATAGAAAACTGTAAGCTGATGGTGTCTTCTCTTTGATTTCCTTGAGCATCTCATCTCTTTCAACAGAATTGAAAGCATTGCTAAAGTCGATTTTTAACATAATTTTGTCGGAATTTCGGTTGTTTCTTAGATATGTTCGGACAGTATGAACAGCTGCCTCGCATCCACCTTTTGTGTTAAATCCTATTTGTGTTGGTCGTAGATAATTTCCAGTCTCATCACCGGTCGATTTAAAAACCAATTTTGCTGCCAATCTTCGAAAAGTAAGACCAACTGCAATTGGTCGAATATCGTTATCCTTTTTCGTTAAGCCGCAAAGATGATAGATAAATGATAGGACAAATTTCAGGCAAGACCTTTCCACATAACATCAAATTACTAATTTTAGTTAATGATTGTAGAACCTTATTTGCTGCATCTCCATTCGTCGTTGATGTTAAGTCTTTTAAATGTTGTGGGCGTAGACCAGCTATTCCGGATGCAGAACCGTTTGCGAATGTATTGATTGATTCCAGAATATCGTTTTGTTCAACTGTAATTATATTTGTTTCATTCGGGGGATCTGGAAACTTCAACGGTCTTGATGGTGATGGATGTTTTTCCTTTAACTTCATAAATGTATTTTCATCTTCTTTCGCCAATGAATCTGTCGAGACTAATAATTTTATAGCTCCGCGAATGTCTCCTTCAGATTCGATTCGATTCTTTTTGATAGGCTTGCCTGTTGATTTTTATTTGTAGATGAAATATTCGTTATTACCAGTTCGTTGATTCTTTTCTTTACTAATCTTGTGAGAGAATCAGATTTTGATTTTTTCTTAGGAATTTGGAAGGCTTTATAACAAAAAGTCAGTAGATCGGACCATGACTGTAAGTCATTATTGGTGACACATTTATCTATTGCCTTTGATAAACTATGTGCTGCTAACGTTCTGGCACCTTTTGGAATTCGCTTCAGGATTTTTATATTTTTCTTATAATTTGCCAAATTCTTTACCAATTTATCAACCTTCATTGTTTCATCTTTTTTATTTGTTGAATTAGGTTTCGATTCTGAATTGACAATGTTTGGATGTTTCTTTGTGCAATGTATTTTTAGACCGATAGGCATTTTGTAAAGTTTGTGTGCAAATTCTACTCCGCAATGTGGACATGGTTGCATGTTTTCATTATTTCGATGTTGTGACCCTGGCAAATTTAAACAGTCGTTACATAGCCATCCTGATGTTGATAAATTATTAACATCGACACTCGTCAATGATATACACGTTCCATGGTACCATTTTTTGCAATTTATACAACTGATCAATTTTTCTTTATCATTCAAATCCGTTCTGTTACATATGCAAATTTCCGTACGTTTTTCATTTTCCACAATAATGAGAAACTCATCTAAATCGTTGTTGGTATTCGATATATGAGCACTATAATTTGAATTCGATTTACATTCTCTTCTCATATGACTTCTATCTCTTAAGTCCATGTTGTATATTTTCTGGAAGTCATTCATGAAATTATTATCATATTTGCAAGTAGATTTATGATCATGTAGAATGTGGATTTTGCATTGAACAAAGGTTTTACTGTGATTAACACAAAATGGACAAGGCCATCTGTTGTAACCTTCAATAATATTTTCATATTCTTTTCTTGTTCTTTCGATTAAATCCTTCAAATTGTTGAGTCCAGAGCTTCCCTCTTTTCCTTGAGATGAAAGTCCCATGTTTTCATTAATAATTCAACCAAAAATTCATAAAAAATAAAGGAAATATTCAGAGCTTTTTTATTTTTAGACTTTTCTTGTTGGCCGCCTTAGATGTAGTTAGGTGGGAAAGTAATGTGAATTTGTTTGGTCTTCCATTTTTAATTATAGTTTAATATTTTTAATATATGTATTAACTTACTTCACAATTAATAGTAGAATACGTTCTACGCTGTGAAAATAATTCATGAGGGATCAATTTTGTGATACGAGCGGAACTCATGAGTGTTTTTTCGAGCAACAAGATTTGGAAACTGTTTTTATCAAGGGTAGAGTTTGCATATCCGAGCTGAAGGCGTGATAAGTTTTACGTGACGCTCCGTGGCCTGACTATGACAAGGCACTTTGTGAAAAACGCCTGTTATAACTTCACTGTTATCGGCAAGTGTCGTCAGCATTTCGTAAGAAATATTGCAAGTAAAGGGTGGTTCACTGAACGGTTTGCTCTAATCGATCATCTCGTAATACTTATCGCAATTGAATAATATTCGTGGTACCCTAGTTTACCGATGTCCGGATTTTCATCGTATATCATCGCTAACAGAATATTTTCGGTGACGGGAATTTTCGCCCAGGGAATTATACCCCAGGCCGAAAAAAATAGGAATTATCATCCAGGGAATTATCGCCCAGACAAAGTTGGAACTATCAGCCGGGGAATTATCGCCCAGGAATTATAACCCGGGATAGCATTTTTCTTATACAAAATAGTATGTTCCTTATACATTTTCCTTGTACAAACTTACCGCTTTAAACTTGCTGGGTGATAATTCCTGGGTGATAATTCCCCGGGTGATAATTCAAATTTTTTCTGGGCGATAATTCCTGGGGGATAATTCCCTGGGTGATAATTCCTATATTTTTCGGTCTGGGGGATAATTCCCTGGGGGATAATTCATGTCGCCGAACTCAACCAAATAATTTCGGTGATGTGATTGTGATGTGACGATCATCACGGGATCGACTGTTTTAAACCATATCAATTATCGTAATTTTCTTCCAAAAACTATTGGTTTTATGGGACAACTCGTTAGATTGCATCGTAATCTCAATATTAATTTTTATTTATACGCTAAAAATGCGACAATTTTCTTCTAAAACTCAATTTAACGTTGAAGACTTTTTACCGACGCCCTCAAAAAGCACTTCTGAAGGCGCCTTCAACGACTAGTCGTCGACTGTTTTGCGATTGTTTGAAGACGGTTTGAAGACGGTTTGAAGGCAGTTTAGAGATGTTTTTGTAGACGGTTTTGAGAGATGCTTTTTGGTAAGTTTCAGCGCTTAATGTAGACATCATATCGAAGGAAAGAAGATTTTAAAATATTAATTATGATTTTCGTCCGATATTTTATGAATCATTAGAATAATCGAAGTTCGCAAAAATCTGAAATCAACAACCATTTATTTTTGTTATTGACACTTTTCTTCTTATTTTTTTATATTTCTGTCCAAATCGGCTATACCACAGTGGAGTTTCCGCTAGCAATAATTTTTACAAAACTTTAGGTGTCTTTTGAACAATTTAATTGTGAGCAGTCTTTTTTTTCGCTTAAATAAAAACATTGCATATTTAATTTGTAGCCCATTTGAGAATCGTTCGTAAGTATACTGTAAACGTCCTTGAATTCCTTAAAAAGGGATAGCTGTTGCGCTGAGAAAAAATAACTAGAATTTAGAAGCAATTAATGAAAACTTCAATTTTTAAATTCGATACCTGAAAATTAAATATCATTCATATGGAAAGGCCCTTTCCCGCAGTCTCCCGTAATGTGGGTGACAGAAATTTTGTGTTACAGCAGTTGTGTGTACTTAGCTTTACCAGCAAACTTACGCTCATGTCATCTCCTTCCATTTTTGTCATTGCTTCCTGATTGTCCCGGTGCCAGTTTTCGGTCCAGTTGTACTAGAGTTGTCGATTTTCTCCGAGATGTGACATAGACAAAGCTCATTAAAGTGTAGTAAACAAATAAATCAATGCACAGATTTTTGAAGAAGTTTTTCTATAGATCGCACAATACCATTGTGTCTTCCCGTATTTTTAACTTCTCCATCGCAACAAACTCCTGCCAAGTCCATTAAATCGAGGTTTTTTCATCAAAGAAATCCAGGAGGTACTGCGCAGTTAACTGTGCTGTTTTTTTGTTCCTCTAGCCGGGTCTGTTGCGTCGACAATGAAGCCCAAAAATAGAGAATCTGGCTGCCGTAATATTGAAATATCTTTTTCTTTGACGCAGTCTCCCATCTGACGTATGAGTTTGCACGTTTATCTCGTCGGTGCGACCATCAAACGAAAAGGCTATAACGCTTCCAGGAGATCGTCTTTTTTCCAGCAACTTAACACGATTTGCACAGCGTTCTCTTTCGATTTTATTTTTGTCGATGACAACAGGCGTTCCTCCTTCCCTGACGTCAAAGTCTTTTAAAGCCGCCGAAACTATCGCTGCTGCTACCCTGCTGGATACACCGTATCGGCCACATTCAATCGCCACATTTGGCATCGGTCTATAGTGGCTGTAATGGTTACGTGGTAGTTCCCCGCGAAAGCTTTCCATCGAGCTCATTGCTTGAATGTGTTCACTCGAAGATTCCTCAGCAGTATTAGTCAACGCTTCAAATGACGTAGTAGGAAACCATGATGCTTGCGGCATTGACTCTGTGTAATCTGTCAGCCTTAATTTGGGCTCGTTACGTTGGTCAGCAATTAATTCATCATATCTTTTTGGAATTTTATCAGCATCGATGCAATTGCAGCTGCCTCTTTGCAAGTCATCGTGCTATGTCAAATAATGAATCATTTATAAACGTTTTTGAACTGGCGCGATTCTTGTTTTTCTTGTACTTTCGGTATTCACCAACAAGTCTTCTCACTTTCATTTTTATTCCATTTTCTGACAAAATCGGGATCGAAGTTTTTTCCAAATTGTTTGAAGTTCATTTGTAATAATGGGTATGACAAATTCTAACGGTTCACTTTGGCTTTCATCTGCGAACATGTCATCGCATGCTTGGCTTAACCGCATTAAAACGTTCATTTTCTTCTCTTCGTTGAAAACGTGTAAATTTATAACAAATAAACTGTCAGGGAACAGTCAACAACCTTTATTGTACAAGGACAAGGATGGGTTGGTCTTAGCAGATGAGGAAAGGTGCATCAGACGATGGGCGGGTACTTTAAGGAACTGCTGACCCCGAACAGACCACCGAACCGAAACGACACCAACAACAACTTACCATTTCAGACCGCGCAGCCACATATTGCAGAACCAACGCTCCAGGAAGTAGAGCATGAAATTTTAAAGCTCAAAAATTTCAAAGCCCCAGGAACCGACAACATACCTGGAGAACTTTTCAAGCACGGTGGTAACGCATTATGCATGGAGATGCACGAGTTCATCAAGCGCATCTGGAATGTCGAGGAGTTGCCGGGAGAGTGGAAGACTAGCATCATCTGCCCTTTGTACAAGCTACAAGAAAGGCGACAAATTGGAGTGTGGCAACTATCGAGGAATTTCGCTTTTGAATATCGCCTACAAGATATTTGCGAATATTCTATACAAACGCCTTCTTCCATACATGGAATCTACTGTTGGTGAATATCAAGGTGGTTTTCGTGTAGGACCAGCTGTTTAGCATTAGACAGATCTTGGAGAAGTGTAACGAGTACAACGTGGAAATACACCAATTGTTCGTAGACTTCAAGGCAGCATACGACAGTGTCAACAGGAGGAAGTTATGGAGAGTGATGGAGGAATTAGGGGTTCCCAAAAAACTAATCTCGCTAACAAAGTTGACAATGGATGGAGCTAACAGCCGAGTAAGAATCCAAAGAAAATTGTCAGACGCTTTCGACATTTAGGAAGGACTACGTCAAGGTGATCCGCTCGCGACTTTGCTTTTTAATTTGACCCTTGAAGCAGCAGTAAGAACCATGGACATCGACACCAGCAGCACCATTTTCACCAAAACCAGTCAATTGCTGGGCTTCGCTGATGACTTGGATATCATGGGCCGAAACATGGAAGCTGTTAAGGAAAAGTTCACGGCTTTGGACAGAAAAGGTATCGACCTCGGGTTAAAG
The DNA here is from genome assembly GCA_029228625.1 of Pseudolycoriella hygida. Classification (NCBI taxonomy): domain Eukaryota; kingdom Metazoa; phylum Arthropoda; class Insecta; order Diptera; family Sciaridae; genus Pseudolycoriella; species Pseudolycoriella hygida. The sequence goes on from CM055406.1 coordinate 89,835,750, forward strand.
GTGAATGACACAAATACCGAATACATGATTGTCTCCCCATCGAATCGACAACACGACCAAAGCGTAACAATTGACACACACACATTTAAGGTGGTAGACAAGTTCGTATATCTTGGATCTCTGCTTAATTCTGACAACGTAATCATGGACGAAATCAAAAGACGAATAACTCTTGGCAACCGGAGTTATTACAGCCTGATAAAAATTTTAAAGTCCAAATCAGGTCTCTCTCAAAAATTTCATTTTGTTAATTTTCTAAACGGACAACCTATTTTTAAGTGCAAACCAGGGCTAACTGACTGAGAATCAATTAGAAAATGATGTAATATACTTCAGGTTTTCATTATTTATATTTTCTGAAGTAATAAACTTGTAGTCACCTCACTGAAATAGTCGCCAAAATTTAAATTTTTAATCAAATATCTCATGTGGGTTAGGGACCTTTCATAAAGGATGTCACGCCGAGTGGGGGAGGGGGGGGGGTCTAGGACATCCGTGACAGAGCGTGACGGGGGGAGGGATGGTTCAAGAGCTGCGTGACGTTACGCTTACTACAACAAAAGTAGTTGCGCCCGTACGTCATAAGCTTCGAACGCCGAATTCGGGTCGGGTGAGGCGCAACAGTGAAAGGAGTCACTTAATCATACAATCAAGCGTAGGGTTTACGCTAGACCCGTACGATTCGTGTCAAAAGAACAGTGATTGCAAAATCATGATCGAAAGACCCAATCTCTCAAATTCAATACGACGGATATCAAGGTTGGTTTAGATTTGGCCGAAAAATAGGGGCACAGACGAACAGTGTGAAGAACATTTTTTGCAGATTTCGTTTTTTAGAACCCAATGTTACAAACGTAGTGACAAACACTGTAGACACTTACTTCATATGGGTCTAAAAAACAGCTATGTAGCTCAGTCGGGAGAACAACAACTGACCCACACAACTGTGAAACTCTGTTACCGTAAGGTACGGCGAATTTTCGAAAATGGTTCTATTCTGTTAACTTTTGTTCTTCTGTCATGCAACGTACTTTAACATACTCGTTAACACTTAGTGCTAATACTTCTTGAAATTTGAGTGTCATGCTAATTGGTAAGTTGGCCCCTTAGCGTTGGACAAGTATGTGGCTTTAAGAAAAAAATAATTTTTAAATATTTCAGACGACTGTATGAGGTTTCGATTTGAAGAACACCTTCAAATGACGGGAAAATATGATTTTTCGCCTGTGTGATGTTCAAAAGTGTTCGGATACAAAAAACTAAAAACGCAGAAACGTTTTTCTACTCGACCCACATCCAAAAACCAAGGTGTTGTATAAAGTAGTTAAATTCGACCTACCCTATTACGTACGCAACTTTTTTATATGTCATTTATCTCTCTATTCGGTGTTTCAGTGGAACGAGGGCTACACAAATTATTAGAATTTAGGCCTTAGTATAGATAGTTTTTTTTAAGTTTATCGAAATAAACAACGCACGAAGTTTGAACTTTGTGTCACAGTGTGATTTTAAGGAGATGAAACGAAGTTTTATGGTCATGCTAAAATAAATATGAGTTTGGCCATGCCTGTATCACCAAATTCTAAATTTTCGGTTTTGTGTAAGTTAGATGATACTGAAGTTTAATTCTCTTTTCCTCCCATCAAACTCGGAAAGGAACTGAGCTCATGTTTACAAACAGCATACTTCTATCATCATGATTAGCGAATCAAATAAATAAAATGGAGAAGATTAAAATGCTCAGTTCAGCACATTCCCCTCTTTTAAAAATTGTTACCTTTCCAAGTAGTATCAAATATCAACATTCTGGAATGGTTGTACCGTCAATTTTTTTCATACTACACGTGTAATGTATGTATGTATGTACAAACGCATTCAAAATTTATGTACAACGACAAATAATAGGGTCTTCTAAGCTGCTTGGGGAATATTTTAGTTTATTATTGAAGGAAATTTGATTAAAGTTTGGCGATGTTTTCAAATGTATCGTGACTGCAACAATGTTTCTAATTGTTACAAACATAACATACATAAATCGTTGAAATAATTATTTATGTATTCAAATGCCGCATGGCACATAGAAGTAGTTCAGCCTCTGCTGTAATTGTTATGGCAAGTTGTTGTATAGTGAAATAACACATTAAAGACTTTCTTTTTCTTACATCCATATCAAAGAACTTCCGAGTAACTTTGATTCTACATTCAAAACTTTTGTTTAATTGGAAAGACGATACAAATTAATTAAGCAGAGTATACCGATCTCTCCACTGAATAACTTTATGATCTCATTATACGTGTTCTGGGACTGTTCCTTTGTTTAACTTACAAAGTTTTTTAGGTGTGGCGGAACATAGCAGTCCCAATTCATGGGATCACCTGCGACATTCACCATGTTCCGATTGTATTTCTTCTTCCTTGGAACTAACTATTGAGAGTATTATGTGGTGTTGATGGTAGAGAATCTTGAAAACATAATGTGTGCTTTGCTTGTAGGCTAATTTGATCATAGATGAAATTAGCCTTCGTTTGCCTAACGTTTAGTATACTTTATGAATTTAATTTGCTGCATTACATAATAAGTTGAGAAAATGTGCTCAATTTCAACAAAAAAGTGAAATAAACGTTTGCACAAACATATTAAAATTGCAACCGTCCCAACTATAGTAAAATCGGTCAAATTTTCAAAATGTCTGGCAGTTTTTTTTATGGGGGTTACCTGTTTAAAAACAGTTGCAAAGACTTATTTTAAAAATACAATGCGTCCAGGGCGCAATGTAATTTTGAAAAAAGTCTCACAGAAAAGTGAGAGTCGACACATTTTTGTGTTTTTTGGTTTACTGACTTTATTGATTTTTTAATATGAATAAAATACATTTTACATAAAATTCACAAATTCAAAAACAAAACAAAGCGGCGGCTCAAAAAAACTTTTGATATGTGTAGAGGAAGTTGAGATGATCGCTTTCGACCATGGGAGTAGTGGCCGCCACGCTTGGGTTTGGCGGCGGCTCAAAAAAAAATTTTAATATGTTGTAGAGGAAGTTGTGGGGATCATTTCCGTCCATGGAAGCAGAAGTGGCAGAGTTTTGGTTTGGCGGCGGCGGCGTCTTGAAAAAAATTGTGTGTACAATTCGTCAAAAACAATTTTTCTACTTCCAAAAAAACTGATATCACAACAAAAAGCCCATTTTAAAAGGGGAAATTCCTATTGTGCTGTATTTGTATTAATTAAATCTATATTTAAATCGTTATAATATTTATTGAACTCCATGTTATTTTATAATGAAGGTTGCTTAACGTGTTCACTGTATGAAGTACTTATAAAGAATGAGACAATCTATCAGACGGATGTTCCGTGTGACAGCTTGTGAGTTCGGTTTAGTACATTACGTAATTGAGTGTCGTCAATTATTTTCGTTGCTTATTACATTTTGCGCGCGAATTATAAATTTGTTTTTGTCACTACAGTCCCCGCCTTTTTTAAAATGGGAAAGTCCCCGCCCCTTCTTCCGAAACAACTGATATCAATTTGGGTGACACTTAAAGTTTCGCAACACAAAAAATTCTTTTGAAATATTTTCACATTCGATTAAAAAAATGCGTCACAAATCTGCCGTGTCAACCACAAACGCCGTATCTCATAGTTTCTTTGAATTGAGAAAATGACAAAAAAAATCACATGGCGTCTATGCTGCCGTGCAAATCATAAAAACCTTGCGATGAAAGAGAGAAAAGATTTTTTATGGATTTTTCATTCGAAATCTTTTCTCTCTTTCTACAACCTTCCAGCGGTCGTTGTTTTTTCACATTAAACTTTTTAGAAGTCAAGTGTTTGCATGATTACATGGTCTGAGTTTTTATTTCTTTACTAAATATTTTATAGAGCAGATCGAGACCTGAGTCGCACAACTAAGACTGATGGTGGAGACTGTCTAGTTGCGGTGAAGTCTAAATACTTCTCTTGTAGACTGAGTGATTGGGAAGTCTCTGACCAAGATGTGTGGGTATCGATCGAAAAGTACATATGATGGTGGGAGGTTGATAGTTAACCTGAAACGTGGAAATTTTACTTTAATTTTCGATCACATATACAAGTAACAGAAGGTCACAGGTTGAGAATTTTTATTTTGAATTATTTTGTCATTGTAATGACGCTCAGATTGAACTCAACTAGAACGGTTGTGTTCTTGAACATATTAGAAGCATCAACATTTCGGCATCCAGTGCCAATCATCAGTCAAGTCATGCACCTTGATATGCTGATATGGGGTGAAGTACCGACTATTTGATGTTCTATATGAACAATCTACGGTTAAACTAGGACTAGTGAATTATATCTGAGAATGAATGTATAACTACATCTAACGTCAAAACTCCAAAGTTAATCCTAACTCAAGCACTGAAACTCTTGCTGTGTCATAGCCGATTAGTGGCGGAACCACTATTTTTTGTTATGAGGAATAGCACGTTATTTTTTTTACAATGCTGTACTTACATTGCATGGAACTACATATATGATGTTAGGAACCATATGGGTTTTGATGAACATACTTATTTTAGATGTTCTGATGAAATTTATTATCATCTTATCAAATTGTTTTTGAGAATATCTTATATATTACTCGAGCTTTGCTTGATCGTGGAACAATTAAACTGAAACGTGGAAATTTTACTTTAATTTTCGATCACATATACAAGTAACAGAAGGTCACAGGTTGAGAATTTTTATTTTGAATTATTTTGTCATTGGTAGGTTGGTGGGCGCAAGGGTATCCGTGCAGGTTGCGTCCCATGTCAAACTGCTGCCTCTTACCCACGGAATCAGCGTCATTCCGTCAACTCTTTTGCCGTCTTCCCTTGACAGTCTTACTAGCTCCAATAAAGCTGTAACATCCACCTGAAACTAGTGCCCTTTTTATTATGTTATTGATTTCCGCATGTCATGCGTGACGACCAGCACTTTTCCGACATTTCAAGCCGTGACGACATTTATTGTCAACGCGCGATCCAAAAAAACAAGTATTAGACGCACACATGTCGGCTCCCAGCCGTTGACCAATGGCTATCCGAAAGGAGTTATTGTCCAAAAGAGTGCCCATTGTTTTCGAGAGAAGTGCATGTAACCAAGCACCTGACTCGGGTTTGCGGATAGCTAAAAACCTTGCTATATCCTCTTCGTTATCAAATTTTAAACTGTTTAACAAGTTGGTAGTCGCGATTTTATTCCAATGTTTCTGAAGTGATGGAGCTTCTGGTTGCACTGAATCCGGATGTAAATAATTCCACATTTTTAAGCTGTCATGATATTCAGCAATTTCCTCAGTTTGCAGCGAAGGTTGATTTAACATGGTACTAACAAGTGAAGAAACTGCGTTCACTGACGACAGAAAAGCGGGCAACGCTATATACCGGACTCTGCGAACTCCAATGCTACCCAGGTTGACCGGAAGTGATGCTAAGGCCCAAGTGTTTTCACTCAAAACGGAATTTGTGAAAGATTCTAACGTGAGTTTTATTTGAGAGAAATAAAGCAGCTCCAAGTGCAATGTGAGGACAAATATGTGAAGAATATCGAAGAAAAACTGTCATTCAATACTAAATGTTTCTTCTCGTATACTAAATCACAGAGAGCTTCCAATTCGCTGTCAAATGTAGTCCATAACGGAAATGTCAGTTCGAATGATAGGCAGTCAGTCTTTTATCTGATTATTTTGCGTCGGTGTACCAAGGACCGGATCGAAAAATAGTGTGCGGTAATAAAAGTTTACCCGACTTTAACATATCTCCAATAGAAGTAGACAAAGTAAAACTGATTCTATTGAAGTTAAACCAGTACAAAGCAACTAGCCCAGATGACATATGACATACCAGCTATCTTCTACAAGAATCTATCGGAATCGATCAGTGTACCATTATCAATTCTGTTTAATAAATCCATAAGTGAAGGTAAATTTCCTAATTTGTGGAAGACTAGTTGAACGGTGTTCTGCAGTAACTGAGTGTTTTCATTGTGGTAACAATAGAATGACAAAGATGGTGCAGAACATCGTTCAGTTACGTTTTACCAACGTTTAAAAGCGGTGACCGTTCCAAAGTAGAAAATTATCGACCGATAAGTATCTTATCGTATCCAGGGGCGTGACAGTCTTTTGTTTTGATATTTGCAAGCAATACTCGATGTGAAGTTAGCTGCAGTTGCAACCGTAACTAACTTCATTGCAACAAAATCAGCTGATTGCATTCATAAATTTACCAAAATCAGCTGACTTCATTGGAAAGTTAAAAAATCAGCTGATTTTTTTTTTGCAACTGCAGCTAACTTCACGTTGAATATTAGTTACAAAGATTGAAACAAAAGACTGTCACGCACCTGGCACAATCTCAATATTTGAACGAATAATGTTCCACCGTCTCTATGAACATGTCAAAGCCCACATAAATGATTCCCAACATGGGTTCGTCCCTGACAAATCAGTTCATATCAGAATACGCAAATTTTATCGTTGAGTCGATCTCAAATGGTAGACAAGTGGACACTATTTTTACAGACTTCTCGAAAGCTTTCGACAAAGTTTCTTATAATCTACTTATACAAGACTTAGAAGCTGTTGGGGTGAAAGGTGTTTACAAAGATTGGTTTCATATGTATCTAACTGACAGAATTCAATTTGTCATGCTCGGTAGCACAAAGTCCAAAGGCATTAAACCCTCGTCAGGTATTCCACAAGGATTAATTCTTGGTCCATTGTTATTTTTGATATTTATAAACGGTCTAGCAACAATTTTTATATCGTCGGGCTCGAGCCCCCCACCGAATTGATAAAATTATATGAAATTTTGAGAAAATTCTCTTTATTTCGCGCGTTTCACATTAATACAATCGTATTTTTGGTATAGGGTTTTCGTTAAACAGGGTCGCCGATAGAAGGTGTTTTGTGTTTGACCGGCATCAAATAAATAAATAAATATTTTGCCAAAACGTAGACAAAACGAATTAATTTTTCCGTTTTTTAATATCATCGCCTACGCCAACATTTAAAATGAGTGAGTTCGATGTTTAAACTAGACTTGACTTACGGCTTTTTAAAGAAAATGACCGAAATTCTTTATAACGCATTTATCGCAATTTTGAATATTATTATTTTAATTATGGGTATTGCTTTAATTATCGATCATGTATAGAGCTGTAACAGAAAAAACTACAGAATTTTTTATTTTTGTCATTGTAATGACGCTCAGATTAAACTCAACTCCAACAGTTGTGTTTGTAAACATATTAGGAGCATCAACATTTCGGCATCTAGTGCCAATCATCAGTCAAGTCATGCAACTTGATATGCTGATAATTTGATGCTCATATGAACAATCTGCCGAAAACCCGGGGTTAGTGAATAATAACTGAGGATGAGGAATAACTCCATCTATGTCAAAACTCCAAAAGTTAATCCTTAACTCAAATTCGAAAATCTTATCTGTGTCATAGCTGATTAGTCTCTTATTATTGTTGTTATCAAGGCAAGATTTTTTATAATGCTGTGCTCGCATTACACGGAACTACATATATAATGTTAGAAACCATATGGATGTTCTTGAAGAATTTATTATCATCGTGATTAATTTTGAATATATTTGAGAGATGCACTAGATGCCGAAATGTTGATGCTTCTAATATGTTCACAAACACAACTGCTCTAGTTGAGTTTAATCTGAGCGTCATTACAATGACAAAACAATCCAAAAATAAAAAATTCTGTAGTTTTTTCTGTTACAGCTCTATACATGATCGATAATTAAAGTAATACCCAACATTACAATCTGATAGTCCACGATCAAGTAAAAATTCTGAGAGATTTTCTCTCAAATATCTTCAAAAATATTATTACTAATTATAAACGTCTAATGTCCGTCTGTTTATCTATGTGTCTATTTATGTGTCTATTTATTTATAAGTCTGTCTGTCACGATCCCGTTATTTTTGCGTTTAATTGCGTTTACACTGGCGAAGAAAAAAAAAATACTTTTTGATATGTTGTTGGGGATGGTGCAAAACGTCGAGAAAACATGTTCCGGGGTGGGATATTGTTCTGAAATAAGGGAGTTATGGGTCAAGAAAAGGTCGAAATTGAAAATCGTCCAAAAGTCAGTCAAGATGTCGTCTTAGAGATTTGGTCGGAGAAGACAAGTCTTAGAGTTTCTGATGGCCTACAACTTTGATCTGACTTCATGCGGAGGAGCTAGGCAGCAAAAACTGTTAAAATTTTGGGGTTTCCTCACTTTGTTGTTAGGGAACTTTTGTTGTTGGACAAAGTAGAGATAACTTTTGAAAGTCAATCGATAGTGGAGGCTTGGGGCAACAAATTTGCTGAACAATGTTGGGTGAAAAAGTTTCATACTACCGAGCTATAGGTCGTTCTTTGACGATTTTGTCCAGAGCTGGAGCACTTATTAACCAATATCTCGGCCGGTAGTTGTCGGAATGAGGCCATTGAGGTGTCAAATGAAAGGTTTCGACAGTGTGAAGGTAACGGAATTGGGTTGAAGGAAATCGGTTGAGCGGTTCGGTGTCCAGGGTCCAGTGGCGCCGACTTTTGTTTTGGTCGTATGGGGCAAAGTCATATGTCGAGCTATATTTGAAACCTAAAGTCGTTATATATAATGCTGTCTATGGCGAAAACTTTTCAATTAGAATAACACACCGTTAAGCATTGAGTACTACTTCCGCGAATAACAATACGTAACACCCACCAACAATATGATTATGCTCACACAAAAAACATGTCATGCAAGTTAGTCGCGAGCGAAATGAAAGGATGCTCCACAGCTATACATATTGAATATCGGATGGCCAGAGATATCCCAAGATTAAAAGATTCCCCAAAATATCGAGTGACTGTAGATATCCTAAGATAAAAGATTTCTCAAAAGTTATCACAAGACTGGAAATTTCTCAAAAATATCACAAGAAATTTTCTCAAGTGTTAGCGAAGCGTTAGCGGGACGATTCCTTTAAGGTAGACACACCATCAATAAGTTAGCACATTCATTTAAAGTTAGCGCTTCGAGAGAAATCTTGGGAAAACTCTTGGGCTAACTTAGCCTTCATAAGAAATAAACGAATTTTCGACCTCTGTTTCGAAGTATGTTAGAAGTACGCTTTCACCTGTCACCTCTCCTCCATAAACGTATACTACACGTTGATGATAATTTTCTGTTAGTAAGGACAATTTTTTGATCGATCAAAATAATTCCAAGAACACGTTCGGTGGATAGAAAAAAGAAAGTAGTTGTTGTTGAAAATTGTCAAGATCTAAAATCGTGCTTCCGAGCCGAAACACTGAACCTCAAATTTTTTGACATAGCAACCGAACACTTTTCTTGAACAATAACCGTAATCCCAACCCCGAACCGTTTCTTCATTTTTCTTTTTGAAAGCCCGAACCAAAAATCGAACCGTTTTTGCAAAGGTTCGGAATACAAACTCACCTAATGTTTGGATTATTAGAATTGTCGAAATTTTATCGGATTTTTTAAGCAATCGCTTCAGTTGATTGTTTTGTCTTTTCCAATATTCAATCATTTTTCGTTTCTTGGCCAATTCCGGTTTTCCGCTTCACTTTTTTCACCAAATCCCATTTTCGTCTGATTTTTTTTAAACATTTTTACTTATTCGATATCTCCTATCTATCAGGATTCAATTCATTTCTTGTTTTTCGGCCATTTGGTATTTATCCCGAACAATTTTTTTTTTTTCGTTTTGAAAGTTATTTCACATTTTCCCAATTTCAGCTGATTACTCAATTCCTAGTCGTTTCATGACTTTAATTCACTTCTCATTTTCAAGTAACTTCCGATTTTCAACTGATTTCCCACTTTCTCAATTTCAATTCATTTCATGATATACTATCCGCTATTTCGCGAAATATGTTGTTCCAATAAAAGTCCAATATTACTACCGATATTAAGTTATTATTTCTAGACTCTATATCATTGATTAGTTTTCAATCGATTCAATGGCAGCTTGGCGATAAGATCTTAGATGGACCGATTGTTTATTTCTGATCATACGCTACGACATATTTTGCCAAATATATTCACTAGGTAGAATTGATGTAATTAGTAGATAAATTTAACAGTGTAATCAGGCGCCGCAGGCGAAATTTTTCAGAAACAGCCAAGGGTTCGTAAAGCTCATTATTGCCGGGTTTATGAAGTCGTTCAAGCTTTATGTGAGTTTTTATACTATTCTGCTCGTATGGGGCGACGCGTGGAATACAGGGAAAGTGGAATACGGGGAACTTGGAATACGGCGAAAGTTGAATACGGGGAATGTTGAATACGGTGAACTTTGCATACGGTGAACGTGGAATACGGGGGAAGTGGAATACTGTGGAAGTGGAAAACGGTGAACGTAGAATACGGGGGAAGTGGAATACGGGTGAAGTGGAATACGGGGGAAGTGGAATACGGGGGAGTGGAATACGGGGAAATAGAATTCGGGGAAAGTTGAATACGGCGAACTTGGAATACGGGGAACTTGGAATGCGGTGAACGTTGAATACGGGATAAGTGGAATACGGGGGAAGTGGAAAACGGTGAACGTTGCATACATTCCACGGAGGAAGTGGAATACGGGGGAAGTGGTATAAGGGGAACTTGGAATACGGGGAAAGTTGAATATGGTGAACTTTGCATACGGTGAACGTGGAATACGGCTGAAGTGGAATACGGTGGAAGTGGAAAGCGGTGAACGTTGAATACGGGGGAAGTCGAATACGGTGGAAGTGGAAAACGGTGAACGCGTAATATGGGGGAAGTGGAATATGGGGGAAGTGGAATATGGGGGAAGTGGAATATAGGGGAAGTGGAATACGGGGAAGTGGAATACGGGGGAGTGGAATACGAGGAAATAGAATTCGGGGAAAGTTGAATACGGCGAACTTGGAATACGGGGAACTTGGAATGCGGTGAACGTTGAATACTGGGTAAGTGGAATACGGTGGAAGTGGAATACGGGGAACGTTGCATACGTTCCACGAAGGAAGTGGAGTACGGGGGAAGTGGTATAAGGGGGAAGTGGAGTAATTTTGCGGCAAAGAAAGTATTTTGATTTATAGTACCTTTCTCGCCCACTTCGATTTTAGTATTATTAGCGGTAATATCAACGAAGTGATATAATGACATGAAAAATTACGTATCATTATTTAAAACGAAAAAAAATATGTTTTGGCTCTCTGAATAGACAACACACGAAAATGATAAAGCCTGCGTAGCCCCTAGGGGCGGGGGTTCGACTAGTTATTATTAGCAGGCCACCACAAATGTCAAAATAAACTTGCATCCCTTTTTTTCATTAGATTCAAGAATTACGAAAAATTAGATGCAGATTTCACACGCAAAAATTTGGCTACCCGTACTCCATACATCGCATCAAGCTAAATTTCTCGTGTGTGAAATCTGAAAACACAGAAAAATTATTACGGTTATTACTTATAAAAATTGTATCTACCGGTAAACTGTAAATGTCTTTACCGGTAAATTTTTTACCGGTTTCATTTCCTACTTTCAGCATTTTTCAGCTTTACTTGGAACAAAAACCAAAGATATAACAGAGTATGTGAAGATGACGCTAAGATAGAGAAGCAAAATCCGAGTAAAGAACTGAGAACAGAAGCATTTTGCTCGCTTTTCTTCTATTTCGACTGAATACTCCCTCTCCTGCGGCCAACAAAAATTCTAAAGATTTTTTGGAGTATTACACTCAAATCTTCCACACTACATCCCCTCCAAACTGTAATGTCAGCCACGGAAGACAGTCCCATACAAAAGTAACGTGCCCAATCAGCTTCATTTTTGAGACCAAATTGTTTCACGACGTGAGAACACTAACATGAGATCTTATATTTTGATAGTTCAAACCATTGTTCTCCATGAACACCTTAGAAGATAAATCCTTCACGTGTTTTCACCGAACAAAATCCGCTTGTCCGTTTTTAGTCACAGATGGGGCTCGACGCTTTCAACGAAAATAATGGCCTGGGACCAGTACTGTGCCTCTTCTTAAATCTAAATGGGTAGGGATCAACACTATTGCGTTTGTCCAAAAATGAAACCTTGTTTTTTCGCCAGAATCTCAAATAGCTTTGACAAAGATGAGAGAATACTAATTGGGCACAAAATTTTTCAACCCAGTTCTCGACTTCTTATAGCAGGGGAGAACCTTCAACAACTTCCAAATAAGTGGGAACGTCGAAGATGTAAAGGCAAAGTCTACATAGTAGGAGAACACTGGGACAATAAACGGCAGAAATATTGCGAAAAGAAAGTAGTTTAATATTCTAAGTTTATTTACACAACGCGACGCCGCACAACACCGAAAATCAAAACGAACCGTTGAAGACATTTAAGAATATCAGGAAAAACAAAATTCATAACTATCTTCCCACCTCCACGGTATCCTGATTCGTCAATTTTGATAAATTATCTCACCACCACCGGAAATGCTTCTTAATTGGTCAAAAGAAGGACTGACGATGAAATATTTAAACCTTGTCTAACCTTCAAATGTTTTTGATGAGCCTTACTTAACGCCTCTGCAATACCCATTCTTTCCCATAGTAATTAGAATAATATGCAATAACTTTACTTAATGAATCATTCAATTAACCTGCGTTAATTGTGATTTGGTCTTTCTGTAAACTCGGTTTGTTTTCTCGTTGGGTGATTCAGATTTGCACAATATTTATTTATCGTTCAGTGAGAATGAAATACGAAATATGAACGAACATCAACAACCATTTCGCTCCCTAAATATTGCGAGAATATTAAACTGCAATCAAGGGATACAATTTTAACAATCTGTTAAAATTAAACCACATAAAGCAATTAAAATTGAATTTAATATTTTCAAAATTTATTAACATAAATCCTCCTCACACATACTTTCAATACGTTTAACTTTAATACCTAACCGTTTCGAATTTTGAAATTTTTGAAATGCTAAATAGATTATTAATTTTTTTTTCTCTCTCAATTCTTTTTAGCTGAATTCGTTGCGGAAAATGGTTTACCACGGCGATTACGAACCGCATATACAAATACTCAGTTGCTTGAATTGGAAAAGGAATTCCATTTTAATAAATATTTATGCCGACCCAGACGTATTGAAATAGCAGCTAGTCTAGATTTAACTGAAAGACAGGTATGTTTCGTTCACTTTTTATTCCCTAATAAATATAAAACAAAAGACGGCTCGGCATTCATTCTTGCTCTGTTTCCGTATTTTGATTTCAGTTTCTTTCTTTTCGAAGTAGTCTTTCTCCGAGTCAACCACTTCAATTACTTGTACTGAAAGGCAAAAAAACTGAGAGCGAAATTTGAATTGGTAGATTTGCTAAACTTGTTATTAAACTGAAACGTGGAAATTATCTTTAATTTTCGATCACATAGACAAGTGGTGGCAGGACATTTCTCCGCCGCAAATAACGCCCGGGGCGTTAATAACACCGCTACTAACGCCCGGGGTGTTATTAACGCCCGGGGTGTTATTAACGCCCGCACTCCGGGCGCTAATAACGCCCGGGGCGTTATTAACGCCGGCACGCCGGGCGCTAATAACGCCCGGGGTGTTATTAACGCCCGCACGCCGGGCGTTAATAACGCCCAGCTGAATAATTGCATAAACGCTACAAAATGGAACTTTAATAAATAACTTTATCACATCGGGGCCTATAACATACCCATTATAGCCCTGAAAGCAGGACTATAATCGGCATATTATAGTCGAGTTTCATATGTTGAATAAGGACTATAACGTAATCATTACATGCAAATCAAATGTTTCTTATGTCGATGGAAAATAGCAAAACAAACTCACATCGCCTTTTTTCAAAGCATGCTCAACTTCACAAACGTTTATTTGTTGTTTAAAACATTTTATTGTGTTGAATTAGGATTTGAAGACGAATTAAAACAAAATTTTAATCAAAACGAGTTTTGTTTACTTTTTTTTGGAGGAATCGATTGACCGTACGATTTGATGACAACTGTTTACTAGATTGAAACGATTGCCTTTGCAACGATTTCAATGTACAGTGTATTTTCATGTTCTGTGCAAAATTGTCAGTTATAGGCCCCGATGTGATAAAATATCGTATAGCACAAGGGGTATATCTTGCAATTATAGTCTCGGTGGGTAAAATTTCTCGGGGCTGACGCCCCTCGAACTTTTACCAACCTCGACTATAATTACGCGATTATACCCCTTGTGTTATAATATACTATTACTTATAGAGCATGTAACTAGAAGAAGTTGACTAAGGGGAAAATTTTCCTTATACAGAACGTCAATAGAAGGAGTTGAATAGAGGAAAATTTTAAAATGCGGTGAAGGTTTATTTTCCCACTTTTTGTGTAATAAATTTTCTAAAAATGTTGATAGTTACAGCCTTATCCTTTTAGAGGTGTACAACGTGATGCAGTTTCAAAGGCCGAAAATTTCAACTAGAAAATGGTGACTGTTGGTGTCTTTCCAAAAAGTGGAAAATAAACCTTGGCCGCACTTTATTTATACAGAATGTCACTAGAAAGAGTTGACTAAGGGGAAAATTTTCCTTATACAGAATGTAACTAGAAGCAGTTGACTACAGGAAAATCTTCCTTATACAGAATGTCACTAGAAGGAGTTGAGTAAGAGGAACATTTTCCTTATACAGAATGTTACTAGAAAGAGTTGACTAAGGGGAAAGTACAGAACGTCACTGGAAGTGATTGATTAGGAGAATCATACAGAATTCCACTAGATGGAAGAGTTTCTTTCAATGCTCTTTTATTTTTAAAAAAGTTGTCAATAAGAAATCAAAAAATTACATGAAAACTTTAGGAAAGTCATTGAGCACTACGATTTTGAAATTTAAAAATTTGAGTAAAAGGGATGAATAAAAACAATACAAGACGAGATGTGTACATTGAAATGTCCTAAGCTTCTGAATTTAAATAACTTCCAATTTATTCTTGGAGCTCAATAGTGACCGTGTACCGAACTATATAGCTGGGCGTTATTAACACCCGGCGTGCGGGCGTTAATAACACCCCGGGCGTTATTAGCGCCCGGAATGCGGGCGTTATTAACACCCCGGGCGTTATTAGCGCCCGGAGTGCGGGCGTTAATAACACCCCGGGCGGTATTAGCGCCCGGAGTGCGGGCGTTAATACCACCCCGGGCGTTATTAGCGCCCGGAGTGCGGGCGTTAATAACACCCCGGGCGTTATTAGCGCCCGGAGTGCGGGCGTTATTAACGCCCGGGCGGGCGTTATTAGCGCCCCGGGCGTTATTTGCGGCGGAGAAATGTCACGTCACCTAGACAAGTAACAGAAAAAAAAAAAAAATTGTAAATTGTGTAAATTGACCTGGCCCACCTAAAGTGTGGTACCTGTTTTATTATTACTGTTTATTGTAATTTATTGTGCAATAAAATGGAATCGTGATTGGGAAAAAAAAAAAAAAAAAAGTAACAGAAGGTCACAGGTTGAGAATTTTTATTTTGAATTATTTTGTCATTGTAATGACGCTCAGATTGAACTCACCTAGAACAGTTGTGTTCTTGAACATATTAGAAGCATCAACATTTCGGCATCCAGTGCCAATCATCAGTCAAGTCATGCACCTTGATATGCTGATATGGGGTGAAGTACCGACTATTTGATGTTCCATATGAACAATCTACGGTGAAACTAGGACTAGTGAATTATATCTGAGAATGAATGTATAGTATAACTACATCGAACGTCAAAACTCCAAAGTTAATCCTAACTCAAGCACTGAAACTCTTACTGTGTCATAGCCGATTAGTGGCGGAACCACTATTTTTTGTTATGAGGAATAGCACGTTATTTTTTTTCAAGGTGCATGACTTGACTGATGATTACTGATGACACTATTTTTTATACATTGCAATAATAATTAATTTTAACATAATATCACCATCTCTCCGTCTCTTTCTCGGATCTGCTTCTTCCTTCTATGAACAATTCCATCCACTTTGCACTCTAGGTGACTGATTGTATATGTTCTAGTAGATGTGCTGTCACATCCGCCATCATATTATTATTTTTTTTTTTTTTGAGACATATTCATCAAGCATTTTATTTTGTTAGCTTTATAACTCAAATCAACATACAAATCAATTTGTAACTTGGTTACTAAAAATTCATCCCTACACGTTTCGCCCTTCGATGTTGAACTTCACGATTCCCGCTTTCTGAAATTCAGGCCTGCCAAATCCATTCGCGATATAAAATTCAATTCTACGCTTTTCTGGCTTTCCGAGATTTAACTCTAAGCCAATTGCGTTCCAAAATTCAATCCTACGCTTTTATTTGATTTTATTCCCTTTTTTCCTTTGCTAAGAAATTCCATTACGACAACCTATTTCTATCGGAAAGTTTACCGAATCCTTTATCTCTGTTAATTCACTTTAAAAATACTAACTGAACCATTGGCAAACTACCACATTTTAAGTTACGCCCGTTGGGGAGTTATTTCTTAGCAACCCGTGAGGCAACCTAGATGTGTCGTAACGATTCTAGATTTTCAGCACTTGGGTTGCCAAAACACTCAAAGGGAAAACATGTTCAAAGCATAAAGACACAACCCGGTTGTTTTCCAATAGTTTGAAGCGTAGTGCGAGTGATCGCCTGAAAACCTGCAGCCTAACAAAAAGCTTTTGAAGAGAAAAAAAAATTTTATTTAACGACAAACAGAGCTTTTCTGCTCTTCCCTTACCCAACGAACATTTCACGTTAAGCAAAGAAACTGTTTCAACCTTTTTCCTTTTTCATTTTACCCTGATTCGTCGAGCCTCAAAATCTTTCCCGTGGCATCCCAAATTTAATTCTGCCTGGCTTACGAAATTGAATTCCAGCCTCAAAACTTTTTCCGTGGCATCCGAAATTTAATTCTGCCTAGCTTACGAAATTGAATTCCAGCCTCAAAACTTTTTCCGTTGCATCTGAAATTTAATTCTACCTACTCTTGCCTTAACTTTACTCGAAACTAAATTCGACACTGCCAAACCACCCGTGATAGGGAGTATCATTCTACGCTTTTTCCGACTCCCCTCTGCCGGATCACTTCGACTCAAAGCATTCGAAATTAAATTTTGCATGGCTTGAAATTCTAAGACTACCTGGACGACTACTCTCTCATTACTTTCACATCCGTTAATGCCGACTTCATTAAAGGCAAATTAAAATTCCACACACGTTAAAGCTATTCCGTTTCAAAACAACACATCCCGAAATATAATTATCATGGGCGCGCGGTAGCAATGCGCCCGTGACGCAAGTCTTACACGCCAAAAAATTCACAAGAAATTTTTTCGTAGACTAAGGAACATATATACAGGAACTTTTTGACTCCCCCCCCCCCGAGCGACGTACCCCCCGGAAAATATTTTTCCCGGATTCTACGGAAAATTATAGGCCGAAGTGCCTTTTCACTCATTAAAATCGGTTCAGTCGTTCCGAAGATATGAATTAAACAATTTCGCTATTTTGTATGGAAATGGACTCAAATCGAATATTTTTAACTAGTAAATTTGGTAAACCTTTCTTTCTTTCTTTCTTTCTTTCTTTGTGGCAATTTTTTTTTTTTTTTTATTTATTGTTCAATACAAAGTAGGCTCGAGGCCCGTACATATTGTGTACATAAATCTTAAGAATCAAAAGTAATCGTACAAAGGAAGAAGAAAAAACAAAATACTAAATCAATTAAATCAAAAAAAAAAAAAAGGGTATGTCAGTACATCGTTTATAAATCAAAAAAAAAAAAGAAAATCTATGAATCAAAGTTGGTTAATTAAACAAATCAAAAAGAAAATAGCAATTAGCGATGAGGTTACCAGGAGACATGGTAGTCCAACGATTCCCTGAATGTATTTATTAAGTGTTCCTTGAGATGCTTTTTGAAATGAATTAGATTGCTAATGGAATGAAAGATTCCAGGAAGCTCATTATAGAAACGAAAGCCGTGATTTGTGACTACGTGTACTGAGAACGTGAGAAGGAAGGGTGAAGAAGACCACCGCCTCTCGTAAAATAACCATGCACATCTGAATTTAATTGAATGTTCATGTCATGCTTAATCACATCATTTTTGAGCGAAAATATTAGTGTTGCTGTTTGGTACATGTTAAAGTAATCAATAGGCAGAATGGAATGGTAGAAGTAATGCTTCACAGAATCCCTATTCCCTAACCCGTGTATATTGCGTAAGGCTTTCTTTTGTAGCAGAAGCAGATTATTGAGGACACATTGAGGGGCACAATTCCATATCGGGTTTAAATAGCTCAGATGAGAGTGTACAAACGAGAAATATAAATTGAAGAGAGCAGTCTTTGGCAAAATCCATTTAAGTCGTCTCATGATGCCTATGATTGGAGAAATCTTCTTGGCTATTTTGACAATATGATCACCCCATGTAAATTGGTCATTCATTATTAGACCTAGATATTTAACTACATGTTCTTTTTCAAGAATTGTGTTGTCATAGTGTAATACAAAATTCGCTGGTAATTTATCTTTGAAAACAATATAGTTTGTCTTCACTTTATTAACAAGAAGCGAATTTTCCAAAGACCACCTAAGTAAAACATTTAGGTCATGTTGCATTGAGCAGTTAATTCGTCAATGGAATTAGCAGCATATTGAAAGGTGGTATCGTCAGCATATAGGTATACATTTCCTTTAAAACCACTGTTAAACAAATCATATAGAAATATGACAAATAACAGTGATGACAGTGTTGAACCCTGGGGAACGCCACGTTCAACGTTTGAAATAGACCCATTTACCCCCCCCCCACACACACACACTAACGAATTGCTTCCTGTTTGACAGGTAGCTTTTCAAGAGATCATATATGCATATCAGCATATATGCTGATCCATAAAGACCAATACTATGTAACTTTTCTAATAAGATTGTATGATTAACAGAGTCAAAGGCTTTCTTGAAATCTACAAGCAAACAAGCAACTACCATCTTTCGGTCAATTTGGTTCCTAATTTCCGTGCATAAGTCTAAACAGCACGCTAACGTGTTGGACTTTTTCAAAAAACCAAATTGTTTCATTTTAAAAAATTTCATGGAGTCTAATTTTGCATATATTTGATCGTATAAGATCTTTTCTAAAAGCTTTGAGAGTGAAGATAACAACGATATGGGTCTGTAGTTGTTAATGTCTGAAGGATCGCCATCTTTAAGAAGCACAACAACCTTCGCGCATTTAAGGGCATCATCAAAATGAGAGTTCTCTATGGAATTATTAATCAGCCGAGATAGACAATCAGACAACAGGTGATTATATCTTTTCAAGAGCTTCACACTGATGCCATCGCAACCAGCAGCTGCACCTGATCGAAGTCTGTTGATATATGATGAGACTATTTCAGCATCAACCGTCTCGAATTTGAATTCTTGTAAGAAATGATGATTCGAGAGGGCTTTGTCGCGTTGACGTACAGGTCGTGTAAATCTACCTACACTTACAAAAAATTTGTTAAACTCATTTGCTATTATAGCTGGATCATGAAGTCTGTTACCGTCAACCACAATTTGTGGACACCGTAAAGGCTCTGCGGATTTGTTAGAGAGAACTCTCTTAATTATTTCCCAGAATTTTCTCGGGTTATCGGCATCATCAAATTGAGTTGTGTAGTACTCTTTCTTTTTAGCTCTAGTCCTATAGTGAATGCACTTGTTAATATTGGTCAGCCTTAAACGAAGGCAAAATTTACTGGGATTCCGCTTGATTAATCGATAGAGCTTGTCACGCCGTTTCAGAAGCATTATTATTTCATTGTCAATGTAAGGCTCAAAGGTCTTTTTCTTGACTGTTTTGACTATTTTCCTATTTTTATCTGTAACTTTTTGTATAACTGACGAAAATGTTGAGAAATCATTTATAGAAGAGAAATCAATATTACTTAGATCAATAGAAAGTTCAGAGTGGTTGATGACATCTTTAAAGTGGAATGTCTTAACTTTAGGTAATGGTAGCCCTATACCAACAATCAGTCCTTTGTGGTCGCTGATATGTGGTTCCATGACTTTAATATAAAAATCGACGTCAAGTTTATTCGTGATTACATGATCTAATATTGTTGTGGAGTTCCCGGTGACCCTTGTTGCATAACGTGGATCAATTTTGTTTAATATCCTAAAATTGTTTGAGTTTGTAGTGATTTGATATTGCACCGTTTCTGTATTATTCTTTAATATATCAACATTCATATCCCCCAATAGAATAGTTTCTACATCCGTGGATAAGGTCTTGTCCAGAATTTCAATAAAATGTTTGAAATCGTCGGAGTCATTTCTATTAATTGGCCGGTAGTATCCGCATATATTCAATTTCAGAGTCGACAGGGACACAGTGAAAACACTGGAAACACCGTACGTTTCATTCAATACTAGGGTCGATTGAAATTTTGAGCTAACAAACGGCCCTAGTTCATTGGCCCTTGTGCCGACAGTGCCCAGATTCAATCAAAAAAAAAAAAGAAAAGATTTTTCGATTACCTTTTAGGGAAAAAAGTTTTTGAAAATCGGTTGAGTTTTACTTGAGTTATCGTGTTGACAGACGGACGGACGGACGGATATTTTTTTTATTGCTGATTCGTCATCGTCATCTAAGGACCATGTTGTATTAATACATCGCCGCCGAAGTATTTTACCTACCGTTTACGTATTACGAACGCAGTGTAGTTACTATGTGAGTTCATAATACATTCGCTTCGTATAGCATACATTACACAATACTTTTGATTCACAATACATTCACCGCGTATATAGTACGTCGGCGGCGTATATTATAAACACAATTCTTGCGTCGCTTCGGATCCGCCTTTTTAGATCCGCCTGTAATTTTTACTCAACTTTGTTAGAACTCCCACTCTTGCTCCATGCTCCATATGCCTCCCTATTGTGTTACGTAATTCATATGAGCGATCTCTTAGGGACGCTTCCATCACAGAAATTTGATGGTACAAAACCCGAATATAAAGAATTTCAATGTATGTAACAGCAACTTGGAAAACACTGAAGGCACAAACAGTTAATTATCATTCTGGCATACAATTAACTTGTAATGCATATGAGTCCTACTTGAATACCACACAAGATAGTTTGACCGCTGATCTTTCAAAATTCTGGAGATATGTAAACGATATGAGGAAGACGACGGGATACCCAAGTCTAATGCATCGAAGCAACGAACGTACGACCGACATGCAGGGCAAGTGTGACCTTTTTGCTGGTTTCTTTAGAGACGTGTTTGTTTCCGAACAAGGATGTAATGATCAAAAATTCGGTCTGGAGAAGTGCATCGACATTGGCTCAATAATTTTGAATCAATCACAGGTTTGGGACGCGCTAAACGCTGTTGACACAACGAAAGGGGATGGCCCAGACAACGTATCGCCACTTTTCCTGAAGGAATGCTCGAATAGCTTGTGTGCCCCGCTACTTATGATTTTCAACTTATCATTGAAGTCTGACTTCCCTGAACGGTGGAAAGAGTCATATGTTGTTCCAATTTTTAAAAAGGGATCTAGAACTGATGTTGAATGTTATCGCGGCGTTACGATATTGCCCACGTTCGGTAAGCTTTTCGAATCTATTATCTGCGGTATTTTGACCCGGAAATTCAGGCGAGCGATTGCGGCATCACAGCACGGTTTCATGAAAGGTCGGTCCGCTTCAACGAACTTACTTAATTTCGTCAACGAGGCTGTTCGGGCGGTTGAAAGAGGACGACAAATCGACGTGGTGTACACAGACATGCGTAAAGCATTTGACAGGGTCCAACATAGAGCGTTGATGTGAAAGCTGAAAGAACTGGGCGTGCATTCCATGATGTGGAATTGGCTGCAGAGTTATCTGAATGGGCGCACACAGCACGTCAGATTAAATGGGTGGAAATCGCAGTCGTTTCCGGTCACTTCCGGAATCCCCCAAGGAAGCCACTTGGGACCACTTTTGTTCCTTTTATTTTCCAACGACGTGACGAGAGTGGTAAAGTCGTCTAGGTGCTCTTTGTATGCCGACGACCTTAAAGTATATCGTTAAGTACATTCGCTTGGAGATTGTTTGGCCTTGCAACGCGACATGTCTGCGATCAATCGATGGTGTGTTGAAAACTCTTTGCTACTGAACACTGAGAAATGCGTGACTATGTCATTTTTCCGAATACGTAATCCAATTCGGTTTAGTTACGAAATTGATGGATTCGTTCTTCAAAGAGTTGTAGAGATTCGTGATTTGGGAGTCGGTTTCACTCAAGACTTGTCTTTTAATAAACATCTGGAGATCATAGTCGCCAAAGCTTACTCGATGCTTGGTTTCTTGAAAAGGATATGTCGAGACTTTCGGTACGTCGAAGCACTTAAAAGTATACTTTTTGCACACGTGAGATCACACCTCGAGTATGCGTCGGTAGTCTGGTCACCGTATTATCAAAAACACAGTGATGAACTGGAGTCCGTTCAAAAGAACTTCTTGAGAAGGTCGGTGAAACGAGATTCCCATTTTAGACTTCCATCTTATAAAACTAGGTGCTCATCGATTGGTATCGTGAGTTTGTCGCTGAGACGCTTTAGATTAGGTGCAATGTTTGCCTTTGATGTCCTGACAGGACGTACTGATTCTCCCGATTTGGCTTCGAGGTTTGAGGTAAATGCGCCAGTTAGGCACTAAGAGAAACAAGTTTCATGCTACTTGCGAGGCATCGCTAGAATTACGGTCTTTTCGAATCGGTGAATATTCTGCCGCGAGTATTTAACATGTTCTCTCAGTTTTACGATGCCTCAGTTAATCGGAATGCTTTTCGAGCTTTAGTAAGGTCACTTACTTTGACTGAATCGATGCTAAAGAAACATGGCTATCTGCTATCTGCAGGTTACTAGTTTCAAAAGAAGAAGATTTATGATTGGACCCGCACGAAGTACAAAGTTCCTATACGTTTACTACAAACAATTTTATTGTAACATGGGGTAGATCGAGGTGGGAGTGGGGGGATGCATCTATTATCGTCTAGAGATGACGAATCAGCAATAAAGAAAATGTC
>CM055406.1:89871962-89894859 GCA_029228625.1 Pseudolycoriella hygida
ACGCGCGAGCGATAGCGAGCAAGTGTGTGTAATATACACGCGAACGGTTATTCGAGTGTCCACAATGTATAAGTATATCATTTTACTTTAATAGCGACGATTCGCCGAACATTAAACACAAGTATTGATGGCCGAGCGAGCTTGGGCACGGTAGCGCTAATTTTTTGAGATGAGGTGTCGGGGGTTCAATTCTGATTTTTTTTACTTTTTTTATGTTTGTTTCATGCACAAAATATTCAAATTATCAAATTGTTGCATCTAGATAGAAGAAAGTGAAAAAAAAAATTCGCGCATGCTTGACCTAAATGCACATTTCATATAAATATTTATATAAAACACAACCGAAGATTACGTTACAATGAACAATGCGCATGTGCATTCGAAAACAAAATTTCGAATTAAGCACACACACATATGAGATTCCATTTACGCATAGAAAACACATTTTATGAGAGTTTTCAATTGAATCATATTAGCTGCGATAATATAATTCGCAATTCATGTTTTTAATAAGAACATTTGGCGTAGTGGTTAGCATCGTTGATTGGAAGGCGGGGCGTTCTGTGTTCGATTCTCGAACGGACGGGTTTTTTTTAATTTAATATTTCTAGTCTAGCTGGTTATTTATCGCCCTAGACAGTGGAATTTATCCCTCTAGACGGATAAATACTGAGAATAATGCAATAAATTCTCATTTTCCGTCTCAAAAATTGGCATTTAATGTAAGGCGTATCGTCGCATATAAAGTAAAAGTCGTTATCGGGTCTATTAATAATGAAATCCAATAAGAGCGGATCTTGTGGATGGTCGCCATACACGCTTCTAAAGTATTGTGCGAATAAGTTTGCTTTCTCGGTATCCGTGGAGGCTTTTAGTCCGAAAGCTCGATAATAGCAGGTAACTTGTTTGACTTGCGTTTACCATTTATATGACGTCAGAATGACTTAGGGTCATGTTTAGGACAGCGCGCTTTCTCTCGAATAAAATTGCTATTAAGTTCCGTTCTCAATCCGAGCTTCTACAAATGTCCGTTCGTCCAGAACCATGTGTAGACCGTTCTTCAGTTGCTTTTTTCTTTGAGCCTTTAGTTTATTGTACTCTTTGTTACGCTTGTCATCTCATATGTTAGTACATAAAACCGTTCTTAAGATTCATTAACGTACCCTTGGTGATGAGAACAGCTTTTACGCACTAGTGCGATAAAATTTTAAAACACTAGTGCGAAAAAGCGGTTTTTACACACAAATGCCAAAGATTTGTGGGACCGTTCATAAAGTATGTCACACAAAAATCGGCTCAAATTTAATTCTCTACAACTTCGCCTTTAAAAGCAACTTTCTAACTCTCATAGTTCTGGAGATTTGGGCCATCCTGCCCAACTATGGTACTGGCCTGGTATATGTGCCTGGTATATTGTGCCATATTTCCCTAAAACCCTGAACACGTGTTCGCTTAAATTAATTTTCTACAACTTCGCTTTTAGAAGCAACTTTCTAACTCTCATAGTTCTAGAGATAACTCTGCAACTCTACAACTTTACATTTGACAGTAAATCTCCATATTGCATAGTTAAGAAAATATAGACGAAAAACATGTTTTCGTATATGGCCAAGAAACTCGGCCATTCCATTGGTCCTAGTGCCCAGACTCCTGACCCGATTCCCACAAAAAATTTTTCCCAGTTTTGTGACATCAAATGCTTTTATTTGACACCAAAATGAGGAATTTCCGTGCTATACTTTCTGAGATATTTGCGAAAAAGTTTCATCGACCCTCGAAAATTTCATGTCCGACCTCCACTTCTACGACCATATCTCCGGAAGGAGGTATGTATCTTTTAGGGAAAGAAAAGATTAGAGTGATCGGTTGAGCCGTTTGGAAAAAAAGTTGAGACGGACGGACGGACATTTTTTTTATTGTTGATTCGTCATATTTAGGCGATAATAAATGCATCCCCCAACTGCCACCTCGATCTACCCCATGTTACATTAAACTTGTTTGTAGTAAACGTTCTTATAGGACCTTCGTACTTCGTACGGGTTCAAAAATACGTTGCTACATTCAAATAATGAGGCCGCAGGGGAAACGTTTAAATGGAAAATTCGAGTTGGTTCCGATATAAAAATCGTGCTCTGTTTACCTTCCTGAATAAATTGAAAATCGCACAATTTATTCTTATGTAGAGTTTTGTAGCTTCAATGCCTTTCAGTTTGCATGAATTTGAAATTTACAAAAAGATGACGTACTTTGTTACAATTTTTTTGAAAATCTCCTAAACATCCAGTAGTTGTACTTCGTTCATACACTGGATTGATCTTTCCAACCTACCAGATCTTGAGTCTACGTACGCAGCCTCAATAAAGCTGCAACAAGTAGAAACCTGGGAGCCTAGGGTCAAAAAGTGATTTGACATATACTGTTGGAGCGGTTGGAACTTATAGCGAGTACTTAATGAAAATATTCTTGTCAATTTGACATCAGGATGCATACTTTGTATGGTTCAACGGTTCAAAGTAGGCAGCCTAATGTCAAAAATTAAAGCATTTCGCATTGAAAATTTGTGCGTTGGAAATAATTCGTCAATCAGTGCCATGAAAGTTGAAAGTAATATACAATAATTTTTGAATGAATGGATGAATGCAAAGGATTTCGTCTTTGATTATTGTTTAATGTCTGACTCGGGATATTTAGTTCTCAATCTCAATTTAGAATCTCCGGAATCGTTTTTTAGCTGCTAGGCGGATAAACTAAAAATCTTAACATTTTCGAAAACAAAAAAACCCATCCGTCAGAAAATCCTCCATTTCTAAAAATCCGGAAGACCAATTACCTCTAAGATCGTTCTTAAAAACTGATCGATTCAAGAAAAATTGTAATAAATCAGAAAATGAAAGAAAATTGTCAGAGGACTTTCTTTTTAGAAATCCTTTGTCAGCGAATTTTGCAAATATTCGCCCCGAGGGACCAACAATAACAATTATGAAAACTTATTCAAACTACCAACGGTTGATATGTGACATCCCAATGTTGTACCAACTGTTACTGTTTATAGGTTTTTCATATTAGCTTGGGATTAGATCGCGACAAAGTCATATTGAACCTTCTGCTGAAAAGGAAAAAGGTTCCGTACAACCCTGCTACAGCGATAACATCAGAAGTTTTGATTAACTTTCCATTTGATCAACTCATTTTTTAAGTAAATTCACGTATTAGTTTGCTAAATCTATCGCTTTGCCATTTTCAGAATATTTTATTGTTGTGTGATTTGTTTTCCCGAATGTTCGCTTAGTTCGCGTTCACGTCATGTTACAGTGGTCCTAATGAAAAGTAGAGTAATTTGGAGAAATTTAAAATTATATAGAATTTGTACCAACTCTTAGCAATAACATCGAGATGTGATTTTACGAGTGTTGTGTAACACACGTGCTAGAAATACACCTTTGTAATAGCGTAGTTAAAGATGTTGTTTTATTATTATTATTATTATTATTATTATTTCAGTAAGTTTATACAATTGTAATTATCAAAAACAACAAGATAGAAAACATGTAATATTGAACAAAACAATTGAATCTTCAAAGACCAATTCCAGTGAATTTCTTCAATAAAGAAATTTGGTTTATAATATAAACATAACCAAAGACCCGTACTTATCAGAATAGATGTGACAAACAGAATAGATGTGGCAAAGTGACTCGAACGTACCTAAATATACAAATAAGCAAAAAATCCAAAGTTTTCTGTTCTTTTATAACTGTAAGAATTTCGAAGATCCATAGAAATTACCCAAGGTAATGTCAAAGGCCCTACCGAAGTACGTCTCAGACCATTCAAATCTAGAAAAGCTTATATCCAAGGACTAAGCCATTTTCCCATAAAACCGTGTAACACGTGTTATCTAAAATTTTATTCTCTACAACTTCGCCTTTGGAACTAACTTCCTAACTCTCACAGTTCTGGAGATCCGGGTCATCCTGATCAATTACGGAAGTGGCCATATACCAGGATTGGGCCATATTTCGTCAAACCCCTGAAACACGTGTTCGCTTAAATTTAATTCTCTACAACTTCGCTTTTGGAACCAACTTTCTAACTCTCATAGTTGTGGAGATCTGGGGTCATCCTGCCCAATTATGGAAGTGGTCATATACCCGGATTGGGCCATATTTCACCAAAACCCTGAAACACGTTTTCGCTTAAATATAATTCTCTACAACTTCGTCTTTGGAACCAACTTTCTAACTCTCACAGTTCTGGAGATCTGGGTCATCCTGCCCAATTATGTAAGTGGCCATATACCTGGATTGGGCCATATTTCCCCAAAACCCTGAAACACGTGTTCGCTTAAATTTAATTCTTTACAAATTTGCTTTTGACAGTAAATCTCCATATTGCATAGTTAAGGAAATATAGACGAAAACCTGTTTTCGTATATGGCCAAGAATCTCAATAACCCGATTCCCACAAAAAAATGTTCCCAGTTTTGTGACATCAAATGCTTTCATTTGACACCAAAATGAGGAATTTCCGTGCTATACTTGCTGAGATATTTGCGAAAAAGCTTCATCGACCCTCGAAAAACCATGTTTTTGGTCACTTCCTTGACCATATCTCCGGAACCACTTGATTGATTTTGCTCATCTTCGAACTTGAATCATGGTAGCTATGTACCTTTCAGGGAAAAAAAAGTTTAGGCTGATCGGTTGAGCCGTTTGAAAAAAAAAAGTGGAGACGAAAATTTTTTTATTGCTGATTCGTCATCTCTAGACGATAATAGATGCATCCTACAGGGTTGACCAATTTGATTCGAAAACACATGAAATTTTCAGTGATAATTTTTGCGTTTATTTCCGTTTTTGTTCACTTTTGTATTTTTAAGTATATAAATGGTCACACCGTGCGAGTCGGTCGCGCGTCAACCGATTTCAAAACAATTTTTTTCCTGAATTACCCATAAAATCGTGCCCGGAGCGGTGGCGGAGGGCGTGACGCAGTTCCCACACCCCAAAAAAGAAGTCCACAAACTCAAAAAACGCCATACAAAAACCTTTGGGAGAAGTTGCCCTATACGCGAACTTTTGAGTTTTTTCCCCTCCCCCTTCTACCCCTCTAATATATTTTTTAAAAAAACTAAATCGTAGTAGCTTTCCAACAGACTCATTAAAATCGGTTGGAAATTGGCTGAGATATCGAGGTTTGAAAATGACATTTTTCTATGGCCAATGGATTTTGCTATTATGAAAACTTTTTTTTCTGATCTGTCGGCTTCTATGTTCTATCTATCTATCTATTGTTGATTATAGTCTTGTATAGAATTTCATACATTAACATTGTTCATATGGACTATGGACGGCTTTGGTCAGGATCGTCATTGTTATTACAGCCGGCCGAACGTAAGAAGGGATAAAAATCAAATATTTATTAGATTCCACAAACATTTGTCCTGGAGCATACCGCCCGGCAATATATTGGAGTACCTTAATCGCACAAGTAGGTTGTAGGTAATCCAATGTGGGTGCGCACAACAGGCCCAACAGAGGCTTAGGTGCAGGAGATCCTCTCCGCCCACTCTAAACAAACAAACAAACAAACATTTGTCCTACATTATCTCAAGATATATAAACAGAGAAGGTAATGCAATTCAGATAAACTCGCCGAGCACAAGTTTGAGGTGAATTTATACAAGTAATGTTGTTTGCAGGTCTAGTTGACTGCATATTAAAATCCCATACGAATGAAACAGGCACAACAACATTAATCGCATGAATTTGTCACACGTTCAAATATTACGATGAGGAATTCACCTCAAACTCCGTAGAAACTCTGATTTGCACTACCTGTGCGTATATATATCTTGTATTTATCCCACACTCGTAGTTCGCAGTCAGCTGCTTGTGGTGGCGCAACAATCATCGTATTTCCAAGTAATGCGTAATTGGAATATTACCTAGTTTGTTACCTTTACTTTTGATTTTTACGTGCTAAACATTAGCTATATTCGACAAAAATTATTTAAAGAGATGGAAGCATTTTCTTTGCTGGAAATAGCAAAATTATAGTTAATATTTTCGCCATTATTTCGTCATAGCCCCACTTTCTACGTCAAAAAGACATTTGAATATTTTTCCGCTAGGCATCAACTCTTTCGCAGTGATGTCACGGATAGCAACACTAAGAAAAAAATTGATGAGTGTGACTTTGATATGATTCGATGGGTTTTCTGTCGTACTTGGTGTCATAAAGTTGGAGCATAGACACGCATTTAATTAAATGGCGGTCACATCTACCTCTTTATTTTTCGGGACTATTTAAATGCACTAGTTAAAAATTAATTTTTGTCAAGTTATTTTGTTATTTTGTCAAGTTGGACATTTTCCTTTGACAAAATGTATTTTTATTCCTTATTCCTTATTTACCCGCTTTAAAGAGTATACCAAAACATATTTTCCTTGTACATAGTGTTCTGTCGGGGCGCAGTAAAAATGTCGTTACTTGACAAAAAAATATTTTCTTTTTTTAACTTGACAAATAAGTATTTTTAACTTGACATTTAAATAGTAACCCTTTATTTTTTGGGGAAGTTGCAAAATCCCCCAGTGTATTAACAGTGTATGTTATGCAAAATCCCCCAGTGTATGTAACACCCGGGCGGGCGTTATTTGCGGCGGAGAAATGTCACGTCACCGTTAAAAATACTTGCGATTAAATTTTTTGTATGCACGAAGAGGCAGAGCTTATAACTTATAATAGCAATTGACAAGTGCATGTTTTGTAAAGCTTTCAGTTGAATGGATTATAGTATAGCAACAAATAAAACGAAATACAAATTCGGGACTTCAAACTATTCCGTTTACTAGTAAGTGTTTTTTGGACATTAAGAACGAGGTGTTAGAAGTTCTTCGAAAAAGGGCTTTATGCGTTTACCACGACGTTTGTAACCAGTCGAATTTCGACCCGGGAGTAGGGGGAGCACCGATCATGGTCCTTAGATGACGAGCCATAAAAAAAATGTCCGTACGTTCGTCCGTCTGTCAACACGATAACTCCAGCAAAACTCAACCGATTTTCAAAAACTTTTTTTTCTTTGAAAGGTACTCGAAAAATCTTTTATTGGATTGAATCTAGGTACTGTTGGCCCAAGGGCCACCAAGCTAGGGCCGTTTAAGTGATTTTTGTACATAACTCGAGTAAATCTGTTCTAATTTTCAAAAATATTTTTTTGTTTGAAAGACCTGGGCATAGCCGACAATTTATGGAAGAAACTTGTTTGAATTTGTGTCCTTGGACTTAGCTAGGACACTAAAATCGAGTCTCTGCTAGGGCTCTATGTGTTTTTTGTCCATAACTCGGGCAAATCTTTTCCGATTTTCACAAAGTTTTTTTTGTTTGAAAGACCTGAGCATAGCCGACAGTTTATGGAAGAAATTTTTTTGAATTTGAGACCTTGCACTTAGCTAGGGCACTAAAATCGAGTCTCTGCTAGGGCTCTATGTGTTTTTTGTCCATAACTCGGGCAAATCTTTTCCGATTTTCATAATTTTTTTTGTTTGAAAGACCTGGGCATAGCCGACAATTTATGGAAGAAGGTTTTTTGAATTTGATTCTATTTATTTATTTATTTATTAATCAACGGCCGAAGCCACCTGATTACAACATATTTGCCAGGAAAAATTACAAGACAATAAAAATTAAAAATTAAATTAAAACAAAAAAAAGAAAAACAAAATTTATTAACAGAGTCGTAGGAACAGATAATAGGAACGTCGTCCGATCCAGTATCAACCAACGCTTCGTGTTGCTAATGGTCATATGATAATTAGGAGGTTCGCGGGTTCGCGAGTCGTTTTTGCACAAGTCCAATAGTCCATCTGAAAAAAAGGATTAGTTGAGACTAGTCGTCTGGACTAGCTGTTTTTGCACAAGTCGGCGTGACTTAGAGTTTCATTTGAGAGTCGTGAGACCCGAGTTGACTAATCACCTTCTGATTAGAGTGAGAACCATAGGTTCAGTTTATGAGATTCCGATCTTACCATTCAGTTTATATGTAATTTTCAACCTCCTGATAGCAATCTTAAACGACTCACGTAGTATGTTTTGAAACCACAGTAGTGAAAAGCAATTGAATGCCATGTACATGTTATTGATTGGCTCATAAAGACCATATTTTGTTCTGTGTTCGTCAACAACGAGAAAGTCATCAGCACGAGTGGGTCTAGAATTACGAATGACCTTGCCTTTAATTTTAGGTGCGCCAATATTCCCATTCAACAGTTCGGATGCAAAAAGTGCGGAGGCATTGATTCTACGTCGGGCGAGTGTTTCTATATTGATCAATTCACATCTCTCAATATATGGCGGGAGCTTGTAGTTTTCGTCCCTTTTCACCGTCCGCCTCAGCGCGTACATCAAAAAATTTTTGAACGTCAGTTTTTGGTCCAAGAGGACTCCTAAATCTTTTATTACCTTAACACGAGTCAAAGCAACAATATCAATATTGTAACCAAACTCAATCTTGGATCTCCTTCGAGTGAAGGAGATTACCTTACACTTATCAACGTTCAAATTCGTTGGTTGATTTTACACCATTGCAGAAACCTGTTCAAGTCACGTTGAAGAGCACTTGCGTCAAGAACATTCTTAATTCTCATGAAAATTTTCAAGTCGTCAGCATACATTAGGTAAACAGACGTAGAGAAGACTTTAGTAGCATCGTCCATGAATAGTATGAACAAGAGAGTGCCGAGATGGCTACCCTGAGGAACACCAGAGGTCACGTTAAACGTTAGAGAAGAGCAATTTGACGAATTGTGAACGTCCATTCAGATAAGATGCAATCCATGCTAGTAAGCCGATTTGGTTCAACTTGTTCAAAAGAATCGAATGCTTGACTCTATCGAATGCTTTTTGAAAGTCGGTGTATATGACATCTAACTGATGCCTGGATTCCATAACTTTAGTAGCGTAGCTAACAAATTCAGTTGAATTTGTCGCTGGAGATCTGCGCTTCATAAAGCCATGTTGCGACTTTGAAATTATTCGATTGAACTTTGTGGATAAAATAGAGGTGACGATGGCTTCAAATAGTTTTCCTATTGTTGGTAGAATAGCTACGCCTCTGTAGTTTTCGACATTATTTCTAGAACCACTTTTGGGGTAATATAAGAAGTCTTCCATCTAGTCGGAAATTTTCCAGTTGCGAGGGATAAGTTGGACTTAGCTAGGGCACTAAAAACGAGTCTCTGCTAGGGCTCTATGTGTTTTTTGTACATAACTCGAGTACTTTCCGATTTAAAAAGTTTTTTTTTCTTTGAAAGATCTAGGCATGACCGACAGTTTATGAAAGAACTTTTGCCTATGCTTAGGGCTCAAGTGGGCCATGTCGGTCCTAAGATCGGCCCTAGCCAAAAAAATTTTTTTTTGCTATGTTGCAGAGGAAATTGAGGGAAACATTTTTGGCTATGGAATTGTGTGTCCGAGGCCTCTACTTAGGGTCCTAGGTCGGTACTAAGGTCGACCCTAGCCCAAAAAATGGTTTTTTCTATGTTGTAGAGAAAATTGAGTAGAACATTTTTCTATATTTGGGGGTCAATTTTGTGAATTCGGAAAGGTATTTTTACACCGTTTCTTCGGACGGGTTTTTCAATATTGCCCTATCGGCAATTTCCAATACAACGTAATGTGGACGCAATTTCATACAATTAAGAGTTAAGGCAATATTTACTTAAATACGTTCGAGTCTATTCGTAACGTCACTCTGTTTGCCGCATTTAGTTCGTGTGTTGCCATAGTTTTTGGAGGATATTTTGTCAAGGATATTTCGCCCTAGAGCCAATAAAATAACTGTACCGTTATTTTAACTCACGATTACCGTTACAAATATTTTATTCTACCGTTAAAATGGAACCAATAAAATGAAATATTTTTACCGATGTTTTATTAAATCTAGCAAATCTAAAAGCAATTCACCGTTAATAAATCAAGTCTACTAATATTGTAATCAATACACCGATACTTTGTTCACTGTACCGATAACGTATAGAATGTACCAATAATAAGTAGGTTCTAGCACTACCTTTTTCAAAAGCTATATTCTACCGTTAAAATAAGACTACCAATAACTTGAATTGTGAACCGATATTAAGAAAACATAAAAACTTATTTGTACAAACAATGAAATAAATTAGTAGACAATTCGAAAATTTCTTCATTTTTTTTTTATTGTTTCAATATTTTTATATATTAGTCGACATTCTTTGATTTACCGGTAATATATATTTAATATCGGTAGCGTTTTAACGGTACATTGATTTTAAATATTGGTACTTTTAATTTATTTTGTTGGTAGAATCATTTTAAATATTGGTAGTTAATTACGATCCAAAAACTTTTTGTCAGAAAAAAATTTTGTTCGAAAAGACTTTCTTCTAAAAAAACTCATTGAAAAAAAAATAAATTTCTCATAAAAAAAATGTTTAATGTTTTTCAGAAGATAGCAAAAAATCCAAGATGGTGCCGTTTTGACAGCTGGCAACCATTTTCTTATTATTCAAAAAAATTCTTCTCACTAATCTCTTTAACTTTGCCGAATAAGCCAACTGTCTGGGTACTCTAATTTAGAAGATAGCATAAAATCCAAGAGAGCGTCTCTTTGGTAGATTTCTGAACATGCCAAAAAATTCTCTTGATCAAACTCTATAACTTCGCAAGATCCGCCAACTTCCCAAGTATTATCATTTCGAAGCTAAAATTCGAAAACCCAAAGAAGAATTATTTATTGCTTACGAAATTCCAAGATGACGTCACTTTGACAGATTTCTGAACATGCGACCGAACTTTTCATGACGAGCGCCTAAATTACGAGACAAATTCTGTAATTTATGCCCAAGGCATGAAAAAAATTTGCGAAACTTGGCTACGTATTTGTGATGACACACAATTTTGTAATAGGATTTTGTGACATCATAATTAAAGTTAATAACTCAGTTTTCACAAATCTATTGTTCCATTGTAAAAAATCATATCAAAAATTATATTTGACATCATAAAAACTCGTATTAAAATAGGTCAAATTGAAACTCTTTTTCCAAAACCCCAAATTGAAACACTATTTCCGAAACCCCAAGTTGACACACTTTTCCTTAAACCCTAAATTGACTCACTTTTTCCTAAACCCCAAATTAAAACACTTTTTATTATTATTATATAAAAATTGTATCACAAAAATTTTGGGATGCACAGTTTCGCGATGTCAGAAAAAAATTGTGTTCTCACAAAATCTTACATCACGAAAAATTTGTAACTTTTGTTTTGTGATGTCACAAAAGTTAATATCACAAAAACTTTGCTACGCTCAGTTTTGTGATGTCACAAAAATTTATATCACAAAAAATTTATTACGCTGAGTTTTGTGATGGCATAAAAAATTTATCGATCGATAAGTTTTTTTGTGATATCACAAATTTTTTGTGATGTCACAAAAATTTATATCACAAAAAATTTGATGGTCATAAAATGGGTCATAAATTAAATTATGAAAAACAAAATAATATTCTTGGCGCGTAAACTATTAGTTCCTTTCCAAAATGACTCTTTAACGTTGTACTTATAGTTTTTTTCACTGCTTAACGTAGCTTTTCTCAAAATGACAAAAAATGAAAAGACGTACAGAATTCAGAACCGCATGCGCCTGTGAGATCAGACTATGTGACATTTCAAAAGTTCTCAACAATTCATTTCACTTTTTTCAGGTGAAAGTCTGGTTTCAAAACCGACGGATGAAACACAAAAGACAAACTTTATCGAAATCCGAAGACGATGAAAATAAGGACAGTCTCAAAGGCGATGACGACAGCCAACAGTGTAGTACGTTTACATTTGAAATATGAAAAAATTCGATCTATAAAGATGTAAAAAAGTTACAATTTTTCCAGATTCCAGTTCCAAGAAGTCATGTCAAGGATGCGAACTACCCTCAGATGATGTTCCTGATTCAACGTCAAATTCTCGAGGCCATAACAACAATACACCTAGCGCTACTAACAACAACTCAAACAACGGAAGTGGTAAAAGAAGAAATGGTTGATCTCAACATAAAGTTCTTACTTATTCCTCTACCCGTAGTAACACCCACCCTTGATACAACAATTTCAACAAACACAAACGGCATCACCAACATCAACATCATAAGCGCTGATTCAAGTGTTGCTTCCAGCGTTAGTCTAGACGAGGAGGAAGAGAGTCAAACGAAAACTAAGAAAAAGGACAACGCTCTCGTAAGGACTTTCATACACATTTTTTCAGTAAAGTCAACTCAACTATCCTTTGATTTTTGTTCAGGTTCAAGTTGTGAAAAAGGAGTCGATGCTACCGAAAGACCAGTTCTACAACAACATGGACATGTACAGACGTGACAACGATGCAGCGCCAATGATTGGCGAAAACAATTTGTCCGCAACGGCAAATTACTCTCAATCGTCTCACAAATTCAACAAAAACAGTGCAGCAGGCGTAATTCATGACGGATATCCGTCACACGCGTATTATCGCAAGCAACAGGAATATTACGGGAAGTATGAGGTAGAATTCGCTCATCATCAAAAGTCGTTAATTGCGCCCACCCAGGCTGAATATCATTATCAAAAAACCAATTTCCCCCATGTTCGACCGGATTTCCACCATCTGAAAGGTGATTTTCACGGGGTCAAGCCGGAGCTTAACTATAAAGTTCATGATGTACATGGAAAAGCTCACAACTTTCATAGAAATCAAAATTATTACAATCAACACAATGCGACAAATCCAGCAACGCCACAATATCCAAATCAATATTATCACAATGAGTACGAAGTGCCACCGATTGATTCGAACAATTTTTACGATTCAAAGACACAAACCAATTACTATGAGAATGCAAACTATTATCCAAACGAATATGCTGGCGAACCGTACGCACCACCATCTATCGACAATTGTGATAACTACACGTATCCACAATACTTTGAGGCGAGCCAACAAATGGTGCATGTCACCGCTAACACTCAACCGATTCAAAGCAATTCAACTCACAGCAACAACCAACATCTGTCGGAGCCAAACTATACGCAATGTTCACCGTCGTATGAACGATTCATTGAGAAACCGACTAGCAATACGAACGGCAACCATAACATAGGAAATTTAGAAAATAATTCGAATAGTTCATCCGATTTCACATTTTTGAGCAATTTAGCTAATGACTTTGCTCCCGAATATTACCAATTGATTTAGAGTTGTTTCATTGAGGGAATGAAAATAGGTGTGGGTTTGTTGTTTCAGAAACAACGCTTGCATTTACACCTCTCACACTCACGAGGGTGTCACTTACTATAAAAATCTACATCGAATTTACAAAATTTTTTGGAGTTTTTGAATTTCGTGTACATTTTATAGATTCCGTTTTTTAATTTTCAGTTTGTTAGGATTCGGCAACATCGACAAATTTGCGTTGCATGGCCGAATCGAGTTACAAATCGATTGTTTCTTCTTCGGCAATAATGAATTATGAATGAATAAGTGACATCCCCGTGCGATAACTACTTTTCATTTAACGATTTTTTTTGCAAGCAGCATTGCAAAATAAGCGAACACAACGTTTCATGTGAAATTTTTGAATTAAAGTGGAAAAATTCATCATACATGAATTGTAAATATGAATGTGTGTGTGTAGCATCTCAATTCTGTTACAGATAGGTATAGATGGGATGAGGAAGGAAATAAGTGAAAAAATGACTACGGAATTGAATTTGGATAAAAACTTTCGAAAAACGCCGTTTCTTGGAGGTCTGTCAAACTTTTCGACTTAATACCTCTGCGAAATTACCACGGAAATACTGTTCGAATCTTTTTGTAATATTTATTCTGTTTGCCACATCTATTCTGGATACGTACATGTATTTTATTGTTGATTCGTCATCTAAGGATCATGATCGATGCTGCCCCCTACTCCCCGGTCGAAATTGGGGTGGTTACGAACGTCGTGGTAAACGCATAAAACACCTTTTCGAAGAACTTCGTTCTTCGTACGAGTCTAAAAATGTCCGTCCGTTCGTCCGTCTGTCTCAACCGATTTTCAAAAACTTTTTTTCCCTACAAGTTAATCGAAAAATCTTTTATGGGATTGAATTTGGGCACTGTCGGCCCAAGGGCCACCGAGCTAGGGCCGTTTAAGAGATTTTTGGTCTTTTGTACATAACTCGAGTGAATCTTTTCTGATTTTCAAAATTTTTGTTTGTTTGAAAGAACTGGGCATAGCCGACAATTTATGGAAGAAACTTTTTTAATTTGAGTCCTTGGACTTAGCTGGGGCACTAAAAACGAGTCTCTACTAGGGCTCTATGTGTTTTTGTACATAACTCGGGCAAATCTTTTCCGATTTTCATAAATTTTTTTTGTTTGAAAGATCTAGGCATGACCGACAGTTTATAAAAAAAAAAAAACTTTTGCCTGTGCTTAGGGCTCAAGTGGGCCATGTCGGTCCTAAGGTCGGCCCTAGCAAAAAAAATTTTTTTTGCTATGTTGCAGAGGAAATTGAGGGGAACATTTTTGGCTATGGAATTGTGTGTCCGAGGCCTCTACTTTTTTTTTTTTTTTTTTTTTTTTCTCAAGGGTGAGGAAACCTTCAAAAGGCACCTGGTCCTCCTGGACCCAGGTAGTGTTGGATTTTTACCAACTAAAACCTCCTTCCTTGATCGCCACGCTCTCGTCTCCCGGAACCGCCTCACAGCATTACTTCGGGGAGGGGCTGTGCTTTCGCACCTACTTTCTCAGATCAACTGCCAGTCTTCGTTGATCGTCTCTCCATGCACTTTGTAGCTTCACCATTATCTTCGCAATTGCGTTGTCCGCTACTTTCCACACTTCTTCGTCGCGACACATTTCCGATATTATGTTGTCGGCGTTTACGTCTGGCCTGCTCGCGGCTATCAGCTCACATCGCTCCTGTTCAAAACGGGGACAGACAAACACAACGTGCTCTGCAGTTTCTTCCTCTTCAACGCATGTCACGCAGAAAGGTGATTCCGCGTGTCCAAACCTATGCAGGTACTTCCTGTAGCACCCATGACCCGACAGGAACTGCGTCAGGTGGAAGCTAACCTCTCCGTGTTCCCTATTTACCCATGTGGTTACGTCCGGGATAAGCCTATGAGTCCATCTTCCATTTTCCGCGGAGTCCCACTCTCGCTGCCATTGACTCAGTGATTCGACTCTTACTTGTGCCCTCACTGTTTTGGTGTTTTGGCCCCCCCTTTCCTTCAGTCTGTGGCATTCACTGTCTTCCATCAGCATTATGCATATAGGCATCGTTCCGGCTATCACACATACCGCTTCCGAGGAAATCGTTCTGTATGCGCTTGCCGAGGCCTCTACTTAGGGCCCTAGGTCGGTACTAAGGTCGGCCCTAGCCCAAAAAATGGTTTTTTCTATGTTGTAGAGAAAATTGAGTAGAACATTTTTCTATATTTGGGGGTCAATTTTGTGCTTTCGGAAAGGTTTTTTTACACCGTTTCTTCGGCCGGTTTTTGAATATTGCCCTATCGGCAATTTCCAATACAACTTAATGTGGACGCAATTTCATCCACTTAAGAGTTAAGGCAATATTTACTTAAATACGTTCGAGTCTCTTCGTAACATCAACTCTGTTTGCCGCATCTACTCTGATACGTACGGGTACCCTGCATATGTTTTACTTTGACATTTTGAAAAAAGTTCTTGTCATCGAACTTGGCGGCATCGATCATTCGCCGGCGCCGTGTATGTATGCGCCATACAACCCTGACTAATTTAAAAATTCCGAAATTTTCATGAAATCTTGAAATGTTGATTTTGTGATACATGTTTCGTTATTTTCATTTAATTTGTACTTCCGTTTTCAGGACGTCCGATTTCGGGTTATGGACCCTAACCAACCCACTCTGAAAAAGGAGGCAAAATTGCGGACGTCTTTTATGAATTACGCCTAGACAACATCGAAATTTTTGGAAACAATTTCGTCTACTACAAATTTCTTTGGCTCAATCCTCGGCACAAAAAATTGTTCTCCGTTTTATGAGATGGAAAGTAAACAGAGGATAATTTGAAAACGATTTAGTTTGTCCTGCACTAAATCTCACGTGGAACGGACAACTTTTTTCGAGTGGAAGTCAGGTGTTTTAAAAAAAATATTTTAAAGAAATTATTAGGAGTTCTATCTCATTTAAACTTCTCAGACGCATTGAGATTTAAAAGAATCTTCGAAGCTTAATCTTAAGTTTTAACTCAAATTTTCTGCTATTGTACATACTAAATTATGCAGATCTTTCTCAAGAATTTCTATTACACTTTAAATTTTCTTATTTTCCTTAGTTTTCACCAACATTTTTGATGAAAAATACTAAAAGTTTCGAATAATTTCAACCTTTAGTAAAAACCGGTATTCAAAGTGCTGAAACCGGTTCTATCGAATTCCCTTCCCTACTGTCACCATGATAACTCGAGTAAAACTCAACCGAATTTCAAAAACTTTTGATCCCTGAAAGGTAATCGAAAAAATTTTTATGGGATTGAATCTGCGCACTGTCGGCCCAAGGGCCGCCGAGCTAGGGTTTTTGGTCTTTTGTACATAACTCGAGTAAATCTTTTCCGAATTTCATACAATTTTTTTTTATGGAAGAAACTTTTTTAAATTTGAGTCTTTGGACTTAGCTAGGGCACTAAAACCGAGTCTATGCTATGGACATGCGTGTTTTTTGTGCATAACTCAATTTTCCGATTTTCAAATTATTTTTTTGTTTAAAAGATCTGGGCATGACCGTCAATTTTTGGAAGAAACATTTTTCGATTTGAGTCCTTGGACTTAGCTGGGGAACTACAAACGAGTCTTTGTTAGGGCCCTACGTGTTTTTTGTACATAACTCGAGTAAATCTCTTCCGATTTTCAAAAAATTTTGTTTGTTTGAAAGATCTCTTAGGGCTCAAGTGGGCCTCATGTCTGTTTTTGGCCTCATGTTTTTTGCTATGTTACAGGGCAAATTGAGGGAAACATTTTTGTCTATGGAAGCATGTGTCCGAGGCTTTAGGGCTTTAGATCAGTACTGAGGTCGGCCCTAGCCCAAAAAAATGGTTTTTTGCTATGTAGTAGACAAAATTGAGAAGAACATTTTTCTCTATTTGGAGGTCAATTTTGTGCGTTCGGAGAATTTTATTGCACCGTTTCTTCGGACGGGTTTTTCAATATTGCCCTATCGGCAATTTCCAATACAATTTAGTGAACGCAATATTTACTTAAATACGTTCCAGTCTTTTCGTAACATCAACTCTGTTTGCCGCATCTATTCTGATACGTACGGGTCCCTTCATATGTTTTTTTTATTAAAGTTAGCCGTCCTACCAGAATAGAGCACGCACGGGCGCCACCACTTGGGCCCATTGTACTGGCTATGGGGTTAACCCCATAACATTTATTGTCGTATGGGACTTCCCAGGTTGCAAATATCTGTTTTTTCAGGCTTTGCCTGAGTGCGTTTTTGTCAACATGTCAATTTTCGCCTATTTAATGATGAAATTGACAGAAACGAAACGGAGTCATATAAGACATTCCATGAAAGGCTTAGAAGACTAACGAACATATCGAGTATACTTCTCAAAAACCAACCAAAGTTGCAGATAACAAGACAAAACAAATTATTCGTATGAATTTCTTCGTTCCTGGCTTAAAGTTTGAGATATCCACTCAAACCTCCCGCTATTATTGCAACACTTAATGGAATGTCTCCTATGCGGAAACGTGGTGTTCGAACAACACATATATGTGCCGATTGCAGTGAAAAAGAAAACATTAGCGAGCCAGTGATTTGCACACTAGAGCTTAAAACAACTTCACAGTTAATTACACCATTACACAACTTAGAATTGTATAAAATTAGTCCAAGTACAATCTAAGCTCAATAAGTCCCGACATAGAGCCATACGTCGACGAGTTCTTTAGAACGTTTTGTACGACGATTACACCAGTAATTTAACTTTGAGTCCGAGCAAAAGAATCACTTTTTATAAAATCACATGTTCGAAAACAAAGAGAACAATGGAACAATGCGTACAAAAGACATGTGTCGTTTCAATGCAATAGATTTTATAATAAAATGTAAAAGAAATTCACAATTAATTACACAATTTATTTTATAATTGTACGAAAGAAATCAAAACTAGATAGTGCAAAATGAAACTATGATCACCGAATCAGACATAAAAACAAGAAAAATACTTTGAGAGAGCGTCGCAAAAATACGTCCGCTCTACACCACACACGATAAAACAGCAGGGCCGACCTTACAACTGACCTAGGGCCCTAACTAGAAGCCTCGGACACATACTTCCATAGACAAAAATGTTTCCCTCATTTGCTCTGCAACATAGCATAAAAAAATTTTTCTTTTTGGTTAGGCCCTATGCAAAAGTTTCTTTTATAATTTGTCGGTTATGCCTAGATCTTTCAAACAAAAATTTTTTTTTTTGAAAATCAAAATAGATTTACTTGAGTTATGTACTAAAAACACGTAGAGCCCTAACAGAGACTCGTTTGTAGTGCCCTAGCTAAGTCCAAGGACTCAAATTCGAAAACGTTTCTTTCAAAAATTGTCGGCTATGCTCAGATCTTTCAAAAAACAAAAAAATAATGAAAATCGATGAAAAAGATTTACGCGAGTTATGTACAAAAGACTAAAAACCACTTAAACAGCCCTAGCTCGGCGGCCCAATACTTTCAGGGAAAAAAATGTTTTTGAAAATCGGTTGAGTTTTACTCGAGTTATCGTGTTGACGGACCCCCCTACTACCGGGTCGAAATTCGACTGGTTACAAACGTCGTGGTAAACGCAATAGACCCCTTTTCGAAGCACTACGTTCTTCGTAATGACATACAGACCGTTTTTGTGTTGAGTGGAGAAAGTCGAAATTTCATATCTTGGAGTGAACGGACGAAAGTTTCCATATTTTATAAAATTATAGTAATTTCTAATACATTTATTAAACCTATAGCAGAACATAACCAAAGACCCGTACGTATCAGAATAGATGTGACAAACAGAATATATGTGGCAAAGTGACTCAAACGTACCTAAATATACAAATAAGCAAACAATCCAACGTTTTCTGTTCTTTTACAACTGTAAGAATTTCAAAGAAGTACGTCTCAGACCATTCAAATCTAGAAAAGCTTATATCCAAGGACTAAGTCATTTTTACCTAAACACCTGAAACAGGTGTTATCTAAAATTTTATTCTCTACCACTTTGCCTTTGGAACCAACTTTCTAACTCTCATAGTTCTGGAGATCTGAGTCATCCTGCCCAATTATGGAAGTGGTCATATACCAGGATTGGGTCATATTTCCCCAAAACCCTGGAACACGTGTTCGCTTAAATTTAATTTTCTACAACTTCGCCTTTGGAACCAACTTTCTAACTCTCACAGTTCTGGAGATCCTGGTCATCCTGTCCAATTATGGAAGTGGCCATATACGAGGATTGGGCCATATTTCACCAAAACCCTGAAACACGTGTTCGCTTAAATACAACTCTCTACAACTTTGCCTTTCACAGTAAATCTCCATATTGCATAGTTAAATATAGACGAAAAACTGTTTTCGTATATGGCCAAGAATCTCAATTTCGTCCATTCCATTGGTCCCAGTGCCCAGACCCCGGTACCGATTCCCACAAAATTTTTTTCATAGTTTTGTGACATCAAATGCTTTCATTTGACACCAAAATGAGGAATTTCCGTGCTACACTTGCTGAGATATTTGCGAAAAAGC
The DNA here is from genome assembly GCA_029228625.1 of Pseudolycoriella hygida. NCBI lineage: Eukaryota > Metazoa > Arthropoda > Insecta > Diptera > Sciaridae > Pseudolycoriella > Pseudolycoriella hygida. Next base: position 89,891,791 of record CM055406.1, read on the forward strand.
TTCACCGACCCTCGAAAAACCATGTTTTTGGTCACTTCCTCGACCATATCTCCGGAACCACTTGATCGATTTTGCTCATCTTCGAACTTGAATCATGGGAGGCAATGGGAAGTAGTTTAATTTTTCAAAAAATCTCTTGAAATTGTCTCTTCTTTCGCACAAAATATTGTATTGATGCAAAACCATAAAAAAAAATTTTTTTTGAATTTTCTGAGAAAAGTTTCTTCCTGGGAAAATCAAGAAAGTCGTTTTTGAGACATTTTGGGGGGTTTGTCCTTCCATAATACACCCGATTATGGGCAGGTCTCCGAAACTATTTTTCTATTATAGGCCAATTCATTATCTTTCAAATGATGCCAAACTTAATGTTTTACGACAGAAATTAGTTTTTTAGCGGCTTTTAGAGTGAGTATGTGTTGAGGCACAAAAGAGGTCAAAAATTTGTTAAAATTGGAAAACTAAGTAACCTTTGATCAAAATATAGCCAAACGTCACCGTGAACGTCACCAAAATAGTAATTTCTGTCGTAAAACATTGAGTTTGGCTTCATTTGAAAGATAATGAATTGGCCTATAATATAAAAAAAGTTTCGGAGACCTGCCCCTGATCGGGTGTCTTATGGAAGGAGAAACCCCCCAAAATGGCTGAAAAACGACTTAATTGATTTTTCCCAGGAGGAAACTTTTCTCGGAAAATTCAAAAAAAAATTTTTTTTGAGGGTTTTGCATCAATACAATATTTTGTGCGAAAGAAAAGACAATTTCAAGAGATTTTATGAAAAATTAAACTACTACTAGGCATGTACCTTTCAGGGAAAAAAAGTTTAGGCTGGTCGGTTGAGCCGTTTGGAAAAAAAAGTGGAGACGGACGGACAGACGGACGGAAGGACATTTTTTTTATTGCTGATTCGTCATCTCTAGACGATAATAGATGCATCACCCCAACTCCCACCTCGACTTACCCCATGTTACAATACTTGTACTTCGTACGGGTCCAAATATAAGAACGTTCTATGTTTTGCCTTTAACTATTCATTTGAAAAGGTTGAATGCTCGCTTTTGTATCTCATTAGCACATGTTATAAATCCAATATTTTTGAGGATATATACGGTTTTCGGTCGACGGTCTTCTTTTTCCGAACTTATTTTACCAACAAAATTGTTGTTAATTTTTTTTTTTTTTTTTTGAACGAATCAATTGAAATATATTGAATAGTCATCTCAAATACAATTCATAAAATATAAAAAATCTCATCTAATTTATTAAAATCCTCTCCAAAAGTTCCCATAACGCAGGCAGCATTAGAACGCTGAATTGCCAAACCAATTCTCTGTTTTAAAAAAATTTTCGTTCTAGCTTCTGTTGTTCTCTCTTTTATCAAATTTCCCAAAATGCCGATGAATTCGATTGCTTCTTCTGTTAATTTATATTCGGCGAGTTAAGTTTTCCAGTGTACAGAATGGGGTGGCTGACCCACTTGGTAATATTACGTAATTTTACGTAATGTAATAAAATATAATCCGCCGTTACAACCCGTCCGGGTCAGAGGCTAGATAATTTTTATTTTACGTACTAGTTCCGCAATATTTGTGAGCATTCGCTCATATGGATTCTTCTTGGAGATTGAACCCGAATATTCTTGGTGAAAAGCCAGTACGCTACCACTGAGCTAACCCGTTGCCCAACGCAATGTTTCATTTTTTTTTAGGAATAGGCGAGCTGATTAATTACTGTTCCTCGGTGGAATCCGAATAATTGTGAATTGTCATGCTCGTACATGTTGGGACCAATGAATGGTAGTCGATTTTCATCCATTCGTATTAGATCGATTTGGACTTTAGGCTGTGTATGCTTGTGTATTTTGCGCTCAAACATGTTGTTCAGGGCGTCAGCATTATAACTAGTTCCAGGATGAACTGATGACAGAGGAATGGCAGATTCAAGAAAAGTGTCATATTCTATGAAAATCGCATTGTCTAGATCTGGTTGCTTGACAGAAAAGACATCGATTTCTTTACCAAGTTTATTATTTATTTAGCGTGTGGCAACAATCTTTGTAGTTATTATATTACACATAATTTCTTAATATCTAACACTGATTTTCTACATTAAAACACACTTTACCAAGTACTAGATTGCGACGGACTTCGTCGGGGCTTGGTGTGATTGGACAAGGATGTAAAACGACAGGGGGGAAGTGTTTGTGGCCGTTGTACAATACGCGTGGAACAGTGCTCAATTTTGTTTTATCATCATCATTACATAATCCGAGGTATAGCCATCTCGGGACGCGTCATGCGTTGGATAGTGTTTTAACCATGATGCATGGAACACGTCTTGGATTCGAGATGAAACCAATTGATTGTGCCTGTTGTTGAGGGTCACGGTAATTCTGTGGATATACGTTTGCGGTTTACTCTGGTGGTTGAGTTGCTGCGTTGTGCCAAGTTGCAACACTTGGGTTAGTGTACATATGATTAACTAACGATAAAGGCTGTTACACATTAGCAATTACTTTCGTTCTATTCTCTGATTTTCACAATTTCTTTGACAGAAAAATATAACGACGAAATTTCCACAACAACTCATTTCTTGGTGGAAAAATAGCGTCGTGTAAGAATATGAAAATTTTTCTTAAAAAAAAATTTATTTTGCACAGAAAACAATCCAAAACATTTGATAGTACATAATACTTACTAATTAATCGCTAAAATAACGCTAGCATCCCGCTTACGTAACGAAAATATTAATTTTGCACAATTAAAAAAACCATAACAAACTTTGACAGAAGAATTGAAGTCATCATCATCATCATCATCAAACTTTATAGACCGTTAGTACCTTCCTGTGTGAGGTCTTTCTGTTGCAACCCCAGATTGGTGAACTATCGTCCTCCATGCCCTCCTATCGCCCTCCAAGGAGATGGTTTGTTCGCCCAGAGAAAGTCCCCTAACTTCTAAATCTGATTTAATTGAATCGATAAACCTTCTCCTTGGTCTACCCCTTGGCCTAACACCCGGTACTTGTGCATCCAAGATCCTTTTCGGTAGCCTGTTATTACCCATCCTT
>CM055406.1:89906375-89917644 GCA_029228625.1 Pseudolycoriella hygida
AGCTCCAGTCAGCAGGTACCGTAGAAGCCCTCATGGCCAAATTGAAAATCCTACAAAGCCATTGGATCCCACCTGATCCGCTATATTTAATAAATTCTGTCCTAATTTCATCCACCCCTGCGGATTTTCCTGCCCTTAATCTGCCGACCTCCCGGGACACCTCATCCAGTGTAATTTCCTCCTCCACCTCCAAGCTAGGACCCGCCTCCCTCCCATTTTCTTCTACCAGATTGACAGATGTAAATAAATCCTGAAAGTAATCCCGCCAAGTCTTCAAGACTTCACCCTTATCTGTAATTAACCCGCCGCCTTTATCTAAAATGCTACTACATCCTTCTTTCACGCCACCGCGCCTAATGTCCTTAATCATCGACCAAAATTTCTTACCCCTGCCTCGACCTGCCTTTTCCAATTCCTCCCCAAACTTCTTCCCCTCCCTGTCCTTCGCTTCAATGACTAGATCCTTAACCAGTTTACTACAAGCCTTGTAAGCATCCCACTTCTCCGCCGTCCTGTCCTGTAACCAGATCAAGTAAAGTTTCTTTCTTTCCAATACAACAAAGTTTCTAATTCAATTGAGGACAATTTTTTAGTTTCATTAAATTTAAAATTGGTATTCAAAATTTTTGTAGTAACACGAGTTTGTTCTAAAAAAGTGTCACTACAAGTAGTCAGGATTTGAGGACAAATTTTTAGTAGCACCGGATTTTAAATGTAAAATTATGGAAAATAACGATTTTGAGCTTTTTGGGGCTTTAGTGCACACACGTGGCGGGTGACTGGGGTAAGTACGATTTTTTTTAGAAGTTCGGACGGAAACGACAAATTGAGGACAATTCTTTTAGGTAATGAAAATAAAAATCCGAGTGTGACCCCTACGATTTGTCACAACTTTGAGATGTCATATTAGCTTCATAATTGAATTAATTCGACTTTACCGTGCTATTTCGAGTATTTTTTTTTAAGTAAATCTTAAAAATAATTCTAAAAATCTTTAAAATCCCAAAAAATCTTAAAAAAATCTTAGTTGTTTCCCCCTTAAGTTCCCATAGTTCCGGATGGTGGTCGAAAAAGTGACCAAAAACATGGTTTTTCGAGTGTCGCAAATATCTCGGCAATACAGCACAGACGCTGTTGATTTTGGTGTCAAATGAAAGCGTTTGATCAATAAAATGTTGCAAACTTTTTTTGTGAAAATCGTGTCAGTGGTCTGGGCACTCGGGTCCATAGAATGGACAAAATTCTTTTCATCGGCCGCATAAGATGGGAGGTAGTTTTTCGTGAATATTTGATTCAGTATGAAACAGAGACTTACGTCCAAAGAAAAAGTTGTACAGAGTTAAATTTTAGAGAAGTGTCTCAGGGTTTTCCTGAAAAATGTCTTTATCCTTGGGATTTAGCCACTTCTAGAAATAGGAAAGATGACAGAACTATGGCAGATAGAAATTTAAGAAAATAAAATTTTAGCGAACACATGTCTTCGAATTTTCCCAAAAAATGTCACAATCCTTGGGATTTAGCAACTTCTAGAATCAGGAGAGATGACTCATATCTCTAGAATTATGGTAGTTACAAAGTTGCTTCCAAAAGCAATATTGTGTTCAAAGTAACCCGACCAAGAAATGGATAATTGTATAATCTAATTTAGGGAATTGGGTATTAGATAGGGTAGCGCTTGATTGCATATTAACGGAGTGTGATAGTCCGGGTCATATGCCAGGCGTGTAACTGTCTAACTATCATGTGCTCTTTTTACGTCCACGTCGTAGTCCCCGGTTTCTCAATTTTCTTCGGAGTTTTATGCTAAAATTAAGAGTGCTACCTGGTGACTTACCTTTACTACGGGTGATTGGCGAAACAGTTTAGTGGGTTGTGCGTGTGGCTAGCCGCTATACCACAGAAAGCGAAGTGGTGATGAATTCAACAACACAGCCTCGGATTGGACAGGATAAACGGCAACGACTTAAGCAACGGAAAAAGGACAATGATTTAAAATTAGGAACATGGAATGTTAGATCTTTGTTGCGGCCAGGAGTGTTGAGATCACTCGCTAGTGCGCTAAGAGCGACTAAACTCGCCATGACAGGAATACAGGGAACTAGATTACCTGGGAAGGATTCTCAGATCAATGGATACTTTACGTTTTACTACAGCGGCAAGAGCAACGATAGCCCAATAGAAAATGGAACAGGCTTCATGGTTTTGGGTAGAGCTAGAAACGCGGTGATTGGTTTTACTCCTGTCAACGAACGGATATGCGCTCTACGGATAAGAGAAAAAATTTTCAATTATACTCTCATTGACGTAGACGCTCCAACGGAGGAAAAAGATAACGAGGCAAAGGAGGTGAAAGTGGAGCACCGAATCGAGACATCAAAATCATAGTTAGGGACTTGAATGCCAAGAAAGGTCGCGAAGTTTATTACCGTCCCACTATTGGTAAATATAGCCTTAACGAAAATTCGAACGAAAATGGAACGTTGGTAATTGATTTCGCAGCGTAACATAAAAACATCCACAAAGCGACATGGGTATCACCTAATCGGCAAACGAAAATTATTGACGGAATGGAAAGCGAACAACAAAACGAAGACGAAATGTATAGCAAGCCGCGGAAAAGACGATAAGAACGATTACGGGAAAGAAAAGAAATGACTGGTTCGATGACGAATGCCGAAAAGCACTGGATGACAAAAATGCGGCTCGAGCGAAAAATCTAAAAAGATTCGCAATCAGCAGATGCGGAAAGGTGCATCAGACGATGGGCGGAGTACTTTATGGAACTGCTGAAGCTCAAAAACTTAAAAGCCCCAAGAACCGACAATATACCTGGAAAACTTTTCAAGCACGGTGGTAATGCATTATGCCGGAAGAGTGGAAGACTAGCGCCATCTTCCCGTTGAACAAGAAAGGTGACAAATTGGAGTGTGGCAACTATCAAATTCCTCGATTTCCTATTTCTATTTCGCGAATATTCTATACAAACTCCTTCTTTTATACATAGAATCCACTGTTGGTGAATATCAGGGTGGTTTTCGTGTACGTGGTCAGAGAACGGACCAGCTGTTTAGCATTAGACAGATCTTGGAGAAGTGTAAAGAGTACAACGATGAAATACACCAATGTGTCAACAGGAAGAAGTTATGGAGAGTGATGGAGGAATTTGGGATTCCCAAAAAACTAATTTAGCTAACACAGTTGACATTGGATGGAGCTAACAGCCGTGTAAGAATTTGAAGCAAATTGTCAGACACTTTCGACATTGAGGAAGGACTACGACAAGGAGATCCTAGTAGCAGCAGTGAGAACTATGGACATCGACACTGGCAGCACCATTTTCACCTAATCCAGTCATTTGCAGGGATTTATTGATGACTTGGACATCTTGGGTCGAAACATGAAAGCTGTTAAAGAAAAGTTCACGGCTTTGGACAGAAAAGGTACCGACCTCGGGTTGAAAGTTAATGACGCAATAACGGAATTACAGGAAGGGAATCATAAGCTTGTGCACCTCTTCAATTTTTCTTTTATCGCCTTTTTCACGTATTCGCTTGTATTTTTGTCATATAAAACCGGTTTTTCGAAGGAAAGAGTTAAAACGAAACGTTGCACAATCTTATGATTCTCTTCCTGTATATCCCTATCGAATGGACAACATGACCAAAACGTAACAATTGACACACACACATTTAAGGTGGTAGACAAGTTCGTATTCCTTGGATCTCAGCTTAATTCTGATAACGAAATCAAAAGACGGATAACTTTTGGAAACCGGAGCTATTACAGCCTGATAAAAATTGTAAAGTCCAAATCAGTAAGCCGAAACTAAAAATGCGCACTATATAAATCTGTGATAAGACCAATAGTTACATATGGATCGGAATCGTGGTGCATGACTCAGAAGGACGTTCGAAAGAAACGTACTGCGGACAATTTTTGGATCAGTATTGACGAAAATTAGAACTAATGGCGCAGACGATCTAAACATGGGCTTATACAGCTTTATTGAGAGCCAGACGTAGTCAAAAAAACGAAAATAAACAGACTACGACGGCGACGGCTTCGTCATGTGCAGCGTATGGATGACAACCGTGTTTCGAAAAAACTTCTCGAAACCAAACCAGAACGTAAAAGAATTGCCCAACTCAGCAATTCCGTGACAGGTGACAGAGGTACCAACGAACTCTAGTTAAAAATCAACAATCATGAAGAGAGGTGTGTGTTATCTGCTTTCCCGAAATCAGTATTTGACAGACGAATCAGCAAGGATTGCCGCGGACAATCGGTTTTGACGATTGCTGATTTCGTAAAAATGACGAAATACAATGAAATTGTTGATATCGATAACTACTACATAAATTGACAATGTGGGTCCACACTAAATCTGTCGATTCACTCTTGGCGTTATAACATTTACATTTGAAATCGCTCAAAGCAATGTTGAAAATCCCGTTAGGACTCATAATAGCATAATTTCTAAAATATAAGGTCAACTTAAGCTTGACCTGTATTTCCGAACCTGAAGTGATTAAAATTGGCTCAAATCTGGTCCAAATCTTCATATAAAAATCATTTTCGTCACGTTTGCCGGAGCAGGAGGAGGATGTATAATTTTTGTTTGTACAGAGACTTTTTTTTAAAAGTGCTCACTTTTCAGCGAAACAACTCAAACAAGTCAAGCTAGACATTCTGTAATTTATATTTACCGACTGGTTCTGTTCTTTTACGCGCGCTTTTTAAAATTCAAATACGTTCATTTAGTTCGACATACCCGTAAGCTTACTATGTCGATTAGATGAATTTTTGTATTCTTCTAATTAATGAAATTAACAATAAAATGATTGAAAAGAGCTAAATGTGCGAATACTGAGAAATGTTTGAAAAATGAACAAGTTTGAAAAGTGAAAAATGTTTGCTACTTGAGAATTGGTCGAATTGATTGAAAAGTCAGAAAATTTCAAATTGTTGGGAAATGTGAGATTTGTTTGAAATGTATGAAATGTTTGAAATTTGCGAGATGTGTGAAATGTTTGAAAAGTGAAAAATGTGGGAAATGCTTGAAGTTTGGGGAATGTTCGAAATGTAGGAAACGTCGTAAAATTTCAAAATGTTGTCAAATTGCAAAATGTGGTAAATGTGAGATTTGTTTGAAATGTCTGAAATTTTCGAGATGTGTGAAATGTTTGAAAAGTGAAAAATGTGGGAAACGTTTGAAATGTAGGAAACGTCGTAAATTTTGAAATTTTCGCGAATACTGAGAAATGTTTGAAAACTGAACAAGTTTGAAAAGTGAAAAATGTTTGCTACTTGAGAATTGGTCGAATTGATTGAAAAGTCAGAAAATTTCAAAATGTTGGGAAATGTGAGATTTGTTTGAAATGTATGAAATGTTTGAAATTTGCGAGATGTGTGAAATGTTTGAAAAGTGAAAAATGTGGGAAATGCTTAAAGTTTGGCAAATTGCAAAATGTGGTAAATGTGAGATTTGTTTGTAATGTGTGAAATGTTTGAAATTTGCGAGTTGTGTGAAATGTTTGAAAGGTGAAAAATGTGGGAAATGTTTGAAATTCGGGAAATGTTTGAAATGTGGTAAAAGTCGTAAAAGCCGTAATCAAAATTTTCGAATTTCGTGAAATGTGGGAAATGTTTACAAATCCCGAAAAGTGGAAATTGTGCGAAATTTTTGAATTTTCTAAAGATTTTGAAAAGTTTGAAAATGGCGAAAGATTTGAAATGTAGCAGATGTTTGAAAAGTGAGAAATGTGGCAAATGTAGGAAACATTGGAAGGCTTTAATATGTTCAAAAATTGTCTTGTGTCAGTAAAATGCGAAATATAGAAATTATGAGATATGTTTGAAAGTTACGAAATGTTTGAAATGTTGGGTAATTTTTGAAAATCGCGAAATTAAAGAACTTTTCGTAGCTCATGCACAGTAAATTAAATATTTTAATTGTTTGAAATTTCATAACTGGAAAGTTAGTTATTTGGATTGGTTAGTTGAGAGGAATTCTTTCATTTTCTAAAACTTTTCGACAACTTAATTTTCACATTCCATTTTAAACATGTGTAATACATAAATATAAACATTTGCAAGCGTGAATGCATGAGTCCGCATCGCACGAGTCTGAATTGGCGTACGCAGCCAACATATGAACTTCATGCATGCCACACAACCACAACATTGTTTTGATTGACATTTCATACATTTGTCCAAAAAATTTTTATAAATAAGTTTAAGTCGTGTGTTTAATGTAATATGTGTAAAATGGACATATTGCTATAGTCGTCGAACATTTGTTTTTATGTACGAAATTAGTATGTTTATTTGCTTGTTTTCATATAAAATGTTAAGATGTTGCTCTGCATTTTGTTGCATAAGATAAAATGTCACACGTATGCGACAAAATGCAGAGCAGAATCTTTACATTTTATACTTTCCGTCCGAGTTTTGTGTGTCCAGATTTTGTCTTCAACTGACTCTTTTTCAAGTTGAATATTTGAATTGAACCAGCGGCGCCGAGTTTTAGGGGACAAAGGGTCAAATGTCACCCATGAGAGATCCCATGGGGGACATTGTCCCCCATGAAATCACGAAAAAAAAAATAAAACAATTGCTCACAAATTGCACAAAACTATTGTGCCCGCCTTTTTCAAATTGAACAGAATCTACGTTAACAACATAATTCAAATATTTCTAACAGATAGCGCTATTGCTTTCAGTTTTATTTTAAAATTATTATAGAAACAATGGAAGCAGAAAACAATAGTCCTATAAGAACACAACAATTTTTATCGTCGTGCTGTTTGGCTGTTTCTGTAATTGATTAAGCATTTTAATTTATAAGGTGTAACGTTTTGTTTTACGAAATATTCGTAAATAAGTGTGTGATTTCGATCATAGATTCTTGATCAATCGAATCTGAAAAAAATTCAGTCGGGATGGATAAATTCATCCAGCAATGGCGAAAAATGCCTGAGTCTCCTGACGTTGTAGAAGGTATTTTCAATTAGCAAAATTCGTTTAGTAGCATGCAGCAGCTAATCGTTGAAAAATACCACAGTTGTATCAAGATCTGAGAGCCCTGAACATATGGAGATTTGCTCATCGGACAGCAAAGAGAATAATTCCCAAAATTCAACACTCAAAGATTCTTCACTTGATGAGTCGTCAACGAAAAACCAAGGTAGGTAAAGATAGAGCCAATCTTGACAATCCTGATGTGAATGTGAAACGGAGTTCAGAATTTATATTTTTCGAAAACTGGGGGCCCGTACGAGCTTCAATTAGAAATAGGTCACTGATGTTTCTACCAAAAAGCATCATTTTCATACCGAGCTTTTTGTTACAATTTTTTTTACATCGAACAGAACAGAGACTGTAAAGTCACTACGTTTTAATGAAATTTTAATAAAAGCTGCCGACCACCAAAAATTTTTCAGCGTATTTTTGATGAGTGTTGGGCCCAGGAAAAAATTGGACCGGAAAGCTGAGTCGTTTTTTTCTGGTTGTCATGTCATGACCGAAAATTCCAAAATGCCAAAAATTCAATTTTCAGCGAAATAATCACAAATGACCCATCGTTTTAGAAAGGCTATTAGAGCGGCTTATAGAAAAAAATAGTTTCACAAAATTTTGGGCACTTGTTTGAGCCAGAGGGCAGTGGTGGAAATTTCCCTTTTTATCAACTCTCTTGGTCATTATTAGAGCAATTTGAATTTCATGAATCAATCATCCCTGGCTGATCATATTTTTTCTGAAATTTTTCAGTATCATCGTCTCACCAAAGTAGAAAGTTTCAACCAATTTTGGCGTCGAAATATCCATGGCTTTCCTACAGTGAAAGTATGAAACAATCGTTTTGTTCAATATGTACCGAGTGCTACAAGGACTTGAAAATTAAACTGCCATCTTCAAGTGTTCAGAACAGAAAAGGCTATGAAGCATTCGTTGATGTTGGATTTTCAAATTGGAAAAAAGCAAATCAACGATACTCCTCACATGAGAAGTCAAGTTTGCATCGAAATGCCGTTTTGTCAGTCGCACAAAAGAGAAGTGCGCCTGTTTCTGTTATGATTTCGGAGCAGCATGCACAAGCTAGACTCGATGCCCGGTTTTGCCTGATGAAAATTTTCGAGACGGTGAAGTTTCTGGCAATGCAAGGACTTCCATTAAGAGGGCACAGAGACGTGTATTCGAATATCAACCAGCTGTTGCGTTTGCGAGCGACTGATTGTCCATTGCTGAAGAACTGGTTGGATCGTTCCAGTTATAAGTGGACAACCCACGACATTCTGAATGAAATGCTGACGCTATTGTCACTCCCAATTCAACGAAAATTGGTGGCAGAAATATCCAAACAACCATTTTATGCCATCATGTCGGATGAGACCGCTGACATTTCCAGTAAAGAGCAAATGTCGATGAATTTCCGTTACGTTGACGATAATTTGGAAATTCATGAGACATTTATGGGTTTTTATGACACACCTGCAACGGATTCTGAAACGTTGTTCAAATGTATGTTGGACACTTTGCTGCGGTTTTCTTTGCCAGTTGGGAAATGCCGTGGACAGTGTTATGACGGGACCAACACTGTAAGTGGATCGATCACCGGGATGCAAACACGCTTCAGAGAACTGGAACCAATTTGACATCACAAGACGCAATGAGTCAAATCCCGGAAGTCGCAGATTTCCTATCGGTTATGCGCGAATTGATATCGTTCATCCGAGCATCACCTAAACGATTACATATTTTCAAGGACTTCAATTCGATAATGATGACGATGACGAGGACGATGAAGATGCTGATGGTGCCAGAAAAAAACCGTCAATTCGAAAATTTTGTACAACAAGATGGTGTGCTCGCATCAACGCACTACGATCCATCAAGGAAAACTATCGAGTAGTTTTAGAGTTTTTGGAACGTGTGGGAACGGAAAGTGGTGAGCCTGGAAGCAAAGCTAGAGGTCCCTGCAAATATCTTCAGCAGTTCGAGTCTTTGATTTTGTTGAACGTTACAATCAAGACTTTGTCACGATTGGAAGCGTTAAATGAAACGATTCAAGCTACATCGATTAATTTTAAGAGCATCATACGCCGCGTTGAAATTTTAAAGGCTGACTTAACCTCTTTGCATTCGAGTGAGAAATTCGATGATCTATACAACGAATCTGAAGCCGATGCCAGATCGTATGACATTGAAGAACCGATTCTTCCGCGCAGACGGGTCCTTCCGAAACGATTCGATGCCAACGCAAATACAGCGTATTTCCCAGTCACTCCGAGGGATAAATATAAGAAACTATATTATTCTGTCATCGATCAAATTTTGGCCAGCCTTGCTACTCGTTTCGATTCGGATACGTATAAAATTTTGACGAAAATGGAAGATTTCGCCACGAACAAAGGCGAATTTCAGGAAATTAGAGATTTTCTGACTCACAAAGGAGAATGCGATTTCAATATCGACCGACTCCTTTTGCATCGTGAAATGTTTTTCGACATGGAATTGGTGAAAACGAAAAATTTCGTCAACTTGACACAAATTCAAATCTTCTTGCAAGACCACTGTGAAATTCGGGAGTTTTGTTCCGAGTATACAAAATTCATTCGGCTGCTTCTCACATATCCGCAGACAGTTTGCGTTGCCGAAAGGTCGTTTTCTTCTTTGAAGCGACTCAAAAACTACTTGCGGGCTAATATGGGGCAAAAAAATTGAACGATATAGCCATGTTGCACATTCACCGGGACATTGCAGAAACGATTGATATGGATGTGGTTGTCGATGAATTCATAAGACGAGGAGGAACAGTAAGGAACTCCACGTTTGCTTTTAAGAATGAAATGAAATGAAGTGATTTTATTTTTTGTATTTTACGGAAGTATGTGTCGAGCCAATAAAATAATTCATCTTTGTTTTAATTTTTTTTGTTTGGTTTGACCATTCACAAATTATCTGCTCTGATTATGAGGCGGACTCGGAATATTTAAAAAATTGTTCATAGATTTTTGTGTCATGAGTCTAGAATTAATCAATTTTTTGCCTGCGGAATTTATGAACGTCGCCTTTGTTAGAAAAAAAATATTGTCCCCCATGGGAAAAATACAAGTCGGCGCCGCTGAATTGAACTCAGAAGTGCGTTGATATTCATGATTCATGACTTTTCGTCCGAGTTTTGTGTATCCAGATTTTGCAGTCAGGCTTGCATGAAATGTTTTTGCTTCAACTGACTCTTCTTTCAAGTACTGCGTGTTGATGCCAACATATTTTGTGCTCTAATACGTTGAAAATACAACCAACCAGCCTGATAGAAATACTGACTTCTGAAAAGAGGGGCTCGTCTCCTGCTGCCCTTACCTCTTTCGCTCTTGTAGGCTCGTTTCGACCTAAGAATGTTAAATGTTATGTGTCGTTCACACTCATAAGGGTAAGTTAGGATTTGGGTCAATCAGTCAATTGCAGATTCGCTAAATTTGCATTTCCAACATTCATTCCTACATTCATGTATGTATTCTCAACTTATTTTATTTTACATACATATGTAATATTTTATCTCTTTCAGACGAACCAATCGATTATTTTATGTGCATAAATATTGACGACAAATCGACATCGTATTTACATTACACAGTCATAAATACTTTATTTCTGCAAATTACGTAAATTGCTATTTTACTGCAATGGGTGAGAATAGTAATTTCTGCAATTCAATGTCGAAATACGACAATTTTCAATACTGCTTTGAGTGCGGAAAAGGTCAACTTTTCCGCACTCAGATTTGAGTGAGTATGGAAAAGTTTTTCAGCACTCAAACATCTTATGCAACAAAATGCAGAGCAACATCTTAACATTTTATATGAAAACAAGCAAATAAACATACTAATTTCGTACATAAAAACAAATGTTCGACGACTATAGCAATATGTCCATTTTACACATATTACATTAAACACACGACTTAAACTTATTTATAAAAATTTTTTGGACAAATGTATGAAATGTCAATCAAAACAATGTTGTGGTTGTGTGGCATGAATGAAGTTCTTATGTTGGCTGCGTACGCCAATTCAGACTCGTGCGATGCGGACTCATGCATTCACGCTTGCAAATGTTTATATTTATGTATTACACATGTTTAAAATGGAATGTGAAAATTAAGTTGTCGAAAAGTTTTAGAAAATGAAAGAATTCCTCTCAACTAACCAATCCAAATAACTAACTTTCCAGTTATGAAATTTCAAACAATTAAAATATTTAATTTACT
>CM055406.1:89918144-89936132 GCA_029228625.1 Pseudolycoriella hygida
GAAACGTGGAATACGGGGGAAGTGTAATACGGTGGAAGTGTAATACGGTGGAAGTGGAAAACAGTGAACGTAGAATACGGGGGAAGTAGAATACGGTGGAAGTGGAAAACGGGGGAGTGGAATACGAGGATTCTATTCGGGGGAACTTGGAATACGGGGAACGTGGAATACGGGGGAAGTGGAATACTGGGAACTTGGAATATGGTGCACATCGAATACGATGAACGTTGAATACGGGGGAAGTGTAATACGGGGAACGTAGAATACGGCGAAAGTTGATTACGGGGAAAATTAAATTAAATACGGGGAACGTTGCATACGGTGAACGTGGAATACAGGGTAAGTGGAATACGGGGAACTTGGAATACGGGGAAAGTTGAATACGGGGAACGTTGCATACGGTGAACGTGGAACAGGGGGGAAGTAGAATCGGGGAACTTGGAATACGGGGAAAGTTGAATACGGTGACCTTTGCATACGGTGAACGTGGAATACGGGGGAAGTGGAATACGGTGGAAGTGGAATACGGGGGAGTGGAATACGGGGAAATAGAATTCGGGGAAAGTTGAATACGGCGAGCTTGGAATATGGGGAACTTGGAATGCGGTGAACGTTGAATACGGGGTAAGTGGAATACGGGGGAAGTGGAAAACGGGGAACGTTGCATACGTTTCACGGAGGAAGTGGAATACGGGGGAAGTGGAGTAATTTTGCGGCAAAGAAAGTATTTTAATTTATAGTACCTTTCTCGCCCACTTTGATTTTAGTATTATTAGCGGTAATATCAACGAAGTGATACAATGACATGAAACATTACGCATCATTATTTAAAACGAAAAAAAATAAGCTTTGACTCTCTGAATAGACAACACGTGAAAATGATAAAGCCTGCGCAGCCCCTAGGGGCGGGGGTTCGACTAGTTAATATATATTGTCCGATTTAGCTTACATAGCAAGAATTATACCAAGTTATTGTTTTTGTTTCAAGTGCAAGTGCAAGCATATTTCTGTATTCACATATTTAATACGAGTTAAAACAAAAAGTGCATTGCAATGGATTCATTAAATAAAGGCGTTGATCCGCCTGATAAGTCCGCAGATGATGATGAAAATACCTTTCAGTTATTAACCAATGTTAAAAACTCCAGATCCAGAAGTGATGACTCAGACATAGCTGTTGGTGACTTTCATACGACAACAGCGAAGACATTTGCTATTTTGGATTCCAGCGATGACACAGATGATTTGGCTGGGAAAATCAGTAACAACATTAACGTGAAACAATTTGGTAGGGATAACCATTCAGGGAAAAAAATTCTCAAACAGCGAATACCACCAATCACGATCACAAAACCGTTCAAAAATCCAAAAGATGCGATTTCCAACATCGAAAAAATGCTTGTCGGAAAAGCCTTGTTCAAGATTTTAAAAGAAGGCTATAGTGTTACGTTAGAATCACTAGAGGACCACAGTGCGCTGAAGGAATTTCTGGTAAGACAAAAAATTCCCTTTTTCACTTTCACCACGCAGGACAAAAAACCACTAAGATTAGTCCTCAAGGGCGTTCATCACTCATACACGCCTCACGAAATTATCGAAGATCTTTCGACACAGAAAGTGAAAGCATTGAGCGTGCAACCCATGTTTGGAAAAGGAAAAGTCAGCATGGACATGTTCATCGTGAATTTTGAGCAAGGAACCAAAATAATGGAACTCACTAAAACGATAAAACACGTGTGTCACCAGTCCATCCCAATGCAGGAAATTTATTTATTTATTTATTTATTTATTGATCTTTCGACCCAATAACATATCAATCACTTAATTGAAGTATTAAATTCAAATTAGAAAAATCATTTCCATAGTGAACATAATGAACTGGCTCATCAACGGAGTCCCACATCGATCATATTCGTCATAAGACAATCCCAGTTTCCAGGACCGCTCTCTTATACGCTTTGAACGACTTGCCAAAAATGTTACACCTGGAAAAATATTTATCATGCCGATCTTGCATTCTGTGTAGTGGTTCATTTTGCACAATGTTGCTCGTATAGTTTGGAGTGTAGAAAACTGGTCTGTTTGACCTAGTGACTCTGCCGTGGTTGTAAAACTTTATAGACTCCTTGAGTTTAGTATCCATATGACCATGCATAATTTTATAAAGAATAATCTCGTCATTTAACATTCTTCTGACTCTCAGCGAAGTCATATTCATATTCCTCAGACGATCTTCTTATTCAGTTTTTTGTCGGTTGAACTTGAAGAAAAACATCCTAGTAAACTTCTTTTGTACTCTCTCAACGATTTTGATGTTTTTATCATAAAATGGAGACCAGACGGCAGCACAATACTCTAATCGACTTCTAACCAGCGTGTTATAAAGAGTCGTCATACTTTCCGGTTTCTTGAAAAATTTACCACTCCTAAAAATAAATCCCAACATTCGATATGCCTTTTTAGTCATTTCGTTAATTTGCTCATTAAATGTGAGTTTACTGTCTATAATGACTCCTAAATCGCGCTTAGACTCCACTCTTTCCACTATATCGTTACCAATCTTGTACTGGTATTCCAGCCTGTTTTTTCTCGCTTTCCTAGTGATTGACATAATGGCACATTTCCTAACGTTCAGACCCAACTCGTTTTCAGAGCACCACTCCTGCAGCCGATCTATTTCTAATTGGAACACTTGACTATCCTCAATATCCACAATCTTCTTCAGAAGCTTCAGATCATCAGCAAAAGCGAAAGCATTACTAAGAACGGATAGAAGGTCATTTATGTACAGTAAGAATAAGAACGGTCCTAATATTGATCCTTGTGGTACGCCTGACGACGGTGTAATCTTCTTCGACCTCCCACTACCAATTACAACAAATTGCGAGCGATCTTTAAGATATGAATTGAACCATCTCACGATCGAATGCTTTTGAGAAGTCAGTGTATAAAACATCGACTTGACCTCCGTTTGCCATTGCTTGCGATACTGTCGTAACAAATTCCATCAAATTGGTTTGTGTCGATCTCTTCGAAACGAAGCCATGCTGTGAAAGGTGAATTTTCTCTCTAATTCTATCAAACAGGACGTTGAACATTAATTTCTCAAACACCTTAGAAATAGCACATAAAATAGAAACCGCTCTGTAATTCGTAACGTCTTGCTTGTCACCATCCTTGAAAATAGGCGAAATAAAGCTTAATTTCCATCTATCAGGAAACAAACAGTCTCTGAGCGATAGATTGAAAAGGATCGACAACGGTAGTGCCAATGACTCAGCAAGGTTTTTGTAAAACATGATTGGAACTCCATCCGGGCTCGAGACCTTATTCCCATCAAAACCCTTGAGCACATCCTGAACATCAGATGCTGAGAATGAAATGTCGACTTCTTCAGCATCGTCATTACAATCAAAATCCATGCTTTCCACACCAACACCACCGCCACCACCGTCCGACTGATATACGGAGGTGAAGAAATTCGCAAAAAGGTCACAAATCGCCTGCTTATCACACCATACCTCATACTACTCGCTAGAGAGTTTGTTTTCCTCAAAGCTTTCGTAAACGCGAAAAAGCATTTGGTATTTTCCTTTAGTTTACCCTCACAATCGTCTACATAATTCGCTAGACATACCTTGATCTCCTTCTTCACTTGCTTACGCAGCGTCGAAAACGCAGCTTTATTAGAATCGTTGTCGTCTGCTTTCAGCCTCATCTTAGCATTAGCTTTCTTCTTGATAAGCTTTATAAGCCTCGGCGTGAAGTAAACCGGGTAATCCCTCTTCGTATAGTGAACTTTAGGTATACTATCGATAAGGGGATCTAATATCTCATAGAACCTATTTACCGCACCATTAATGTCTAGTCCACTTAATTCGATTTCCCACTCCACATCCAACAACCGTTCATTGAGAGACGGATAATCAGCCTTATAAAAATTCGTCTTCGGAGGCCAAATACTTA
This sequence comes from Pseudolycoriella hygida, assembly GCA_029228625.1. Classification (NCBI taxonomy): domain Eukaryota; kingdom Metazoa; phylum Arthropoda; class Insecta; order Diptera; family Sciaridae; genus Pseudolycoriella; species Pseudolycoriella hygida. The sequence goes on from CM055406.1 coordinate 89,922,111, forward strand.
ACTGGACTTACATCGACAGTCACATTCAGTGATGGATGATGATCATCCTCAGGGACTAGTGCATCATCGCATCTAACAACTTCTAATTTGCTTGAGTCAATATTTGACAGTACTAGGTCGAGGGTCCTTCCTAACCCATTTCTCACACAGCTCACTTGATTTAAGTTACACAATGCATTCAAGTTAAATAACTTATGAGAAATACGTTTATCGAATTTACTCGAATCATTAATCCTTGGTTCATATTTACCGTCTTCAGTGTACCATTCAATGCCATCACTGAGGTTGTAATCTCCAAACAAAAGGAAGTTATCGTTAGAATGTGATAACGGCACAATGTCACCAATCTTATTGAAATGAACTTTGTAATCGGATAAGTTACTTTCTGCTTCGACATACCTTACATTGAGATTAGTTTTAGAACCATTCTCATGTACAATAGAAATCCATACATCTTCCTTTGACAACTTCCACTCACGCTTCCGCATAGATTCAAGATCACTCTTTATGGCTACAAGACAACCACCACCTCTCGCCATACCAGTCACTTCTTTATTCCGATCCGACCTAAACACTACATATCGATTGTCGAAAAATTCTGAGTCAAAAAAGTCTTCGTTCAGCCAAGTTTCGCATAACAGGACTACATCATACGAATATGCAATCAACTTTTCAAAAAAATCCTTACCTTTCGTTCTCATACCTCTCACGTTTTGATAGTACAACTTCAGTTTCGTATTTTTAACGATTTCAACGATTGTCAACGATTTGGACATGCAGCCACCAACTGCGGATTGGAATATCGTTGCGTCAAATGTACAGAACGACACGCACCAGGCGATTGTCCACTTGAAGACGACCAACCAGCTAAATGTGTGAACTGCAACGAAGCTCATCCAGCCAGCTACAAAAAATGCCCGGTTTACACTAAATACGCTGAAAACTTGAAAAAACCACAAAAGACAGGTAAAAATACGATTAAAGCTTCTAATGTAATTAAAGAAAATTTTACCCGTAAAAGTCCAATGGTCAATAGTAATATGACATATAGTCAAGCTTTGAGAACGAATGTTGAAGCGAGAGGTAAAGAAAATACTTTAAATTTTATGTGCAATGAAATCAATAGTCTCTTTGACTGTTGTCTAACAGAATTATTACATAAAATCCAAACCTTCGTACCTGAATACAAGAAGGTAAATGACCAGGGTTGTATTAGCGCCGCTAATCATTAGCGTCGCTATTAGCTAATAGCGAAGCTAAAATCCAATATCCTCCGCTAATAGCGACTAGCGTTTCCCTAAAACCGGAACTAGCGAGACCAAAATTCGCTATTCGCTAATCGCTAAAATGTTATAAATTATCACAATCATAAACTTGTGAAACAATTGTTAAAAGAATTTTCTGAAATTTTTCTGCGGCCAGTTAGGTGACCCGCACAGTAAAAAAATTAATTTTTTCATCAATTTGAGGCCTGTTTCGACTCCACACTACACAAAGTAACCCGAGACAATCGGAGTTTCATTTTTCTCTGAAAGTCCCATTTATTACGATATGCTATATGAGATATTTGGTTAGGAATAACAGTTTTGGCCACCATTTTCAGTATGCTAGTTTTTGCCTATGTCTCTGCGGAAGAGTTGACCGATTTTACCACGCTGAAATGATCACCAAAATTGCAATTCTTAACCAAATATGAATAGCTAAATGCAAAAAGGGGTCATCTCCAACAGAGAATTATAAGTAAAATGAACCTCACAATTTTTATACATATTAATCTTTTGTCGTTCTCTCCTTAAAATATTATGTGTTATTGTAATTTTTAAGAAAAGGTTGAGGTATAACTAATACCACAGATAGAAATTGCGAGCTTCATTTTACTTATAATTCGCTATTGGAGATGACCACTTTTAGCATTCAACTATTCATCTCTCAGGTAGGGTCTTGTTTGAAAACGTATAATTGCCAGAAAATAATAAATTTTCAAGTTTAATTGAGGTTCGCTGTGTATATGAGGAAGTTTTCATTTCCCGTTGATAGCGAAAAACTGAAAAGTCGCTCCTTGCAGCAAACCTTAACCAGAAAAGTCTTTGCATATTCTGGTACCATTATAGGTATACTAAGTACCCATATTCTTGGTTCCACAGTTGGCTGTTGCTGCAAGTGACGAAATTCGCTCAAAAAAATCTACTAAAATGGCCTATAGCTCCAGATGGTGTGCACCGGAACCATAGGCTCCGAAGCAAAAAATCTTTGCAATACTGAGAACCATAATCGTGCTGAATTTATGATTTATAGCAGAAAAACCATTTTTAACACCCTCTGACACCTACTCCGCGGCCTCCCACCTTGGAACGAAGTGCAATTTCGAAAACTGAGAAAACGTTTTTCTCTTCATGGTTCAAAGAGTCGAATGGGCCATAAGTCTCCTTAAACTGTGACACCTTGCCCCAAAATTTACGACTTCGGTCGAAGTTTTCTCAAAATCACTTTAAAATTAGTTACAATTAGCGAACTTTAGCGTCCGCTAATAGCGACCGCTATTAGCGCGCTAATTTTTTTATTATTAGCGATTAGTGTTAGTTTCGCTAATATTTTTTCCAATTAGCGTTAGCGTTAGCTCCGCTAAAAAAATTGATTAGCGAATACAACCCTGTAAATGACGCTATGTTAAAAAAGATTATGATTATCGACTTTTTGTCCCAATTTACGTAGTCATGTCGCGTAAAGATTTAAAGATAGTAACTTGGAACGTGAACTCGGTGAGGAGTAAATCGAAGCAGGAGGAAGTTAGAAACCTCTTGTATGAGAAAAAGCCTCACTTAAGCCTGACTTAACTGACTAACTTAGGCTGAAACTAAGCTGAATGATAGTAACTTTGTGCAATTTCCAGGATATGATATTTTCAGAAACGATCGCTTGTCTGATGGTGGTGGGGGAACGGCGATTCTAATCAGACAGGGAGTCAAGCATGAAGTAGTTAATACGCCGTTGCTGAAGTCTTCTGAGGCGACGTGTGTGAAGCTAGCTTTAAGTAATTCTAAGTCTTTGGTTGTGAATTCATTTTACTGTCCCAATAGTCTCATGCGAGATGATCTGCTGAAGCTCATGAACTTGCACTCAAATGTTTTCACGGGTGGGGATTTCAATGCAAAACATCGCTATTAAGAACAATACCAACGGCAATATTCTCTGTAAATTTCTCGTTGATGACAATGTAGCCGAACTGATCCATCCGAGTGCTTACACATGCTACAGAAGCAGAACTAATCCTAGCACGATTGATTTGGCTTTGGCGAAGGGTGTTAGGGTGGTTAGTAGTGCTGTCACTGAGCTCAACCCGGACCATTGTCCAGTCGAGCATGTTTTGAAGATTGATGACGATCTCTCCTACGACGATCCCGTCAAGAAATTCATGTACGGAGGAGCAAATTGGGGTATGTTTAAAGGAATATTAGACGAAAAACTGAGTGTAGTACCGCTGGTTGATGCAAACGACATAGATTCTTGTGTAGAACACTTGACTAAAGTTATTAGTTATGCGATGGATGAATCCATTCCCAAGAAGTGCTTCACTGGCAAGAATCATTTCCCACCATACTTGAAGGACTGCATTGCTAGGAAGAAGAGATTGAGAAGGGCATACTTTCGTAGTAAGCTCAGGGATCACAGGCTGAGGGACGAAATAAGTAGTTTGAACGCGATCATTAGAAAAAACATAGATGCTAGGGAATCCGAGATTCTTATGAGAAGACTGAAACAGATCAGGCCGGACACTAAAATGTACAAAAATATTGGCAAGCTCTTGGGTGATGGTAGAAGGGCCGCACCAGTACTGAAATCGAGCGATGGCTCTCTGGTTAGCAATTCTTTAGATAAAGCAAACGTTCTGGCAAAAGTGTATGACGAGATCCACAGGCAAAATAGAGGTATGGGTGATGCTGAGTTTGATGAGATTGTGAGGTCTGAAATATGTTCGTTCAGCCAGGCAACTAAGACAGTACAGCTAGATCCGCGTTTGACGGACGCTGATGAGATTCAACGTATTCTTAAACGTTTCAAGAATAAAAAGTCAAATGGACCGGATGCTATCCCAAACGTTGTCCTAAAGAAGCTTCCTAGGTCGGCTCATGAATTCTTGGCGAAGTTGATTAATTGTATACTGAGCATAGGATACTACCCCACATCATGGAAGGCAGCCCATGTCATACCGATACCCAAGCCGGGTAAGCCAGCAAATGAGGCAAAGAACTTTAGGCCTATTAGTCTCCTAAACGGCCTGGGCAAGATTCTCGAAAAGGTTCTCCACATTAGGATACTTGAATACTGTGATGAGAATTTTTTGCTGCCTAGCAGTCAATTTGGGTTCAGGAGCAAACATTCTACAGTACATGCTCTCATAAGGCTATTTGAGGAGGCGATTATGGGCTTCAATGATCGTAAAATCACGATAGCTGCATTTCTGGACATAGAAAAGGCATTTGACACGATGTGGGTCGAAGGTCTTATTTATAAGCTGATAAAGATGAAGTTTCCTCGTTACCTTATAGAAATTATCCTTTCTTACCTCAAAGATCGTTGCTTCAGAGTTAAGATGGAAAACCAACTGTCTGACCCGATATTAGTGAATGATGGGGTCCCACAATGTTCGATACTTGGTCCTTTGCTCTTTGTTATTTTCATGATAGACCTTCCAACACATCTGAATACGACTTTGACTGTCTTCGCAGATGATACGAGCACCTTCTCAACCAGAATATCTCAGGGTAGAGCAAAGTCTAACGTGCAGAGCCACCTCTATAAGCTACAGAGCTATTATCAGAAGTGGAAAATTAAAGTGAATGTTGAAAAATCGGAAGCTCTGTTCATGCATAGGTCGAGTCGCGCTAGTGCCATTGATGATAGTTTATACTCTCTTGAAATGAATGACTCGAAGATTCCCTACAAGAAAAACGTACGCTTTTAGGATTACTACGTTCAACCGAATCTGAAACACAATGAGCATGTAAATAGGATGTTGCTTAAGGTACACGCCGGGCTGCACAAGCTATATCCTGTCATGAATGCGAACAATGGTATTTCGCAAGATGTGAAAGTAAAGGTCTATTTGACTATATTGAGGCCGGTTCTTACTTATGCAGTGGCTATTTGGCACAGTCTGCCGAAGTACTTGATTAGGAGATTGAAGCTATTTGAGAATAAATTTCTCCGTATGGCAATTAATTTTCGAAGGACGAGGAAGAATTTCCGATTTATTTCTGTTGAAAAATTACACAAAGTTACAAAGGTCCCGAGGCTTAACGAACACCTTTATGGCTTGGCTAAAAACATGCTTAGTAAGACCTATTTACACGAAAACTCTGTTATCTGTAAATTTGGGGACTTTTCAGATGATCGAATTGCTAATTACATTTACAAACCCCCTCATTCGTTGATGAGGGGCGCCGAATCCAAGTTACTATCATTCTAGACTCACGCACATTCTGATGTATTTCCTCACGATAATGATGAAAATTAAAACCAATCCGATTACAAGAACACAAGAATTCTATTCTAAATGATTCGATTTATATTTGACTTGATCACAACGGCTTATGTTGTCTCCCTAAAGGGAGTCCCTAGGTTAAGTGCAATTTAATTAAAAAACTAGAATATTGATTGTTTTTCACGTCTTTTTCGATCAGCAAGGTGGTTAGCCTACTGAAATTCCATTTAACTAAAACAAAATTTCCCTAAAGTATACCTTTGATCGAATTTTCAAGTTTAACTGAAACTGTTATAAAGAAATTTCATATATAAATTTGATAAAGTCTAGATGACTGTAAATTTATTTTAAGCAGAAACAAATTGTAAAAACTGTAAAACTAGATTGAATAAATAATTTGAAAAAAAAAATGACAGCTGGCAGCCATTTTCTAATGATACCAAATCCAAGATGGCGTCACTTTGGCAGATTTCTGAAACTTTCCCGAAGAAACCAACTCTCTAAGTATTGCCATTCCGAAGCTAAAATTCGAAAACCAAAAAAAACCTAATTTATTGCTTGGGAAAATTCAAGATGGCGCCAGTTTGACCGCTGGCAGCCATTTTCTTAAGATCCCAAAAAATTCTCCTGATCAAATTTTATAACTTTCCCGAAGAAACCAACTCTCTAAGTATTGTCATGCCGAAGCTAAAATTCGAAAACCAAAAAAAACCTAATTTATTGCTTGGGAAAATTCAAGATGGCGCCGGTTTGAATGCTGGCAGCCATTTTCTTAAGATCCCAAAAAATTCTCCTGACCAAACTCTATAACTTTGCCGAAGAAACCAACTCTCTAAGTATTGTCATTCCGAAGCTAAAATTCGAAAACCAAAAAAACCCTAGTTTATTGCTTGGGAAAATTCAAGATGGCGCCGGTTTGACTGCTGGCAGCCATTTTCTTAAGATCCCAAAAAATTCTCCTGACCAAACTCTATAACTTTCCCAAAGAAGCCAACTCTCTAGCTATTGTCACTCCGGAGCTAAAATTCGAAAACTCTGAGCATTACCGAAAAACCCTCAAAATTGACCACTTTTTCCCATGCCACGGCTTTTCCAGAATTTTCCCGGAAAAGCGGCATATGAAATTTTTCATTTGGGGCCGAGACTGACATTCCCTGAAAATTTTAAGGAAATCGCTCGAGCGGTTCTCGAGAAAAAAAAGTAGATAGATAGATAGATCGTTGACACACCACACAGGAATAATATTGTTAATAATTACAAAGGTAATTTGACCACTTTTCCTTAGGAATTGGTCATCTTTGATTGGCGATATCTCAGCCAATTTTCAACCGATTTTGATGAGTGATGGCTTGTTTGAAAGCTGCTGCGACGTAGTTTTTGGAGGGGAAGGGGGGCGAGGGGAAAAAACTCAAAACTTCGCCTATACATCGTGTCTTGTCCCAAAGGTTTTTGTATGGAGGTTTTTGGGTTTGTGGACGTTTTTTTTGGGGTGTGGGGACTGCGTCACGCTCTCCGCTACCGCTCCGAGCATGAACCTTGTACCAAGTTAGTAAAAAACTCGCTATAGCAAGTAAACGTCGTACTGAGCAGTTAGAAGGTTTTCTATGAAAGTACACACCATTTTCACATATTTGAAAATTTATTGAGTCAACTATAAAGGTAGTATCAAACCTAGAACTTAAGTACTTACTGAAGGAATTTTGGAATTGTGCTACTCACTGTCTCATTGATTCTATTATTTGACCCAAACAAAAAATTATTTATCTTACAAATTACATTGAATTGAAATTCAAATCATGAAATCTATTTGCGTCTTTTGACATGTAACTCTAAATTTATTAACATTAAACCCTAATTCACGCATTCAAACGATTTCAGGTCAAACAGGTTGATCAGGTTCAGTTCAGGTTCGACCTGATATCATCAGGTTTTTAGACTCGTACGAAGTTATCGCCAGAGTCTATTAGAATTGTTTTAGTCAATTAAATTGTTTTATCTCCTATAGTGACAAAGTAAGAAATAGCGCCTGGGCACTTCAAAAAGATTCCCATTCGTTTGATACTGGGGCAGTTAGTAGTTGATATTTTCATAGTTTGTAGCTAATTGCTAATAATAGCTGATAGTTAATAATAATTTGATAGTTGACAGTTTCATAGTAGATAGTAGATTGTGGTTGATTGCTGATACTCAACTATTGAGTGATTAGTCAACGATCAGGTTGATAGTCAACTACCAACTATCAAGTCGATAATCAACCATCAAGGTGAGAGTGAACTATCAATTTGATAGTCAACTATCAAGTTGATGGGCAACTATCAATCTGATAGCTAACTATCAAGTTGATAGTCAATTACCAAACTGATAGCCAACTATCAAGTTTTCAAAAATATGAGCTATAAATAAGAAACCTCGACAAATTACTTCATCGTTTATTACCCATATTTCGACCAGAAGCCATCTCCGTCATTATTATCAACAATGAAGTTGATAGTCATCTATCAAGCGTATAGTCAAGTATAAAAACGAAGCGGGAGTAAACATTTCTATCAGTCGAGAATCGGCTTTTGTAGGGCAAACTTCGAAAGCTCAGTAAGAACTCAAAAAATGATTTCGAAAGAAATTTTTGAAGAATTAAAAAAATAATCAAGAAGTGGAGGTATTAGCACAACCTGAAAGTTGACTAATTATAAACTTGATCTCTGACTAACTAGCAACTTGATAGTTGTCAAGTCGACTAACTAAAAACGTGATACATTGTATTTTATCGTCTTGTTTGTATTTTGCATTGCATAGTTGACTTACTGTCGGCTTGATTGTTGACTAGCTATCAACTTGATTGTTGGCTATGAACTTGATTGCTGAATACGAACTTGATAGAACTTAATAGATTGACTGTCTAATTGATAGTTAACTATGTATCAAGTTTTCCATCAAAAGTTGATAAACTGTCGATAGTCTTATCAGTGCGACGTTTGCACTTGCCCAGTTTAATTATATGTCCTCAAGTAGAAAATAACTATCAAAGCGGATGGTCGACGATCAAATGGATAGTACACAAAAATAATGGTTTTGCAAACAAACATTTTAAATAAAGCATTGAGGAAGTATCGTTGGAAAAACTAATTAAAAACTTTTACGAGTACGAAGTTTGCGGGGCGAGCAAAGCGAGGTCCGTAATCGCACGAGTTTAATTATTTGTTCACGAATGGAAAATAACTATAAATTCGGATAGTAAATGTTCATAATCGGTGAGCAACTATCAAAGTGAATGGTCAACTATTAAGTCAGTTATTAAAGTTGGACAGTACACAAAAACAATTGTTTTGTAGACAAAAATTTTAAAGAAAGCATTGTAGAAGTGTCGTTGGAAAAAGCAATAAAAATCTTTTACAGTGAAATATTACAAATTAAACCAAAATGAACAGAATTTTAAAAATCTAAATTCATGTAATCATTCTTCGAATGAACAAAGAAGTTTTGTGACCGTATGGTCATTTCCAACAAATGTCAACTTTCATACGTATTGCCTTCCCTCGAAGTTATGGTTTCATATTTTCGCTTTCACCCCGTGGTATGAAGTTTGTTATTTTCGTTTTTCTTCAGCTGATAAAAACTATTTCCTCTAAATAATTGCATAATCTTCAACGGGCCTTCCCAAACCTTCTCCTGTGAACGAAAAATTATTCGAAATACATATTTCCGAGTAAGAATCCATTTAATTGGAAAATGCATGGAGAATGTCTCCATTTGAATTTTAAATCTTATTATATGGCTACAGTCACTGCCACCATGCTAAGACAACAATGAAATGAAATGAAAATATTCAATTTCATTTGTTTAACTTGGTATTTAATTGAATGAAATATAGTTTAAAAAATAAATTGAACAGCGTTCTTGTAGTAGGGTATGCTTCTCTTCATTATAATGAAAAAGTAAAAAATCAGTCAAGCGATCTGACCCACCCAAAAGGTGGGACCTAGTAAGATGGTGTCGCCAACAGGTTGACACATCGCACGTTGGTTCATTCCTCAATGGGCTCAAAGCGAACCTCGATATCGCCGTCGGGAACGCAATACTACAAGAAAATACTTCTACCGCTTTCTATATTTCCTTCTACAGAAACAATCGAAAGACACATACCTAACGTGGGAAGAGTGTTTGGATGATTTGAACGGAGCGGGAATGATTTCTCTTTTATTAAATAACGCCTTAAGCACACTCGCATTAATGTTATTGACAGGAATTTTTCTCCGAAAAAAATTTCTTTGAAAGAAAAGAATTTTGTTCGAAAGAAATTTTATTCAAAAAAAATTTCCTCGGAAAAAAATCTAAGTATATATGATCGCCGTAAGCAAGTGTACTCTCTTGTGAAAAGTTGGTATTGTGCGTAAAGAGACGCAAAAACGCTACATACATTCTCCTCATGCTACCGTGTTATGCCTAAATAACGTATCACCATAGCAATGGTTTGAAACCCTGCAATGTATTTCTTATGGGAAGGTTTGAAAGTTTGCTATGGCGGCGTAACACGGTAGCATGATAAATGTTTGTTTTCTTTTTTTCGCTTATGAAATAAAGCATCATATTGCCATTTGAGAAGAGATCTCGGCAAGCCTCGATTGTTCCCCTTAAATGGCAATAAAATACTGTTATGTTATCTATCAGACACTCAACGAAGAAATGAAAATGTCACGAAAATCTAGGTGGATGACAAAACTTGGAAATTTCCCCTTTTACGAAATTATATATTTATATATTTATATATTTATATATTATATATTATATATTATATATTTCTCCACTTTTTCAAACAAGAATTTCTTAAGAAATATTTATCCGATTTGTGAATGAAATACTTTACGTTTATTTGCACAAAAAGGAAGAAAACATAAACGCTTCATCCGATAAGATTCCCTTTAGTCGAAAATTAATTATTTTCATACATTTTTGTGAGTTGTGGTTATGTTGAGTGAATTTGACAGCCGGGACAATGGTGTTCAATTTTTTCCAGTTTTGTCCCAGATAATCATTCTATCTCGTAGAGTCGGCGCGCGAGTAGTCGTTTTCATTTCTCTGCCCTATAGACACACTGCGGTGTATAACAATGCGTTTGTTTGTTCATTTCAGTGTTGAGATCGGCAATCACTTAATTTGAATTGCTCGGCTATGAAAATCCGAATTTGCGCCGAATTTGCTCACATCCGAAATTCATTGTGTTTATTTAACAAAATCAACTGCTCATATCTAGGTCCCTTACTTGACGTTGAAAAATTTAACCGCTACTGCCTATATTTTACTCAGAGAGTTGATAATAGATTGCGTACGCCTCGACGGCAAGGCGAGGCGAGGCGTACGCCATCTGTCAACTTTCTGATGTTACTATGTAGTAACTCTCGACGTGTAATATTTATTGAGTATCTGCTTTCGACGATGTATTTAAGCTATTTGCGCTTATCGTCTTTTCTACATTGTCCAAAGCAGATTCACAAACAACTATTGGAAGCAGGTAAGTACAGACTTGTGCAGGTTCCTCTAAATACAAAAATCACTTCAGTTCCAAGTACCACAGCGCGTAACTTGAAACTTAATTCTCTTTTCTCTTATGAATTTGTACCTTTCTCCACTTTATGTTTGTTCAATAAGAATACTAAATATGTATTTTTTTCTGAATACGAGTAGTAGGGGCATCCGATTTGTTGTCAATGAATTCTTCTTAGCGACGACGCTCATTCAGCAGAAGAGAGTATTTCTTTATCGTTTTTTTAAGTAAAAATCGCTCATAACCTCTCTAGCCCTATTAGCTCAACTTATTACAATTTATTTGTAACAAATAACAAAATAAAATAAAACAAAATAAAATAAAAAATTTAAATGATATAAAACACTTCATTCATAGGTTTACTCTTCGGGAAAGACTTCATAATACTGGCAGCATTACCGCGCTGGATTGCCAGGGATACATTTTGTTTGAAAAACAGTTTAGATCTTGATTCGCCTGTAGCTTTTGTCATTAACCTGCCTAAATCATTGGTGAATTGAATTGCTTCGGAAGACCATGGTCCGAGAGTCTCAACAGCAAACGGGATAATCAAATAATTTTGTTCTTGAAGCCTTTTGTATTTATTGATTTTCTTATTAGCTGCAATTTCTGCTGCATGTCCAGCTAGATTTTTTGAGACATTAATATATGACTTGGCTAGTGTGTCAACGCACGTCGCGTCCCAAACCATACATTGACCTTTACTCCATGGAATATAAGTCATTCCGTCAGGACTCTTTCCATCATCTCTGAAAAGGCCATCAGGTTCCAAAGAAGATGGTATATTCGCTGTTGAAAGGCCTCTGTTGATGATATTGTTGAGTTCTCTATGTCTACTGTGACGCCCTCCACTGTATTTACAACATAGTCCATGTGTACCAAAAGAGTCGACTAAAATGCCGCAAGCACATTGGAATGGATGGCACATTTCTGATCATTGAACATTGATGTTGAAATACGGAATGTATTGTTATCTAACAATGTGCCAATGTGTCTTGAGGGGATAACATTTAGCCACAAACTCGATTCCTGTCTTAATGACGCTCGATATCTTGCCTTATGTGCATCAGATGGAAAGTTCAATGTTGAAATAATTTTGGAAGTATTAATTTCATCCCAATGTCGTTGAAGGTGACTATAAGATTCTTCTGGGAAATTGTTGTCCATCGACGTCCACACGTTTAAACCGTCGTTGTAGTATGCAACTTCTGGAAGGTTTAATTTATTAATAATTGTAATAGTGCAAGTCAATGACATGTTGACTGCACTGAGAAGAAATTGCAAGTAAGTTAACAATACGTACACATAAACTTATAAACTACGAATGTTCCAACGACCTATGCGTCGACGTCATTCTAATTCGAATAATTATTCGAACATTCTTCAACATACTCCCCCCTTTGAAGGATTTCTGGGACGAAATTCTTCGAAATTTATGGAAAATAAATAAAAGGTAAAGTTATACAATGCAAACTGATTGCAAGTAGGAAAAAGGTACGGGGCCATCTTACCCGCCATTAAAACCTACAAGCATTACACGAAAATTGACTAGAAAGCTTTGACTAGATTTAACAAAATAACAATCACAATTGATTCACCAATTCACTTCAAACTCAAATGAGAACTCACTGTGTTGAACAGCTAGCCGAGTCGACCCCGGTTTAAACTAGCCCAAACCTCACAGTGAGCTCAGAGTTTAGCTGTTTTAAACTTAAATATTTTATAAATTGAGTTGAATTTATGTTGTTTATGTTAGTTTATGTTTAATTTTAATTTACGCTCGAATGTGTTGACCAAATGTTGCTTAAATAATTGTATGAATGGTAATTGTGCTGAACCATTTGACCATTTGGAAATCGTTGATGTTTGTGACGGTTGTATCTAAAATAGTCGAATGTTGGCATTAGAATTCTTTAATCAAATTTTCACAGACAGTGAAATAACGATTAATAACGATTGAATAACGATTAAAGTCGACGTCTGTTTCCAAATCGAATTGGAACGGTGAATGTTGCTTTGCTTCGGTTTGACTCAAGAATTACTATGATTTTAGCCATGTTTCACGAATTGCTAAGATTATGACTACTTCCATCACGTGAGACCGAACTTCACTCTTATTGAATTGAATGGGTTGCATCTCAACACATTTAACTTCCACCATGCTTGAATTATGAATGGACTGCTGCTCGGCAGCCTCTTACATCCACCTCTTTAAATTGCTTGACTACGATTTAATTGCTTGACTTGAATGAGCTACAGCTCGGTAGCCTCTTACTTAACACGTTCAGTTTTTATGGGAGACTGTACTCACTTTTCTATGCTTGAATTAATTCAATGGGCTGCAGTTGGATGAATGGATTACAGACTCGGTAACCTCTTACTTCCACCTATGTTCAGTTTTATGGGAGACAGTACTCACTTCTCTATGCTTGAATTATTGCTTGGAAAACTCTAGAATTAATGCTTCAAGTAACGCTTCAGTGCTCATATTTGAAACGGAAAGCAATCCTCAACATGGATTTGAACGAAATGTAAGTTTACTTATCCCGTCAGCTTAACTTTGAACTCAAAAAATTTGAATCGATGTACTTGGCGCGCAAATTATAACAACAAAAACCCTTTTAAAAGGGAAATGTGACGCAAGTCCTTCTTCCTCCTTCCAAAACAACTGATATCAATTTGGGGTGACGCTTAAAGCTTTGAAACGCAAAAATTCTTTTGGAATGTTTTCATTTTTGATTAAAAAAAAATGCGTCACAAATGCCGGACCCCCCAATGTTATAGTTTTTCTGTTCTTTCAGCTTTCACAACGCAAAAATTTGTCATTATGTATGGCGTATTTTTGAACAGGAAATCAAATTTTTGCGTATGACAGCTGAAAGCGTAGAAAAATTATTACATTGGGGGGTCCGGCATTTGTGACGCATTTTTTTAATCAAAAATGAAAACATTCCAAAAGAATTTTTGCGTTTCAAAGCTTTAAGCGTCACCCCAAATTGAT
>CM055406.1:89939990-89970791 GCA_029228625.1 Pseudolycoriella hygida
AAAATCCACGGTGTGGCATCGAAATTACATGATTGGGTGACAAATATTCGCTATAGCAGTATTTTGTAAAATGCTTCGTAGGACTCCCCGGCTCAATTTTTTACTACATCAAAACCTTGGTTTTTACACATTTTTAGTGGCTGAAACTTAAGTGAAATGATTAAAATCTGACTCTAATTGAAAGTTCAGATAAAAATAGTCCGACTAGACTAGATAGCTGACGGACTTGTGGATTTCCAGCGTTATTTATGGTAGTTCTAGTGAAAAGATGCCAATTTTCTCACTTTTTCTTCGACAAACATTTACAAATGCCTCTAAACACAATACAATTGACTCAAAACAATAGCATTTCATGGCCTAGCTTACATTCAATACCTATGGACACCAACCTTCCCAATTCGGGTTGAATTTCCTATGAAGAATTACAAAAAAGTCCATTTTTCGACCATTTTTGGTATTGTGATCACTCAAGAACCCTTTTACAATAATTTTTTTTGCATGGAATCGACCCTCCGGGCGAAATTACGTGAAATGGAGTGTTTTTTATTTAAGTTATTATCTTGACACTTTGTCTAAAAAATGAATTCGACGTAAAATCAACTTAATTAAAAAACACTCCATTTCACGTAATTTCGCCCGGAGGGTCGATTCCATGCAAAAAAAAAATGATTGTAAAAGGGTTCTTGAGGGATCACAATATCAAAAATGGTCGAAAAATGGACTTTTTTGTAATTTTACATAGGAAATTCAACCCAAATTGGGAAGGTTGGTGTCCATAGCTATTGAATGTAAGCTAGGTCATGAAATGCTATTGTTTTGAGTCAATTGTATTGTGTTTAGAGGCATTTGTGAATGTTTGACGAAGAAAAAGTGAGAAAATTGGCATCTTTTCACTAGAACTACAATAAATAACGCTCGAAATCCACAAGTCCGTCAGCTATCTAGTCTAGTCGGACTATTTTTATCTGAACTTTCAATTAGAGTCAGATTTGAGTCATTTCACTTAAGTTTCAGCCACTGAAAATGTGTAAAAACCAACGTTTTGATGTAGTAAAAAATTGAGCCGGGGAGTCCTACGAAGCATTTTACAAAATACTGCTATAGCGAATATTTGTCACCCAATCATGTACTTTCGATGCCACACCGTGGATTTTTTAAACGTCTTTTCCTTCATCAATCGGGACACCCTAGTACTTAACTGGTAAGTAATTTTAATAATTTGGCAGTAAAATTTTAATTCAATAACAGTAAATTAAATGTAGCGGTAGTAGAAATAATTATGGGCATTAGGTTTTCGTAATTAATATTTTGACAATAAATTTGATATTTTGGCAATAAATTTGATGTTTTGGCAATAAATTTGATATTTTGACAATAAATTTAATATTTTGGCAATAAATTTAATGTTTTGGCAGTAAATTTAATATTTCGGTAGTAGATTATTGTTATCATTTAATTAATTGTATCATAGGATTGTATGTAGTTTGATTTGTCCATTCGTATCATACTGGTCCGACGGCCGCCAGCAGCCTTACGGGCCGGCGGCGTTGTTGGATCATCAATCGCTTACGTAACATTTCGTTAAAGGAATCATCAATCGGTTACCTAACATTTTTTAAAGCGCAACATAATTCGCATTCGTAGCATTTCGTAAAAGAAATCATCAGTCGCTTACGTAACATTTTGGTAGAGGAAGAAATACCCTTGAAGTATCGCCAAAAACAAATCGCCAGAACGTGAAAAAACGCCAAAAATTTAAAAAAAAAAATGAAGAAACGCCAAAACATTTTCTGGCGATTTGATTTTGGCGTTACTTCACTAAAATATTATACCAAAATATTTTTATTGCCAAAACATTAAATTTATTGCCAAAATATTAATTACGAAAACCTACTGCCCATAATTATTTCTACTGCCGAAAAATATTTTTACTGCCACTCCATTAAATTTACTGCCTTTGGATTAATAAAATCTTACTGCCATCTGATCAGGAAAACAAAAGTTATCAACTATTTTAAGTTTGTATGACAACTCTGAACAGTGGACGTCGTTTGTGTATGCAAACATAGTTTTTCAATTACTTCGTACTTTTCAGCGTTTTGTGATTTGTATATCTTTTTTTTTTCTTAGCTTTTATCATGTAAAGCGTGAATATTAATTCTTCGTTAAATTGAAGAAAGAACACGATTTTCTGCTGATGTTTATTCCTTCGATCGTTTATAGGCTGATATGAATGTTTGCTTAAGAAATGCTTTCGATTCGAGAAAAAATTTAAATTTC
Source organism: Pseudolycoriella hygida (assembly GCA_029228625.1). Lineage (NCBI taxonomy): Eukaryota > Metazoa > Arthropoda > Insecta > Diptera > Sciaridae > Pseudolycoriella > Pseudolycoriella hygida. Next base: position 89,942,271 of record CM055406.1, read on the forward strand.
CTTTCATCCGTTCGTTACTTTTTTTTGTTTTGGTCGTTATTCTGCTGTCTCAGTGAGCGCAGCAAACAGACATTTAACCAAAGTTGATGTTTCGAAAACATTTATTTTTGACAGTATCCCTTTTTTGTCATAATTTTTGCAGGTTAAGGGATTGTGGGTTTACATGAACATGTAGCAGATACGTAAAAATTGCATTTGGAGCGAAACTTTAAGGAAAAAGTTTCGGTATTTTATACAGGGACCTAATGGTAAGATTGTGCAGCATTCCCCTTTCACTTTCAAATGATGACCAGCTGGGTTACTGTGGATTTAGATAGCGACGTATGCCAAAAAATTCGTCACAACAACACCAAATGCGAAATTTATCTGATAGGACCACACCTAATTTCATTCATAGAAAACATAAACAACTGTCAAACTGAAAGTTTATTTATTTATTTATTTCATCAATGGCCGAAGCACCCTGACTGAATACAAATAAGTATGACAAAAAACATAAATTACGAGCAGACCCGGAAGTGAGCTGCCGACCCAGTCGACCCGTCGGAGTCAGTAGCCACCTCTGCTCATCGTCATTATTAACAATTGTTAGACGAAAATAGAAAATAGCCCGACGCTCTATCAAGCACCAACGTCTCGTGCAGCCAATGGTCCACCTGAAACAAAAAGGATTAGTGGAAACTAGTCGACTAGACTAGCTGTTTTTGCAAGTCGACGTGACTTAGAGTTACATTTGAGAGTCGTGAGACTGAGAGTTGACTAATCAGATTCTGATTAGAATGAGAATCATAGGTTCAGATTAAATAAAGATAGAATCATATTGACATTGATTATGAAATTCTGGTCTTACCATTCAGTTTATTCGCAATTTTTAACTTCCTGATTGTCATCTTGAACGATACACGTGGTATGTTTAGAAACCAAAGTAGTGAAAAGCGGTTAAATGCCATGCACATGTTATTGATTGGCTCATAAAGACCATATTTTGTCCAGTGTTCGTCGACAACGAGAAAGTCATCACCACGAGTGGGTCTAGAATTACGAATGACCTTGCTTTTAATTTTAGGTGCGTCGATATTGCCATTCATCAGATCGGATACAAAAAGTGCGCAGGCATTAATTCTGCGTCGGGCGAGTGTTTCAATGTTGATCGAATCGCATCTCTCAATATATGGCGGGAGCTTGTAGTTTTCGTCCCTTTTCACCGTCCGCCTCAGTGCGTACATCAAAAATTTTTTCTGAATAGATTCAATTCTGTCAACAAATGTGTCCTGATAAGGATGCCAAACAACTGAAACATATTCTAAGTAAGAACGGACATAGGCAAAGTATATACTTTTTAAAGTTTTAATATTTTTAAATTCCTTACAAGTTCTCATGACGAAGCCAAGCATTGAGTAAGCTTTTGCAATTATATATTCAATGTGTTTACTGAATGTCAATTTTTGGTCCAAGAGGACTCCCAAATCTTTAATTACCTTAACACGAGTCAACACAAAATCATCGATATTGTAACCGAACTCAATTTTGGATCTCTTTCGGGTGAAGGAGATAACCTTACACTTATCGACGTTCAGATAAAGTTGGTTGATTTTGCACCACTGTAGAAACCTTTTCAAGTCACGTTGGAGAGCACTTGCGTCAAGAACATTTAATGACATTTAGACGACATGTTCATGAGTTGTATCCGTTTTGATGGAACTACTTTTGGAATTTTGAGAAAAATGAGAAAACTGACATATCGTGTTTCGGTTGAGAATGAGGTTTCGATTGGTGGAATCTCTTTCCAGGATGAACTATTGTTCTAAAAACTTCATACAACATCTCTACATTCGAGAACAATACTCTGGTCATGATAATGGGAGCTTTGGAGAGAGCAAACGGACACAAATGCTCCTAAACCTCTTGAAGCTCAAATTTTGGTAGTATTTTCAGAAAGACTAGGAAAATTCCACTGTGCTTCACTAGATGTCCTCCAAATTTGCAAGAAAAAGAAAGCTAAGACCATAATCGTTCCGAAAAAATAAGTGAGACATATTTTAAAAGTAAATTGGGACACGATATACCCCATCGCATAAGGGTTGCCGCGATTCACCAAAAAACGATGAATTTCATGACACAAAAAATCGTGATTTCATGCTAAACTGTATGAAATCGTGAGCAACCGCCTTCCCATGCACCAAACCTGCACAACCGGTTCCGTAGCAGATATTTTGGACTATCGGGCTTGGATAGAAGTGACCAAGTACGACCAAAAAGGTGAAAAATAGCAATTTTTGAGAGCTTTTTTGAAAATGAACTTTTCGTGAGAGGCAAAAGGTTAGAGATTCCTAGGTATTGACAAACCATCATCAAATAGACCCAATTTTAAGGATCAAATAGATTTTGGTCGAAAATTTTGAGTTTTCCCCGTCAGGCCCGGGACTTATTGACCCACCTGGTACTCGTAAATATACTTGTCACTAGCCGGGAGTGGAATGACAGAAATAACTTCGTTATGGTCACTAAATCGATGAGCGACCGTTGAATTCCTGACAGTAACGTTTTTATCACAATAGGCTATACCCAAAAAAAATTTTTTCTCCATTTTCTTATATGAATCGGATCATAGTTAAAAAAAAAGATGCTCATGGTTCAAAGTTTGACGAAATTAATTCAAATCATGTAGATTTTTCATTTTATAACTATCGGAAATATGTGATTCGCGCTCTTTTCCACCCAAATTCCACATAGGTAGTGAAGTTTGATGCGAATCGTTAGTCCTTCACAAGTCGTATAATTCGTCGCTGGTATAAGACGTTTTCTTAAAGTATCAAAATGTCACAACACAACACAAACATTCCAAAAATTTCTTTCAATGAAAAATTTCAATTTTCAACTTGGAATTAGTTTTTATTGAGGCGTGTATTTTGTGTTGATAAAAGTAATCTAATTTCATCGATACGAAATTGAATGAATTGACTGAATTGAAAGATTCAGTTATTGAATCTTTTTTTAAATGTCTGACATTTTTTTAAAGGTCGAAGTTTTGAAGTTGGCATTTGTCTATCTCGTATGAAAACGTATAAATTTCGAAGAAATTAGGCGCTAACTTCGAAAGTATAGTTTCAGCGGAAATGAAATTTTTCAATCTTGTAGGCGTTTCTGGTGAAAAAAATTTTTTCTATAGAAATGTCTTTGGGTGTACTCTAGTTTACCATCAACAAAAAATATAGCATGGTATAGCCTATTGAAAATGGCATGGTCCAACATCGTCTTACTTTCAGGCCTGGTTACACTATATATGTAGTAAACGTATAAGACCTTTGTACTTCGTACGGGTCCAATCAACTGCTTGATGTGAACACTTAATTTCGTCTTGGTTTGAATAATTTGCTTCCGAATTGCTTTCCTCAAGTCGACTTACTGAATGGAATACAGCTTGGCAGCCTCTTACTTCTGCACACTTAAATTGGTTCGAATTAACTTCAATCGATTTCCTTGCTTCACTATCCATCGCGAGGGAGACTTGACTTATGAATAAAATCTTGTTGATTGATTTGAATGGACTGCTGCTGTCTGTTACTTCGTACACGAATTGCTTGTTTGATTGAACTGAATTAATTAAGAAAGGACTAGAGCTCGGCAGCCTCTTACTTCCTCACAAATACCTGAATGCTAGACTAGAATTCGATATGAAAACGCTTCTATAACACAAAATATATAACGCTTAGACTGATGATTTGACCTCTTCCGTAAGGAAATCATTCTCGAATCGACTTTCTCTTTTGCTTGAAGTTGAATGCTTGACTGAATGGGTTACAGCTTGGTAACCACTTACTTCCCCACTTTGATTAATACCATTTAATGTTCAATATAATTCAAATAATGTTCAATGCATGCAGCAATATGATCGATAAATCGTTCGATCTTTAGCAATCGATTACTGTGATTGCTCAAAGTTTTCAAAAATTGTTCGAAATTTTACACACGGCTCCCTACTAATTGTTCCGTTTTGTTCAATACGACACGCTACTTTCAATAAATTTGAAGGTGTTCAGAAATATATTCATAAATTTCACCAAATGTACCGGACTAATTGAAAGTTTAATAAAATTCCAAGAAATTTGTTCGAAAATTTTCAATGCACCGAACTAATTGAAATTTTTTATAAAATCCAAAAAAAATTGTTCGAAAATTTGCCCGGAACGGTAGCTCCCACCCAAAAAAAACGTCCACAAACCCAAAAAACTTCATACAAAAACCTTTGGGACAAGGAGCCATATATAGGCGAACTTTTGACTTTTTTCCCCACGCCCCCCTCCAAATTATTTAAAAAAAAACTACGTCGCAGCAGCTTTCCACCGAGCCCACACTCATCAAAATCGGTTGAAATATGGCTGAGATATCTGGTTTGAAAATGACATTTTTGTATGGAGAATAAATTTTTCTATTGTTCTCATCATTATGGAAAGTTTTTTTCTGATCTGTCTGTTTCTATCTATCTAACGCCTCAGCCCCAAATATTGAACGGATACGAGATCATAGTAATTCTTTTCCGATTTGTTAATCATTGGTGAGACCTCACTTCCTGTTAAGCTATATTTTAGTTCTCTATTAATATCAGCAACTAAATACAACGTAAACTCATATGAAAAAATTCATCCAAATTGATAATTACAGAAATAATGAGAAAGGTACCTGTGAGCGTATATAATAAGTGGACCGACCCTTTTACTGTACATGTTCGTATTAAATGAACGGTATGTATGGAATTTTGAACGTAGTGCGAAAGATAGGAGAAAACCAGTTTTGATTTGATTAACTCATCGAATTGTATTAACTTTTGTCCACTTAATTTTATTTTGAGCAAAAAGCAAAAAACTCGGCGTAAACAATCATTATACGGAGAGGAGTGAAAAGAGTTGAGAAGTTAGAATAGTGTCCGTTAAATCTACGTATCTGCTGAAGAGAGAATAAGGTTTACAAAAAAAACAATTTACAATCAATGTGTCTCTTTACTTCGTAATCTTTTCATACAGTTCATATTAAAATGTGTTTTCGAAGTGGAGAATCATTTGCGTTGTTGACTAGTGCCTTTTCGGGTACGTTTGTGTGTTTTATTTTGTTGAATTTGGGATAATTTGGCATCAGCTGCTTTCTTCGCAGCAGCAAGCTTTTGTTCTTTTAATACCATTTTTTCGGCTGCCTTTTTCGCTGCCCCGAGTCTTTTCAATTCGCGTGATGCTTTTCGCGCTTCTTTCTCCTCCTCTTGCTTCTGTTTTTCGTACATCTTCAACCGTTCATGCTCGCGCCATTCTTCGCTGGACATAACGGATGATATTTTCGGTTTATTGTTCGATTTTTTCGATCTTTTCTGGTCATCAACGGGTCAAAAAAAACTCCTTTAAAAGCATCTGTATTAAAATTGTTACATACAATGGCATTGTCTGGTTCTGCAAAGTAAGTACGAATATATTTAATTTATTATTTTATTCGACTCAACTGAAACTAAATAAACAATTCTTACCAGTAGAGTTCACTACATCGTCAGCTATCTCAGGACGCCCATTTTGTTTTACGGAATATTCTGTGCTCGATTGTCCACCAACGTCGCCACACGAATCCTCGATGGAAGCAATAATTTCCAGTGGATGAGAATTCGAAACTGTAGTATCAATATGTCGAAGATGTGGATGCGGGTTGGGCGGTGTTATGCCCAGCTGCGAGCTCGTTCGATGATTGCAATATATAAGACACGTTTGAGTTTATTCACAGAGCAGTGTATTATGATTCTACTATTTAATTCACACTATAAGTTACCTCATCAAAAATTTTCTAATTCTGACGAGATTTGGTCTCTCTCTTTCGAAAAATATTTGAAATGAAAACTTCGATTACCATAGTTAGAAATTACGCCCTTTTCCAACCATGGCCAAAACGTCAGAAAAAGTTCACTTTTCTGATCCATACAGAATCCATCATAATATGTAAGATTTATCTCAATATTAGTATAGGTTTGTAGGCCCGACTATGCACTAGTAATCCGTACATACTAACGTTACATATAACTTGAGTAACATATAATAATGACTAAATGAAAATGTCCTTACATTTTTCTTTGGACCCCAATTACTCTACTTTCAGGGGTGATGGACACTCAACTAGGCCATATTCTGCAACAGCACACTAAGCCTAACATTGGGCAATGACAGACAGGAAAGATACAAAACGTCTGTAGACTAGTGATACTGGTGACGATGGCTTCAAATAGTTTTCCTATTGTTGGTAAAATAGCTACACCTCTGTAATTTTCAACATTACTTCTGGAACCACTTTTTTTTTATTTTATTTCAGCTTAAGAAAAGATATAAATACTGTTATATTTGCGTAACTCCAGTATACAAATTGTAATTCAAAGGAGCTACAAAATTAAAATCTAATTAAACTGAAACGTGGAAATTTTACTTTAATTTTCGATCACATAGACAAGTAACAGAAGAACGTTTCAGTTTAATTGTTCCACGATCAAGCAAAGCTCGAGTAATATATAAGATATTCTCAAAAACAATTTAAAATCTGAGATATCAGCGTTATTGCCAGGGATTAAGAAAGTTGATGAGTCTTCTCTTGAGATATTAGGCTCACCAATCTTTGAGTCAGGTTTAGAAAGGATGTTTTCATCCAAAATTGCAACGATCAAATTAATGTGTGATCGTTTACAATTAATGGATGTTCACGCCGCATTGTGTATTTTTAGGAAGTCTTTAGGTAGTTGTAGTTTCAATTATTTGCTGCGTTCTTCTAGGGCATTTCTATTACGTGATCATTTAAAAAATGTTGACGAGATTTTTCGTTCAACTATTGAAGCGATTACGAATGTTAGGATGTCAGAATTTTCTTGGGATCAGGCTACTCTTCCTTTAGCTTTTGGGGGTTTAGGCATTCGGAAGGTTGAAGATTTGGCATTGCCAGCCTATTTATCATCTGTGTATTCTTCATAAATAGGCTGGCAATGCCTATTTATCATCTGTGTATTCTTCATCTGTAGAGAGCGCCGCAGCAGTAGAGAGCGCCGCAGCAGAGACAGTGGGAACGAGAACGGGAAATAAAAGAAATATCTGGTTTGACGATGAATGCCAGAAGGCCATGGACGACAAAAACGCAGCTCGCCTGAAAACTCTAAGTAGATTCACTCGAGCTGGCCAGGAAGAGTACCGTTCTAAAAGAAATTTCGCGAGAAAACTCTTCCGACGGAAAAAGCGACAGCGTGACAAGGAAGTTTTGATCGAAATTGAGAAGTTTGGCAATCGGAAGGAGACTCGGAACTTTTACCGGAAAGTGAACGAATCCAGAAACGGTTACAGTCAACAACCTTTTCTGTGTAAGGACAAGCATGGATTGGTCTTAGCAGATGAGGAAAGGTGTATCGCGAGATGGGCTGAGTACTTTAAGGAACTGCTTAACCCGAACAGACCGCTCAACCGAGACGACGAAAACGACGAATTGCCATTACAGACTGCGCAACCATACATAGAAGAACCAACGATGCAAGAAGTTGAAGCTGAAATTTTAAAGCTCAAAAATTTCAAAGCCCCGGGGACACACAACCTACCCGGTGAACTTTTCAAGAACGGCGGCAACGCGCTATGTATGGAGATGCACGAGCTCATCATACGCATCTGGAATGACGAGGAGTTACCGGAAGATTGGAAGACCAGCATACTTTGTCCCATATACAAAAAAGATGACAAATTGGAGTGTGGCAATTTTCGAGGAATCGCTCTGCTGAATATTGCTTACAAGATATTTGCAAATATTCTATATCAGCGCCTTCATCCATACACGGAATCTACGATAGGTGAATAACAAAGTGGTTTTCGTGTAGGTCGTTCAACATCGGACCAGCTGTTTAATATCAGACAGATCTTGGAGAAGTGTACAACAGGAGTACAACATTGAAACACACCATTTGTTCGTTGACTTCAAGGCAGCCTACGACAGTGTTAGAAGAAGTAAGCTATGGAGAGTCATGGAGGAGTTCGGAATTCCCAACAAACTGATCTCGCTAACGAAGCTAACACTAAACGGAGCTAACAGCCGAGTAAGGATCCGCAATCAAATGTCAGAGACTTTCGACATTGAGGAAGGCCTACGTCAAGGAGATCCTCTTGCAACGCTGCTTTTCAATTTAACACTCGAAGCAGCTGTTCAAACCATGGACATAGACTCCAGCGGCACCATTTTCTCCAAGTCCAGTCAGTTGCTTGGTTTTGCAGATGACCTGGACATTATTGGCCGAACTATGGATGTTGTTAAAGATAAGTTTATGGCCTTGGAGAGGAAAGGTACCGACCTTGGGTTGAAGGTCAATGACGGAAAAACGAATACATGATCATCCCACCTACGAATCGATATCGGGAAGATAACGTAACGATCGACACACACACATTCAAAATGGTCAATAAGTTCGTATACCTTGGATCAGAGCTGAACATAAACAACGACATTGCGGACGAAATAAAAAGGCGAGTACCTTTGGGCAACCGGAGTTATTACAGCCTGCTGAAAATTCTAAAGTCCAAGTCAGTAAGCCGAAATTCAAAATGCGCACTTTATAAAATTGTGATCAGACCGGTAGTTACGTACGGTTCGGAGTCGTGGTGCTTGACACAGAAAAATGAACAATCTCTGCATACGTTCGAGCGAAAGTACTGCGTACAATATTTGGACCAGTATTTGACCGAAAACTGAACCGATGGCGCAGACGATATAATCACGAGCTCATAGAGCTTTTTGGAGAGCCCGACATAGTCAGAACAACAAAAATAAATAGACTACGTTGGCTCGGTCACGTACAACGAATGAATGAACATCGTATTCCAAAAAAAATTCTGAAGTCCAAACCTGAAGGCAAAAGGAGTGCAGGGCGCCCCAGGTCCAGGTGGAGCGACGCTGCTTTTGCCAACTTAAGAACTGTGGGAGTAACCAGCTGGGAGACGTTAGCTGCAGATAGGCCCGGTTGGAGAAGCATGTTGGAGAAGGCCAAGACCCTTAATGGGTTGTAGTGCCGGTAAAGTAAGTAAGTAAGTATTCTTCATCTGATCTGTCAAATAAGTTGTTAGAAAAATTTAATTTGCAAATAATCGATAATTACATTTTAGAGTTAGTTGAGGAAATTCCTCAAGATTTTATTCCAGGTTATGAGAAGAGAAAGGAGCAGAAAAATTGGGATCTTCCGAGGATCAACAGCAAGTTTTCTAGGATGTTTGATTCTAGTGAACCTGTTGCTCGAGCCAGACTACTTGCGTCATCTACTAATGAATCTTCAAAGTGGCTGCAGGTGGTCCCATTGAGTAATACGGGTTTACTATTAGATAACAATTCCGCAAGAATTGCTGTTGGTCTTCGTTTAGGTTCTCAATTATGTGAAGAACATAAATGCATCTGTGGTGCTATGGTTACAAAGGACGGCCTACATGGTTTGTCTTGCAAGAAGAAATCAGGGATAATTTCTAGGCACGATGAAGTTAATAAAATTATTTCTCACGCATTGTCTTCCGCAGGATTTCCAAATATAATACAACCACCAGGAATTTCTAGGGATGATGGTAAACGACCTGATGGCATGCCTCTAATTCCGTGGAGTCATGGAAAGTCTCTTCTCTGGGACGTGACTGTTCGAGACACGTTAGCTCCTTCTTATGTCAATGAATCTTCCAAGAAAGCGCGTTCAATAGCCGATAAAGCGGAAAGATTTAAGCATAATCATTATATTCGTTTAAAAGAGAATTATTTATTAACTCCTGTTGCTTTCGAAACTCTAGGTTGTATGGGCCCAGAAACGAAGAAATTTATAGGCAAATTAGGGTCATTGATAAGGACAGCTTCTGGGGAATCACGCTCGAAAGATGTCCTATTACAGAAGATTTCAGTTGCAATTCAAAGAGGCAATGCGGCATGCATCCTGGCAACATTAGGGAAAAGTAGAGTAGATGAAATTTATTTATTGTAATTTGTTGTTGAAAAGATCGTTTTTTTACTGGCTGCGCCATTGTGAGCAGTCTTTTTTTCGCTTAAATAAAAACATTATTTAAAATCTAATATAGTCAAAACAAAAAAAAAGATATGATAAACAGCCGGCTAGGTTCAATACTACTTTGCACTATGCTTTTAAAACTAATTTCAAGAAATATTACATAAAAAAATGAAAATCAAAAAATGCAAGGAAAGAAAAAGAATGATGATGGTGCATATAGAATCAACTCGAATAAATAAAATTTCACTCAAAACAGCGTTGAGGAACAAACTATTGAATGCGTAATCGTTCATGTTTCGTGCAATCGCTAACCAATTCAAAGTCAAATATGAATATATCATGAAATTTATAAGACTCCACATTCAAGCCAAATAATACCAAAAATACAAAAAGTTCTAAAAATTACTCCGGTTCAACAGATAAGCCTTAAGTTTAAGAGAGAATTCTTCGAGTCGTGCCAAACTCCTAAGTATAAACGGTAGAGTGTTAAATAATGCCGGACCTGCAAATAGCAAGCTGGCCTTACCTTAATTCGTCGATATGTGAGGCTTCTTTAGAAGAAGCGAATATCTCTTATTGTAACGATTTTCATTGTTAGAGAAAATGGTCGAGTGGTGTTTTAGATCATTCACACAGCAAAATACGTATTTACAAACTGCATACTTATCTTTTGAACAGTTAGCAGTTGTGGAAATTCCAATTCAAACAAAAGTTCTGAGGGGAAGCGCAATAGTAGTTTATGCGTTGCTTTAAGAGCTCTCTTTTGCAATATCAATAATTCATTCATCATTGTCTTTTTAGCAGACCCCCATACACCAATGCAATACGTCAGATGGCAATGTATTGTCGAAAAATATATAAGTCTAAGAATTTTCTTCGGAAGGAAGCGTAGTCTCTTAATGACTCCGGTACAACGTGAAATAATTTTACTGATATTAGCGAAGTGTTCATTCCAGTTAACGAAATCGTCTAGCACTAAGCCGAGACATCTGACTGAGGCACATACTTTTATTGTGACACCGTTGAAAGAAAGAGAAGGCATGTCATCGATTCTGACGTGTGGCTTGCGAAAGTGGACCATTTTTGTCTTATCTAAATTTAACGTCAATTTATTATTATGAAAGTACTCGGCTACTATCACAAGGTCATTTGAAAGAGTTGTAAGATTATCGGTAATACTAACTGAAGACGTGAACATGTTGGTGTCGTCGGCAAAACCAAAAGGGGAGGATTTAATAGGTAGACTAAAAAAGTCGTTAATAAAGATGATAAAAAGTAAAGGTGATAAAACTCCCCCATGAGGAACACCAATCGTTACATTAGTCAGCTTACTCCTAATGTCATTGCACTCCGTGCATTGACGTCGATTACTCAAATAACTTCTCATCAGATCCAAAGCAACGCCCCGTATCCCTGCGTACTCAAGCTTAGTCAAGAGCAATTTATGACTGACAGTGTCGAATGCCTTAGATAGGTCGATAAATAGCCCAGAAACAATCTTCCCACTGTCAATGTCATTATTGATCATGTTGATCAATTCGATTAATGCAGTGTGCGTGCCACTGCCTTCCCTAAACCCGTACTGTCTCGTATTGAAAAAATTGCAGTGGCTGAGAAACTCAAAGAACTTGCGCTGAATTATTGTCTCTAGTATCTTGTTAACTGCCGACAGAACAGAAATCGGTCTATAATTAGTCTCATTGTCAGGTTCATTTTTCTTATAGATTGGAACAACCCTAGCAATCTTAAAGTCATCAGGATAGACACCATAGAATAAACAAGTATTAAACATGTTACACAAAAACGGAGCAATGGCATATACACAGCATTTTAAGGATGCTGCTGAAATGTTATCTATCCCAGGTGATTTGTCTACATTCATCGACAAGACAATGGCAGTGACATCCTCAACACTTACCGGTTCTAGAAAAATTGATGATGGATTACACATTTATGTTGCGCTTGAAACACGCCGAACTCAATTTTCAAAACCGCCAATTTGTCAATGAAGAATGTACTGTCTAATCCCTTGCGCCGCTTTCTTTTAATCTTCATCCTAAGATTATTCATCTTTCGAATCAGATACTTTAGGTGGTCGTTCATATACGGACAGCCCAGGTGCTTAGTTTTAACCCTCATCGTTTTCGTCACTGAAAAATCATCAATGGCAGATTTAAACACGGAAATAAAATAAGAGTTCAAGACGTTGACATCGTTGGTATGCGGGATATTATCCTCATGTAGTACCTCCCTTAATCTACGGACGACCTTATCATAGTCGATAGTGGTCTTGGAGACAACTGTGTATTTGTCAGAGATCGGAAGCGGTATGTGTGAAAATACAGCATTATGATCACTCATTAAATGCTGAAGGGTAGAGCAGCATATGGTCAAGGGACCACTCGAACAGAAAATTGCATGATCCAGTTGAGTTAGACTATCCGGACGAGTAACCTTATCATTTCCAACAAAATAATTATTACTGTCGATAATACTTCTATACCGACCACAAATCGATGAAATACTAGGAAGATCAGGTTCTCGAATGTTAATGTTTATGTCACCGGCAATCATCCCAAACCGATCGCCTTCTATAGACTTTGCAAGGTGATCAAGAAATTCATTGATGTTAGAACGATCAGGTGGTCTGTAGTACGCATGCAGCCTGAACTGTGCTGTGATATCATTAGGAGGTAAGCACACAATGACTGAAATATAAAAAAATTTGGAACTGAGGATTTCACCGACGGAAAAATTTAGTCTATTGTGTACGTAAAAAAAGCGTAAATGTCACTTCATTTTGAGATTTTGGTAGAAGTTTTTAGTTGTCGAGTTTTTTTTTCATTTCATTTTTCAATCATTTCTGCACAGCTAGGCTTGAAAATAATTCACTGTACGGCACAATAGAGGTGCATGTACAAAAATGTTGTACAACTAATCGTGTGGAACGCAAACAAAGAATTACTTTCGAGTCTAGCGTCGCAGAGCTGATTTTTAGAGGAAGAAAAAACCCACTCACTTCGCTCATTTTCTGTGAATTTGAATATTTGCGAGTACCATTGAGTACCCGTTGAATCACTCCGCATCCGACCCATGAAAATTTTTTCTCTGTGGAATATCTGGCAACTTTCTGGCAAAAACTTTCAACTTACCTTTTAGCGTGGTGAGAGTTTCCATATCGTCAAAGAACTCTTGCACCTTTCAGTAAGATCGTTCTATTTTTTTCACTCATTCAATTAGCTTACCTTAGATATTGTTGCACCAAAGAGGTTCGCAAATAAATATAAATCAGCTTATGTTCTCAAGATTATTTTTGTAATCATCCCAATTTGCTCCCGAACAAGACCAATCGACCATGGAATAGGAATATAGATGCCGAATATGCAAATAATTTTTTTCAGTCGACCTGTCGTTTCGTAAGTGAAAATCGGTTGAATTGTTATAAAGTGATAGAAGATACTGTATTCATAGATTGAGATATCGGACTTTTTAAAAGCGCCGATGAGTCTTGGAAAGTCGAGTTTTCGTGTAAAGTTTAATGATGCGAGGCGATCAAAACAACGATTTTCGACCCGCAAGCATGTAAATACTTATTTTGACACCGTTTCCACCTGACAGTGAAGCTCATTCTTATGGAAGACCCATTTTTTCAAGCAAAAGCGTTATTAGCCTCGGAGAGAAATAGGAAATTCCAACGAGAACTAAGCTTTGCGGTTAGAGCGAAGCAAGAGCCGGAATTCGTTCAAGTTTCGTCTTAGTGAATAAAACCTATTTTGTAAACGAAGGAGAATAGTATATTATACTGCAAGTGAATACATGGGCTTTGGTTGTAAAACGTTTGAGACCTTAGAACTTAGAACTTTTTACCAATAATGTCGTGACTTTTTTTTACTCATGTCATATCCTAGAGCCCTATCATGATTTCTGACTGATGGTCGTAGACTTTGGGAAAGAATGCAAATACACACATACACAAAAATTTAAATCAAATACAAAATGGCGGGTGTCACCTTTATTCCTTATTCGAGTGCGCTGTTTAGACCCGTACGAAGAACGAAGTTCTTCGAAAAGGGGTATATCACAACAAAAACCTCTTAAAAGGTAGAGAGTGACGCAGTCCGAAAGTCCGCTTCCAAAATTAATGATATCGCTTGAGGTGACGCTGTCGCTGATAATACGCAGAAGTTTGTTTGGATGGAATCTTGTGTTCAAAGTTTTAATTTTCTGTAAAAATCACAGCGCTTTTTTTGAAACAAAATTACGTGTTAAAAAATTTGCGTCACATTTGCTCATTTGCTCTCTACCTTTTAAGAGGTTTCTGTTGTGATATCAGTCGTTTTGGAAGTTTTCAGTTTTTCAAAAAAATTCCTATTTTTTAGAAAAAATTTTCTCAGAAAAGAAAATTTTCTTAGAAAAAAAAATTCTCCGAAAAAAATTGTTTTCGAAAAAAAAATTTTCGAACAAAAATTTTCTTCAAAAAAAATTTTTCCGAAAAAAATTTATCTTCAAAAAAAATTTTTCTCCGAAAAAAATTCTTCTCCAGAAAAAATTTTCTCCAAAAAAAGTGTCATACTAAAAAGTTATTCTCCAAAAAAATTTTTCTCCGAAAAAAATTGTTCTCCAACACCTTCGGCTAACATCGGAACACTTCGTATCACCTTCGGCTACCTTCGGAATATTTTGTGTCACCTTCGCCTTCCTTCGGAACACTCCGTGTCATCTTCGGCTACCTTCGGAACACTTCATGTCACCTTCGGCTACCTTCGGAACACTTCGTGTCACCAATTCTTCCCACTGATTCATATAACTTTCCTGAGGAAACCAACTGTCTAGGTATTCTTGTACAGAATTTAGCAAAAAATCTAAGATGGCGTCACTTTGACAGTTGGCAGCCATTTTCTAACGATACCAAAAAATTCTCCTGATGAAACTCTATAACTTTCTAGAAGAAACCAGCTCTCTAAGTAGTGTCATTCCGGAGCTAAAATTCGAAAACCGAAAAAGCATAAACGAAAATCCAAGATGGCACCGCTATGACAGCTGGCAGCCATTTTCTTATGATCCCAAAAAATTTTCCTGACCAAACTCTATAACTTGTCTCTAAGTAGCGTCCTTCCGGAGCTAAAATTCGAAAACCGTAGAAGCAAAAAACGAAAATCCAAGATGGCGCTGCTGTGACAGCTGGCAGCCGTTTTCTAATGATACCAGAAAATTCTCCTGATGAAACTCTATAACTTTCTAGAAGAAACCGTTTCTCTAAGTAGCGTCATTCCGGAGCTAAAATTCGAAAACCGAAAAAGCATAAACGAAAAACCAAGATGGCGTCGCTATGACAGCTGGCAGCCATTTTCTTATGATATCAAAAAATTCTCCTGATGAAACTCGAAAACCCAATTCGAAAACCCAAAGAAGCATATATAACAAAAATCCAAGATGGCGTCACTTTGGCAGATTTCTGAAAATCCCAAAAAATTCTGCTGATCAAACTCGATAACTTTCCCGAAGAAACCAACTCTCTAAGTATTGTCATTCCGAAGCTAAAATTCGAAAACCAAAAAAAACCTAATTTATTGCTTGGGAAAATTCAAGATGGCACCAGTTCGACTGCTGGCGGCTATTTTCTTAAGATTCCAAAAAATTCTCCTGACCATATAGAGTTTCCGAAGAAACCAACTCTCTAGCTATTGTCACTTCGGAGCTAAAATTCGAAAACTCCGAGCATTACCTAAATTGACCATTTTTCCACATGCCACGGCTTTTCCAGAATTTTTCTGGGAAAGCGGCATATGAAATTTTTCATTTGGGGCCGAGACTGACGTTCCCTGAAAATTTTAAGGAAATCGCTCGAGCGGCTCTCGAGAAAAAAAAAGTAGATAGATACATCGTTGACACACAACACAGGAATAAAATGGTTATTACTTGCAAAGCAGATTTTACCATCAATATATGGAAATTGGTCATCTTTGATTGGCGATATCTCGGCTCGTTTTCAACCGATTTTGATGAGTGAGGGCTTGTTGTGAGGGCAGTAATGCGGTGATGCAAAATAACCAAACGAAATCATAATTTCTTGTACTTCAAAGCGTTCAAAGCACTACTTTACCTAGTCGTCCGATTCGATTTAGGTGGTATATAAGAAACTGCACTGTTCATAGAAGTCATCATTCTGTGACCGAGTGTGCTGATACACACATGGTCTAGTAAGCAAGGTGTACTGATGAGTAAGCATCGAAATCAGCACTTTAGTTTGTCAAATCTTGTGAAGACGCTTCGTTTGTCAAAATGCAATTGTGAAGGGTACTGTAATATTTAGATGCGTCCGAGTCTTTTTGCAGCATGCATTCTGTTTGCCATATCTATTCTGAAGCGTACGTATCCATTGCATATGATTTTTTCTGGTGTTTTTTGTGGAAGAACCTAAATTACAAAAAGTTTTTATATAAATCACATTTTTTTGTTTCATTCAAGTTCGAAATTTTATTGTTATAAATTCGTTCATAAAAATGTAGCATGCTCTGCTGAATACACTCGCAGTTTTAAACGTCTTTCAATTCTGGAGTCAACTAGCTCCTTTAGCATGGCTTCCATAAAGAAAAAAGATAATTTTGGCTTCATTGACTTCTCGAAGAAGTTATCGTCCCTAACCACTTCCATAATTCTGTACTCATTTTCTCCCAACCAAATCATCAAGAACGCACAATTCCGTCCCGTTATGTGCAATTCGCCTTGAATCTCGATAAACCACGGACTTTTTTTGTTCATAACTAAGCTTCCATTGACAGTTTTAAAAAACCTTATCTTCTTTGCAACGTCATCGAATTTCCTACCAAACTCCTTCAGCGGACACTTGATATGCAGAATATGGTTGTTTTCATATAGTTTAAATGGCGAAGCACATAGGAATGGCAAATCCTTGTCCTGGCATATGAAGAGATCACAGTCTTCTAATGTACCTTCAAACTCTTCTTGGAACGATCTTAATGCTTGTCTTTCGTACAAATTCTGATGTTTGTTTTGTGCGTTACTACCAAACTCGCTTCTTGTGTACATTATTTCTTCCAATTTACTTGTGTAGGAGTCTCGTTTGTTTGCATTCAATATTTTGTGAAAATGAGACGATGGTAACATATCTTGCCATATTTCATGCCAATAAGCACTGTAGTTCTTATCGATGGTTTTACGTTGAATATTCTCCCAATTCTGTTGTCGGTCTTGAAGTCTGTAAGTCAGTACACAGATCATTTGCGGAAATATTGACTGAATGTATGAAAGAATAGGGCCTAGAATTAAGAAATCAACGATATAAACGGTCGGGGAAATTTAGTCTAACACTACACTTTTGCTAAAAATCGTTCAAAAAAAAAAAAAACAACAGGTAGAAAGAGGGGGAACAGCAATTCGACGAAATAACTATAGTAACTGACTCTCCTACAAAGTCCGGAGTCACAAAATCCAGACAAAAAAAAAATCTGGAAGCCCCAGATAAATGATAGAATTTCCGGAGGCGACGAAAAATCCGGAACCGACGAAATCTGCAGGCGTCGAAAAAATCTTCAGGATGCACAATACGGAGATGTCAAAATCACAACAAAAACCCTTTGAAAAGGGAAATGTGACGCAAGTCTCTTAGTTTCTCTTCTTCCAAAACGACTGATATCAATTGAGGTAAAGATCAAAGATTCGACACGCAAAAAATCTTTTGATAAACTTTTACATTTGATTGGCAGAATCGTCACAAATGCTGGACCCACCAACGTAATAGTTTTTCTGTTCTTTCAGATTTAACGGATTTAACTCCCGAAAATTTGGCTTTACTGTATGCATGTAATAATTTAACACTTGAAGCCAAATTTTTGAGTATGAAATCTGAAAGCGTAAAAGAAAAACCATTACGTTGGATTTTTTTCGTATCGGATCTTTAAGCGTCACCCCAATTGATATCCGTCGTTTTGGAAGAAGAAACAAAGAGACTTGCGTCACATTCCCCTTTTTAAAGGGTTTTTGTTGTGATATCAGTAGTTTTGGAAGTAGAGTCACTTCCTCTACAACCCTCATTCATATAATGTTTTTGGCGCCACGGCACCTCTCGCGGCTGCCATAGCTGGCGGTGGCGGCCATCACTTGTATCTACGAAAATGATTACAGACACTTCCTCTACAACCCTCATTCATAAAATTTTTTTGGCGCCACGGCACCTCGCGCGGCTGCCATAGCTGGCGGAGGCGGCCAACACTTACAACTACGAAAATGATCACAGTGACTTCATCTACAAACTAGGCCGGTCCCCCCCCCCCCCCCTTTTTTTAATCTCATATGGCGTAGAATGCCCAGCCGAAGGTCCTTGCAAATGTTCAAGAAAAGTTATCGGACCGTTTTCCAGCCGCAGCCGAAAAAGTGATTTTTCACGGTTTTTCATACAAATGGCCCTGGAACTAACTAACTAACGAACTAACTAACATTTACTTTGGCTTCTATGGAAGGAACATTTTGTACCGGAAATTGCAATCTTCAAAAGGTCATATATCCGGAACCACTGGACCGATGTTGATGATCAAAAAGTCTATTTGAATCAAAATTTTACAAGGAATCCAATAAACTAGGTCTCATACAGAAAGGGGACATATCCATTTAAGAATAAAAGAAAATGATGGGGATGACCCCTTTCTGCATTTAATTGTATGGTTCCGAAGTCTACGAAAAAATTTTTTCTAAATATTTTACTCGTCACGGGCGCATCGCTACCGCGCGCCCATAATCCAGATGGTTTTACAATGTACTGATTTTGCAGCGTCCGGATTTTGACTCCACCGGATTTTGTAGCGACACCGAAAACTTCATTATGTAGTGTCGTTAGACATGTAATGAATTGGCTTATCAGGAAAAATTAATTTTGTGAGAGTTGGGGCTCGAAAACCATCCAAAATGGCCAAAAAAGCTCATTTCCCGAGTGCGCGAACCTTAGATGATTTTCGAAAAATTTCACAAAATATTTTTGAAGTTTCTCAAGTATCAAAGAGTTTGGCCAAAACGACTTATCGCTAAATTTATAACATATATATATATATATATATATATATGTATATATATATATATACATAGTTTTAAGTCATAAGCTACAAGTTATAAGTTTTGAATTTTATCAGTACTGATTCAGATCAGTTTTGAAAATGATCAGTACTAATGCGTATCAGTTTTAAGACTGATCAATACTGATCCGTATCAGTTTTGAAAATGATCAATACTTCTCCGTATCAGTTTTGAAACTGATCAGCACTGCTCAGAAATGATCAGTTTCAAAACGAATAAGAATCTGTACTGATCAGTTTTAAAACTGACACGGATCAGTATTGATAACTGATCTGAAACAGTACTGATCAATTTCAAAACTTATAACTTGTAGCCTATAACTTATAAAAATGTATAACTTAAAACGTAAACTTATAACTCATAACGTAGATTTATAACGTAAACATATAACTTATAAGTTATAGCTACATGTCTACTCTCTATTGGAAACTTTTTAGCGGGAAATCTGAAAAAAATGAAAATTTTAACAAAAACAGTCACATACCTTTCTAAACTAAACGTTATTTAATAGCCTCTAACAAGGCAAAGCACAAAGGGCGTTAGCCCGAGGTCTATTAACGTATCGAGGTGCGTTAATAGATACCTTGCACGTCGCCCCGAGGTCACTTCACGATCGAGACTATGATCAAGCGATTCGGTACTTGTGTTATACGATAGTTTATTGCTGGTGCCTATAGTGGCCAATTACGTACGAAACTGTCGACTGAGCAACGAAGAAGTACTTGGCAATTTATAAAACTAACATACGTTACCAAAGAAAATAGATAAAAAGTGTTATTAGTTGCATCTCTATCATTGCATTCCAACATTACAATATGCACAACCAGTTTTTATACGAAAAAATGAACTTTAACTGACGTTTTTCTAGATAGAATTTTACTTCACTGGACGTACAGTTAGCCAGGGGCGCCGACTTCCATTTTTGCGTAGTGTTGCCCGATGGACTAGTTTTCATAAAACCTGATTTTAAGTAAGGGGCCATACATTAATGAAGTCGTACGTTTTTCAATGATTTTTTAACAGAACCACCTCCCCCCTTGGCCAATTGTCACCAATTTCTTGTATTCAATTGATAGAGCTGTTAGATTTGTAGGCATTTTTCGGCAAGAAAACGTAGATGTTATGATTAACTAATGAAGTTTTTTATTTTAGTGCCGTAGGTCGTGAAACAAAAAAAAAGCGGGTTCGAGGAGGAGGAGAGGAGCCTCGCAGATTTTAATCGTAGAGTCGCCCGGGTCTCGGAGCAATATTAAAGTCGGCACCCCCGCAGTCGGCAATTATGCTTTTTGTATACTTTACGAAAATTGATTGATATTAATTTTATTGTCTCAACGACAAAATTTATTTAACTCGACTATAATGTATTCAACTCCATCATATTAACGCTGATTGTAGTCGATCCTACCATAAAAACGCTATTATGGTAATGTGTCGATGTATGGAACTCGATTATAATCGGCATATTATAGTCCTATTTTCAGTGATTTTGAGTGCTATAATTGGCATATTTTAGGCACCAATGCAATAACAAGGGCTGTAATTTGAAATCTCGTATCTGGGAGGGGTTGAAGATCCGAGAGCGACCCGAGGTTCTTCAACCCTCCCAGATACGGGATCTCAAATTACAGCCCGTGTGTTAAACGATATTTTATAACACGAGGGCCTCAAACTTCAGTATGAGGGCTATAATATGCATATTGGAGCCCCGAGTGTAATAAATAAATAAATAACACTAACTTTTTTAGGAAAATATCCTTGCATTTTTGGAATGTATCAGGGTTCATATCTATCCGTCCATAGAGGTCGCCATGATAATAATCCGCAGTTTTCGGTCCTTCTGTTATGTGACGAATTCGTGGCTTTTGTTGCAGGGCCACAGCATTAGCCTTCACTTTCTGTCTTCTGCGGATTTCCAATTCCTCTGTAGTTCACTTTTCATCTGAACTAAGCTTGAATTTTCGAAAAGCTGAAGCAGCTTGACCTCCCGTATTGCACTGAACGACGGCCATCGCAACTCTGGCTGAATATGATTTAGCCAGTGAGTAATTAACTCTTTTTCCTCCCAAATACTTTGCCACGATGTTGTTAAATTCTTCTGCTGAGTTATTCGTCTCGTTTTCCAGCAGGCTCGTCGCATTTCCGGCAAAGTAAATCTGGCACAGATTCAATACTTCATAAAAAATGCCATCGCTTTTACACAGGTTCAAGTTGTCAATAGCTTTTTGATCCGTTTCCTTGTTACAAAAATAGTTTTTGCAATTTGTGTGGACTCCAAAATAATGTAGTGGCGCGTTCATTACATCTTCTTGTATTTTCCAGATTTTTTCAGAGATGCTTAAGTTCGCCGTTTCTTTCCAATGTTTTGCTGCATATGCAATTAGCTTTTGACGAAGTTAATTGTTTTCGGAGGTTGGTGTCGATTTTTTTTTTCCTCAGCTTGCTACGAAAATTTCTACACAGGTGGTTAACACACTCTACTTTCAGGATGACGAGATCAGGATTCACGTAGAGTTTTGTACACGCTAGAATCGCCATCTGCTATCAATTTGTAGAACCGGGCACCGCTTTCTTCCGATGAACGAAATCCCTCAAGAACAATGTCGGCTTCCATGCCAGAGGAGGAGCCGGAGTAGGTTATATTGCAGTCGTGGTTTCTGACTTCGATGCCCTTTGACGCGGCAATTTTGCAAATATGGCAGTACTTATTGCGTACACCGAAGAATACAACCTTTTTTGTTCGTTGGCCGATGAGGACTGCACAACCTGATAATGAATTGAATTTTTTGCCATAAGATCGCTTTCCCCATCCGCCGTCGCATATCACCCATATCAGTGCGTTTCCCTTTTCGTCGACTTCGTTGTGTGCTCTCGCGAGCTCGATCTCTTTTTGCAAAGCTTCTAAAGCTAATTTCTTTGCCAAGTTGTACCAATTTGATTGCTGATCTTTGCTGATGGCATCATATGTGGAATTTCCCATGCAAGGGACCTTTATGTTAGAAGCGAATTCTTCCAAATGATAAAATCCAGATCCAATCAAATTTATGCCAAGAACTGCTTCCTCGTTTAAAGTCAATTTCATCGGATTTTTAAGACAGGATTTCAACTTTCGGATTGCTCCACAATTTCCGCATAGTAACTTGAAGTGAGAGTGCAGACCTTTTTTTGTTTCGCTGATGCAACTCATATGTGAAAAATTACAATTTTTCGAGTGACGCCCAATTTGCTTCAGTTGTTGAAAGAGTTCAGATATATCGAATATTCTCCGACCAGATACATTTTCCTATGATGTTAAAATAATATTATATTGGTTAGAGAATCATTTATAATTTATTTGTTTTCCTTACCTCGCCAATTACTTCTTCGTCTTCATCGGAGTTATCTCGCTGAAAGAATAATTATACATACAGGAAAACAAGGTTCACGTTTCGTTTTTCGCTAAAGTTATTTACTCATACTTCTGGTATAAGTCGGTTTTTACATTTTAACTCGACGCTATTACAGTCTGACTGTAGTCGAGTATACCATAATATACAATAAAGTTAAAAGCTATATGCTGACGCTATAAGTTATAAGTTTACGTTTTAAGTTATAAATTTTTATGACTTATAAGTTGTGAGTTATGAGTTATAAGCTACAAGTTGTAAGTTTTGAAACTGGTTAGTACTGATGCGTATGAGTTTTAAAACTGATTTGTACTGACCCAGATCAGTTTTGAAACTTATCAGCACAGATCCTGATCAGTTTTGAAACTGATCAATATTGATCCGTATCAGTTTTGAAACTGAACAGTACTGATCCGTATCAGTTTTGAAATTGATCAGTACTGCTCCATATCAGTTTTGAAACTGATCAGTACGTAAGCTTATCACTTTGGAAATTGATCAGTACTGAAGCTCATGATGTATTTGTCAGTTTCAAAATTGATACGTATCAGTACTGATCAGTTTCAAAACTGATACAAATCTGTACTTATCAGTTTTAAAACTAAGACGCATCAATACTGTTCAGTTTCAAAATTGATATCAGTTGTGAAACTGATCAGTACGTAAGCTTATCAGTTTGGAAATTGGTCAGTACTGAAGCTCATGATGTATTTGTCAGTTTCAAAATTGATACGTATCAGTACTGATCAGTTTCAAAACTGATACAAATCTGTACTTATCAGTTTTAAAACTAAGACGCATCAATACTGTTCAGTTTCAAAATTGATATCAGTTGTGAAACTGATCAGTACGTAAGCTTATCAGTTTGGAAATTGGTCAGTACTGAAGCTCATGATGTATTTGTCAGTTTCAAAATTGATACGTATCAGTACTGATCAGTTTCAAAACTGATACAAATCTGTACTTATCAGTTTTAAAACTAAGACGCACCAGTACTGATCAGTTTCAAAACTGATAACGATCTGTGAAAATAGTTTCAAAACTTATAACTTGTAGCTTATAGCTTATAACTCATAAGAATTTATAACTCAAAACGAAAACTTATAACGTAGACTTACAACTTATAACGTAAACATATAGTAAGTCGTTTTGGTAAAAAGAACGCAAGTCGTTTTGTACACTGTTTTACCTTTGATGTCTTTGTTGTGGTATTTTTTGACAGCAATCGACTTACGACCTATTGCCATTTTTCCATAGTTATAACTTATAGCTATATGTATATGTTATAAATTTAGCGATAAGTCGCTTTGTCCAAACTCTCTATTATTTCGATGTATGAGCTCGACTATAATCAACAATTGGTCTATCATAGGCACTAATGCAAAAAAATTCTTATTTATCGAAAAGTTTCTAGTTATTTAAGTTAGTTATAATGCAGGTATTCAAAATAAATGTTACCCCTGAATTATCTTCGTCATCGACTTCAATTTCGATATCATTCTCTTCCTCGTTCATGCCTTCTCCTGATATGGAAGTCGCAAGCGGATCTGCTTGATTCTAAAAATGTATGAAAGATAGAAATCAAATCACTAAGAGAAATACAGACGGGTGCCCTTGTGAAACTGAACCAATATCAATATTTTCACTGACTCATGTCTTCAAGCAACTCGCTTTGAAAACTGTTATTTTGTCGCTCGTAGTTGCGTACCTCACCTTCGGCTCAGATATGCAGACTCTATCTAAACTACACTGCGCTTAACAGTTTCCAAGGCTTGTCACTCATTATTTCCATCCCTAGAAAAAAAAATATCTACTCATTATGGTGAGTTCGCGTTCCGAGTCAAAGGCAAGAATTACATTAAAATCCTATTTTACATGTTGATTTTTTACATCTTGCATAATCTTCGTCAATGAAAGCGTACTTATCACATTGGAAATATATGTTAGGGACTTGCTTAGTATTGACTGAATCTTTAAAAAAACTGTTCTAAAATTTAATACATTCAAATAGTCTGGTATTAAACGACGGACTAAGGATCGACTTTATTTTCAGCACTTGTATTACCGTAATCAAACACTTACATTTTCAATCTCATTTTCGGCATTCATACTCGAATCTTCACTTAGTAAGGCATAATATGAAGATAGTTCTGGATAAATTATGATTTGTTCCTGAAAAGTATAATTACAGTGTAACAAATCGATTCAGAATATAATTCAAAATTAGAAAGTCTGTAGGATTGCATTTCCGTCTCTTTTTTACAATACTGGTATTGAAAAGATGAATAAAAAGGTAGGTACTATTTGGCCCGGTGGGCGAATAGTCTTTTTTTGACTATTTTCCCCGAGGCACGAATTTTTTTTTTGACTATTTGCCCCAAGGGGGAATTATGCATTTTGACTATTCTATACTTTAAACCGTGTGCGGAAGGCAACAAATGGTAGTTTATTTACTTTTATATATCAACGTACGTATGTACAAAACTTGTTATGCTACACGAAATGTGGAACGATATCTCAGTTCTCGGTGTCGTAAACTCCATCTAAAACCAGGTACCAATTTACGGTTCTTGTAGCACAAAAAATTATTTCATATAGTACTACATTTTATAATATTATTGATTGGTTAGTAGTTTTTGTACATTTAGTAAAAAGAAATCTTCCTAGTTTTGTTGACTCATAAATAACTACCACATTTATTTCATTCATTCATTCATTTTTGCTGTAATAAACATCATTCTTGAAGGTGAGTCAAGACGTTTACATATGCAACGTACTTTTGAGGTGCAAATATCTGAACAATTACTATCCCCCGGGGCAAATAGTCAAAGAAATACTCTTCGCCCCTCGGAGCAAATAGTCGAAAAAAGACTATTCGCCCCCCAGGGCAAATAATCACTTCGAATAAAAAAGGGATTTATTTAAATTGATAAACCGAAAAAAGGATTTGATATCCCATATAAGTTACTACGACTAGATTTAGAAGAAATGACGTAAAAGTCGTCATTTCAACTCGTCAATAATTGTAGAAAATGTTTTCAAAAAAAAAATTTGTGGTTATCGAAATTATTTTTTTAGTATACCAAGGATATCAAATTTATTTTTTGAGGATATCAAAATCTTTTTTCAGTGTAGCACTTTAATTCAATGCCGTTGTAAAAGTGAATAAAAAATTGAAAAATTCGTTCATTCAATCAAAATCCGTTGAAAAAAACCAACGGAAGAAGTGTTATTGGTATATCCGTCATTCCTGCCAATTTTAGAAGTGGCTGAATCCAAAGATTAGGACATTTTTCAGAAATACGTGGGACACGTGTTCACTCAAATTTAATTCTCTGTAATTTTGCCTTGGGAAGAAACTTTCTAACGGTCATACAGTAACAGAAAAGTGAAAACCGACACTTGTCGGTTTTCACTTTTCTGAAATTTTAGTTCAAAAGACACATTTCTTAATCCCAGGATTGTGGGAAACACGTCTACACTAAAATTTAATTTTACATTGGAAATCTATTCCATACCAAACACTACATTAATCACAAAAAACATCACCAACTATATGGTGGTGTAGCCTTACTTAGGTACACACTTAAGACTCTTGACGATGAACCACTCAACCAATTTCCACAAATCTTTTTTTTTCACGTTTCGTAAGACCTACGCCTTAATGCTCTAATCATGATTTTATATGCGGTATTCTCCAAGAAAAATAGTTTCACCGACCCTCGAAAAAACACGTTCTTCGACACTTCTAGACCTGAGCTAGATCATCTTTGTAGTTGAAGGGATACATTTACCTTTCAGGGAAAAAGGGTGTGTGGTAGGTGGGTGCAGCCGCTTAGAAGAAAGTGGAGACAGAAATTTTTTTGCGGACTCGTCATATTTAGACAATCACAACAAAAACCTTTTTAAAGGTAGAGTGTGACGCAGTCCGTAAGTCCGCTTCCAAAATTAATGATATCGCTTGAGGTGACGCTATCGCAGAAAATACGCAGAAGTTCGTTTGAATGGAACCTTGTGTTCAAAGTTTTGATTTCCCGAAAAAATTAGAGCGCTTTCTTTGAAACAAAATTACGTTTTGTTAAAAAAATTGCGTCACAAATGCCGGGCCCAACGACGAAATAATTTTTCTGTACCTTCAGTTTTTGCGCTGCAAAAATTTGAATTTTGTTTGTTATTGCGTAGATTGTTTAAGGTAAATGAAAATTTTTGCGTGTAAAAACTGAAAGTATTGAAAAATTATTTCGCTGGTGGGTACGGCATTTGTGACGCAATTTTTTTAACACAACGTAATTTTGTTTCAAAGAAAGCGCTCTAATTTTTTCAGGAAATCAAAACTTTGAACACAAGGTTCCATTCAAACGAACTTCTGCGTATTTTCTGCGATAGCGTCACCTCAAGCGATATCATTAATTTTGGAAGCGGACTTACGGACTGCGTCACACTCAACCTTTAAAAAGGTTTTTGTTGTGATATCAGTCGTTTTGGAAGTTTTCAGTTGTTAAAAAAGTTTCAATTTTTGAAAAAATGTTCTCAAAAAAAAATTTTCTTAGAGAAAATTTCTCCGAAAAAAAGTGTTCTTTAAAAAAATTTTTCTCCGAAAAATTTTCTCAGAACAAAATGGGTGTTCCGAAAAAAAATTTTCTCCAAAAAAAATTTTATACTAAAAAGTTTTTTCTCCAAAAAAATGTTTCTCCGATCTATCGATTCCGACGAAAAAAAAATTTTGGCGAAAACTTTCGCCTCGAT
Organism: Pseudolycoriella hygida; assembly: GCA_029228625.1. Taxonomy (NCBI): domain Eukaryota; kingdom Metazoa; phylum Arthropoda; class Insecta; order Diptera; family Sciaridae; genus Pseudolycoriella; species Pseudolycoriella hygida. The sequence continues at coordinate 89,969,505 of CM055406.1, forward strand.
TTTGACCAACTTCCGCGCCTCGGCAAACCTACTTTCTATTCATCAAAAAAATTCTCCTCACCGATCTCTATAACTTTCCCGAAGAAACCAACTGTCTAGCTATTCTAATTCAGAAGATAGCAAAAAATTCAAGATGGCGTCACTTTGACAGCTGGCAGCCACTTTCTAATGATGCCAAAAAATTCTCCTGATGAATCTATATAACTTTCTAGAAGAAACCATCTCTCTACGTAGTGTCATTGCGGAGATAAAATTCGAAAACCGAAAAAGCATAAACGAAAATCCAAGATGGCGCCGCTATGACAGCTGGCAGCCATTTTCTAATGATACAAAAAAAGTTCTCCTGATGAAACTCTATAACTTTGTAGAAGAAACAGTCTCTCTAAGTAGCGTCCTTCCGGAGCTAAAATTCGAAAACCGTAGAAGCATAAACGAAAATCCAAGATGGCGTCGCTATGACAGCTGGCAGCCATTTTCTTAAGATGCCAAAAAATTCTCCTGACCAAACTCTATAATTTTCCCGAAGAAATCAACTCTCTAAGTATTGTCATTCCGAAGCTAAAATTCGAAAACCAAAAAAAACCTAATTTATTGCTTGGGAAAATTCAAGATGGCGCCGGTTTGACTGCTGGCAGCCATTTTCTTAAGATCCCAAAAAAATTCTCCTGACCAAACTCTATAACTTTCCCGAAGAAACCAACTCTCTAGCTATTGTCTATCCGGAGCTAAAATTCGAAAACCTAATTTATTGCTTGGGAAAATTCAAGATGGCGCCGGTTTGACTGCTGGCAGCCATTTTCGTAAGATCCCAAAAATTTCTCCTGAACAAACTCTATAACTTTTCCGAAGAAACCAACTCTCTAGCTATTGTCACTCCGGAGCTAAAATTCGAAAACTCCGAGCATTACCGAAAAACCCTCAAAATTGACCACTTTTTTTCATGCCACGACTTTTCCAGAATTTTCCCGGAAAAGCGGCATATGAAATTTTTCATTTGGGGCCGAGACTGACGTTTCCTGAAAATTTTAAGGAAATCGCTCGGGCGGTTCTCGAGAAAAAAAAGTAGATAGATACATAGATAGATCGTTGACACACCACACAGGAATAAAATTGTTATTAATTACAAAGGTAATTTGACCACTTTTCCTTAGGAATTGGTCATCTTTGATTGGCGATATCTCAGCCAATTTTCGAACGATTTTGATGAATGAGGGCTTGTTGGAAAGCTGCTGCGACGTAGTTTTTTTCAAAAATAATTTGGAGGGGAAGGGGCGAGGGGAAAAAACT
>CM055406.1:89971291-89995526 GCA_029228625.1 Pseudolycoriella hygida
CATAGATAGATCGTTGACACACCACACAGGAATAAAATTGTTATTAGTTACAAAGGTAATTTGACCACTTTTCCTTAGGAATTGGTCATCTTTGATTGGCGATATCTCAGCCAATTTTCAACCGATTTTGATGAGTGAGGGCTTGTTTGAAAGCTGCTGCTGCTTTTAGAAATAATTTGGGGAAGGGGCGAGGGGAAAAAACTCAAAACTTCGCCTATACATGGTGTCTTGTCCCAAAGGTTTTTGTATGTAGGTTTTTGGGTTTGTGGACGTTTTTTTTGGGGTGTGGGGACTGCCTCACGCTCTCCGCTACCGCTCCGAGCATGATATTAAATGTATATCCTTAATTCCACCCCAATCTACTCCAAGTTACAATCTTAGTAGTGAACGTATAGGACCTCCGTTACTTCGAACGGATCGAAATACGTAAAATGACATCAAAAAGCTCATCAAAATTAAATAAAAAAGTACATAGGTGAAATCAAATTGATAGAGTTTTATATCAATACTAGTTGAAACCCCCGCCCCTAGGGGCTACACAGGCTTTATAATTTTCGCTTGTTGTCTATTCAAATAGCCAAAGCAAATAATTTTTCGTTTTAAATATTGATGCGTAATGTTGAAAGTCGTCCCCGATGGTCCACTTCCTCCGTATTCCACTTCCTACGTATTCCACTTCATCCGTATTCCACTTCCCCGTATTCCATTTCCCCCGTATTCCACTTCCCCCGTATTCCACTTACCCCTTATTCCACTTCCTCCGTATTATACTTCTCCTGCATTCACTTTCCCCGCATTTCACTTCCCCCGTATTCCACTTCCCCCGTATTCCACTTCCCCCGTATTCCACTTCCCCCGTATTCCACTTCCCCCGTAATCCACTTCCCCCGTATTCCACTTCCCCCGTATTCCACTTACCGCGTATTCCACGTTCACCGTATTCCACATTCCCCGTATTCAACGTTCCCCGTATTCAACGTTCCCCGTATTCAACGCTCCTCGTATTCCACTTTCCCCGTAATTAAGGTTCACCGTATTACACTTCCCCCGTATTCCACTTCCCCCGTATTCCAAGTTCCCCTGCATTCATCGTTCACCGTATTCAAAGTTGCACTTGCTCGTATTCTACTCTGACACTTTGCCCATACATACAAAGATACGTTTAAAAACTGATTAGACACAAATTTTTCAATTTTGGCCATTTGTCACCGATTCTACTAACAAAACTCTGATACTTTGTCAAAGAAACCAACGCCGTATCTTCCATACATACAAAGATACGTTTGGAAAACTGATTTGACTCAAATTTCATCCTAAGACGACATCTTGACTAACTTTCGGCCGATTTTCAATTGTGACCCGTTTTTTACCCATAACTCTCTTATTTCAGAACAATATCCCACCCCGGAACATGTTTTCTCGACGTTTTGGACCATCCCCGACAACATATCGAAAACTATTTTTTTTGCTCCTCAGTTTAAACGCAAAAATAACGGGATCGTTACGGACAGACAAATAAATAAATAAATATACACATAAACAGACAAACTTTAGACGTTTATAATTATGTAGTTTTTCGTCCCAAATTATGGTAAATTGAAACGATGTATCAGGCCATGTAAACAGTCTAGTTTTAAAATTTTCCATTGAAACAATTCTTTTAATTTTTCGATATCTTGTTACCGGTATTTTGTCTGGAAAATCTATATTCAGAATTAGGTTTTTCCGGTATACTGGTGTTGCAATCCGTAGACTGCATAAAAAATCATTCATAAGGCACGAGGGTGAGGCGGCGGAGCCTCAGAATAGCCTCAGCCGCTATATCATGTCTCTGCAAGCTGCTCTCCATTATATAAAACGAACTAAAATTTTAGAAGCTTACGGAAAAAGACTACAAATATGTTTGATATCAAATGTAGCTGCTATGTTTTCACATTTAATTTTGCTGAATTGACTGGAGTAATCCCGGGAGTAATCCGAATCAAAGAAATCAGTACCGGTGTCAGGAGTGTTTAATTGACGGTTTCCAGAAGCCAAACTCCCATGTCCATGTTTGTTCATGAAGGGCTGTATAGTTGTGTAAAGTGTGCTAACTTATAACAACGTAACTCAGATCGAATTTTCCGACTTTTGCCTTTTGTGAACACTGAAATTATGAGGTTTTAAGTTTGCACCGCGGTGGTGATTTTTGGTTGAAATGTAGAATATTTGATGTTATGGTGGTTGCGCTAAAAAGAAAAAATAAAAAAAATTTAAGAGATAGTATGATAATGTTAGGGTCCGTTTCATATATGTTTCAAAATACATTCACTTCGGTTATCATTTACTAAACAGGGAACGAGCGATGTTACTGTGTCTTGCAAATATTTTGAAATTTTATAAAATGACGAGCGGAAAATTAACACTTCCATGCATTGCTTGAATTGAGCTAACTTATCCCTTGTTTTAAAATTGACTATTTTCCAGTCGCAAACATGTAAAATTAATACTTCCGAGAATATTTTTATATTGATGACGGAGAAGAACTTACATCTCAGTCTAAACATGCACTTTTTTGTTGAACCAGACTTACCTCATCATCCGATATTCTTCTACGTTTTGTAGGAGCAGAACAGCTTTCGTCTTTTTCATCCAAGCTAACTTGACATTCTGGCGTTTCCATATGAGCCATAGCCTAGTAGCAAATCAAAATTCTTGAGAACTCCGAAGAATTACCACTAATGGAAGTCTTATTGAAATTTCGGAAGAATACAATGGATATTGTACAAAATCTAGAAACTCAAAATGAGGAATTACAAAATCCAAACGAAAAATTGAAAAAAGTGGGGTCGAAGGGCGGCAGCCCCGCATAAGATAACCTGCAGGGAGTAACTATGGTCACTGCAGGCATAAAGCGAGGAGACAGAGCTTCCCAACATAAAATATAGTCTTTGCTTGCTATACATTTTTTGTAGAACTTGTTTCATACAGCCTCAAAATCCGGAATGCTAAAATCTGGAATTTACGCTCATAGTTTCATCCTGATTTTTAGGAATTCAAGAATGTGAGACTTCTTGATTTTGAGGCTCCGAGGTTTTAAGACTTCCAGATTTTCTTCCTATTTTGTAATTCTGTAATTTGTACTTCTTGATTTTTTAGGGGAGCCGAGGAGAATATGGTATATTGTACCACGAGGACGATATTGTCTGACTATGGAGTGATGTCATTGATGATCTTATCCTGAAGATACGGAATGAGCAAACATAGCCCGAAGCCCGCGAAGCATACTATAATTCTTATAATCGATGGAATCGGTTAACAGATAGCTCTAACTTACATTTACTTCTTCATTTCCATTTTGACTCATTACTTCACTGGCCAATTTAACGGTACCTGAATTGCTGTCCTTCATTCTTTTTTTCACATTTTGTATAGCCTTCCAATTATTGGCTCTGTTACTACGAGAAGCTCTGCCCCTTTTATTTCCCATGTTATGTTCTCGATAATGATTTTTCTTGAAATTTTTGGACTGAAAAAAATTCAGATATAACATCAGTCATCAGTGGTTTGCAAAGAAACACTTGATACAAGTCCGAGTGGGTGTGACGTTCAATATTTTGATACAATAGACTAATTGCCACAAACATATAGATACATTCATTTACAGTAAATTGTTTATTTTTGACTGTTGGAGGTCACATGGCTAGAAAGTCAAAATGTGATTAAGGTAAACGATCGTGAGTTGACCTAGCCAAAAATGAATGTTAAGTTTACCGTGTAAATTTGTATGAAAGTAAAAGCATGGGTTAACTCACAGTCACATAAACCGTGAGTTGTCCTATGACAATTGTATGATAGGTCAAATACAAATAATTAATTGAGTTCGAATTAGTTAAGCAGAGAAAAGACAAATCTTCAAAGTTAAAAAAAGATTCGTGTAATCTGCGCCCAAATGACGGAACAAATGGCTTCGAAAGTTGCAATTTGTCAAAATAGGTCAACTCAGGATCACTTACCTTATTTAGTTTAGAGAAATTCTGCACTGGACGATCACAACTTCTTCTATATTCATGGGCGCGCGGTAGCAATGCGCATGTTACGCAAGTCTACATTCGTACAAAAAATTAGGATTTTTTTTTCGTAGACTGCGGATTGCGGAAAAAACCCGGATTCTACGGGAAATTCTAAGGCGAAGGGTCTTTTCACTCATTAAAATCGGTTCAGTGGATCCGGAGGTGTGACCTTTGAAAAATGACAATTTTCAATACAAAAAGTGCATTTTCACAGAAACCAAAGTTAATGAAAACATCCTTAGTTAGTTAGTTAGTTAGTTAATTAGTTAGCTACTGGTTTCCACTGGCACTTGTATCAAAAACGACTTTTTTTGAAATTTTGCGGGGGATTCTACGACCTCTGAGATTTTGAAAAAATGGGGTAATTGGCCTCGTTTGGGAGCTAGGGCTCCTGGAAGCTCCCATGCAAATCCCATATAAAAGCATATTTTGTATGTGTTTTGGTGTGTAATGTGTATGGTAGCACATTTTGTATGAGACAAAGATTGGGTGTTCGGGATACAGGTTTGGTGTATAGATGTGCGCTGGTAAAAAAAATCGGCGGCGACGTAAGCAGTTTTTGATTTTAGTCGGTGGCGGCGCAAAAATTTATTTTCGGCGGCGCGGCGCCAGCGCACGTTTTGTTAAGATTTTCTAACTTAAACTCTCAAATTTTTTCAATTTTTTAATTTTTTGCTGAATATTTTCGGCGGCGGCGCAATTTTTTGCACTTCGGGTGACCTCCAAAATGGTGGAAAATAGGAGAGGGCTCAAAATTTTTTTTTTGATATGTTGTAGAGAAAGTTCTAGAAATCATTTTCGCGCATGGCGGCGGCGGCTCAGAAAAAAACTTTTGGTATGTTGTAGAGGAAGTTGAAAGAATTATTATATATATCCCAGTCATGGGAGTAGTAGCCGCCGCGATTTTGATATGTTGTAGGATAATTTTTAGGGATCATTTTCGCCCATGGGAGAAGCAGCCGCCGCGCTTCGGTTTGGCGGTGGCGTTTAAAAAAAACATTTGATAAAATGTAGAGGAAGCTTAGCGGATCATTTTCGCTCACGGGGGTAATAGCCGCCGCGCTTTGGTTTGGCAGCGGCTGCGGCTCGAAAAAAATTCTATGTATAATTCGCCAAAAACAATCTTTTTACTTCCAGAAAAATTGATATCACAACAAAAACCCCTTTTAAAAGAGAAATGTGACGCAAGTCCTTGTCCCTTCTTCCAATTTGGGTGACGCTTAAAACTTCGGAACGCAAAAAATTCTTTTGAAATATTCGGTTAAAAAAATGCACCACAAATTCCGGACCCTTTTAATCATGGGCGCGATGCGCCCATGACGCAAGTCCCCATACGAACAAAAATTCTGAAAAATTTTTTTCGTAGACTTTGGAACCATATATACAGTTAAGTTTTGACTTCCTCCCTTGCGACGTACCCCCCGGAAAATATTTTTCCTGGATTCTACGAAAAATTCTGAGGCGAAGTGTCTTTTCACTCATTAAAATCGGTTCGGTGGATCCGAAGATAAGAAAATGATCATTTCCTTTTTTTTTAGAGTGTTCAATGTGGAGTTTTATTTTTCAAGATTATTAACAAGTAATAAAAATATAAGCTCGCTACATCAAACCGTCACTTAACGAAAGAACGCTTTGTTAAAACATAAAAAATTTCGTCTAGCGGTGATGTCGATGGCAATGTCTCCATAACACAAGATGCGTTATATCGTTGGACGGCAAGTGAAAAGCGTTGTCCGAGGTAATGGCTGGATGTGTTGGATCCGGTCAATGAGTTGAGTCGTGATCCGATCGTGTTGATGAGATCTTTTGCCTCCTTTGCCCAGGGACCGAAAGTCTCGAAAGCCATTGGAAAGAATAGGTAGTTTGAAGACTTTAATTCGGAGTATTTTTTGTGTTTGATTTTGCTCTTAAGTTCGGCTGCTGCTAGTTAGTTAGTGGGTTAGTTCCAGGGCCATTTGTATGAAAAACTGAGAAAAACCACTTTTTTGGCTCGTGCTCGAAAACGGCTCGATAACTTTTCTTGAAATTTTGCAGGGACCTTCGGGTGGGCATTCTACATGATGTGAGATTTTAAAAAGGGGGGGGGGTACCGGCATCGTTTGGGCGCCAGGGCTCTTAGAAGGCGCCATATAAAGCCCATTTGTATGTGTTTGTGTGTGTAGTCGTGTAGTGTGTATGATAGCACATTTTGTATGAGGCAATGGTTGTGTGTTCGAGATAGAGGTTTAGTGTCAAAGGGAAAGTTGTTGGGTTGGGTGTGTAGTGTATCAGGGTGGCCGTCAAAAGGCGGTAACTCAAAAAAAAAAACTTTTGATATGTTGTAGAGGAAGGTGAGGGCATCATTTCGCCCATGGAAGTAGTAGCCGCCGCGCTTCGGTTTGGCGGCGGCGGTGGCTCAAAAAAATTTTTTGATATGTTGTACAGAAAGTTGAGGGGATCATTTTCGCCCATGGAAGTTGTAGCCGCCGCGCTTCGGTTTGGCGGCGGCGGCGGCTCAAAAAAAACTTTTGATATGTTGTAGATGAGGTTGAAGGGATCATTCTCGCCAATGTAAGTACTAGCCGCCGCGCTTTGGTTCGGCGGAAGCGGCGGCTCAAAATAATACAAAACATTACAATCACAACGAAAACCCTTTTTAAAAGGAAAACGTGGCGCAAGTCCACGTATCTTCTTCCAAAACAACTGATATCACAACAAAAATCCTTTTTAAAGGGGAAGCGTGACGCAAGTCCTCGTCCCTTCTTCCAAAACAACTGATATCAATTTGGGTGACGCTTGCAGCTTCCACATTCGCAAGGTGTTGAGCGAAGATCTCCGTTTTATCGTTGTCGTTTCTTATCCACTTTCCATTGGAGTTTTTGATCGGCGGAACTTGGGTGAGCGGTCTTTTGAATCTTCTCGTTGCTTTCCAGAGTGAGTAGTCATTGTCCTTCCCGTGGCCCAAATTATGTAGATATTTATCGAAGCAATCCTGTTTGTATGCTCTGATAATTCTGTTGGTTTTGTTGCTAGCTTTATTGAAGTCCTTTTTGTCGTTTAAATTTCTAGTTCGGTGCAACAATCTACGGGCCTTTCTTCTTTCCTTGATTAGATCTCTTATCTCTAGCGGATAATTGATTGTGTTTGTAGGTCTGTCTTTTGGTACAGGGGTGGCTTGTTTTGCAGCTTTTTGGAGTAAGGCAATGAATTCCTCGGTCTGTAAGTCAAGTTCATATTCATTTTTTAGGCTAACCTTAAGATTGATTGACTCTTCTATTATCTTCCTAAATTGTTCCCAGTCGGTGGATTTGGTAGTAAGATTATGCTTTTTTTTCTTTTGTATGACTGAAGCGTTCAGAGATAACAGAACTGGTGTGTGATCGGAAGTAAGATCTATAATATTTTCTGTTTCCATGTTGTTTGAGGCGATACCTTTCGTGATGAAAAAATCTAGAAGATCTGGTATTTTTTTTGGGTCAGTTGGCCAATAGGTTGGACTCCTCGCCGAATGATAATCGCAATTTTTGATTCTCATAGCATTTAGTAAACCGTTCCCCTTAACTGGCGTTATAAGTCTTGAACCCCATGTTGTATGTTTAGTGTTGAAATCGCCGCCAATAATGAATTTGGGTCCCAATTTTTGAAAGATTTCTATGAATTGAGATTCTGTTGGCGTACATCTAGGTGGACAATACGCTGCTGCTATATTGACTTCCTGTTTGTTGAATTGGATGTTTACGATAGTTGCTTTGATATGTTCCTCATGAATACTCTCTTGTTGATAATGCTTGATATTATTTTTGATAATGAGTGCTGATCCACCTCTGGCCCTTCCGTTTGGATGAGTAGTCCAGTAGTTGTCCAGTTGTTGAAACCTGACATTTTTATATGGCTTTTGTCAGTGAAGTGCGTTTCAGATATTAGTGCAATGTCAATGCTGTTTGTGCGCAGGAAAATTTCCAGTTCTTGGGTCCTTTCGTTTAACCCATTTGCGTTCCAAGTAATAATGCGCAGGAACGAGTTAGTCATTTTCGGTGCTTTTGACTTTTGCTTTTGTTTGAAGATAGCTTGGATAGTTTCGATTCTATTTCATCCATACGTTTTGACAGCATGCCGATGTTGTCATTAACATCGGATTTGATTTTAGTAAGCATACTCATTAAATCGTTTAGTTTCTGCTCAATTATTGGTGGATTTTTTTTGTTATCTATTCCTGTACTAGGGTCAGATTTGGTTACTTGCGCATATGATAGACCGACTTCGGTTTTTTTACTTGTTATCGGTTTTCCTTGTTGGAGATGTGATACCGTTGATGTGACTTTTTGATGTTGACTCTTCAATTTCTTTTGATAAGCTGAACACCCTTTGTAGTTAGCAGTATGCCCTTCCTGATGACACAAGGCACATTTTGTTTTTTCATTCGGTCTTTTAGTGCATGAGGCAGTTGGGTGACTCCCTGCACATTTGACGCAGACCGCTGGTCTTTTACAGAAATTTTTTGTGTGACCCAGTTGTTGACATTTCATGCATTGTGGAATTGCTTTCGATTTCATTGGCGGTTCTACAGAGATCTTGCAATGAAGGAGATATGATGATAGGATGATGAAGAGTCCAAATCCTTACGCTTTCTTTTTTTTTGACGGTTGGATATCATGAGAAGTCAGAGTTTCCAGCTCTAACTCTTCTTCGTCAGTCATATATTCCATATTTTTGTTTATCGAATTGGATAGCTCTTGGAGTGAGTTTCGTAAAGACTCGTTCTGCTCCCTGAGCTGACCATTTTCCGAGTTCAATTTTTCTTGAAGTGTTTCCATTTGTTTGATGTAGGACGCATTCTGCAGCTTGATTTGTGAAAGTTCTTTCTTTAGCTCCGCGAAGCCACTGCTGCGCATACGCAACTCGTCATAGTCTTCTTGACTAATTTTAACCGACGGCATATTCACTTTAATGTTTATGTTTTTAAAGGTTTCACTGTCACTGTCATTATAGTTTGTATAGTCAGCTTTTGGTCAAGATTGTTTACTGCTTTTTCATTGCTAACACACAGCAGCAGTTTTTATTATTTTATTTAAAATTTGTTTCATAACACTAGTGAAGGTACCCGCACTTGTTGTTATGATGTTTACTGTTTTTTTTACTGTTAAATCATAGCAGCAGTTTAACTTAAAATTGTTTTATAACACAAGCGAAGGTAAGCGCACTTGTTGTTATGATGTAACTCAGCAGTGTTGCGGTAGGTCAGCATTACTGCATTATTTTGAACTGAGTTGTATTAATCAACAATAAACAGTGTTATAATACTGTTCACTTCGAGACCGTATTATAAGAGATACGTATTTTCAGGGACGCTCCTCGAATTCACCTATATTGCTTGTATGTTGACACACTTATGAGGACGCATGCCCCATTTATCGAAAGTTGACCTTACCAATCTTTATTCTTTTCACCATTAGATTATATTTACTTAGCAATCGATTGTAATTAACTGGCGATCGGCTAGAATTAACTAGCGATTTGTTAGAATTGATTGATAATAATTTTATTGTCTACTATTTTCTAGCTGACATGGAAAAAGAGTGACTATGACTGCTGTCATAGCCCTCGTTAAAAAACCATGAAAACGTTACAATATATAAATAACATTAATAACATTAACATAGAACAAAAGGAAAATACAAAAAATTTACAAACAAAAAGTAAGAAAACATCAAAAATATTACGTCAAAATCAACATAACGAAAGTCACAAGAATAAATAATTTATGAATCTATGTCAAAGACATAGATCGTCAAAGAAAAACAAAAATGTCATAATGATATAATTGCCAAAATGGCGTCGTCAAAAATATAAAAAAAGAAAAGAAAATTCGAAATTTCAAAGTAGCATCTGAGGCGTCGTCAAATACGTTGTCGTAACAATGTAGATGTCAAAAATATCAGCCATCATGTCATAAATAATTAAATTGCCAAAGTGACGTCGTCAAAAATTGAAAAAAAAAAGAAAAGTCGAAATTAGAAAGTAGCATCTAAAGCGTAGCCGTCATCAAATACGTTGTCATGGAGACGATGTAGACGTCAAAAATTTCAGCAATCAAGGTGATGTTCTGCATAAATAAAAATAATAATTTAACTTTTTGAAAAGCTTAGAAAAGACGTAAAAGGTAATCACCGGGAAAGTGCTTTCGGATTTAAGTAGTCATTGTGTAAAGAAAGCACCAAAACAAACACATTATCCAACCATACCAAAAGTTTGGAATACCGAATCGTCTAGTTTGTGCACTTCGTTTCTAAAATAGCGAGATGGAAGTGTAGGATCGACGTGACTTGCGGCAAGATTAAACAACCGACATGCGAAGTTGAATGGTGAAAATTGAGAATATTCATGAACGCTTCCGGTGATTCTAATCAATGAAGATCTTCGTAAGACATGTGTACCATCGTTCAGAATAATCCTATTTCGGATAAATTGAGAGTTCAACTTTCCAGTCAGGACATCATGGATGAAAAAGATCGCTGCGTTGGTTCGGCGCCTTAGTAAGGATTTAAGGTTTAGTACAGCACACCTATCAGCATATGGACGAATCCGATAGGAGTCGGTATCTCCTTCAATCCGACGTTCGCGGTTGGCGTAAAGAACGAACTGTCTTTGAACACTCTCTATAGATTGAATGTGAACCGCGTGATGAGGTGCCCAAACCGTACCAGCGAATTCGAGATGCGAACGAACTATGGCGGAGTAAAGCATTTTGGATGTTCCGACGTTAAATCTCCCATAGCACTGCCGTTTTACAAATGAAAGCATTGACATAGCCTTCTTTATAGTGAGTTCTAAGTGGTCATTAAAGGAATACTTGTTATTATATGTGACTCCGATGTCTTTTGTGCTGTGAACACGATTAATCAGGTTGCCGTTCATATGATATTCTGCCAAGATTGGAGAACGCTTCCGGTGTATGCTAATCACCTTACATTTACTGGAGTTGAGTTCAAAGTCGTTGTCGGAGCACCATTTCACAAAATTATTGATTGATTCTTGCATGAAGTGAGTATCATCGATGGTAGAAATGCTGTTGTGAACTAGCTTTTTGTCGTCTGCAAGATTAATGTCTCTAGTGGGACCAGGAACACCATCAGAATCGTTGAAGTAGATTACGAATAAAAGGGCAGCCAGTATTGAGCCTTGACCGATTCCAGAAAGAACATCAATTATATCAGATTTGACTGAGTTTATCTTCACCATCTGTTTCCGACGCGATAAGAAGGAGCAAAACCAGAGTAGAATTGAATTGCAAAGTTGGTATTTCTCATCTGACATCTTCTTTACCAGTCGAACAGATCGTATAACATCGAAGGCTTTGTGGATATCTGCGAGGAATATGTCCGTTTGTTCGCTGTTTTTGAAAGAATCGTGGACCAAAATTGATAATTCCATCAAATTAGATTCGACTCTCCTACCCGGGAAAAAGCCATGTTGAGTAGGTGATGATTGTGGGAAAATATTGAATTTTAGCTGCTCCAAAACTATCATCTCGAACGCCTTAGCAAAGTTTGGAGACAAAGACACACCACGGTAGTTACCAACATCAGCTTTCTTGCCGGATTTGAATACTGGTATCAAATGACCCATCTTCCACAAATTTGGATAATAGCATTCCAGCAGTGATTTTGTGTAAATGATTGATAGAGGTCGAGATAGCAATTCTGCACATCCACGGAGGAATAACGGCGACATTTTATCTGGACTAATCCCCTTACTGAGGTCCATACTCAACAAGGTTTTTTTCACAATATCCTCATTGACTGTGATGTTCGAAAAACCTGTATCGTCTCTTGAGTGAATGAAAGATAGCAGTTCGGTCATTTTCTGGTCGTCGTCGGGGTATTGCTTGTATACGGAAGCAAAGTATTTAGCAAACAGGTTAGCTTTTTCAACATCATTTGTCGCAATTTCGTCGCCGAAGGACATCTTTCCGGGTAAACAACTTTTCTTATATTTGGAATTGATATAGTTCCAGAACTTTTTGGGTTGTTTCTTGTAGTTCATTGCAAGGTCACACATAAATTCATTGTATAGATCGTCACGATATTTCTCGAATTTGACTTTAGCTGCTAAAAATGATGATTTATCTGCATTGCCTGAGTTTTTAGATGTGTTGAGGTATTTCTTGTATTCACGGTTCCTTCGATTTTTCAGGTTGATTAGTTTACCATCAAACCATGCCGGATGATTCGTCGTACGAAGCGATGCCTTTGGAATAAGCATATCAAAAATCTCATAGCATTTGGCATAGAGTGCACTGAGCATTTCATCTAAGTTCTTCTCAAAGAATAACTCATCGAAGTTAACTTTTGCGAGTTCTTCACGAATTGAATCGTATGGTGCTTTCCTGAAGCAATAAATCTGCTCAGAAGATAGGCGATAGGCGATGGGCGATAGGTTAGAATTAACTGGCGATCAGCTAAATTTAACTGGCGATTGGTTAGAATTAACTGGCGGTTGGTTAAAATGGCGATCGGTTAGAATTAACTGGCGATCGGTAAGAATTAACTGGCGATCGGCTAGAATTAACTGGCGATTGATTAGAATTAACTGGTGATCGGTTAGAATTAACTGGCGATCGATTAGAATTAACTGACAATTGATTATAATTCTGTGATCGATAATTGACATCAATCGATTGAAATTAACCGGCGATTAATTGCAAATTACTGGCGATCAATTATGATTTACTGGCAACGAATAAAAATTAACTGGCAAACGATTATATTTAACTGACGATATATGCAAATTAACTGGCGACCGATTACAAGTATTGTCGAGTGATTATAACAATGGCGACTGATTGCAACTATTGGCGATCGATTATAATTGACTGATATCGATCAATTGAAACTAAGTGGCGATCGATTGTATCTAACTGGCGCAGAGTTAAAATTAACTGGCAATTGATTATATTTATCTCATCGATTATAATTGATATTAACTGGCGATCAATTGCAAATAACTAGAGATGAAATATGATTAATTGGCAGCGGATAAAAATTAACTGGCAAACGATTATATTTAACTGACGATAGATAAAAATAACTGACGACCGATTACAACTATTGGCGACCGATATTATAATTTAGTTTAGAGATTGTATTATTTATTAAAAAAATTAAATTAATTGGCGATGGTTTATAATTGATTAGCGATCAACTATAACTTGACTGGCGATCGACTGTAATTAACTGGCGACCAATTATAACAAACTGGCGATCGATTGAAACTAAGTGGCGATCGAATATAACTGGCTGGCGCACAGTTAGAATTAACTGACAATTATTATAATTCTGTGATCGATCGATTACAACTATTGGCGAGCGATTATAACTATGGACGACCGTTTACAACTATTGGTGATCGATTATAATTGACTATGGTGATCGACTGTAATTAACTTGCGACCATTTATAACTAAGTGGCGATCGATTGAAACTGAATAAAGTTTGTAATACCACAAATCAACAGTCCCTATCAACACCATCCGCAGAAAAGGAGAGTAGCGTAACAGAGTTGTTGTATGATTTTTCACGTCGCAAAATGATACAACAACTCTGTTACGCTGCTATCTTTATCTGCGAAGATTGTTTCTTGGATACTAATTGAAAATATGATCGGCAGTTACCGCGAATAGTGCCGGCCAATTTAATTTGGGGCGATGGGTACAACTACAAGCCAAAGAGTCGGTAAAAATATGAGAACAATATTTATTTTTCCGAAAAAAGACACACACGAAGTACTGGAACTTTGTAAAAGAAAGGGATGAATGCACGCACATATCTCGTTTCTGCATTTAGCTATATGAAAAGTTGAATTTCTCGTTGAACTTCTTCAACGCAGCTTTTTCCTGATATTTCTTGTCTGTTTCAGGAATATTTTCGGCGAATCCGAAACATACATATTTCTCATTCGAAACGTAGCCGGTTGTTGTAACTTTTTGGGCCCTTTGGATACCATCTATATCAGCTGGATGAACAAATCCAGGGCAGAATTTAGCTTTCTTTGAGGTGCTGAATTTCATCCATCCAAATTGCAGATTGCGAAGCTTGTCGCGGCATTCCTTTACAATCACATCATCCGTCACGAAATCCTAAAATATAATATATTAAGCGTTTGGATCAACATGCGACTATTTTGAAAATTTGTTAAAATTGAGAATTTCAGGAGAACATAATTCTAAAAGTAGTCGCTGTTATTTCCTTACTTTCATAAAAAAAACAGACTTACAGGCTTTGAACGCTCAGCTGCAGATAATTCATCCATGTTTGAGCTAAGGCTAGCGGTCTCAGTGTTATTTTTGGTTGATTGGGCGACAGTGACGGAATGACGACTGCTTTTTGCGATTACCGAGTCGACTGGCATCAGTACCGTCTGTAAATATATTTTTACAGTTTCAAGTCATAGTCAGTTTCCTTATGTACCCCACTAGGGTTATTAGTAGGTTGGAGAAGTAGGTTACTAGTGCTGAAGACGTAATTTTTTGACAAGTGGCTTTTGCATGTAGGATCGTTAATAAAGTAACCGAATGTTTTTAGCGCCCAATAAAATTGTTTTTTCTTCATCATTTCTGGGAGCTTCAAAATCGCCCGGGCCTCTGGAAAATGCCCCTCCTCTTTATATTTGGTGACTTCGGGGCAAATAGATGTTACTAGTGAATAAAGCTTATTCGGCTTTGTATAGTAATAAATAAAATTTTTTTTTTGACAATTTTCAGTCAATTTCTGTTTTTCTTTTTAATTGTTTCAATTTTAAGCTATTTCCCCGTTTTTTATTCATTTCCAGATTTTTAGTCATTTCCCATTTTTCAGTCATTTCCCGTTTTTCAGTCTTTTTTTCAATCATTTCTCGATTTTTGTTCATTTCCCGTTTTCCACCATTTCCCAATTTTTAGACATTTCCCGATTTTTAGTCATTTCTCCTTTCTTCTCTTCTAATTTCCCGGTATCCAAGAGAGGATACCGCACTTGTAAATGAAGTTCCCGGGAAATATTTCAGCGAAATTAAACTTATTAGAAGTGAATGAGTCACACTTTTGGTTCTGGGGAAGAAAACATGATTTCTATGCTCGATCAACGTTATAGTCTCTTCTGACTCTCCTCCTAACTATTACTCTTTATAGTGAAAGCATATGCAAGGCACCCATACGCATTTGAATATATGTGGCAAACAGAGTAGATGTTGCAAAAAGACTCGATCGTATCTAAAAAATATTGCAATAACCACCACATTACATTGTATTGGAAATAGCCAAGAGGGCAATATTGAAAAACCCGTCCGAAAAAACGGCGTAAAATTCTCTTCAAGAAACCCCCAAAACGAAAAAAAATTCAAAATAGTTTAAAAAAAATGTAAAAACTTTTTTTTCAGGGATATTTTCAAAAAAATTTATTTGTAACTACGGCCACAAGTCCAACTTCTGGGTATCGAAAGGCTGTTCGCAAGGGGGGATACTCTCACCGTTGCTATGGTGCATGGTCGTGGATTCCCTGATCAAGAGGTTGAATGAGACAGGCGTTCATGCGCAGGGTCATTCGGACGACCTGACCAAAGGCAAGTTCGAAAGTACCCTGGGAAGTCGC
Organism: Pseudolycoriella hygida; assembly: GCA_029228625.1. Lineage (NCBI taxonomy): Eukaryota > Metazoa > Arthropoda > Insecta > Diptera > Sciaridae > Pseudolycoriella > Pseudolycoriella hygida. Next base: position 89,986,947 of record CM055406.1, read on the forward strand.
TTGAGGAGTTCGCTGAGATTAGTGGAGGAATGGTACCTGGAGAAAGGCTTGAAGGTCAACCCCGACAAAACGGACATTGTGCTTTTTAGTAAAAGTAACACAGGACATGATTTAGTGGGGAACTTCAGGCTTTTCGGATAGGTTGTTGATCCCAGCCCAAAAGAAAAGTATCTGGGGGTTATTCTCGACCAAAAGCTCAACTGGATCGAGCATGTTAAATACAAAGCTCAGAAAGCGGTAGCTTCTTTCTGTATCTGTCGAAAGACCTTTGGAAGGAACTGCGGAATACCGTCTAGAGCCATATTATTGATCAATGAGACGGTGGTCAGACCCATGTTGAGCCATGGCTGCGTAGTTTTGTTGCCCAGGCTCAACGTGGAGTGTGCGAGGAAGGAGTTGAATGAAGTTCAAAGGCTCGTGTGCATCTGTGTTACGGAAGCTATGAAGACTACGACCAAAGCAGCCATGGAAGCACTCATTGCGCTGTCGCATATCCAGACGACCGTAAAGGAAGAGCCTTTGCCTCGGCAGACAGGCTGAAGCAAAATGGTCACTGGAAGGCCCGGACTGATTCTAACGGGCGGTCGGGGCATTCCCAGATGGGCCTTTTGCATTTTTCGACCAGTCAAAATTTCGTTCGGGCAGATGGCCCTTTTTTAATTCTTGCAACATTTCTTAGAATGCAAACAAAAAACTAAAAGAGTGATTTCATGAAATTTTTGAACGATTTGTATGAATCTCACTCTCACATACATCACGCTTCCGATTCTTCCAACCTTGGTCTCTGTTACATTTTTCTGGTACACGACTTCCGAGGTCAGGGTTACGGTTGCGAAGTGGAAGCGTTCATAGTTGGATCACTTGGGTCGTGGGATCCCTTGAACGAGACAGTCATTAAAAAGTTGAACATCAACCGTCGTTTTGCGAAAACAATGAGGTGCCTGATGGTAGCCGATGCGATAAGGTACCCTAGAGACATTTATGTTAGCCGGTAGGAATTCGACCGGCTTCCTCAATCTTCCGCGACAGCGATCCGTTTGCGCTATAACCAACTTTTTGGGAGCAAAAAATGAGACTCATGTAATTAGTTTAAATTTTTCCGATTCGAATTAAAGCTTTTTTTCGCCTATTGGGCCATTTCAAGCGAGAGCCGAGACATGTAACTTTGTTTTGTATAAACGTCAACAGTGAGAGTGATTGAAATTATGCCCTGTGTATTTAATTGATTTTATTTGTACTTTCACTTTCTTTTCTTGGAATGTGTAATATCAGCTTCGAAAAACGCTTTAAAAATACGAAATTTGTAATTAAAGCGTATAAAAGTTTCGCTCGCTCCGCTCGCGATCTTACGACTATACAAATAAGAAGTATAACAGAAAATATCGTCCAGACCCAGGTTTTCTATGTACGGTTTTGTTTGACAGTAGAACTTTTAAAAATTGTTATTTTTCTTCCACTACAAGACTCCATGACTTTCAAACGTGGGCCCGATCAAAAACCATGCCCCGATTTGGGCCTCATAAAACTCATTTTGTGGGCCTTATCAAAATTTAGCCCGATGGATCTTTAAGTCATCAGTCCGGCTCTGGTCACTGGATTAGGAATTTTTAATTTGGCCATGGGAAGATCCTGAAAGTGATTAACGACAGCATCTTTGATATGCCCAGAGGCCGCATGATTCCACAAGTCGACTTTGTGAAGCGATACCAGATCGTTATACCGGACTAGGTAACTGGCCGACCTGCCTGCCGGCTGATGGACTGGTGAGTTTCACGGGTGGGTCGGAAACTGAGGAAGGAGCGGGAGCCGGGATCTATTCGCAGGAACCGGCGAACTGCGACAGTCCCTATTTGGGAAAGTTAGCTAGCGTCCTCCAAGCGGAGATGTTTGCGAGGTTGATAGGAATAATGAATTTAGTTCCAGAAGGAATGACGGGTGGCAGAGCGACCATCTGCTCCGACAGTGAGTCGATGATAAAGGCGCTCATGTCGCGTGTGACAACGTCAAAACTGGTTAAAGAGCTAAACCGATTGCGACTGAGAAATCAAATGACAATAGCCTGGGTCTCTGGGCACACTGGTGTAGACGGTAATGAGAGAGCAGACCAGCTAGCCGGACAGGGTTCAGCCCAGGCCCAGGACCTCATTTCCCGATCCCACACTCTCTGCGTGAAAGGGCGGTGGAACTCTGGGTGCGGGCTGAGTCCGCAAAGAGTTGGCGCGCGTACGGCGGAGGAAAGCACACGAAGCTCTTCTTCCCGGCGCCTGACTAGAAGTGGGCAAAGGAGGTTGTTAGAATGGACCGTACGAGAGTAGTGGGAGCCATTACGGGTCACTGTGGGTTGATGATCATTTTGCCTGCGGCCTAGAGTAATATGTCAATCCCCGAAGTTCCACCTGCTAAGTAGCATGACGTGGTTATGTGAGTCGACCCTCCGATATCCTAGATCTAGACCTATCACTCTTGATAAGTTCTTGGTAAGCACCGGAAGGTTTTAAAGGATTTATGATGAACGGGAAGAAAACAAAGGATCAACAGATCTGTGCTTTAGGATCCAGAAAAGGCCCATCCCACCCTGATAAATTTAAAAACTAAACGGCCGATCTTAGAACCGACCTAGAGCACGTAGAAGAGGCCTCTGACCCATAATTCAATAGACAAAAAGTTTGTCATTGACACCGATCTTCTATCACTTATAGTTCTCGAAATGTTTGAATTTTTCGAAATATATTGTATAGATCGATCCACCCTAACATTAGCGGCCATCTCAGGCTCGGCCTGGGCTAGAATTTTTTCTAAGATGCTCTTAAGGCTTTGATTAGCTATCGAATAGAAAAAGAATCATGAAAATCTTATGGAATTTACTCGATTTATGTATAAAACATAATGCATACGCATGAATAGATGCGGCAAACAGAGTTGACGTTATGAAAAGACTCGAACGTATTTATTTAAATATTGCCTTAAATTGCATTGGAAATTTCCGATAGGGCAATATTGAAAAGCCCGTCCGAAGCAGCGGTGTAAAAAAACCCTCCCAAAACCACAAAATTGACTCTCGACCCAGATCCAAAAACTTTTCTTCCATAAATTGTCGGTCTTGGGCAGATCTTTCAAACAAAAAAAAAAAGTTTTTGAAAATCGGAAAATATTTGCTCGAGTTATGTACAAAAGACCAAAAACCACTTAAACGGCTTTAGCTCGGCGGCCCTTGGGCCAACAGTGCCATATTCAATCCCATAAAAGATTTTGAAAATCAGTCAAGTTTTACTCGAGTTATCGTGTTGACAGACGGACAAATTTTTTTTGCAGATTCGGTATCTAAGGACCATGAAACGAAAAAGTAACCAACTACCGTTTCGAAATTCGACTGGTTACAAACTCCGTGGTAAACGCAATAGACACTTTTTCGAAAAACATCGTTCTTCGTACGGTCTAAATAGGCAAGACACAAAAGTAAAGAAGACCATACCTCGTTAAACGTTTCTGTTTGTGTTGTCATATCTGTCTTTTCTTTGGAACTCGCGGCCATCTTCAAATTTTGCAATGTAGAACCCAGATCGTTCGTAACATATACGAATTCATTTTTTAAATCATCCAAGTCCTTCAGCAATCTTTGATTCTCGTCGTGCATATGTCGATTTTCGCTTCTCAACTGCTCCATTTCGTCGATTTGAACCAAGTAAATGTGCTGTTCCTGCAGAATTTTTTCCTTCTCGATTGTGAAATGCTGCAGTTCCAACGCCAATCTCGCATTTTCCTTCGTCGCGTTGTCCTTGTCTGCTTTGAACTGATCGATTTGTTGCTGCATGGAATAGTTCTCTCTCTTCGACTGATCTATTTGCTGCTGCATTTCATCAACTTGAACCAAATTCGTGAGCTGTTCCTGAAGAATTTTTTCCTTCTCGATTATGAAATGCTCAAGTTCCAACGCCAATCTCGCATTTTCCTTCATCACGTTGTCCTTGTCTGCTTCGAACTGATCGATTTGTTGCTGCATGGAATGGTTCTCTCTCTTCGATTGAGCTATTTGCTGTTGCATTTCATCAACTTGAACCAAATTCAAGAGCTGTTCCTGAAGAATTTTTTCCTTATCGATTTTCAAGCGCTGCAGTTCCAATGTCAAACTCACATTTCCTTGCGTCGCGTTTTCCTTGTCCGATTTCAACTGATCAATTTCTCGCTTCATTGCCTCGATTACGGTTGAGCTATTTTCTAAACCACACTCAGCCTGTATTTGTAATTTTGACGTAGACATAATTCCTTTTTGAAGGGAATTTATAAGTTGAGTTTGCTTATCACTGAGTTCCTTCAAAGTCATCTGTTCGTTCGCCAGAATTTGATTTATTTCCAGCATAGCTTCTAGCGATGCTTTTAGGTGTGCGATTTCTGTATCTTTTTGACTAATTATGAGCAGATTTACGTTGTCCAGGCGGTTATTTGGATCATTATCACTAGCAGTGAGCGCATGACGAATCATTTCGGTCAATTGACCCATGTTACTTTGAATTTGGGTCAAAACTGTCTTGATCGAATCTAGAAATAATATCATAATTAAATTTAATGTAAAACGAAGGATATAAACTAAATAAGTTAAGGTGGCCGACCAATGCTAGTAATACCTGGCGGTAAGTAGCAAAATTGAGTAAAAAACATATGCGCGGGACCCGTACGCATAAGAATAGATGTGGCAAACAGAATAGATCTTGCAAAAAGATTCGAATGTATCAAAGTAAATGTTGCCTTAACTCTTAAGTGTACGAAATTACGTCGACATTAAATTGGATTGAAACTTGCCGAGAGGGCAAAACCCGTCCGAAGAAACGGCACAAAAAACATCTCCAATCCTTAAAAAAGCCCAGATTTTCAAAAAAAAGGAAAAAATGTGGAAAAAAATTGCATTAGGCCCGATCTTAGAAGAGACCTAGAGCACTTAGGAGAGGCCTACGATCCATATTTCCATGAACAAAAAAATCTGCAACACAGCAAAAAAAACCTCACCATTAAAGAAATATTCACAAAAAACCACCAAATATCGTGTAGGTTTGCGACACATTTTCACTAACTTACTTTTCTTGTTTTTCTGATGTCTATATCTTTTATTTAAAACCTTCAAGAGCGTTTTCTGTTCTAGTTTCGCGGAGATATAAAACAAAAAGTTCCACCAACCTTCAAAAAACCACCTTTTTAAAACTTTTTCGACCATAACTTCGAAAGTTTTCACCGATTTTGCTTAAATCCATCCACGTATTCGATTTCCTGATTATCTTTCAGGAAAAAAAGGATTTTGAAAATCGGATGAGATTTACCCGATTTATGTAGAAAAAACCCGTTGGGCCCTAGTAGAGACTCAGGTTTCTACCTACATAAATCGTGCAAATCCTTACCGATTTTGTTGTTTCTTTTTCTATTTGAGAGGTAAACGAGTACCGAATTATATTCAAAAACAAATTCTGGCCCGGTGCCTGTGCTTGGGCTGAAGTGGTCCTAAGGTCGGCTCTCACCAACAATTTTTTTTTTGCTATATTGCAGAGCAATTTGAGGGAAACATTTTTGTCTATGGAAGTATGTGTCCGAGGCATTTCCTTATGGCCCTAGGTCGGTCCTAGGATCGGCCCTATACAAAAAAGGGTGCATCTAAGCATCAAAGCATCTAAGGGTGCTCCACCCCTACTCCCGGGTCGAAATTCGACTGGTTACAAATAGGCATGTGCGATATTTTTGTGATTATCAAAATATCGATAATTTTCCATTATCAATTATCGATATTTTTTAATATCAATTATCAATCGAAAAAATATCGATATTTCGATATTATATACAATCTAGAATACGGTGCCCTTATCTCGATTGTACGTGACTTTAGAATTTCTGTATAGAAAGTAGAAGATTGGCAGAGAATAAAAAGACGTCAGCTAGTAAATCTTGCTTGTTGAAAATTGAAATCAGAAGAAAATTTGATACATTTTTTCGTTTTCTCCTATGGCCTATTTTCTGTGAAATAAAAAGAATACGTGGAACTTTATGGTTCTTGAAATTTCGTAAAATTTGTGAAATTTCATGAAATTCTTTGAAATGTTAATGAATGAAAATTTTAAGTATCGCCGAAAAACGAGTATTCACATACGAAAAGTTTTTAGCACTAGGCCCCTCCTCTCATTCCTTTTTTGAAAATTTTTCACAGAAAACATAAAAAAAATTGTTTAAGAACACTTCCACTACCTTCCCCTCACTTCTCCCCTCACCATCCACGTGTTGGGTCTTCTTTGGCCCTTTGGCTCTGGGTCCGAAAATTCCCATCTTCGAACTTGACCCTTAACTCTCCTTAACTCTCTCCAAGGGAAACAATTTTTTGGAAATCGGTCAATATTTGAAAAAGTTAGCTTGGCGGCGGACTGACCGAAACGGAAAACCGTACACTTAGTGGCCAAAATTATAAAAATTTACAAAAGTTGCACCGACTAAAATGATAATTATCAGAAATTGATACTTTGATAATTATCGATATTTATCAAATTTTTGATATTGATTTTGATACACAAGTACAAGTCAAAATGGCCGCCGGGTTGGACGTGTTTCGGTTTGCTCTGTGTAAGTTTTATTTATTTTTGAAATTTTGCGTTCGTTCCGGGATTTTCTTTTCTTTTAAATAATTAGTCTTGTTAATTGTTTTTGTGTCGAGTGCCGCATCACTCAGGTCATTACGCGAATTTTGTTGTTCTTTTTTCGTGTTTCATTACAACGTGATGGAATATGCAACGTGGCAGTCAACTGCTCGGTTTCCCTTATTTTTCACCTTCTCCGTTGCCCATTCTGTAGCTTTGGATTGTTTTCTGTGCAGTAGGTGCGTTTTAATATGAAATTTGTTGTTTTTGGAACTTCAATTACATTTACATTTTAGCTTCCGAATGGCGTCTGGGTAACATAACCTCAATGTTGTGATATTTTTCGAATCATCGCTTTGCAAAACAATCAATTCAATACTGTGTACTTTATTTGTCGTTCTCGGCATCCTCCTTCTGATAAGTGTTTATGGTCATAATTTCGGTTGATGACTTTGCTATATGCATAGCAGTCGGTTTGGCAAAAATGTAAACAAACGAATACATTGCATTCCAAACAGCCCTTCTTGGTGCCCATTAAAACTTGTACTTCCGGTGCGGCTCGGCTTACCAGGCCGTCCCACTGTATTCATTCTCGGTAAAAACAATTACACACAGCCTCGGACGGGTGTTGGATACCGGGTACGACCAACGCTCGACTTGACAGGTACCCCATCGTTGGCGGTCAGGCAATGCAAAATGGTTGGTGGTTTGTTTATTGGGAGTCTAAACGTTAATGGGGGTTTTCGGAATCGCAGGGAGGAATTAGTGGATCTGGCAAAGGACTACGGTATAGACATATTGGCGTTGAGTGACGTTAGGACGAAGGGACAGACGGAAGAACACGTAGGCGGGTATAAGGTGTTTTTGTCCGGGGTTCAGTCTGGTAGGGCAAATTGGGGAGTTGGAATCGCAATCAGGAAGGAGTTGATCAACTTTGTCCTGGATGTTCGTTTCGTAAATGAAAGGCTGATGTGGGTGTGTAAAGTTAGCGGGGGGAATTTATCGCCTGGTTAGCGTATATAGCCCTTGCGAAGGCAGTGATGCTGCTGGCTTGGACATTTTTTACGAACAATTGGGGGACGTGGTTAGCAAAAAGGGAAATGAATTTCTGATTTTGATGGGGGATTTTAATGCAAGAATAGGAAACTTTAAAAACAACTCAGGTTATGAAAGGGTAGTGGGTAGATTTGGGGAAGGAACTCTGAATTCAAATGGTAAACGGTTGTTAGATTTTTGTGATTTCAATGGGTTAGCAATAACCAACTCTTTCTATAGGCACAAGTGGATCCATCGGTATACGTACGTCAATGAGGGTTTGGGTCACAAATCCATTGTTGATTACATGGTTATAGAGCAGGACAGGAGACAAGTAGTCAGGGACACACGTGTTTTCAGGGGTTTCACTTTCGGTTCTGACCACTACTTTTTGGGTACCCATCTGTCGGTTGGTAAACTCTGTCAGGCTAAAAGGAAGAAGGTGGTAAGTCGCAAATTTCGTGTGGGCAAATTTAGGGAAGAGGCAGTAAGGTCTCGTTTTATGGCAAAATTCGCCGAAGGGTTTGAGGGGCTTCCAGCTGACTGCGGGGACATTGGGACTGAGTGGGCGAATTTTAAGGAATTTATCTTGGGTGCGGCTGAGGAATGTCTGGGCAGTGTCACTAGCGGGGGTCGAAACAAAAAAACCGGTTGGTGGAACGCCGATATCAGGGATGTTGTATTGGGAAAAAGGAAACTTTACTTGGTCTGGTTACAGGACAGGACGGCGGAGAAGTGGGATGCTTACAAGGCTTGTAGTAAACTGGTTAAGGATCTAGTCATTGAAGCGAAGGACAGGGAGGGGAAGAAGTTTGGGGAGGAATTGGAAAAGGCAGGTCAAGGCAGGGGTAAGAAATTTTGGTCGATGATTAAGGACATTAGGCGCGGTGGCGTGAAAGAAGGATGTAGTAGCATTTTAGATAAAGGCGGCGAGGTAATT
>CM055406.1:89996026-90029384 GCA_029228625.1 Pseudolycoriella hygida
GAGCACAATGAACGCTTTGTTCACTGTCACCTCCAATCTCGTCAGTCGTCGCTCACTCTCAACAAATTGATGGTCGATCTTTTTCACGATTTTCTTCATCTCTCTCAATTCTTCAACCAAAGTATTGAGAGGAGTATTATTATTATTCAAATGTAACGATCTCGATGAAATCTTCCGATTAGTGCTCATATGTTGATGATTTCTTCCGTTTCGATCGTTTCTTTCACGTTCCAAGTGTGAAGAAACCCCGGATCGAACACTTGGCCGATTGGAAGCTTGTTGTTGTTGATGTCGTTTGTACATTTCTTGGACACGGATTCTATTACGCGTGCGTGGCGATACGATACTTTTGATTTTACTCGGTGTATTTTTCTCCTTATTCGATTGATTTTGAAGTCCATGTAGAGGCGAGCGGCTTCTACATCGATAGGAATCTTGACGTTTTACATGACGACTGCTATTGGAATCTCTTAGAGGCAATGTAGATCTAGATCGCGATGTGCTGTTACTTGGATTGACATTAGTGCTGTTGTACTGTCTTTTACCGGTAATCGATTGCGAAAAAAAGCTCCTTGAACGAGAATGACTTCCGCAATGGGCTGAGCTATATTGTGACTTAGGATCGCTTCGTCGGCTAGAGTGAGAATGGCGTGTGAGGTGTGCTTGTGAATCATTGCGTAGTCTATCGCCGCTGTTTGATCCTGAACGGAAGCTGAGAGATCGAGGACTTCTGCGCTGGATGAAACTTCTATGTGATTGTGAACCACTATGTCGTCTGGAGCGACTACTCAATCGCGAATGGCAGCTGCGTGATCGAGAACGACTTTCACGCTGTTTGGAAGTATCTCGTGACTGAGAACCGCTACGTCGTCGTTTGGAACAAATACTGCGTGGCCGCGAATGTTTGCTTGATGCACTTGAATTACTTTTTCTTAAATTGATGCGGGATCGACAACCATCAATTTGTCTCTCGCCACTGCTTGATATTGAACGACAACTGCGTGATCGCGAACGAGTTTCTCGTTGATTTAAGCTATCTCGTGATTGCCGATTGCTACGGTGTGAGACGAGGTCGTTGCTACGTGATCGAGAATGTATGCTCAGCTCTCTCGAATCGCTTCTTCTTGTGTTAGGCTCCGAACTTCCACCACTCGAACTATTCGCTCGACTACCGGATCGGCCACTCGAATGTAAATGTGGGGTTACGTCTTGTTTCTTTGCAGTGATGTTCTGAAGAGGATTGCTGGTAACATCCAGTAAAACTTCCAAATCTTTTGACTTAGCAGGCTTTGTTTCGTTCGATTGAGTAACTTTCGCATCAGCGAATAAATTTTCGAAGCATTGGTCGCCCTTACTTACAAGGCCGGGATGTTCACGACGGAATTTCTCTCTACAGAAATGTTCATCAGCACTACTGGTGTTGTAACATTGCGAAACTTTTTCTCTAACGATTTTGGAGCCAATGCTGTACGTCGCTATAATCAGACGAATTAATTACACGAAAACAGTTACAGTACAAAATTTACCGTGTCCTTCGCTTACTAGTTCGCATTCATAAGCTTCCCAATCATCTTCTGGCACATCTCGGTTCATTGCACGCAGTGTGACAGATTTTTTTGATTTCGGAGGCCAACGACACCTACTTTTTTCGTCGTCTGTGAACCAAAGATTTGGAACACACTCGAACAATTTTGTTCCATCTGCAGGCTCAATAAACTTCACAACCGAGTACTCACAATCAACATAATAATTCAATTTTTCTTTTTTTTTCGGCAATTTTGGCTTCATTTCAAATCAGGAAAATTCAGACAGTTATCGAATAACATTCATAGTTTACTAGATGTTCGTAGATATGCGAGTCGACGAAATCGAAAATTTATGAATTTCTGACTAAAACGGCTGAGTTGACCGAAGGTACTTACAGATAATAAGAGAATACAATTTGTGCGATCAACTAATAGAATAAGTAAAGTAAGAATCGCCATACAAAATACAACGATTTTGAACTCTTTTGTGAAGAGCTTTACTGTGCACATTTCGTGCGTTCAATACGTACAAGTATTCTGTGCACATCTTGTGAGTCTCTAGTTGACTACACGTGCATAACTACTTTTGCCCAGAGGGAATTTTGCATCGAAAATAATTGTGTCGAAATCAATTCATCGGGAAGAAATACTCATTGGATAAACGATTTATCATATTATTTTGTGAGATTGCATAGAAATTTATTGGAATACCTTCGCCTTATTCGATGAATCAGGTCATGCATCTTCACGATGGCAACCAACAACAACGAACGTGTGCCTGCGGAGTTCAATTGTATGAACTTAGCAACTGAATGGCCAATTTGGAAGCGAAATTTCAAGGTGTAGATGATCGCAAGTGGAAAACAAAATGACACAGAAACAAAAAAAATCGCGACATTCATTTGGTTAGTTGGTACGCAGGGTGCAAACATTTACAATACATTGTTTCCGAATGATGGAACGATAGACTCATTGTTGGGCACCACACGGGCAGAACGAAATATGGAGGGAGATACAGTCTCTGGAACAGCAGCAGGAAGCGAGTCGTATGTTTCAGCTCAACGAACATTTGTTGAAGTTCTTAAAAAGTTTGACGAACAGTGTGTGCCACAAAATAATGCAGCGTTGGAAACGTATAAGTTTAACAGCATCATGCAAAAAGAGAAGCATGCTTTTGTCGAGTTTGAAACGGAGCTACGTACACAAGTAAGGCGATGCGAGTTTACATGCAAGTGTATCTGTTACAATATTATTTTTGCTCATTGTGCCTTCTTTTTAATTATTATTTTGAAATAAAAATTAAATTGTGCCGACCAAGATTTTAAATACTACACCGACCTGCCGCATATTAGTCCAGTGCTTTAACAATTCGTCTGTTTATTCATACAATGATTTGCATCGAGTTTTGAAGCGTAGATCCATTCGATTTTTTTGTTGCGTATCGTAAATGTATGTTTTTGACCGATTAATTTGTTGTAAACGACCACAATTTGCACCTGATTGAAAAAGTACACTATGATCAGTACACAAATTCTAAACTCAAGTTTGATGTTGTGGTTTGTTCGAAATGTGACTTTTGCTCCGCTTGAACATAAAAATACACATATTACTCGGGAAGTTGCGGGAAACGTTCACTTTTTCTACATATTTTAAAAAGGTAACATTCACACAATGAACAGCAATTCTGTGGAAAAATTCGAAATTTTTAACCAATAGCTCTTGGAAAATTTGACAATGATCAAATGAGTGAAATGTTTGAAACGTGTCCACATTCAATACAATAGTCTCAATTTGTTAATATTGCAAATATCACCCACTAAGCTATTCTAAAGTCACCGATAAATAATCGATCCTCTAGTAATAATTCAAAAAAAACATGCCTTACAAATTTTCGATTCATTTTATTTGAACAAATTATTTCGTTAAAGTATTTACATGTCACAGATTACTAGAAATTTACATCGACTAATAGAGTTTATTCGCTTTTTACTTCAACTCTTCCATTATTTTCAACATACTCTGAGCCTAAAAATTTGTTTAAAAGTGAAAAAATCATATTTATACTTCGCTACAACATATGTAAATATTTATTTGCTTTTAACTTACACATAAAAACATGTTTAAATGTCAAGTATACGAAAAATATGATTTTCACATTTTTTCACATATTTTCACATAATTTTCAAATGACACATTTGACGTGTCTATCTTATTTTTTCGATGGGTGATTGAAAATTAGCAAATTTGGACTACAATAGTCACATTTGCAAATCACATATTTGCAAATGTGTTTCAAATGTGAAAAACAAATTGTGAATATATGTGAAACACATAATTTTCTAATGGCACATTCGTCGTTCCTATGAAACTTTATCAATGGCTCTGGGAGTTGCGGGAAACGCGAACAATTGATGGACATCAGTCGGTTCGAATAGTCAGCACTGACATCTAAAAAATTGTTTGACTCATTCGTTTATTACAGAAATATGAAGTAGCTACGAAACATTCATCAACTCACCGCAATATTGAGTAATTTTATTTTCTGGTGCATTGCCTGGAGCTGACATGCGTGCAATGTGAAGTGACTCTTAAAAATTGTTATATTTTTCAACAAATAATTTGATATGTCACATAGAACAGTCAGAATAAAGAAAATCATAGATCTGCATCGTTTTAAGGGAAGAACACAATTTTCATATTTATCCATTTTTGTGTCAGTTTTCGAGCCGTGGATGCTTTCAGCTGCTGAGATGTGACCTATTTTTTGGTTTGTATTACTTTTTGTATGTGTAAAAGCATTTCAAACACAAAAAATCGAAAATGTGAATTTCACATTTCACATTTTTTTCACAGATGTGGTCACATTTATTGAAAATATGTGAGTAAAATGTGAAACACATAATTTTCAAACGGCAAATTTGACGTTAGATTAAGATTTTTTATGGATATTTTTGCACATCTGAAAAGTTTATGGTAGAATGTGCCGAGATGTGGTCTAAAGCCCCACAATGAAGTACTTTATATATGGAAATGTGACGTTCACATTTGGCAAATGTGACGAAAAAAGTCAAATTTAGCCACTTTCACCACTCACATTTCCATATGCAAACTACTTTATTGTGTTACTTTAGCTCACATCTCGGCACATTCTACCAGAAAGATTTGAGATGTGCAATAATATAGACGAAAAGTTCAATGCCGACGACAAATGTGCCATTTGAAAATTATGTGACTTCACATATTTTTTTCACATTTTTTTCACATATGTGAAATGTGAAATGTGAAGATCGAAACATCTCGGATTTTTTGTGTTTAAAATGTTTTTATAGATATAAAAAGTGAAACAAACAAAAAATCAGGTCACATCTCAGCAACTAGTCATGTACAGAGTCCAAAAAAGGGTAAAAAACAACGAATTCTTCAAAATCCCTAACTTTAATCATTTCTAAGCAACAACTGAGTTACCTTCTATTGAAACGAATGTTTACAATGAGTTTGACATTAGACAATATTATGTGCCCGTACATTTTACTGTGTTAGACGCGACCAATATGACTACTATGAAAAACATTCAAACAAAAATGTTAATTCTTGAAAAGATGTATGCGAGCGAAACCATAAAGAAAGTGTTGTGGTAAGTTGCATGTCATCCGAATTAGACAATATTGAAAATCTCATTCTAAATGAGAAGATGGATTTATGATGTCAAAAAACTTGGAACTGCACACATTTTAAGAGCTTATGTTAATTTTGCTTCTAAGTATTCGAATTTGCTTATGTCTATTACTTTCTCACTTTTCCCGCAACGCCCAGTGCACATCTCAAAACTACACATATAAATGTGCCGAGATGTGCACTAACATCACTAGAATGTGATTCGGAAGTGGTCACATGTGCCTGTCACTGTCACATCTAGTCAAATTTGCGTTTTTTGGCCAAATTCGCGAGATGTGACCACTCCTGGATCACTTTCTAGTGATGTAAGTGCACATCTCTGCACATTTATATTTGTAGTTTTGAGATGTGCACTGGGAGGTGCGGGAATCGCTAATAATTTTCATTTTTTGTTAATATTATGAATCTGAGACGAAAACACATATGAGCAAGTTGTTTATTTTTTATTAACATTTATATTTAAATTTTTGGATTTATTCTTGATAAAAATGTCATTATTTTTAAAAAGTTTGTAACCCGTGCTATGTTGTGAAAGTTTAATTTTCTAAACATCAGACACGTTATTAAAAGTCATAAAATTCGAAGGATTTTTTAAAAAGATATTGTCGTTTTCTGTGAATAACATGAGATTCGGCTTACATTCGGCTGCTGGTATCTATGGTGTGGTCATATTTATAGTTGATCTTGTTTTTCGTTGTTAAAATAACAAAACTGAATATTATGAAATGTGAAGATTTCCATGAAAATGTTAAAGAAAGCATGCAAATTACCATTTTTCTTGGGTATAGTTATTATCTTTTGACCTCTATCGGCCCACTATACCCTAGTAGTGAGCTAAGTTTAAATTAAAGTAGTTGTTAGGTAACCTATAATACAAAATTAACCGAGAACTGTGGAAATGAAAAAGATTTTTGCTAACATTTGATGAATATTTCATCAAAATTTTGTCAAAGTTCTTATTTAAAAAATTGCCAGTTTACTACACTTCCCCGTATACCACTTCCCCAGTATTCCACTTCACCCGCCAATTCCCCCGTATTCAACGTTCCCCGTATTGCACTTCCCCCGTATTCCACTTCGCACGTATTCCACTTTCCCCGTATTACACTTTTCCCGTGTTCCACGTTCACCGTATTCAACGTTCGCCGTATTCCACTTTCTCCGTATTCCAAGCTCCTGTTTGAATAATTCACCGCAGCCAGTTCAAACTGACATTATCATTACGTTAATTCCACCCACTGAACATATGATTCATCGGCCGTTTATCGGTCCGATCGAATCACATCGAAATTATTCGTTCGCCATTCGTCCTAGAATCAAGTCAATAAATTCTTAATTCGTATAAATAAAAGTGCTTATTAAAGGAGCAGAAATAGTTTTTATGTTTTATCGGACAAAAGTAATGTTGTATCCAACATTAAATGGTAGTAGAGCATTTAAATTAAAAGATTTGCGATCCTGTGTTCAAAAAAAAAAGCATTTGGAAAGAAGAAAAGATATGTGTGCAAATAGTTCGTAACGCGTGGCTAAGAACAAAGGTGGTCGTGTCATTGGAAAATCGTTTGGCAAAAAATCGTGGCTGGAAAAAATAACAAATCTTTGCTCATAATTCGTTGGTGGCATGGGCATTTTAAATACATAATTCGTGGTGGTGGCATAAGTCGTGGATGTTGGTTGCATAATTCATAAAAAGATAAGTACAAATTGAGTGGAGAATTAACTCATTGTTTGGTTATACAACTCGTGGTGATCTGATTTTCGTATTCTATTCGTATTCGTATTTTATTATTATTTTGTACTAGTTGTAAAATTGATTCGTTAAGTTAAAAATATATGCATCTGTCAAGTAAAATATTTATTTGTCAAGTTAAAAATATTTTTTTGTAAAGTTAAATATTTATTTGTCAAGTCAAAAATATTTTTTTATCAAGTAAAATATTTATTTGTCAAGTTAAAAATGTTTCTTCGTCAAGTTAAATATTTATTTGTCAAGTCAAAAATATTTCTTCGACAATTTAAATATTTATTTGTCCGGTCAAAAATAATTTTTTGTCTAGTAAAATATTTATTCTTGCCAAGTTAAATATTTTTTTTGTAAAGAAATGTTTAATTGTTCAGTTATTGTATCTACCTTGTTAAGTAGACACTTCAGACCTTAGCTTGCCAGCTTACCTTACCACGGAATCAAAGAAGAAGAAGGCCGTGAACTTAATAGAAAAATAAAAATGCGGGGTCGAGAGGCGGCAGCCCCCGCAATGGGGGGTCGAGGGGGTATAACCCCCCTGCGGGGTTTAAAGGGCAGAGCCCCTAGCGGGGTTTGGGGAAGAGCACGTAAGGCCGCCTGCAGGGTGTAGTTTAGCCCGCCGCAGGCGCGGGTGTGAGGGGGCAGAGCCCCCCCCCCCCAACAAGCGGGTTTTGGGGCAGAGCCCCATGCACGTAAGGCCGCCTGCAGGGCGTAATTTAGCCCGCCGCAGGCGCGAGGATGAGGAGGCAGAGCCCCCCAACAAAATATACGCAAAGCTGTCTGAAGAATTATGCGTATCCCGGCGAATGTGTCCGACACTATTTCTAACTTGACACGTCAATATTTCTAACTTAACACGTTTCTAATTATAACTTGACGTGTTAGAATTTCTAACTTAACGTTTTAAAATATATATCTAAAATTCGTTGGTGGCATGGTCATATATCTATAATTCGTTTGGTGGCATAGTCATATTTAATAAAATGCGTTTGGTGACGTGATCATTTGCATAACATAGGTCAAAGTCAAGGACGATTGAAAATTAAAAGATAAGTACAAAATTTATTTCCTTATCAATACCAGAAGCATACGTAGTAATTAAAGCTGAAAAATTTGGAAAGTGTAGAAGGATATGGAAGCATTAAAACATTTGCAAGCACATAATTTCAAAGTCATTAGATTTTATAAAAAATTTCAATCACAACAAAAACCTCTTAAAAGGTAAAGTGTGATGCACTCCGAAAGTCCGCTTCCAAAATTAATTATATCGCTTGAGGTGACGCTACCGCTGATAATACGCATAAGTTTGTTTGAATGGAATCTTGTGTTCAAAGTTTTAATTTCCTGAAAAAATTACAGCGCTTTTTTTAAAACAAAATTACGTTGTGTCAAAAAAATTGCGTCACAAATGCCGGGCCCACCAGCGGAATAATTTTTCAATACTTTCAGTTTTACACGCAAAAATTTAAATTTACCTTAAACAATCTTAACAATAACAAACAAAAGTCAAATTTTGCAGCGCAAAAACTGAAGGTACAGAATAGTACTTTATTAGTAGGCGAGAGAAAATCGAGGATTTCTTCTTATGTAAATATTGTACATAACGAGTGAGCGTAGCGAACAAGTGAGAGTACAATATTTACATAGGAAGATATCCAAGATTTCTCACACCCACCAATACAATATTTTATTACATTAGGCGAGAAAATATCGTACGTTATTCATTTGAGCGCATGAATGTGATAGCTGAGAGAATTTATCACTGCTTCGAAGTGTCAGGTTCCTGGGTTCGAGTCACGGCGGCTGCAGGTCTCTTTTTCAATTTTTTTCCAATATTTTTTCTTTAATTCTGTTTAAAGTTAGAAAACCTATATTTTGCTCATAGTTTCGTTTCTGTTGATTGACCAGCTGGTGCACTCATACATAGAAACATAGAAAAAATTTTGCTTCTGTTGGATGTTCAACTGGTTTATTGCCGTTGTGTGCGAAAAGAACACTACTACATGAACCTTTTGTTAACTGCACATGCTGCAAAAAATTATCATTTTTTATTAATTTTGAACTAAATTGAAACCAAATCAGTTCAATCAGTTCAAATAATTATCATTTTTTATTAATTTTGAACCAATTGAGACCAAATCAGTTCAATATTATTGAAAACATATCAAAAAACATTGTTATTGTTTTTAGTAAAAAAAAAGGCAAAAGAATTCGAAATCTCATCTAATTTGCAAAAAAGTACCAAGCCACAATAATTCCACTGAGCCATTATTTGATTACAATATTCGATCTGTCTTTTGACCATATTCAATTCATTCACACAAGTGTCCATGCGTATTTAGAAAAATGATTTTACTTTATATGCGACGATACGCCTTACATTAAATGCCAATTTTTGAGACGGAAAATGAGAATTTATTGCATTATTCTCAGTATTTATCCGTCTAGAAGGATAAATTCCACTGTCTAGGGCGATAAATAACCAGCTAGACTAGAAATATTAAATTAAAAAAAAACGCGTCCGTTTGAGAATCGAACACAGAACACCCCGCGTTCCAATTAACGATGCAAACCACTACGCCACATGATCTTATTAAATACATGAATGTGATTCAATTGAAAACTCTCATAAAATGTGTTTTCTGTATGCGTGAATGTGTGTATGTAAATGCATTGAACACTTAGAACATAAAAACTAATTAATTTTTGACCAAACGGATTTTGATCAAACAAAATGCCAGTGTGCAGCACTTAATGTCAGGACTTCTGTAAAGTAATTATTTCCTCAATCGGACGAGTTTTTATTTGAAAAATGTTTGATGGAATAAATAAAAAATGAAAAAGTTTTTAATTTAGAAAAAAAAATTGGATCATTAGACATTGAACCCACATGTGTGTGTGCTTAATTCGAAATTTTGTTTTCGAATGCACATGCGCATTGTTCATTGTAACATAATCTTCGGTTGTGTTTTATATAAATATTTATATGAAATGTGCATTTAGGTTCAAGCATGCGCGAAATTTTTTTTTTCACTATCTAGATGTAACAATTTGATAATTTGAATATTTTGTGCATGAAACAAATATAAATAAAGTAAAAAAAAAAGTAAAAAAAAATCAGAATTGAACCCCCGACACCTCATCTCAAAAAATTAGCGCTACCGTGCCCTAGCTCGCTCCGCCATCACTACTTGTGTTTAATGTTCGGCGAATCGTCGCTATTTAAGTAATATAAGATTACTTATACATTGTGGTAATAACCGTTCAAGTGTATATTACACACAACGCGCGAGCGATAGCGAACTGAACTGAAAAAAAAAAATTCGCGCATGCTTGAACCTAAATGCACATTTCATATAAATTACTAATTATAAACGTCTAATGTCCGTCTGTTTATCTATCTATGTGTCTATCTATTTATGCGTCTATTTATTTATTCGTCTATAAGTCTGTCTGTCACGATCCCGTTATTTTTTCGTTTACACTGGCGAAGAAAAAAAAAATACTTTTTGATATGTTGTCGGGGATGGTTTAAAACGTCGAGAAAACGTGTTCCGGGGTGGGATATTGTTCTGAAATAAGGGAGTTATGGGTCAAGAAAGGGTGAAAACTGAAAATCGGCTAAAAGTGAGTCAAGATGTCGTTTTAGAGATTTGGTCGGGGAAGCAAAGTCTTAGAGTTTTTGATGGCCTACAACTTTGTAGACGAAAGTTTTTTGATCCGACTTTATGCGGAGGAGCTAGGCAGCAAAAACTGTTAAAATTTTGGGGTTTCCTCACTTTGTTGTTAGGGAACTTTTGTTGTTGGACAAAGTAAAGATAATTTTTGAGTGCCAATCGATAGTGGAGGCTTGAGGCAACAAATTTGCTGAACAATGTTGGGTGAGAAAGTTTCATACTACCGAGCTATAGGTCGTTCTTTGGCGATTTTGTCCAGAGCTGGAGCACTTATTAACCAAATATCTCGGCCGGTAGTTGCCGGAATGAGGCCAGTGAGGTGTCACATGAAAGTTTTCGACAGTGTGAAGGTAGCGGAATTGGGTTGAAGGAAATCGGTTGAGCGGTTCGGTGTCCAGAGTCAAAGGAGGCAAAAATGGACAAAAATTTGCTCCGCTGCCCGAAAATTATTGAAAAATTAATTTTTGATATGTTGTTGGGGATGGTGCAAAACGTCGAGAAAACATGTTCCGGGGTGGGATATTGTTCTGAAATAAGGGAGTTATGGGTCAAGAAAAGGTGAAAATTGAAAATCGTCCAAAAGTCAGTCAAGATGTCGTTTTAGAGATTTGGTCGGGGAAGTGTCATAGTAGGATGCGTAGCAAGTGAAACGCTGAATACGGGGTAAGTGGAATACGGTGAACGTTGAATATGGAGGAAGTGGAATGCGGGGGAAGTAGAATAGGGGGGAAGTGGAATACGGGTGAACGTGGAATACGGGGGAAGTGGAATACGGTGAGCGTTGCATAAGGTGAACGTTGCATACGGTGAACGTGGAATACAAGGAAAGTGAAATACGGGGAACTTGGAATACGGGGAAAGTTGACTACGGTGAACGTGGAAAACGGGGGAAGTGGAATACGGGGAAGTGGAATATGGGAGAAGTGGAATACGGGGGAAGTAGAATACGGGGGAAGTGGAATACGGAGAACGTTCAATACGGTGAACGTGGAATACGGGGGAAGTGGAATACGGTGAACGTTGCATACGGTGAACGTTGCATACGGTGAACGTTGCATACGGTGAACGTTGCATACGGTGAACGTTGCATACGGTGAACGTTGCATACGGTGAACGTGGAATGCAAGGAAAGTCGAATACGGGGAACTTGGAATACGAGAAGAGTTGAATACGGGGAACGTTGCATCCGGTGAACGTTGCATCCGGTGAACGTTGCATACGGTGAACGTTGCATACGGTGAACGTGGAATACAGGGAAAGTTTAATACGGGGAACTTGGAATACGAGAAGAGTTGAATACGGGGAACGTTGCATACGGTGAACGTGGAACAGGGGGGAAATGGCATACGGGGAACTTGGAATACGGGGAACTTGGAATACGGGGAACTTGGAATACGAGGAACTTGGAATACGAGGAACTTGAAATACGGGGAACTTGGAATACGGGGAATTTGGAATACGGGGAACTTGGAATACGGGGAAAGTTGAATACGGTGAACTTTGCATACAGTGAACGTGGGATACGGGGGAAGTGGAATACGGTGAACGTTGCATACGTTCCACGGAGGAGGTGGGATACGGGGGAAGTGGTATAAGGGGAACTTGGAATACGAGGAAAGTTGAATATGGTGAACTTTGCATAAAGTGAACGTGGAATACGGGGGAAGTGGAATACGGGGAAGTGGAATACGGGGGAAGTGGAATACGGGGGAAGTTGAATGCGGGGGAAGTGGAATACGGTGGAGTGGAATACGAAGAAATAAAATTCGGGGAAAGTTGAATACGGCGAACTTGAAATGCGGTGAACGTTGAATACGGGGGAAGTGGAATACGGGGAACGTTGCATACGTTCCACGGAGGAAGTGGAGTACGGGGAAAGTTGAAACATTACGCATCATTATTTAAAACGAAAAAAAAATATGGCTCTCTGAATAGACAACACGCGAAAATGCGTAGCTCCTAGGGGCGGGGGTTCGACTAGTATTTATATAAAACACAACTGAACATTATGTTACAATGAACAATGCGCATGTGCATTCGAAAACAAAATTTCGAATTAAACACATACACATGTGAGATTCCATTTACGCATATAGAAAACACATTTTATGAGAGTTTTCAATTGAATCACATTAGCTGCGATAATATAAATCGCAATTCATGTATTTAATAAGATCATGTGGCGTAGTGGTTAGCATCGTTGATTGGAACGCGGGGCGTTCTGTGTTCGATTCTGAAACGAACGGTTTTTTTTTTAATTTAATATTTCTAGTCTAGCTGGTTATTTATCGCCCTTGATAGTGGAATTTATCCCTCTAGACGGATAATGCAATAAATTCTCATTTTCCGTCTCAAAAATTGGCATTTAATGTAAGGCGTATCGTCGCATATGAAGTAAAATAATATACTTGTACATTGTGGACATTCGAATAACCGTTCGCGTGTATATTACACACACTTGCTCGCTATCGCTCGCGCGTTGTGTGTAATATACACTTGAACGGTTATTAATCGCTTACCACAATGTATAAGTAATCTTATATAATTGCAATTCTAAAAGAACACATACATACACACATACACACATTTCGCATTATGATTTCGTTATTGAAGGGATTCTGTTTCATATTATTTAACTAAATTCATAATAGTACGGGTGCTTTCGTCAGAAAATTGGTTCCGCTAGCAGTAGTAAATGTAACTTGTTTGATAGCGTAAATTGTTTTTGGTGAAAAACTGTTTAACTAATTTCTTTTCTGGAAAATTGAAAATCAATTTTCCGGCCGGGAAGCCATTTATATGAAAAAATTAAAAATCAAATAACTTCTTAACGGATGAGTATTTTTGATTTTCTGTAGGTAGTAGGTGAAGCGACACAAGATGCTATCACCGTAGTGCGGTTGAAAAGTCGCGAGGAATGTGCCAAATTCAATACAAAAACGGAATTCCACCTTTGAATTTCGTAAATTTCAAAACACAAAAAAACGACTATTTTTGACTATGGAAAACATTTGAGTCAAGGCAAAATCGACCTGAAACTATTATTGCTAGAGAGAATAGAAACTGAATTTTGTTTCAGAATAAAAGGCAATGACAAAAAACTGATTTTTATGATGCTTTAGTCAAATTTCATCGAATTTTTTGTTGAAAAACTCATAGTTGGGAACACTTTTTGATTTTAATTTTAGGTAAATCGTTATTTTTGAAATTTAAAAGTTATTCCAGGTTGTTGCCTGAGTCCTTAAGAAAATTTTGAGTGGTCACTCAACAGTAGGACGTTCATCGATTGGGTGAAAAGTGGTCATATATGACCCGAACGAGACGAAACTCTTCAGAGCGATAGCGGGGGGTCCAAAAAGGCGACTATGCGGGTCTTAATAACCATTTACATTTTATTGACTGGAATCAACTGTTGTCAAACGTTTCTGACGTTGATGACATAGTCAATGTGTTTTACGACACTTTGTTAGACGGATTAGAGAAATTTATTCCGCTTAAAAAGAAAATGGTTATTAACGATCCACCCTGGTACAATCAGCGTTTGCGTAATCTAAAAAATAGAACAAGCAAAGCTCACAAACGATTTAAAAATGAAACAAACCCAGACGAAAAACTAAAACTGAAAATGAAATTTTTGTCTACAAGTAAAGAATTCCACTCCGTGCGTGACCGAGCCTTTAACAAATATTTGGCTAACACCGAAGAAATGTTAATGTCTGATCCCTCAAAATTCTGGCATTACGTAAAATCGCGAAAAAAGACTACAGGCTACCCGTCAATTATGTTTAGAGGTGATAAGAAGACTTGTAATCCTAACGAAACATGTGATCTTTTCGCTGAATTCTTTGAAAGCGTTTATGTTCCTGACAACGAGAGTGGTTCTAGCTTATCGGGAAAAATGTACTCCTTAGAAAAGCGCACTGACATCGGATCAATTTCTTTTGAGATCCAAGACGTTTTGAACCATCTTAGTAGTATAGACACTAGTAAGGGTGAAGGTCCAGACAAAATCTCTGTTAAAAACCTGTGCTGAGAGTCTGTCATCTCCGCAACTTCGCATTTTTAACTCATCTCTCTCAACCGGAAAGTTTCCGACAAGATGGAAAACGTCCTATATAACTCCAATTTTTAAAAGTAGACAGTAGACAGTAGACATTCAACAAGAACAGACGTGTTCTACCGTCGTCTAATCGGAAATTGTGTCTAAGTTAAATTTGAACTTGTTTCATCTAGTAATTATAGGTGTTTTTATAACTAACTTAAACCAACTTTCGTCAAGATAACAAATTTTAAAGACAGAGATTAAGTTGCAATTGAATAATTGCCAAATTTAAAATATTTTTCACCGCTTTGATGAGTGTGCATTTTGGCTCAACAAAGGGCCTATTGTGTATAAACATCCGTTACGTGGCGTGATTTTTTTGTGGTAAATGGAACTCACATTGGCGCAATATCAATGAGTACATGTTTGGTCGACCGATAGTAAAAGGCATAAGAGTATTGAACACACCTACCACGTATCCTGCTTGAGACGTATTCCGCAAATATGCCTACAAAATGTTCCAGTTGTCAATTAAGCATAACGAAAGCAAATAGAGGAGTCTCGTGTTCTGGTTGCAAAAAATATTTTCATTATAAGTGTGAGAATTTGGCAGATAATATTGTTGCCGATATCAATAATGGCACCCTCGCATTATGGAAGTGTACTCAATGCAATAAATGTAAATCTACGAGCACAGCCGTTTTACCACCAAAATTGGAAGTAGAGGCCCCTAACGACGTCAATGACATCCACTTAGTATTCAGCATATTAATAACGTTGTACCCGACATGCAGAAATACCTAGATAAAAAATTTGGTGAGCTACAGGATGTTACCAAGCTGCTTAATGATTATGGTCATCGCATTAATTCGATTGAAGATGAACAAAAAACACTGTTGTTTAACACTAATAATATCGACGTTAGAGTTGACAACCTTGAGCAAGCCGCATTATCTAACAGCTTAGAAATCCATGGTGTTCCTTTGGGCCAACCAGATAACCCATCAGATATTATACAGAAGCTTGCTTCCTGCATCTCTTTCAACACGTCACCTGATGATTGGTCGAATGTTTACAGACAGTTTCGTCAAACAAACCAAGAAAAACCACATACAATTGTGATATTTTTCAAAGAGTTATCCAAACGCAATGGTTTTCTAGCTGCAGCCAAAAAGCATCGGGGCATTCCATCAACGAAGATTGGAATAAAGGACAACAGTAATTTAATATACATTAACGAGCACCTTACTAAAGCGCGCAAGAAATTGTTTTTTACAGCCAAGGCTTTTAAGGATAGAAATGATTTTAAGTACTTGTGGACAAGCATTTAAGTACTTGTGGACAAGCAAGAGTAAGATTTATCTAAGAAAAGATGATGGTAGCCAAGCAATAAATATTAATTTTGATACGAATTTTGACAAAATTAATGGGAACACTTACACTAAACTTAGCTATGTTCAATCGTGCATGTTTTCATTTTTTATTATTATTTGAATATTTTCGTGAAATTTATAAAATTCTTATTCAAACTCAAAATTTTGCTCCGGAAGTTTTTCAATTAAATTCGATTTAATGATGAATTATGCATTTTATTGTCTTCTATCTTCTAGATGACATGGAAAAAGAGTGTCTATGACTGCTGTCATAGACCTCGTTAAAAAACCATCAAAACGTTACAATACAATAAATTAAGCGTATCTGTACAAATGTCTAAATCAAAAAGTAAAAAATCAAAAAACGTTAAAAAGCGAACATAGATAGAACATAGAAAATCAAATTCAATAAACAACAAACAACAAATAGTTAAGATCGAGTAAATCTAAGTCAAAAATATCAACAAAAAAATCTAACAAATAGTTAAGATCGAGTAAATCTAAGTCAAAAATCTAAAGAAAAAAAATTCGTCAAAAGTGAAAAAGCAAATTCAACTAAAGCGTATCGTCAAAAATAGTATATCGTCGTAAATCGTATCAAATAAATCAGTCGTCATAGAATACGTCGTCGTGTTATCATCGAAGTGGAGCCAGAATGTAGTAACGACCAGCCAATTACAGAAACTCCGGCGAAAAGTAAACTGTGCAATCAGAAAATAAATTTAATTTTTTGGAAAACATCAGATAAATGGAAAAGGTTAATCACCGGGTAAGTGCTTTCGGTTTTAAATGATATTTGTGAAAAGAAAGCACGAAAACAAACACATCATCCAACAAGGCCGAAGGTACCGAACACCGAGTCATCAAGCTTGTGGACTTCTCTTCTGAATTCACGTGACGGAAGGGTCGGATCGATGTGGTTGGCAGCAATATTAAATAGTCGACATGCGAAGTTTAGTGGTGAGAATTGTGAATACTCATGGGAACTACCAGTGATTCTAATCAGTGAAGATCTACGTAGAATTCGCGTGCCATCGTTCAATATGAGTTTATCACGGATAAACTGACAGTTTAGTTTCCCTGTGAGAACATCATGAATGAAAAATATCGCTGCATCGGTCCGACGTCTCAAAAGTGAAACGAGCTGAAGTTCTTCACATCTTTCAGCATATGGACGAATACGATATGGATTAGAATCGCCTTCGACTCGACGATCACGGTTTGCATATAAAACGAACTGTCTTTGGACACTTTCTATGGATTGGATGTGAACCGAGTGGTGCGGTGACCAAATCGTACTGGCAAATTCTAGATGCGAACGGACTATGGCTGAATATAGCATCTTGGCTGTATCGACGTTGAACCTAGCGTAGCATTGGCGTTTCACAAACGAAACCATTGCCATGGCTTTCTTGACTGCCAATTCAAGGTGTCCATTGAAAGTATAGTCGTCGTCATACGTTACACCGATGTCTTTCGTACAGTTAACACGTTCAATCACATCGCCATTTATATGATAGTTCGCCAGGACTGGAGAACGTTTTCGGTGGATGGTGATAACTTTACATTTGCTGGCATTGAGCTCAAGATCGTTGTCGGAGCACCATTTTATAAAGTTGTCTATGGCTTTTTGCATTGAGTGAGTATCTTCGATCGTTGATATGCTGTTGTGAACTATTTTCTTGTCGTCAGCAAAGTTGATGTCTCTAGTAGGACCAGGTGGACAATCCGAATCATCAAAAAAGATAACGAACAATAGAGCTGCCAGAACAGATCCTTGACCAATCCCAGAGAGTACGTCGATCGCATCGGATTTACAAGAATTTATCTTCACCTTTTGTTTTCTGCCTGACAGGAAGGAACAGAACCACAGAAGAATCGAATTGCATAGCTGGTATTTGACGATTGACATCTTCTTCACTAATCGGACTGAACGAATAACGTCGAATGCTTTGTGTATGTCAGCAAGGAAGATATCGGTTTGTTGGTTGTTGTCAAAGGATTCGTGAACCATTATCGATAACTCCATCAGGTTAGATTCAACTCTTCGACCTGGGAAGAATCCATGTTGAGTCGGTGTTGAATGCGGGAAAACGTTGTACTTCAAATGTTCCACAATCACAATCTCAAACACTTTGGCACAGTTAGGGGCGAGGCATACCCACGGTAATTAGTGACATCACTCTTCTTGCCTGACTTAAATACTGGAGTTAAGTGACCCATTTTCCAGCGATCAGGGTAGTGACATTCCATTAATGACTTCGAGTAAATCATCACTAGTGGATGGGACAATTCATCTGCACATTCACGGAGGAACAGGGGAGCCATCTTATCTGGGCTAACACCTTTGCTTAAGTCCATACTCAAAAGGATTATCTTCACGATATCGTGGGTGATCGTGATGTTTGTGAACCCAATATCGTCTCGGCTGTTAATGAACGAGATCAGTTCAACCATCTCTTTGTCATCATCGGGGTATCGCTTGTATACGGAAGCAAAATATTTGGCAAACAAGTTTGCTTTTTCAGTGTCATTCGTTGCAACTTCATCGCCAAGTGTCATTTTACCAGGTAGGATGGTTTTCTTGTATTTTGAATTGATGTACTTCCAGAACTTTTTTGGCTGTTTCTTATAGGTAGATGCGAGATCACGCAGAAAGGTGTTATACAGATCGTCACGGTATCTTTCAAATTCATTCTTAACAGCAATGAATGAAGAGTTGTCTGCATTTTTCGGGTCAATGGCAGATCGGTTGAGGAACTTTTTATACTCACGGTTACGCCTGTTCTTCAGATTAATCAGTTTGCCATCAAACCATATCGGATGATTCGACAAACGAAGCGTTGCCTTTGGTACCAGGAGATCAAGGATCCGGTAGCACTCGTCATAGAAAGCATTCAACATCTCGTCTGAATTCTTTCCATCAAACAGGGCGTCGAAATCAATTTTTGCAAGTTCTTCACGGATTAAGCCGTATGGAGCCTTCTTGAAGCAATAGATCTGCTCAGTGGATGGTGAGGCAGAATAAACAGCCGGTTCACATTCGATCAAACATTGAGTTTGCACGTGCGCAACGTCCTGTGATGAAACTGGGATCAGTGGAAGATCAGCTGGACTGACAAGGAACAGCTCAGGCATGTTGGTGTAGACGAGGTCGAGAACATTTCGTGATGAGTTCTGTAAGTCGGACATTTGAAATAGACCGCAGCTCAGAAGAGTTGAAGTCATTTCTCTCGCAATGTTAGCCTGAATCGATGTAGAGTCTCCAATCAGCGACAAAAGATCAAATCCATCTTCGTTGGCGTGCCATTTAACAGAAGACATGTTAAAATCACCGATGGCAAGAAAGATGTCGCCATGATTAATCATCGAATGTGCAGCTCTAATTGCTCTCAAATGGGATGAATAAACTTCTTCAGAGGATCCGTATTGAATGTATAATCCATATACGTAGAAGTTGGAGTTAGTTGACCGAAGATGAATCCTTATGCAAATGGCTTCGAGTGGTTTTAGTTCCGGTACATCAACAATTTCACTGTCATATTTAGAATCAACTACGATCAGCACACCTCCAGCTTTGCTAGCACTAATGTTCGAGTCCTCTCTATCTTTACGGTAAACGATGAAACGCTGATGAAAGAACTCAGCACTAAATTTGTTCTTATCTAACCATGTCTCAGACAGGACGATCAGATCATAGTCGCACGTTGTTGATGACAGTAGAATATCGTCTTTCTTGCTACTCATCCCTCGAATGTTGTTGTAATACAGAGACATACGAGAATTCGACAAAACAGGATTCATTTCAACCGAATCAGAGGGTTCAATTACGTCAGTTTGTTGGCTAAAAAAGGCATAGATGAACTTCTAGATGAGGTCACATGATCTGGCCAAAAAGTGGCTTTCGATATGATTTCGGAGATAGCATCATCGGTCTCTATCTTAAAGTTAATGTGTCTCAGCGCCGAAATGTCCTGTCCGCGTTTCGTCAGCCTGCGTATCTTTATACGCTTCCTGTCAATGAGAGCATTTGCAGCTATGTAGTCAGTAATCCTTGTGGGCGTGACACTTATATCGAACGGCGAGATATGGAACGCTTTGTCGAGACTAGTTCGTCGAATATTTCCTCCAAGCAAGTGTAAACTGTTCATAATTGAATTGTTGGTGTTGGACGGTTGATCCATGGCATTCGTTAAAGGGCGGTTGATTGCCAAAAGACCACTGGTAATAGAATCGTGAGGACAGTCTGTGGAATCAATAACAACTGGATGGGATTCTATCACCGAGGAATTGGTTCCATTTGTATTTGCATCGATACTTTCTAAATGTCGATTACGTAGAAATTGAGCGGACCGGTCATTATCATCCTTGGTATTCAGTAAACGTTGAACTGGAGGACAATAGGTGTTCAAGTCGATTGTACACAGCTTGTTCTCGATGGATTCACATTTATCGTTGATCTGTTGTAATCTGTCCACTGCAATTGAATCCACTACCGGAGAGCTGATTTGCTGAAAATTTTTCGAATTTAAAATACGGGAAACGGACTCGATATTGTGTAGCACATCCATGTTCTTCAAGTTGACCTCTTGACAACTAGATTTTATATTCAGTACAGCTTCGGTGTTCTCATTAATCTTGCGAGTTAAAGAGTCGAATGATGTCCAAGTGTTTTGTTCAAATCCATGGAGCAGATGATATAATTCACTTTAATAATACTTTGATTGTACCCTTCTGGTAACCTTTAGGAACATTTATTGTGACTTTAAATTTGCTTCAAACGTATTTTGATACTCAATATGAATAATTATAGTAAGGGTTGCTTTACTTTTTTGAATGAAGAATTCGATAGTGTCGACAGCTTTTCTCAGATGAAGAAACTCTGTGATTGACATTCTGGATTGCGTGTATTCCAAGTTAATTATAGAAGTATTAAGGTCATGTTTCGGGAGAGCACTCTCAAAACGGTACACTCGTTGTCCTACATTTCTTAATCAAAGTAAACAAATAGAAACGCTACTTCCTTATTAGACAATACATTACGTCTACAAAATATCCAACATAAAAAATTTACATCTCGAAGCTAATAATTTGGGATAATTAGAACTTCTATCACATAGAGCACGAAAAAAACAATATTTCTGATCATTGTTACCATCATCACGCTTATGCTGTGTTATCATACACTATTCCACTGTATTATCATTTTGTCGTTCACTCAGTTCATTCCATTCAATTCATTGTTCATAGCGCCATACAAAAAAATGTCTTCCACGCGTAAGTTCAACGAGCTTGGCAAATTCGAAAAGAATAACTAAAATTGTGGTTTATTTACAAGTTCGACTTGAAAACTAATTTTTCAATTTCATAATCATCGACAAATGTAAGTAGAACATGAAAAACATTACATAACCTAAAAAATTTTGATGCAAGCCCCAGCGACATTTGAGCAATTATTTCCGTTTGTTTTCTTGTTTTTCTTCTCGCAGGAATTCAAATTCGATTTTCGAAGATTTTCAATCATCAAATTAGTCCAGTCGTAAGGTCGTTTTGTTTTTCTTCTCGCGAAAAGTCACATCGACTCTTGAGGCTTTTCAACTGTGAAGTGAGTGCCGCCACCTGGCCGCTTTTCATTCAGTTTTGGTCATGAATGGATTCTCCCATCTGGAACACGTAGTTCCAAATTTTCTTGTTTTTCGCATCGCAAAAAGTCAAATTCAAATTCTGAACATTTTCAACCGCGAAGTAAGTCTAGTCCCAAGTTCGCCGTTCATACAGCTTTGGGTCCTGATGGGATTCTCCCATCTGGAACACATAGTTCCAATATTTTCTTGTTTTTCGCCTCGCGAAAAGTCAACTTTGACTACTTAAGATTTTCAACCGTTGTTTCAGACCGGCCGAAAGTCCGCCGTTCATGCTGTTTTGGGTCCTGATGGGGTTCTCCCATCTGGAACACGCAGTTCCAAAATTTTATAGTTTTTCGTATCGCGAAAAGTCAACTTCGACTACTAAAGATTTTCAACCGTTCTATCAGACCGGCCGCAAGTCCGCCGTTCATGAAGTTTTGGGTCCTGATGGGGTTCTCCCATCTGGAACACCTAGTTCCAAAATTTTCTTGTTTTTCGCATCGCAAAAAGTCAAATTCAAATTCTGAACATTTTCAACCGCGAAATAAGTCTAGTCCCAAGTTCGCCGTTCATACAGCTTTGGGTCCTGATGGGATTCTCCCATCTGGAACACATAGTTCCAATATTTTCTTGTTTTTCGCCTCGCGAAAAGTCAACTTTGACTACTTAAGATTTTCAACCGTTGTTTCAGACCGGCCGAAAGTCCGCCGTTGATGCTGTTTTGGGTCCTGATGGGGTTCTCCCATCTGGAACACGCAGTTCCAAAATTTCCTTGTTTTGCGCGTCGCGAAAAGTCAAATTCGACTACTGAAGATTTTCATCCGTTGAATCAGTCCGTTCGCAAGACCGCCGATTAAGCAGTTTTGGGTCCTGATGGGATTCTCCCATCTGGAACATGTAGTTCCAAAATTTTCTTGTTTTTCTTCTCGCGAATAGACAAATTCGACTACTAAAGATTTTCAACCGCTGAATCAGTCCGGCCGCAAGGTCGCCGTTCAAGCAGTTTTGGGTCCTAATGGGATTCTCCTATGTGAAACACGTAGTTCCAAAATTTTCTTGTTTTTCGTCTCGCGAAAAGTCAAATTTAACTTCTAAAGATTTTCAACCGTGGAATAAGTCTAGTCCCAAATTCCCCGTTCATACAGCTTTGGGTCCTGATGGGATTCTCCCATCTGAAACACGTAGTTCCAAAATTTTCTAGTTTTTCGTGTCGCGAAAAGTCAACTTCGACTACTAAAGATTTTCAACCGTTCTATCAGACCGGCCGCAAGTCCGCCGTTCATGCAGTTTTGGGTCCTGAAGGGATTCTCCCATCTGGAACACGTAGTTCCAAAATTTTCTTGTTTTTCGCGTCGCGAAAAGTCAAATTCGACTACTGAAGATTTTCAACCATTGAATCAGTCCGGTCGCAAGCCACCGTTCATGCAGTTTTGGGTCCTGATGGGATTCTCGCATATGGAACACGTAGTACCAAAATTTTCTTGTTTTTCGCCTCGCGAAAAGTCAAATTTAACTTCTAAAGATTTTCAACCGTTGTATCAGACCGGCCGCAAGTCCGCCGTTCATGCAGTTTTGGGTCCTGATGGGATTCTCCAATCTGGAACACGTAGTTCCAAAATTTTCTTGTTTTTCGTCCAGCGAAAAGTCAAATTCAACTTCTGAAGAATTTCAACCGTGGAATAAGTCTAGTCCCAAATTCGCCGTTCATAACGCTTTGGGTCCTGATGGGATTCTCTCATCTGAAACACGTAGTTCCAAAATCTTCTTGTTTTTCGCGTCGCGAAAAGTCAAATTCGACTACTGAAGATTTTCATCCGTTGAATCAGTCCGGTCGCAAGACCGCCGATTATGCAGTTTCTAGTCCTGGTGGGATTCTCCCATCTGAAACACGTAGTTCCAAAATTTTCCTGTTTTTCTTCTTGCGAATAGTCAAATTCGACTACTAAAAATGTTCAACCGCTGAATCAGTCCGGCCGCAAGGTCGCCGTTCAAGCAGTTTCGGGTCCTGATGGGATTCTCCTATGTGAAATACGTCGTTCCAAAATTTTCTTGAGTTTCGCGTCGCGAATAGTCTAATTCGACTACAAAAGATATTCAATCGCTGAATCAGTCCGGGCATAAGGTCGCCGTTTAAGGAGCTTTGTGTCCTGATGGGATTCTCCTATGTGAAACACGTAGTTCCAAAATTTTCTTGTTTTTCGTCTCGCGAAAAATCAAATTTAACTTCTAAAGATTTTCAACCGTGGAATAAGTCTAGTCCCAAATTTCCCGTTCATGCAGTTTTGGGTCCTGATGGGATTCTCGCATATGGAACACGTAGTTCCAAAATTTTCTTGTTTTTCTTCTCGCGAATAGTCAAATTCGACTACTAAAGATTTTCAACCGCTGAATCAGTCCGGCCGCAAGGTCGCCGTTTAAGGAGTTTTTGGTCCTTATGGGATTCTCCCATCTGAAACACGTAGTTCCAAAAATTTTCAACCGTTAAGTCGCCGTTCATCTCCGTTCTCCCATCTGAACACGTAGTCCAAAATTTTCTTGTTTTTCGCGTCGCGAAAAGTCAAATTTTACTCTGAAGATTTTCAACCGTGGAATAAGTCTAGTCCCAAATACTGCTTTGGGTCCTGATGGGATTCTCCATCTGGAACATGTAGTTCCGAAATTTTCTTGTTTTTCGCTCGCGAAAAGTCAAATTCGACTACGATTTTCAACCGTTGAATCAGTCCGGCCGCAAGGTCGCCGTTCAAGCAGTTTTGGGTCCTGATGGGATTCTCCTATGTGAAATACGTCGTTCCAAAATTTTCTTGATTTTCGCGTCGCGAATAGTCTAATTCGACTACAAAAGATATTCAATCGCTGAATCAGTCCGGGCATAAGGTCGCCGTTTAAGGAGCTTTGTGTCCTGATGGGATTCTCCCTATGTGAAACACGTAGTTCCAAAATTTTCTTGTTTTTCGTCTCGCGAAAAATCAAATTTAACTTCTAAAGATTTTCAACCGTGGAATAAGTCTAGTCCCAAATTTCCCGTTCATACAGCTTTGGGTCCTGATGGGATTCTCCCATCTGAAACACGTAGTTCCAAAATTTTCTAGTTTTTCGTATCGCGAAAAGTCAACTTCGACTACTAAAGATTTTCAACCGTTCTATCAGTCCGGCCGCAAGGTCGCCGTTCATGCAGTTTTGGGTCCTGATGGGATTCTCCATGTGAAATACGTCGTTCCAAAATTTTCTTGATTTTCGCGTCGCGAATAGTCTAATTCGACTACAAAAGATATTCAATCGCTGAATCAGTCCGGGCATAAGGTCGCCGTTTAAGGAGCTTTGTGTCCTGATGGGATTCTCCATGTGAACACGTAGTTCCAAAATTTTCTTGTTTTTCGTCTCGCGAAAAATCAAATTTAACTTCTAAAGATTTTCAACCGTGGAATAAGTCTAGTCCCAAATTTCCCGTTCATACAGTTTTGGGTCCTGATGGGATTCTCCCATCTGGAACACGTAGTTCCAAAATTTTCTTGTTTTTCTTCTCGCGAAAAGTCAAATTCGACTACTAAAGATTTTCAACCGCTGAATCAGTCCGGCCGCAAGGTCGCCGTTCAAGCAGTTTTGGGTCCTGATGGGATTCTCCCATCTGAAACACGTAGTTCCAAAATTTTCTTGTTTTTCGCTCGCGAAAAGTCAAATTTAATTCTAAAGATTTTCAACCGTGGAATAAGTCTAGTCCCAAATTCCCCGTTCATACAGCTTTGGGTCCTGATGGGATTCTCCCATCTGAAACACGTAGTTCCAAAATTTTCTTGTTTTTCGCTCGCGAAAAGTCAAATTCGACTACTGAAGATTTTCAACCGTTAAATCAGTCCGGTCGCAAGTCCGCCGTTCATGCAGTTTTGGGTCCTGATGGGATTCTCCCATCTGGAACACGTAGTTCCAAAATTTTCTTGTTTTTCGCCTCGCGAAAAGTCAAATTCGACTACAAAAGATTTTCAACCGCTGAATCAGTCCGGCGCAAGTCCGCCGTTTAAGCAGCTTTGGGTCCTGATGGGATTCTCCCATCTGGAACACGTAGTTCCAAAATTTTCTTGTTTTTCTTCTCGCGAAAAGACAAATTCGACTACTAAAGATTTTCAACCGCTGAATCAGTCCGGCCGCAAGGTCGCCGTTCAAGCAGTTTTGGGTCCTGATGGGATTCTCCTATGTGAAACACGTAGTTCCAAAATTTTCTTGTTTTTCGCCTCGCGAAAAGTCAAATTTAACTTCTAAAGATTTTCAACCGTGGAATAAGTCTAGTCCCAAATTCCCCGTTCATACAGCTTTGGGTCCTGATGGGATTCTCCCATCTGAAACACGTAGTTCCAAAATTTTCTAGTTTTTCGTGTCGCGAAAAGTCAACTTCGACTACTAAAGATTTTCAACCGTTCTATCAGACCGGCCGCAACTCCGCCGTTCATGCAGTTTTGGGTCCTGAAGGGATTCTCCCATCTGGAACACGTAGTTCCAAAATTTTCTTGTTTTTCGCGTCGCGAAAAGTCAAATTCGACTACTGAAGATTTTCAACCATTGAATCAGTCCGGTCGCAAGGCCGCCGTTCATGCAGTTTTGGGTCCTGATGGGATTCTCGCATATGGAACACGTAGTACCAAAATTTTCTTGTTTTTCGCCTCGCGAAAAGTCAAATTCGACTACAAAATATTTTCAACCGCTGAATCAGTCCGGCACAAGTTCGTGGTTTAAGGAGCTTTGGGTCCTGATGGGATTCTGCCATCTAAAACACGTAGTTCCAAAATTTTCTTGTTTTTCGCCACGCGAAAAGTCAAATTTATGTTCTAAAGATTTTCAACCGTGGAATAAGTCTAGTCCCAAATTCCCCGTTCATACAGCTTTAGGTCCTGATGGGATTCTCCCATCTGAAACACGTAGTACCAAAATTTTCTTGTTTTTCGCGTCGCGAAAAGTCAAATTCGACTACTGAAGATTTTCAGCCATTGAATCAGTCCGGTCGCAAGGCCGCCGTTCATGCAGTTTTGGGTCCTGATGGGATTCTCGCATATGGAACACGTAGTTCCAAAATTTTCTTGTTTTTCTTCTCGTGAATAGTCAAATTCGACTACTAAAGATTTTCAACCGCTGAATCAGTCCGGCCGCAAGGTCGCCGTTTAAGGAGTTTTGGGTCCTTATGGGATTCTCCTATGTGAAACACGTAGTTCCAAAATTTTCTTGTTTTTCGCCTCGCGAAAAGTCAAATTTAACTTCTAAAGATTTTCAACCGTTGTATCAGACCGCCCGCAAGTCCGCCGTTCATGCAGTTTTGGGTCCTGATGGGATTCTCCAATCTGGAACACGTAGTTCCAAAATTTTCTTGTTTTTCGTCCAGCGAAAAGTCAAATTCAACTTCTGAAGAATTTCAACCGTGGAATAAGTCTAGTCCCAAATTCGCCGTTCATAACGCTTTGGGTCCTGATGGGATTCTCTCATCTGAAACACGTAGTTCCAAAATCTTCTTGTTTTTCGCGTCGCGAAAAGTCAAATTCGACTACTGAAGATTTTCATCCGTTGAATCAGTCCGGTCGCAAGACCGCCGATTATGCAGTTTCTAGTCCTGGTGGGATTCTCCCATCTGAAACACGTAGTTCCAAAATTTTCCTGTTTTTCTTCTTGCGAATAGTCAAATTCGACTACTAAAAATGTTCAACCGCTGAATCATCCGGCCGCAAGGTCGCCGTTCAAACACGTAGTTCCAAAATTTTCTTGTTTTTCTTCTGAATCAGCGAATAGTCCAAATTCGACTACGTCTCGCGAAAAATCAAATTTAACTTCTAAAGATTTTCAACCGCTGTCCCAAATTTCCCGTTCATGCAGTTTTGGGTCCTGATGGGATTCTCGCATATGGAACACGTAGTTCCAAAATTTTCTTGTTTTTCTTCTCGCGAATAGTCAAATTCGACTACTAAAGATTTTCAACCGCTGAATCAGTCCGGCCGCAAGGTCGCCGTTTAAGGAGTTTTTGGTCCTTATGGGATTCTCCCATCTGAAACACGTAGTTCCAAAATTTTCTTGTTTTTCGCCACGCGCAAAGACAAATTTAAGTTCTAAAGATTTTCAACCGTGGAATAAGTCTAGTCTCAAATTCCCCGTTCATACAGCTTTGGATCCTGATGGGATTCTCCCATCTGAAACACGTAGTACCAAAATTTTCTTGTTTTTCGCGTCGCGAAAAGTCAAATTCGACTACTGAAGATTTTCAACCATTGAATCAGTCCGGTCGCAATGCCGCCGTTGATGCGGTTTTGGGTCCTGATGGGATTCTCGCATATGGAACACGTAGTTCCAAAATTTTCTTGTTTTTCTTCTCGCGAATAGTCAAATTCGACTACTGAGGATTTTCATCCGTTGAATCAGTCCGGTCGCAAGACCGCCGATTATGCAGTTTTGGGTCCTTATGGGATTCTCCTATGTGAAACATGTAGTTCCAAAATTTTCTTGTTTTTCGCCTCGCGAAAAGTCAAATTTAACTTCTAAAGATTTTCAACCGTTGTATCAGACTGGCCGCAAGTCCGCCGTTCATGCAGTTTTGGGTCCTGATTAGGTTCTCCCATCTGGAACACGTAGTTCCAAAATTTTCTTGTTTTTCGCGTCGCGAAAAGTCAAATTTTACTTCTGAAGATTTTCAACCGTGGAATAAGTCTAGTCCCAAGTACGTCGTTCATACTGCTTTGGGTCCTGATGGGATTCTCCCATCTGGAACACGTAGTTCCGAAATTTTCTTGTTTTTCGTGTCGCGAAAAGTCAAATTCGACTACAAAAGATTTTCAACCGCTGAATCAGTCCGGCCGCAAGGTCGCCGTTCAAGCAGTTTTGGGTCCTGATGGGATTCTCCTATGTGAAATACGTCGTTCCAAAATTTTCTTGATTTTCGCGTCGCGAATAGTCTAATTCGACTACAAAAGATATTCAATCGCTGAATCAGTCCGGGCATAAGGTCGCCGTTTAAGGAGCTTTGTGTCCTGATGGGATTCTCCTATGTGAAACACGTAGTTCCAAAATTTTCTTGTTTTTTGTCTCGCGAAAAATCAAATTTAACTTCTAAAGATTTTCAACCGTGGAATAAGTCTAGTCCCAAATTTCCCGTTCATGCAGTTTTGGGTCCTGATGGGATTCTCGCATATGGAACACGTAGTTCCAAAATTTTCTTGTTTTTCTTCTCGCGAATAGTCAAATTCGACTACTAAAGATTTTCAACCGCTGAATCAGTCCGGCCGCAAGGTCGCCGTTTAAGGAGTTTTTGGTCCATATGGGATTCTCCCATCTTAAACACGTAGTTCCAAAATTTTCTTGTTTTTCGCCACGCGAAAAGACAAATTTAAGTTCTAAAGATTTTCAACCGTGGAATAAGTCTAGTCTCAAATTCCCCGTTCATACAGCTTTGGCTCCTGATGGGATTCTCCCATCTGAAACACGTAGTACCAAAATGTTCTTGTTTTTCGCGTCGCGAAAAGTCAAATTCGACTACTGAAGATTTCCAGCCATTAAATCTGTCCGGTCGCAAGTCCGCCGTTCATGCAGTTTTGGGTCCTGATGGGATTCTCCCATCTGGAACATGTAGTTCCGAAATTTTCTTGTTTTTCGCCTCGCGAAAAGTCAAATTCGACTACAAAATATTTTCAACCGCTGAATCAGTCCGGCACAAGTTCGCCGTTTAAGGAGCTTTGGGTCCTGATGGGATTCTGCCATCTGAAACACGTAGTTCCAAAATTTTCTTGTTTTTCGCCACGCGAAAAATCAAATTTATGCTCTAAAGATTTTCAACCGTGGAATAAGTCTAGTCCCAAATTCCCCGTTCATACAG
Organism: Pseudolycoriella hygida; assembly: GCA_029228625.1. Classification (NCBI taxonomy): domain Eukaryota; kingdom Metazoa; phylum Arthropoda; class Insecta; order Diptera; family Sciaridae; genus Pseudolycoriella; species Pseudolycoriella hygida. Next base: position 90,025,528 of record CM055406.1, read on the forward strand.
CTTTAGGTCCTGATGGGATTCTCCCATCTGAAACACGTAGTTCCAAAATCTTCTTGTTTTTCGCGTCGCGAAAAGTCAAATTCGACTACTGAAGATTTTCATCCGTTGAATCAGTCCGGTCGCAAGACCGCCGATTATGCAGTTTCTGGTCCTGGTGGGATTCTCCCATCTGAAACACGTAGTTCCAAAATTTTCCTGTTTTTCTTCTTGCAAATAGTCAAATTCGACTACTAAAAATGTTCAACCGCTGAATCAGTCCGGCCGCAAGGTCGCCGTTCAAGCAGTTTTGGGTCCTGATGGGATTCTCCTATGTGAAATACGTCGTTCCAAAATTTTCTTGATTTTCGCGTCGCGAATAGTCTAATTCGACTACAAAAGATTTTCAATCGCTGAATCAGTCCGGGCATAAGGTCGCCGTTTAAGGTGCTTTGTGTCCTGATGGGATTCTCCTATGTGAAACACATAGTTCCAAAATTTTCTTGTTTTTCGTCTCGCGAAAAATCAAATTTAACTTCTAAAGATTTTCAACCGTGGAATAAGTCTAGTCCCAAATTTCCCGTTCATACAGCTTGGGGTCCTGATGGGATTCTCCCATCTGAAACACGTAGTTCCAAAATTTTCTAGTTTTTCGTCTCGCGAAAAATCAAATTCGACTACTGAAGATTTTCATCCGTTGAATCAGTCCGGTCGCAAGACCGCCGATTATGCAGTTTTGGGTCCTTATGGGATTCTCCTATGTGAAACACGTAGTTCCAAAATTTTCTTGTTTTTCGCCTCGCGAAAAGTCAAATTTAACATCTAAAGATTTTCAACCGTTGTATCAGACTGGCCGCAAGTCCGCCGTTCATGCAGTTTTGGGTCCTGATTAGGTTCTCCCATCTGGAACACGTAGTTCCAAAATTTTCTTGTTTTTCGCGTCGCGAAAGGTCAAATTTTACTTCTGAAGATTTTCAACCGTGGAATAAGTCTAGTCCCAAGTACGTCGTTCATACTGCTTTGGGTCCTGATGGGATTCTCCCATCTGGAACATGTAGTTCCGAAATTTTCTTGTTTTTCGCGTCGCGAAAAGTCAAATTCGACTACTGAAGATTTTCAACCATTGAATCAGTCCGGTCGCAAGGCCGCCGTTCATGCAGTTTTGGGTCCTGATGGGATTCTCGCATATGGAACACGTAGTTCCAAAATTTTCTTGTGTTTCTTCTCGCGAATAGTCAAATTCGACTACTGAGGATTTTCATCCGTTGAATCAGTCCGGTCGCAAGACCGCCGATTATGCAGTTTTGGGTCCTTATGGGATTCTCCTATGTGAAACACGTAGTTCCAAAATTTTCTTGTTTTTCGCCTCGCGAAAAGCCAAATTTAACTTCTAAAGATTTTCAGCCGTTGTATCAGACTGGCCGCAAGTCCGCCGTTCATGCAGTTTTGGGTCCTGATGGGATTCTCCCATCTGAAACACGTAGTACCAAAATTTTCTTGTTTTTCGCGTCGCGAAAAGTCAAATTCGACTACTGAAGATTTCCAGCCATTAAATCTGTCCGGTCGCAAGTCCGCCGTTTATACAGTTTTGGGTCCTGATGGCATTCTCCCATCTGGAACATGTAGTTCCGAAATTTTCTTGTTTTTCGCCTCGCGAAAAGTCAAATTCGACTACAAAATATTTTCAACCGCTGAATCAGTCCGGGCACAAGTTCGCCGTTTAAGGAGCTTTGGGTCCTGATGGGATTCTGCCATCTGAAACACGTAGTTCCAAAATTTTCTTGTTTTTCGCCACGCGAAAAGTCAAATTTATGTTCTAAAGATTTTCAACCGTGGAATAAGTCTAGTCCCAAATTCCCCGTTCATACAGCTTTGGGTCCTGATGGGATTCTCCCATCTGAAACACGTAGTACCAAAATTTTCTTGTTTTTCGCGTCGCGAAAAGTCAAATTCGACTACTGAAGATTTTCAACCATTGAATCAGTCCGGTCGCAAGGCCGCCGTTCATGCAGTTTTGGGTCCTGATGGGATTCTCGCATATGGAACACGTTGTTCCAAAATTTTCTTGTTTTTCTTCTCGTGAATAGTCAAATTCGACTACTGAAGATTTTCAACCGCTGAATCAGTCCGGCCGCAAGGTCGCCGTTTAAGGAGTTTTGGGTCCTTATGGGATTCTCCTATGTGAAACACGTAGTTCCAAAATTTTCTTGTTTTTCGCCTCGTGAAAAGTCAAATTTAACTTCTAAAGATTTTCAACCGTTGTATCAGACCGGCCGCAAGTCCGCCGTTCATGCAGTTTTGGGTCCTGATGGGATTCTCCAATCTGGAACACGTAGTTCCAAAATTTTCTTGTTTTTCGTCCAGCGAAAAGTCAAATTCAACTTCTGAAGAATTTCAACCGTGGAATAAGTCTAGTCCCAAATTCGCCGTTCATAACGCTTTGGGTCCTGATGGGATTTTCTCATCTGAAACACGTAGTTCCAAAATTTTCTTGTTTTTCGCGTTGCGAAAAGTCAAATTCGACTACTGAAGATTTTCATCCGTTGAATCAGTCCGGTCGCAAGACCGCCGATTATGCAGTTTCTGGTCCTGGTGGGATTCTCCCATGTGAAGCACGTAGTTCCAAAATTTTCCTGTTTTTCTTCTTGCGAATAGTCAAATTCGGCTACTAAAAATTTTCAACCGCTGAATCAGTCCGGCCGCAAGGTCGCCGTTCAAGCAGTTTTGGGTCCTGATGGGATTCTCCTATGTGAAATACGTCTTTCCAAAATTTTCTTGTTTTTCGCGTCGCGAATAGTCTAATTCGACTACAAAAGATTTTCAACCGCTGAATCAGTCCGGGCATAAGGTCGCCGTTTAAGGAGCTTTGTGTCCTGATGGGATTCTCCTATGTGAAACACGTAGTTCCAAAATGTTCTTGTTTTTCGTCTCGCGAAAAATCAAATTTAACTTCTAAAAATTTTCAACCGTGGAATAAGTCTAGTCCCAAATTTCCCGTTCATACAGCTTTGGGTCCTGATGGGATTCTCCCATCTGAAACACGTAGTTCCAAAATTTTCTAGTTTTTCGTCTCGCGAGAAGTCAACTTCGACTACTAAAGATTTTCAACCGTTCTATCAGACCGGCCGCAAGTCCCCCGTTCATGCAGTTTTGGGTCCTGATGAGATTCTCCCATCTGAAACACGTAGTTCCAAAATTTTCTTGTTTTTCGCGTCGCGAAAAGTCAAATTCGACTACTGAGGATTTTCATCCGTTGAATCAGTCCGGTCGCAAGACCGACGATTATGCAGTTTTGGGTCCTTATGGGATTCTCCTATGTGAAACACGTAGTTCCAAAATTTTCTTGTTTTTCGCCTCGCGAAAAGTCAAATTTAACTTCTAAAGATTTTCAACCGTTGTATCAGACTGGCCGCAAGTCCGTCGTTCATGCAGTTTTGGGTCCTGGTGGGGTTCTCCCATCTGAAACACGTAGTTCCAAAATTTTCTTGTTTTTCGTCTTGCGAAAAGTCAAATTCAACTTCTGGAGAATTTCAACCGTGGAATAAGTCTAGTCCTAAATTCGCCGTTCATAAAGCTTTGGGTCCTGATGGGATTCTCCCATCTGAAACACGTAGTTCCAAAATTTTCTAGTTTTTCGTATCGCGAAAAGTCAACTTCGACTACTAAAGATTTTCAACCGTTCTATCAGACCGCCGCAAGTCCGCCGTTCATGCAGTTTTGGGTCCTGACGGGATTCTCCCATCTGGAACACGTAGTTCCAAAATTTTCTTGTTTTTCGCGTCGCGAAAAGTCAAATTCGACTACTGAAGATTTTTATCCGTTGAATCATTCCGGTCGCAAGACCGCCGATTATGCAGTTTTGGGTCCTTATGGGATTCTCC
>CM055406.1:90049004-90069641 GCA_029228625.1 Pseudolycoriella hygida
TCCTTAAAGTTTGCCCACTCAACCTCAATGTCTACGCAGCCCGGAGGAAGCCTTTCGAAAGCTTCGCTGAATTTTGACAGAAAGCGAGACTTAACTTCCTCGTCCCTGAATTTTCCCACACGAAATTTCCGAACCACCACTTTTTTCCTTTTAGCCTGACAGAGTTTACTAACAGAGAGATGGGTACCCAAAAGGTAGTGGTCTGAGCCAAATGTGAAACCCCTGAAAACACGTGTGTTCCTGACTTCCTGTCTCCTGTCCTGCTCTAGAACCATGTAATCAATTATTGACTTGTGCCCCAAACTATTATTAACGTAAGTGTACCGATGGATCCACCTATGCCTAAAGAAAGAGTTGGTTACTGCCAGTCCATTGAAATCGCAGAAATCCAACAACCGCTTTCCGTTTGAGTTTAAAACATCCTCCCCGAATTTGCCCACGACCCTTTCATAGCCGCCACTGGTCTTACTGTTTCCTATTCTCGCGTTGAAATCCCCCAACAGAATCACACACTCACTACCTTTTTTGCTGACAACATCCCCTAACTGCTCGTAAAAGGTGTCAAGATCGCCAGCACTGCTACCCTCGCACGGGCTATAAACACTAACCAGCCGATAAATACCTCCTGTCAGCTTAATGGAGACCCACATGATCCTTTCACTTACATACCGCACGCCCAAAACAAACTTTTCTAATTCCCTTTTGATAGCCATTCCAACTCCCCAGTTCGCCCTACCAGACTGAACACCAGACGAAAACACTTTATAACCGCCCACCATTTCTTCGCGCTGCCCTTTCGCCCTAATGTCGCTCAACGCTAATATATCTACACCATAATCCATTGCCAAGTCCACCAACTCACCCTTGCGACCCCTAAAACCCCCATTAACGTTTAGACTTCCAATAAACAAACCATCAACCTTTTTACATTGCCTGACCGTCAACGGTCATTTAGCCATTTAGCATCAAATTAGCCATTTATTTTTAATGGTTGGAGTAGCACTAATGTCATTATAGAGAAAGAGAAAAGGAAATATTCGAATTCGCAAATAAACTCTTAGCAACAGAGAAATGATTGCAGCGCACGTCAAATGTTCGTCATTTCTCTACTTAGAAAAAAATTTACCGAAAATATTTTGTTGTTTGCAGGTTGAAAAATGTTAAATTCTCTCAGTGATATTTCACTTAGTTTTTAAAATTTTTATCCATTCAAGTAGATATCATCAATCGACAAAACTACTGTAATGACAGAATTCCCGCGAGAAAATAATTGCAGCTCAAACATTTTATTATGCTGTAAGAATCCATTTTAATTTTTTAAGGTATCACAAAGGGTCTTGGCCGAATTCCATGGGTAATACCTTTTCCAGGCGAAATTTTTCGTCACCGAATTAACGAATTAAATTAGTTGCCGTGACTTATCTCCCCCGCGAATAACACGCGTAGCGAGCACCGCAGCGAAGTGGCGTTGTTAGCCTTTTCGTCACGTATACGTTCAGACGATATTGTTACCAATAACGTTTTAGCACATTTATTAGCTTGTGAGGTGTTAAAGCGTTGGGCGTTGTTCTTAGGGATACAAGTCATGGTGACAGATCAAAAACTTAGTGCTTAATTTCGAAGCTAACTTGACAATGCGAAAAATCAAAAAAGGAGTTCCTTTAAGTAAAATAGCAGAGATTATTCCTTGGCGAAAATTCCATGTATTTATTCAAGTCTTTGAAAAATACACTTGAAGTTGGCGCAACATAACACAATCAAGTGTCAACCGTTCGTGCAAATTTTTTCTTTAACTTTTTTTATTAAAATGTCTATTGCGAGAAAGCGCACAGCGGGTGCATTATTAAAAGCTGCGAAGAGAATGGCCAGAGACGACTCCATTCACTTACAAAATGATAATCCTAAATTACTGAATATAAACAATGCAAGTCAGAGTACTCGAATAGAACAGCTGAATGTTGGAAATGCCAATGTGCGTGTTGTTGAAAACAGAAGCGTTCGCAAAATTCCAGATTACGTTGAATTGTCACCATCTGAATTTATGAGCTGGTGGATAACCTCCACTGGAGCCAAACTTAAAGCGTCGAACATCATGTTGAAGTACATAAAACATAAATTTGACGTAGACATTGCCACAGACTATCGCACGCTTCTTCGTACACCAGTCAAACCTGTTCCGAAATACAGAGCTTTAGGGGCGTACGTGCATTTAGGAATTCGAAAAGCTCTTCAACAATTATTGAGAGAGGCTGGGCAAATACTATCTTCGAAAGTACTGATGCAATTTTTTGTGGATGGATTAAAGATTCATAGAAGCACTAAAGATCAAGCGTGGATTATTATGATGAACATACGTAAAGTAACGAAACGCCGACTAACACCCAAGGTAATCGGAGTTCATTATGGCGAAAGTAAACCTGACAATTTTAATGAATTTTTATGGCCTTTCGTAATGGAACTCCTTGAAATAATTGAAAAGGAGTTTGTATTCGATGGAAAAAAATTGGAGCCAAAAATATTAAACTTTGTCCTCGACGCGCCAGCTCGGACTTCCTGTAAAGCCGTAAAGCACATAAACGGATATCATGGCTGTGATTATTGCCTTGCAGAAGGGGACTCTGTTGATCACAGAATGTGTTTTTTGGATTTGAATGCTCCACTAAGAAATGATCGTGACTACCGAGCTCGCAAATATGAAGAATATCACAAAATGGAATCTGTGCTCGAATTATTGCCTATCGACATGATCTATTCGTTTCCTCCAGATTATCTGCATTGTTCGCTGCTCGGAGCAATGAATTGGAAACTCGGCTATCTCCGTGAGACACCGAAAATCTTAAGCTCCGATGATTACATTCGGATTGAGGAACGTATTGAGCAGTTCAAATTGAACCAGCCAAATGAGTTTCAGCGGAATCTGCGGTCATTTATTGGCCATCTTGGATATATGAAGGGAACTGAATTTCGTCAGTATCTGCTGTTTGTTTTCCCACTATTGCTTGAAGGAATCGTAAATGAGGAAATAATCGGAAATTTTTTGAAATTACATATCGCTTCAATAATATTCAGTCATAAGCGATTTCAGTGCTACTATAACGAAGCTGATGAACTGATTAAAATATATCTTGAGGAATTTGCTGAACTTTACCATCCACGTCATTTAGTGTATGTTTTTCATGCACTTTCGCATATGAAAATTTTTGTGGAAAAGTATGGACCTTGGGACAATTTTTCAACTTTTGAATACGAGTCCTACAACAGTACAGCTAAAAATTTTCTTCATGGAAATGTAATGCCACTTACGCAAATAACGAATCGAATCGTCGAAATCTATAACTCCAAGCTGCATGAGTTCCCCAACGAAACAGAAAACATTGAAATCAAAGGTCACCAAAAAGACGGAAACTTTTCTCAATTAAAATATTACGACTTGATCTTTAAAGTCAATTGTGTTGGCCAAAATTATGTATTGCTCAAATCTGGAGAATTCACAATTTCACAATTTCACAATTTCACAAATTGAAACGAATCGTTCATATTGCTGGAACAGATAAGATTGAATTGATAGGTTATCCATTCAAAAATCGGTCATCGGTGTATAGTCATGTGGATACATTGCGGTTCAACATTTTCAAAAGTCCAAATGAGTTCAGTGACAAAATACAATTTTCGGTTGACGACATCGACGGCAAATTTTGGAAGCTAGATATGAATTATACGAACATGTCTGCATATTATCCCATATACGTTGAGGATGGGAAATCTTTCAGTGGTGATCACGATATGTAAATTTTAATTGAAATAAATATGTTACAGCTTTCATTCTATAAACGATGAGGCTCTTCAAATCCTTTCTTGTAGTTGTTACCAGCAGAACATATATACGAAAAAAGTAAACTGTTCAATGCCAGAAAACTTTTCAAAATTGAAAATTACTTTTTCGAATAAATCAATTAGATCATTCGAGGAGATTTTGCTTCGAAATGATCACTCTGTTTATTTTAATTATTTGGTAACACTGATGTTGATGTACACAGGATGTGCATACTCTGTACACATCTGTGAACAGCTAAAACACACACTGTCTGCAGAATATCCGAAGGTTCAGGAATGAATGAATGTATGTTTTATTAGTATCATATGTATAAGGCCTTACAGCCTGTGCACAGCTGTGCACAAAGCTGAGTATGAAGTATGCTCAACTTGTTCGTACTCTGTGCACATTGAGCTATCAGCAGTAAGTAAACAAATAAACAGACTGTTTATATGCTATGAACATCTTGTTAACATGAAAAGTGAATTTCGGCAAACTATTTGCTAGAGGGATTCCCACGTTGACACAATCCGAGAATATTATTTTAGTTGCGTTCCGAGAATAATTCCTTCTAATTTAATGAACGTTCAAATGTAGATATTTTTACTTCTGACACCATGTAATAAACGTCTGAGTTTAGTATAAAAAATCCATTTATTCTGAATGTGTGCCCTGTACAATACGATGGTCAAAACTATACTAAACTTAACAAGACTGAAGTTGCTAACTAGATCACTGGCTGTTTGACATTAAACTCGTAATACAATGAACGAACTCATTACAAGGATAGTAGTATTTGACAAACTCAATTGCTATTGCCTGTCAAAATATTCGACAGATTTTTTCGAGTTTGTACTGAAAAAAGAGAGTTTGTACTGACTCTGTAGTACCGCCCTACCCTTATTCTTTGGCTCTGTCTGGGGTTGTGTGGACTGTATGCTGGCGTGAGTGAACGAGTGGAGGTTAAACGAACAATGATTTATTAAGAAATATTACAAATGAAACCAATGTAAAACTGATCCGTCAGATGCAACGTCATATGATGAAAAGGTTTTACATAGGATTTTTAGTTCTAAATCTACACAACAATTCTAATGTTGGCACCAAATGTTCTTAATAGAACATCCTGCGCCCCTCTAGTAATTATACAAATCAAAGATAAATGTTCTAGGATATTCAACATTCAGCAATAACTATGAAAGAATGGTTGTATCCTGTTTACGACAAATCACTAACCCATAAAAGCAAATAATAAAATATCGAACAATTTGTTGACGCCATCAAAGTACACCAATGTCTTCCTATCGACATGAAAAATTATAACATACGTAACCACTATGCTAAACCAACAGAAAACAAACAACAAAAAAAACAGCAAAACCCGATTCTCAAACTACTAATTGTCTACTTTCTTTCCCTTTCTCATCTTCTATCTGTCTCTTGAGACGGTAACAATAGGCAAACCTTTCTGATATCTCTAGTTAAAACCGCTGTCATTGTTTTAACTTTGATCACCCGAACTCTAGAATCTTGACCTTTTATAGTTTCAACAATCCTACCCCGGCGCCACTTAAGAGGTGAAGTTAACTCCTCTTTTAACAATACTAAATCATTATTTTTCACCTGGCGACCTTTATGAAAAAACTTGTTTCGTTTCTGTAACGTCACTAGGTACTCTTGACTCCAACGGTTCCAAAATGTTTGCGCTAATTTTTGCATATATTTCCAGCGACTTAAAACGTGATCTTTTACATTTATGTAACTTGACTACGGAATTGACATTAATGACCGACCAACCAGAAAATTACCTGCTGTTAATACTTCAAAATCGTTCTGGTCTTCTGACATTACACATAACGGTCGTGAGTTGAGGCACGCCTCAACCTTTGTTAAAACCGTCGCTAGTTCTTCATAAATTAACAAGGCATTCCCTGAACTCGCGAAGAGGTGCCTTTTCATTGCTTTGATGTGGAGCTTCAGGTGGATTGAATAACCACGTAATCCCATCATTTGCCAGTAGTTCCTTCACTTCTTCGTGGATCACCCTAAAAGTCTTCCCTGCTTCTCTTTGCATTTCCAACTCGGTTTTAAACTCCTTTTGATTTTTCGGCCAGTCCGTCTCTGGTTTTATTAACCACTCTGGACCTGTCCACCACAAACCATGATTAACCAACTTTTGGGATGAAATCCCTCTAGACGCACAGTCGGCAGGATTTTCTTTTGATTTTACATATCCTCATCTGTTTGGACCCTTTATTCCTTGAACTAGAGCTACCCGATGTACTACGTAAGTAGTCAATTTTTGTGGAGATTGACTAATCCAAGCCAACGTTATCTCCGAGTCTGACCAAAAAAAAAAAAAAATTCCCCTGGTTTAATCTTAAATATTCTACCACGACTCTACTTAACTCGCTTGCTAAAACCGCTCCGCACAACTCCAATTTAGGTAGCGTTACAGTTTTTAAAGGGGCTACTTTGGATTTCGATGAAAGTAAATACACATTAATTTGACCATTTTCATTACAAACCCTAAGATAGGCTACCGCTGCGAATCCTTTAACCGAAGCGTCGTAGAAGACATGAACCTGATAAGAGATTGCCTTTTCTGAAAGACCTATCCATCGAGGAACAGTTATTTCTCGAATTTTATAAAGTGATGCCTCAATGTGAAACTAATTCGTCCCAATCACATCCACAGACTTTGCATTAAAATCTGCGACTTCACTATCACTGGAGAAATCCATCCCATCGGATCATACAACAATGCAATTCTCGATGGAAGCTTTCTTTTAGTGAACGTTAACAAAGGTGGAACTTCCTTAATATCAAAATTGAACACATCCTCTCTCGGATTCCACAATAAACCTAGAGACTTCACTGTTACTTCTGAACCCTTCTCCGAGACCTCTAACTGACACTGACCATCTAAAAACTCCGATGGTATCCCTTCCAAAACTCGACTATCATTGCTGACCCATTTTCTCAGCGGAAATTTACTACTTTCCAACATTCCTTCAATTTGTTTTCTTAACTCAACCATACTTTCGATGCTATATCCCCCTGATCTTAGATCATCCATATAAAACTCACTCTTAACGGCGTACTGAGCTTCAGGAAATTGTTCTTTTTCTTCCTCTGCTAGTTGATGCAACGTACGAATTGCTAAGAACGGAGATGCCTTCACCCCAAACACTAACCTATTGAGTTGGAACTCTTCAATTGGACCATTTTCCGCACGTCTCCACAAAACCCGTTGTCAATTTGAGTCCTCCCGACTAAATTCAACCTCCCTTTGCAACTTTGGTCCTGCATACATGCAGTCATTAAGTGAGTATCCTGAATCCGTTTTACACGACGCGTCAAAGACTACTCTAAATTTTCCCGACTTCACCACGAGTTATGTACGAATTTTCATCTTCCTTACCACACTCTTCTATCTGGTTATTTTCAAAATACTCATTCAAACACGTATTTCTCCAGTAATTCCGAGTCCTTGTTTAATTTGTTTTGCAGACTAGCGAACCGACTGTAAGCTTTAGACCTGGATTTTCCTACAAAACACGTAGATTCTTCCTTCATCCATTATCTCTTCTGTAGGTCGTTTCCGTAAATAATTTTTCACAAAAAGATTCCTCGGGACTAGTTATCTTTTCCAAAACGACCTCTTCTTGTTCCCAAAACTTCCGTAATTGTACTTCAAGAGGCGTGTTCGTCAAGAACACTTTCGATGTCTTAGGATCGTGTGATTTCACCCTACAATTTCGTTTGGCCCCTCCCAAAACTATCCACCCTAAAGACGTTTCATGTACATTCGAACAATTCATGGTTTTGATCAAACCTGATCTTTTAATCAACGAAAAAACTTCTACATCTAACAACATGTCCACTTCTCCTGGTATGTTGAACATAGGATCTGTTAGTTGTAACTCCTTCAAATTTTTCAAATTTTCCCACTTTTCTACTCTCCGTGACGGCTGTTTGCCCGAGACGGACTGTACGACAAGTGCCGTGACTTCGCAGACTTTATCTGGCGAATAAATCGACGAGATTGAAAAAGTAGTTGAACCTAACGATGAACCCAACTCTGTCTCCCCAAGCTTTGGCAGTAATGAAACACGAGTTACTCGTTAGATCCAAGACTGCTCTTAAAGTGCTAACGTTTCCCTGTCTGTTCTTAACGTTCACCAGTACCGTTGCAAAAATTTTTTCCTTTTCATTCTCAACTGTCGCGTCGTACGCATCGCTTGTTTAGAGGAAATTCGGATCGACTGATGCTTGAGATCGAGTTAAGTTCGAAGACTCGTGAAGTAACGTATGATGTGCCTTGGTACAGTACATGCACTTACAACTGATACGACACGAAACGGTCTTATGTCCCTCCTTAAGGCATCGAAAACAAACTCCAAACCTTTTAACACTATTCCAACGATCTTTAACCGATAGAGATACAAACTTAGAACACCTTTCCAAGTCATGATTCTCTTTGCAACTCACACAACCTGTTACTGACGTCTTTGAATTGTTATTTTTGTTCAATCCCGAATCAGCTGATTTCTTGTTTATATCTGTGTTAGACCTTGCTGAATCTGTAACGGAAGGCATCGGTTCAGTTGCCATTAAAGAGCGATACCTCTTTTCCACAAACGTTAACAATTCTTTAAACTTGGGTAATTCTGTCCCTCCTGCTATTTCCTGCTCCCATAAATTTCTAGTTACGGATGGAAGTTTCCTAGCGGTCATAAATACAATGAAACAGTCCCAGTTTTCAATGTTAACCCTTTGATTTTTTAGGGATTTCAGCGCTTGATCGATACCGTAGATTAAATCTTTTAAAGCGCTGGCGGATTCTGTTGTTACTGCCTCCAAATTGAACAAGATATCTAATTGACCCTCAACCAATAACCTCTGGTTGTTATAAACTCTCAACACCAATGCCCATGCGTCATCATAATTCGTTTCAGTAACAGCATACGGAGATAAAAAACGATTTGATTCGGACGAGTCTTCAGTTGCTGACTTAAGGTACTGCAGTTTTTGAACCTTGGTTAGCTTCTTGTTGTCATGAACAAGACTGACGAACAAATCATGAAAGGTTAACCACGACATAAAATCTCCGTTGAACTTAGGAAGAGCTAATGATTTCAAGACTTCTTAAGTACCTACTAACGAATCTGTTTGGTTGTTGGACGCATCGTTCTTATCTCGATCATCTTTGTATCCAGACTTTCGAGAATCTCGAGGAGAGTTAGCCGTAATCCACTCAACACTTTGCAACAACGTTTCTTCTACTTTATCGAACGACTCCGAAGACAGAGAACTAATTCCTGTTACCCTTTCCTCGTCTATTTCACTAATTGCTTCTGAAACCGCCGTGTTATAACTAGACCATAGTTCTTTGCATATCTCCAATTTTGTGTCCAAATAACATTGATTAAAAATAAAAACTAAATAAATAAATAAAATAAAATAGTTCAACCGTCTATAAAGCTTTCTTAGATTTTACCTTTTACAGAAGTGTAGCAAAATTTTCTCTTTTTAATCTGACCCCATCGTTGTCGAATCTCCACTTTCGAACGGTTTTTCCATCCATCCAACGTATGGAAGCACTAAACGTCCATCGGTTGCATTAGATGTGCAGCGTTAGGTTACAGGGCAATCAGAATAAGCAATTTGGCAAAACTCGCAAAGATGCAATGGGAAGAATGACCGTCGACAAATAGAATCATTGGAAGTTTGTTTTTTTTTCTTTTTGTAACCACGGATGAAATACATTTGCGTACTCATAAAATGTTTCACTTGTCATCCAGCCATTCGCAAAGCGTCCTATTGCCCACGTTTTCGGAAATAATTTGCTTATAATTGCCGGAAAACGTTGGTACGAGTAGACAACCATTAAATGCATCAAATTACCTGCTGCATTGCCACCAATAAGTGCAATAGGGCGTTCTTTCCGGACAGGAACACGATCACTTTTCGGGCAAAGGAAGAATGCCGTTTCGTCTGTGTTGAAAACTCTCTTTGGATCGTTAAGAACATCCGATAAATTGTACTTTGTCAAAGTATTCCTGAACTTCGGTGAACCAGTTCAGTAAGTTTTCTCGTGTTACTTGACATCAACGGATGTGACAGATTTCTTGATAGCTTTTTCATCACTTCTGGATGTACCACTTTGGTACCACTTACGGCCAGGTCTGCCATCGTTGAGTGGTGATGCTCCTTTTTAATCCTTTGACCAAATATTGTACACTACCAAGCAGCTGATCTGGAGTATCACGAAGCCGACATCATCAAGGTGAAAAATCTAATTTTCCAGGTGTTTTTCTTCCTCTTCGGTTAAAAATATAGCAGAACCTTTCCTAATATCGATTGGATATGCATATTGATGCTTTCCCGACAATGTCGTCCGTGATTCCATACTTAATGGCAGCTACAGTAACCGATGAACCACGATTGATCTCGTCTAGCGCTTTTTTACGTCTTCTTCTGTGTACTTCGGCATCACTAAGAAAATGGTAAACTACACACTTTGAAATTGAGTTTTTCAATTTTGACTGATACTGGAAATATATGGTCTTGCAATAGTCAACCCGAAAATGTGGAAAATTTGACAGAATGTAATGTAGTTCGACTCAATTTCAACAAGTATTTACACTAAATTGCTACAGTGGTCTTAAGAGTGATTTTGCGAAAACTTCGAACGATTTCGTACACTTTTGGGACTACATGTCCTTTTTTTCCCCGATTAATGTGCCATTCGATTCCTTGCTCTGTCGTAAGAAAAGCAGTTTCTCATTTTTGAAAAATTTGACATCTCGGGAGAGTTATCGTACTCACTGAGTATAAGGTGTTCTAGTATATTACCCCTACTATAAGACCATGCAAAAACTTCGCCGGTTTATGGCTGTTGCACTAGGCTGGAACAACTTTTGCAAGAAAGGTGGATTTTTTACCCTTTTTCTTCACTGTTTTCAACTGAAGAAGTCTGTATAACTGCCCTGAAACAACATGATCTGCAGCTGGATATGCGAAAAGGGACTGTTCACAAGTGACGATATACCAAAGAAAGCGTGATGATGTTGTGTATATGAAAATGTAAAATAGAACGTTTAGAACACTTTTTTATGTGAAAGTAAGGGGGAGGTGGAAATAGAGTGTGAAACATAGTGTGACATCATTTGTGAATTTTCTTACCACGAATACGAAAGCTTAGGATGAATATCCCTAATCTATCTTTGTAATAACGCCAATGGAAAAAAAATCAACTCAGGACATGAAGATTTCTTGGTACAAAGACATTGAAGAAAATTTGCTCGCCGATTCCGAATAGAATTTTATTTCCAAAAGGAATGATACGTGAAACATACATTGCTTTTTGTCATTCTCGACTAAATATGGCCAATGTAAATTTAGAAAACAAAGTAACATAAGACATTTATTGGTAGACAACGTATGTAAAACTGTAGGTAACGAATGTATTTTGGAATTAACACAAAAGGCACAAATTTTGAAGATGTGAGAAATTGTTTGTTTGTTTATTGTTATTATATGCATAAGGTCATAAGGCCTTTTAAATCATACATAATTCGCGGGGAAAGCAACGCGTTAACATAAATAATATTTAACGATAAAAAAGAAAAAATTAAAAGATAGAAATAGAGAATAAAAAAAAGAAAGAAAACAAAAATTTAGAAGAGAAAAGTCAATGTTGTAACAAGTAAATAGTATTATCTCGCAGACCACTGAGTGATGATAATGAAAATTATGATGATGATAATGGCGATGATGATGATGATACAATTATACACTGAAATATTTTTTGCATTCTCTTTTAAAGCCAGTTAACGAATTAATGCTTTTAATGATTGGTGGAATCGAATTATAAGTTGATACACCTTTAACGAAAAAAGAACGCGACGCAAGATCGGTTTGAACTTTGGGGACGAGCAAGTTAAAAGTTCTTAGGTTATATGTAGGAGTCAAGTTCTTAAACAGGTAATCCGGAGACTTTGACAGAACTAAACGATGTAAAGACGCACAAGACAAATACTCAAAATAATAAAATAAGTCTGTCCAAAGGACCACGTCAATATCATCTGATGTCGATTTACAGCGCCCGAGGCCGCAAACAAAACGTACACAAGCTTTGAATGGTTTCAATAGGACTTCCTTCGTTGAGACATGCAGATTCCCCAAAATCTGGGAACAGTTAAATAACTGGAAATAAGGGCTGAAGCTGACGATGAGAATCTGTATTGGCTAATCAGTTTCTCAATTAGCAAGTCATGATTTTTTGAATCAAAGGCTTTGGAGAAGTCTAGTAAAAGCAGCACAGTCGCCCTTTGGTTATCAATATCTTTCCGGATAACTTCCGTTATTTTTAGGAGCGCTGTCATTGTACTGTAACCCGCCCTAAAGTCAGACTGGAATTCATATGGCAGCTTGAATCCATGAAGAACTCTGTTATTTGCTGTTTCATCAGCCTCTCCAATCCTTTAGATATAATAATAATAATAATAATAATCTGCCTTACAACCCATGGAGGGTTAGAGGATAGATCATTATTTACTAGTTTCGCTGTTTGAGGTTCTACTTTTTGAGATCATTTCATTACCGGAAAGTTTTACTGTGCCAGTGGTAAGCTGTGCGACAAACCCAGTGACATTTATGAGATGTAACTAAGAGCGAAACTAGTAGGAGTAGAATACCGGTTCTCCCAACAATGCCTTTTCCGGTAAGCCGTACGATGGCACTACACTCAACTTCACTCGACTTGAACGATTCAATCAGTTTTGTTTTGTTTACAAATCTAACAATCGGTACAAATCCGTCTGCGGTTGAGTTTCGAACCAACGCACTAACAACTCAATCTCGTAGTAGCAAGCAGACGTGTTAACCACTACGCTATCGAGTTGTCCTTTAGATATAGCTGGCAGCATACTGATTGGCCTGTAGTCATTCAAAGTCCTATTTCTGGTATTTTTGCGACGGGGAATCACTTTCGATAGTTTCCATTGGAGTGGAAGCTCCGACTTTGTCAAAACAGAGTTATAGATGAAAGTAACGACTGGCAATATCGCCGACAGAAGCAGCTTTATGAAAGAAATGGGGATGGCGTCCAGTCCTTCAGAATTAGATTTAATTCCGTTGATCACTTCAAATACTACCATACTCGTAACATTACGAAAAGCAAAACAGCGACCCGGACCGCCTTCATTACTCGCTTTCAATAACGGTGAGTTAGTAACATTAATGAACGATGGAAACGCAGAGTAAACATTTGGCGTGACGTGCCGATTAAGCTCATCGACACGAAAATTTTGATGCGTTTTGAAAAGTGCATTGTAAATGGAGTTAAAAAACTCATAGTATCAACCCAACCGGCAAAATGTGCATTAAAAAGGAGTTATGCTGATATTGTGAATATGTCCGAACCCACTCGACTATTATGGATTGTGAATAACGAAAATAAATGTCCTGTGTCACCGGTAATGAAATCACCATGGAAACATGAATGAAAGACATTCAAATATTTTTTTTGATTATCACTCATGGTTTCATATGTAAGCGGGAATGATTGAAAAATGGATGAGAATAACTTTTTTAGGGTTTCTCTCCATATTTGTAATTATTGTTCGGATGAAGGGGTTGCAAATATTCCTGCATGAAATCGTCGAAGCCAAGGCGCTGATCTAAATGCTGCAACAATGATCGTACGATAGCTTCTCGTTCCTCAGATCTCAATACGAGAGAACTATTGTTGTTTCGTGTCCTGCCTTCAGTAATTAATCTGTGGCTAAGGAAATATGTATCGTCGTTCTCACAAATAATCTCATTCAAAAAGAGCTGCTTCCATCCATTTTCCAGACTGTTATCGATGCAATTAACCAGATACTCAAAAAGCTTTTGTTTTTTTCCGGTAATTCCAATATCGTATTTGAGTCAGATTCAAATAACTTTTGAAATATCGTGTAACTTGGGTTTGTATAGACGTAAGAATGGTTGTGCAAAAATACCGCTAGTTTAATAAGATTTTTAAATTAACCCGGTGAATTCCTTGGAGACACGGTGATGTAACCAGTTAAACACAGATGGAGTCGCATTTTCGATAAAATGCGAAAGTCATGGACGTCAAACATCGAAAAACACTGGTGGTTGTATTTCGTTCGTTCTTTTCGATGGTGCACTTCGGCGAGTGAAGACGCTTTAAGTTTGAGTGATCTAGTAATTTATTTTTGTTGAATCAAATGGAATTGAATTAAATTAAAAGCTCGAAGGAAAGAGGTGAGATTGATGATTGGTAAAAGATGTTTACGCTAACGAGTACGTAACCAGCTTTTAGGTGGATTTATCACCTCAGTATTGGCTTTGGTACGATATTGAATTTACCTCATAAAAGAAGCACATGGTTATTGGCAACAATTCGCTGTGGTATAATTGATCTTGGAGTTGTGTTTTATGACTGGAAAATCGTCTCATCACCCAACGTAACAGGTTAGGTTAATTTTAAGGGTTGCGCAATAATTTTAAGTTGATAAAATTAATAGTTTTTGAATAAATTGTGAAAGATAAAAGTGACGATATTCAAGATATTTTCTTAATTTTAATTAATTAAAAAAAAAAAAAAAATTGTTGAATTTTCAGTTAGGGATTTAAGATTCGTTACATTGGGGGCTCAACCGGTATAAT
Source organism: Pseudolycoriella hygida (assembly GCA_029228625.1). NCBI lineage: Eukaryota > Metazoa > Arthropoda > Insecta > Diptera > Sciaridae > Pseudolycoriella > Pseudolycoriella hygida. The sequence goes on from CM055406.1 coordinate 90,063,505, forward strand.
TTTCTTTCTAATACCGCTCGGGTGGTTTAGAAAAGTTGTTTTTGTTCTAAAAAACTAGTTTTTTTTTTCAAAAAAAAATTCTTTTTCAAAAAAAAATTTTTTTTTTTTCGAAAAAGAATAATTCCCACGTTTTTTTACATTGAACATTGTAAACTTTGTTATTCTTTGGCGCCATTTTCAAGTCTTTGTTGTCGGATGACTTTGAAGTTTTATAGTGAAGGTCAAATGGTTTATAACAAAGAACTTTTGTGTTAAGTTTTGGCGCAAAATTTTGAATATTTTTTCGGACATGGTGTGTATTTTTTAGAAGATTTTATTTGATTTGATTTGCTTTTTTAGTTTTGTCTGTGCGCTTGTGCCTTCTTGTAGTTATTATTTCTAACAGTGTAGCTAAAAATTTACCAGGCTTATACGTACGATGTGAGTTTCCTTAGGGGTCATCCCTAAATTACGTAACGCTTTTTCAGTGTTGCCACACATTTTAAATCTGCGATATCTCGTAATAGACGCATTCCAGAAGGGTCAAATGTATGGCCGACTCCCCCATTCACCCCCCCCTAAATGGGGGGTCACCCATACATTTGACCCTTCTGGAATGCGTCTATTTCGAGATATCGCAGATTTAAAATGTGTGGCAACACTGAAAAAGCGTTACGTAATTTAGGAATGACCCCTTACCTAAGGGTTAACTTTCAGATATTCTCGTGTGCTAAGAGGAAATTTTTATATAAGTTTCTCCTTGTAAAGTTTAAAAAAAAAACTAAAGTGATGTACAAATTCGAGAGTTTAGATGTCAAAGATGTGGGACGGTGGCACCAGTGGCACGTTAAAGATATTTACAAGTAATTTCTTCTTTCTTATAAGCTATGTGGTCGAAATTTTTGATTATTTCGATAACATTTTGCCCTGGGACAACAGGTGCAGCTTGACATTTGCGTTAGGTCAGTCTAACGTACATAGCCGATGCAGTTTGTCTTAAGTGTTGTGTTATTTATTTTCCTGTTTTGTGATTTTGTGTTTTGTTAAGTGTTAGAAACTTGTCTTGTTTCTATGAAATATTTGACGTCAGTTTCGTAGAAACAAATCATTTTTTTTCCTTTATATAGTTTTCCTTTTCTCACAAGCTTTGGATTTTTCAATTTTGTTTTTTGTCTTGTAACTGCATTAGTTTAATATTTGTCCAACTTGGGAGAGGATAGCGTAATTCTCTACTCGATAGTGAAGTCGTTCACTCGGAATTTGTTTGACGAACTGCTTATGTACTGACGGGATAATCAGCATAAGGGAATTTTTTTGTTTTTTGTCTAGTGTCGAGGAAGGACACGATTTTTTGTAAAGTTTTGGGTTTTAAAAGTTTATCTTTTCACCCAAATGTCGTTGCTGTGATTGTGTCGAGGAAGGACACGGTTTTATGAAAAGTTTTGGGGTTTATAAGTTTATCTTTTCACCCAAATGTTGTTTTTGTGATTGTGTCGAGGAAGGACACGGTTTTTTGAAAAGTTTTGGGGTTTAAAAGTTTGTCTTTCCACCCAAATGTTCTTGTTGTGATTGTGTCAAGGAAGGACACGAGTTTATAGTTTGGGGTTTAAAAGTTTATCTTTTCACCCAGATGTCCTTGTTTTTTTTTTGTCGGGCAGGACACAAAGGTTTCATTGTTTCGAGCGAAATTTCGGAGTGTATCTCCACATTCGATCTACATTGGGCAATATGATTCTTTGTTTTGTGTCGGGTAGGACATTCGGTTCTTATTTAAGTGAAGAAATGCGAAATTTTAGAGTTTATTCTAACTTTCGATCCGTCGCTAAGACGGGAATTTTTGAGAGGTGGATGCCTCAATGTTGGTGTTTCTTTTTGTATTAATTTTGTTGATTGGAAATGAAATCTTGGAATTTAGTTCCACTTTCGATCCTTAAGGGAGACAAAAAGCTTTGTGTTTTGTGTTTTTTTTTTTGTTAAAAAAGACGAAATTTAAGAGTGGCTCTACTTTCGATTCGTCATTTAGACGTTTATTTTTCAGGAGGTTGGTTCCTCAGCTAGTATTTTAGATAAAGGCGGCGAGTTAATTACAGATAGGGGTGAAGTCTTGAAGACTTGGCGGCATTACTTTAAGGATTTATTTACATCTGTCAATCAGGTAGAAGAAAATGGGAGGGAGGCAGGTCCTAGCTCGGAGGTGGAGGAGGAAATTACACTGGATGAGGTGTCCCGAAAGGTCGGCAGATTAAGGGAAGGAAAATCCGCAGGGGTGGATGAAATTAGGACGGAATTTATTAAGTATAGCGGATCAGGTGGGATCCAATGGCTTTGTAGGATTTTCAATTTGGCCATGAGGTCTTCAACAGTACCTGCTGACTGGAGCTTCGGTGTTATTGCTCCAATTTATAAGAAGGGCAACCGTAAGGTTTGCAGTAACTACAGGGGGATATCGCTCTTGAGCGTGGTAGGTAAGGTGTACACGGGTGTACTTGTTGACCGTGTTAGGAACATAGTGGAAGGTGTACTGGATGAGTTTCAGGGTGGTTTCAGGCCTCTGAGGGGATGTCAGGATCAGATTTTCTGCCTCAGACAGACTATCGAAAAGCTTTATGAAAAGAACAGGGACTTATACTTATGCTTCATCGACTTGGAGAAGGCATTCGACCGGGTACCAAGGCAGAAGCTATTCGGATTCTTAGCGAGTACGGTATCAATGGGGGTTTACTGCGTGCCATTAAGAGTATTTACTCAGAAAGCAGGGCCGCGGTGAGAATAGATGGCGAAATTAGCGAGTCTTTCGAGGTTAAAGAGGGCGTTCGTCAGGGTTGTTGTCTTTCCCCGCTTCTGTTCATAATTTTCATGGGCAAAATCATCAAGCAGGTAAACTTGCAGGGAAATGTCGAGGTGGGTGAGGTAATAATGAAAATCCTGGCCTACGCGGATGACTTGATTCTGTTGGCAGATAGTACCACGGAGTTGCAGGGTGGGATTGACTGCCTAAATGCTGCATGTGAGGAGTATGTGATGAAGATAAGTGTAGGGAAAACTAAGGTTATGCATGTCGGCAAAGCTCGGAAGGAGATAGCTTGCAATTTAAATGGGGAGGAGCTGGAGCAGGTTTCTGAATTCAAGTACTTAGGAACCATTTTTTCAGAGGATGGCAAGTTAGTTAGGGAATTTGAGGAGAGGAGGAAAATGGGAAACGCGGTGGCCAGTCAGTTGAGGTCGCACGTGTTCAACAAAAGGGAATTAAGTAGCGAAACAAAGTTAGCTATTCACAGGTCAATATTCCGGCCGACGATTCTGTATGGTAGTGAGAGTTGGGTTGACTGCGGATATCTCGTGCATGACCTGGAGGTCTCTGATATGAGGGTTCTTAGGAAAATAGCGAAGGTTAATAGGAGGGAGCAGTGGGATAAGCATATAAGGAACGGCGGCATTAGGGAAAATTTAAGGATTTCGTCAGTGGAAGAGGCGGCAAGGGCCAGTCGTCTGCGCTGGTTCGGGCACGTTCAAAGGATGGGTAATAACAGGCTACCGAAAAGGATCTTGGATGCACAAGTCCCGGGTGTTAGGCCAAGGGGTAGACCAAGGAGAAGGTTTATCGATTCAATTAAATCAGATTTAGAAGGTAGGGGACTTTCTCTGGGCGAACAAACCATCTCCTTGGCGGGCGATAGGAGGGCATGGAGGACGATAGTTCACCAATCTGGGGTTGCGACAGAAAGACCTCACACCGGAAGGTACTAACGGTCTATAAAGTTTGATGATGATGATGATGATGATGATGATGGTTCCTCAGCTGTTGTGTTTTTTTGGTCAGCTGGAGGCTACGTTTTGAATTTATTTCTACTTTCGTTCCGCAGAGAAAGCCGGAATTTTGTGTTTTGTGTAAAAAAATGAAAGGAAAAAGCGATTCGTTTGTGTTACTGTAATTTTTATATAATTCAAAATAATCAAATCAAAATTAGTTGCCGTTATAAACCATTTCGTTTTGAATTTCTTCTGGACCGAAGATTGGTTTATGTCTCGGGTTATTTTTTACGAACAGCAGTTTTAGCTGTGACCGCATGCTTTTAATTAAATTATTGATTTTTGCCTTCAATGTTATACCGGTGGGGTTCTTAATGGACGGAAAAAACCCCAAGTCTACTTGGATTTTTTTCCTATTTGAGGAAGGGGTCCAATGTTACTTGGGTTTGTTTAGAGGTAAGAATCACAACAAAAACCTCTTTAAAGGTAGAGTGTGACGCAGTCCGTAAGTCCGCTTCCAAAATTAATGATATCGCTTGAGGTGACGCTATCGCAGATAATACGCAGAAGTTTGTTTGAATGGAATCTTGTGTTCAAAGTTTTAATTTCCTGAAAAAATTGCAGCGCTTTTTTTAAAACAAAATTACGTTGTGTTAAAAAAATTGCGTCACAAATGCCGGACTCAACGACGAAATAATTTTTCTGTACTTTCAGTTTTGCTTGTTATTGCGTAGACTGTTTAAGATAAATTTAAATTTTTGCGTGTAAAAACTGAAAGTATTGAAAAATTATTCCGCTGGTGGGCCCAGCATTTGTGACGCAATTTTTTTAACACAACGTAATTTTGTTTTAAAAAAAGCGCTGCAATTCTTTCAGGAAGTTAAAACTTTGAACGCAAGATTCTATTCAAACAAACTTCTGCGTATTATCTGCGATAGCGCCACCTCACGCGATATCATTAATTTTGGAAGGAGACTAACGGACTGCGTCACACTCTACCTTTTAAGAGGTTTTTTTTTACTTCTAAAAGAACTAATATCACAACAAAAACCCTTTTTTAAAAGGGGAATGCGAAGCAAGTCCTCGTTGTGATATCAGTCGTTTTGGAAGTTTTCAGTTGTTGATAAAATTTCTATTTTTTGAAAAAAATTTTCTCAGAAAAGAAAATTTTCTCAAAAAAAAAAAAAATTCTACGAAAAAAAATTTTCTTTGAAAAAGATTTCTCTCGCGAAAAAGGTTCTCTCTTTTCTCCGAAAAAAATTTTCTCCGAAAAAAATTTTTCTCCAAAAACATTTATACTAAAAAGTTTTTCTCCAAAAAAATTTTTCTTCGAAAAAATTTGTTCTCCAACACCTTCGGCTACCATCGGAACACTTCGTATCACCTTCGAAATACTTTGTGTCACCTTCGCCTTCCTTCGGAACACTCCGTGTCACCTTCGCCTTCCTTCGGAACACTCCGTGTCACCTTCGGCTACCTTCGGAACAATTCATGTCACCTTCGGCTACCTTCGGAACACTTCGTGTGACGAACTCTTCCCACTGATTCATATAACTTTCCTGAAGAAACCAACTGTCTAGGTATTCTTATACAGAATTTAGCAAAAAATCCAAGATGGCGTCACTTCGACAGCTGGCAGCCATTTTCTAATGATAGCAAAAAATTCTCCTGTAGAAACACTATAACATTCTAGAGGAAACCGTCTCTCTAAGTAGTGTCATTACGGAGCTAAAATTCGAAAAGCGAAAAAGCATAAACGAAAATCCGAGATGGCGCCGATATGACAGCCGGCAGCCATTTTCTAATAATACCAAAAAATTCTCCTGGTGAAACTCTATAACTTCCTAGAAGAAACCGTCTCTCTAAGTAGCGTCATTCCGGAGCTAAAATTCGAAAACCGTAGAAGCATAAACGAAAATCCAAGATGGCGCCGCTATGACAGATGGCAGCCATTTTTTAATAATACCAAAAAATTCTCCTGATGAAACTTTATCACTTTCTAGAAGAAACCATCTCTCTAAGAAGTGTCATTCCGGAGCTAAAATTCGAAAACCGTAGAAGCATAAACGAAAATCCAAGATGGCGCCGCTATGACAGATGGCAGCCATTTTCTTATGATCCCAAAAAAATTCTCCTGATGAAACTCTATAACTTTCTAGAGGAAACCGTTTCTCTAAGTAGTGTCATTACGGAGCTAAAATTCAAAAAGCAGAAAAGCATAAACGAAAATCCAAGATGGCGCCGCTATGACAGCTGGCAGCCATTTTCTTATGATACCAAAAAATTCTCCTAATGAAACTCTATAACTGTCTAGAAGAAACCAACTCTCTAAATATTGTCATTCCGGAGCTAAAATTCGAAAACCGAAAAAGAATAAACAAAAATCCAAGATGACGCCGCTATGACAC
>CM055406.1:90085351-90096839 GCA_029228625.1 Pseudolycoriella hygida
TTTCAAAGATCCATAGAAATCACCCAAGGTAATGTCAAAGGCCCTACCGAAGTACGTCTCAGACCATTCAATTCTAGAAAAGCTTATATCCAAGGACTAAGTCGTTTTTCCCTAAAACCCTGAAACACGTTTTCTCTAAAAATTTATTGTCTACAACTTTGTACTTGGAACCAACTTTCTACCTCTCATAGTTCTGGAGATCTGGGTCATCCTGCCCAATTATTGAAGTGGCCATATACCAGGATTGGGTCATATTTCCCCAAAACCCTGAAAGACGTGTTCGCTTAAATTCAATTCTCTACAACTTTGCCTTTGGTACCAGCTTTCTAGCTCTCACAGTTCTGAAGATCCGGGTCATCCTGCCCAATTATGGAAGTGGCCATATACCAGGATTGGACCATATTTCCCCAAAACCCTGAGACACGTGTTCGCTTAAATTTAATTCTCTAAATTTTTGCCTTTGGAACCAACTTTCTAACTTTCACAGTTCTGGAGATCCAGGTCATCCTGCCCAATCATGGAAGTGGCCATATACATGGATTGGGCCATATTTCACCAAAACTCTGAAACACGTTTTCGCTTATTTTAAATTCTCTACAACTTCGCCTTTGGAACCAACTTTCTAATTCTCATAGTTCTGGAGATGTTTCGTTAGATGAATTAAATTTATTCCGGTCAAAAACAAAATGGTTATTAACGATCCACCCTGGTACAATCAGCGGTTACGTAATCTAAAAAATAGAACGAGTAAAGCTAGTAAACGATTTAAAAATGAAACAAACCCAGACGAAAAAATGAAACTGAAAATGAAATATTTGTCCATAAGTAAAGAATTTCACTCCTTGCGTGACCAAGCCTTTAACAAATATTTGGCTAACACCGAAGAAATGTTAACTTCTGATCCCTCAAAATTTTGGTATTACGTAAAGTCGCGAAAAAAGACTACAGGCTACCCTTCAATTATGTCTAAAGATAAAAAGAAGATAAGTAATCCTAACGAAACGTGTGATCTTTTCGCTGAATTCTTCGAAAGCGTGCATGTACCTGATAACGAGATTAGTTCTGACTTATCGAAAAAAATGTACCCCATAGAAATGTGAAGGTCCAGATAAAATCTCTCCGATTTTGTTAAAAGCCTGTGCTGAGAGTCTGTCATCATCGTTACTTCGCATTTTCAACTTATACCGCGCAACTGGAAAATTTCCGACAAGATGGAAAACATCTCATATTACGCCAATTTTTGAAAGTGGTTCTAGATGTAATGTCGAAAACTATAGAGATGTAGCTATTCTACCAACAATAGGAAAACTATTCGAAGCCATCGTCACCGCTACTAAAGTCTTCTCTACATCAGTTTACCTAATGTATGCCGACGACTTGAAAATTTTCATGAGAATTAAAAATGTTCTTGACGCAAGTACTCTTCAACGTGACTTGGATAGGTTTTTATAATGGTGCAAAATCAACCAACTTTGTTTGAACGTCGATAAATGTAAGGTAATCTCCTTCACCCGGAAGAGATCCAAAATTGAGTTCGGTTACAATATCGATGATGTTGTGTTGACTCGTTGACTTAAGGTAATTAAAGACTTGGGAGTCCTCTTGGACCAAAAACACATTGAATATATAATTGCAAAAGATTACTCAATGCTTGGTTTTGTTATGAGGACTTGTAAGGAATTTAAGAATATTAAAACTTTGAAAAGTATATACTTTGCTTATGTCCGTTCCTACTTAGAATACGCTTCAGTTGTTTGGAATCCTTATCAAGACACATTTGTTGACAGGATTGAATCAATCCAGAAAATTTTTTTGATGTACGCACTGAGGCGGTCGGTGAAACGGGACGAAAGTCACAAGCTCCCACCGCATATTTATAGATGCGAATCGATTAACATTAAAACACTCGTCCGACGCAGAATCAATAGCTGCGCACTTTTTGTGTCTGATCTGATGAGTGGCTTTATCGACGCACCTAAACTTAAAAGCAAGATCATCCGAAATTCTAGTCCCACTCATGCTGGTAACTTTGTAGTTGTTGAAGAACACAGGACAAAATATGGTTTTTACGAGCCAATCTATAACATGTGCATGTCATTTAACCGCCTTTCACTACTGTGGTTTCAAAAGATACCACGTGAATCGTTCAAGATGACTATCAGGAAGTTGAAAATTACGTATTAAACTGAATGGTAAGACCAGAATTTCATAAATTGAACCTTTCGTTCTCACTCTAATCAGAAGCTGATTAGTCAACTCGGATCTCACGACTCTCAAATTTCAAGTCTCGTCGACTTGCGCAGAAGCAACTAGTCTAGCCGGCTAGTTTCCACTAATACTTTTTGTTTCAGGTGGGCCACGGGCTACACGAAACGTGCATCAAACAAGTATAAAAGAGATGGATGGACGGACTATTTTAAATTTAAAATCTATTTTCGTTTAATTTTTTAATTGATTCCTATTCTCCAACTTTATTTGCTAAATTGTTAAGTTGTTAACTGTTTTATAAATATTGTAGTTTTTTTTAGTAGATTTTATTATATGTAGTAGTCAGGGGGCTTCGACCATTGATGAAGAAAATAAATTAATAGTTAAATGGTTTTTTAGATAATAAATTTATTTAAAGCGAAAAAAAAGACTGCTCACATTGGCGCAGCCTGTAAAAAAACGATCTTTTCAACAACAAATTACAATAAATAAAATTCATCTACTAATGTTGCCAGGATGCAAGCCGCATTGCCTCTCTGAATAGCGATTGAAATCTTCTGTAATAAGAAGTCTTTCGAGCGTGATTCCCCTGAAGCTGCTCTCATTAATGACCCTAGTTTGCCTATGAATTTCTTCGTTTCTGGACCCATGCAACCTAAAGTTTCAAAAGCAATAGGAGTGAATAAATAATTTTCTTTTAAAGATATATAATTATTATTCTTATGTCTATTCTCGTTGTCGGCTATTGAACGCGCTTTCCTAGAAGATTCAGTGACGTATGATCGAGCTAACGTGTCTCGAATAGTCACATCCCAGAGAAGAGACTTTCCCTGACTCCACGGAATTAGGGTCATACCATCAGGTCGTTTGCCATCATCTCGGGAAATATCTGGTGGTTGTATTATATTTGGGAATGGTTGAAGTTCGCTTTCAAAAATTCTGGAATTTTCGTTCACTTCAGTCACTGTTAACTGAAAACATAATTCAAAGTTCTGTAGTATGGTGGCCAAGAATGGACGCGGAGAAGGCAAGAAAGAGGTTGATACAAAGGCTAGTGTGCTTTAGCATCACTGGAGCTATGAAGATCACGGTCACCGCGGCCTTGAAGCGATACCGCCTCTGGACTTAGTAATTAAGGCCAGAGCTTTCGCTACTGAAGATAAGTTACAGAAGTCAGGCTTGTGAGCCCCGTACTTTGTATAGGGCATGGCAGAATTAGAGACGTTATTTCGGATCCGATTTTTGACATGTCAGGAGGCCGGATGACGCCAGTAACTGACTTTACTAGGCGGTTTGAAGCGATATTTCCGAGCAGGCAAGAATGGCTAGATGGGTGGCCAACTTGTTTGCCTAGAAATGCGAAAGTGTTTTTCATTGATGGATCTTAGGCCGTGGAAAGTGCAGGGACTGGACTATAGGATCCGGACGCTGCACTGGGCAGTTGGTTCCATTTGTTTAAAACTTCCAGTGCCCTCCAGGCAGAGGTCTATGCAGCTTTCATGGGAGCTCAAGAATCACTGCCGGTGGGGACGCAGGGAAGATAGGTCTTTATCTGTTCGGATAGTAAAGACATGATTAGGGCGCTCATTATGCGATGATGTATTAAGCGACTGGGTGCGACGGAGAAATGCAGAATAGGGATGAGTGATTTTAATTTTTTTAACTGTTCTTGAACCCATGTTTTCCTGTTTGTAATTATACTTGAAAATTTTTTGTATAAGCAGTTTTGTTAGATATAAGCTTGCGGTATCGATTTTAGTGAAATTTGCGGGTATTCCCCATAAATGCTAAATTTTAGGCAACTTAATGAACTTAGGACTATAATTGACTGAAAAAGGTGAAGCGAAAGTTTTGAATTCGTTTTGGCTTAGCGAACTGTTAAGCCTATGTCGATATTTTTTGTTTACCCCTTGGTCTTAGCGACCGTTCTTTGACGGAAGACTATCTTCCTTCTTTATTGTTATGGCTCCTTTGCTAGACTAATTCATGAGAAACTCAGGGAGGAAAATATTTTTAGGAGAAAAGCATCAGTGAGTCAACCATAAAGTTTCATACATTGAAAACGGTAAAAAAATTAGAATTTTCAAGATAATAGTAATAATACCGTATCTTAACGTGTTTTTCGATAAATGATGAATAATGACAATGAAAGAATTGATGTAATTGATGTTGTAGTTTTGTAGAACTTTTGTTGCATAAAAATTGTTACTGAAACTGTGTCGAACATTGCTAGCCAAAGTAGCAGAGACGGTCGTATCAGAGCAACTTTTTCCTCACGAAACAAGAAAAGTTCATTTATCGCCCGCGAAGCAGTATGACATACATTAAACCTCGTTATTCGGCACACAAAATAACATTTTACCGTCGCACTAACACATGTAAATGTATATTATTTACTTACTGACCGATAAAATATTTACTTTGTACGAAGTAAATACTTTATCGGTCAGGACAGTAAAGTATGTACTTTACTTATGTAAAAGCGGTAGTGAAGCTAACACATTTATTTATTTTGATTTTGTTTCAACTGAAAGTTTTACTTCTTTAATGAAAAAGAAATCCATGCTGCTTCAAAATGAATGGCACTCCATTCAACATATCGCATCACTAATTTTTTTTCGCAATAATCAAACAAAAATAATGTTCTAAGAGTCAGTAGAAACTTCTGGAATTACATGCATAGCCCGTGCATCTACATAACAATTTCTCATATTGCAATTGTAGTGAATGTGACGTATATTAAACAAAACATGAACATGTGATGATTTACTTTACTTTTGTTTTGCAAATTTAAAATGGTTGAAACTTATTTTACATAGTTACTTGGCGTAATTGGTTGTGTGTGACACCTACACAATCAATGACACGTTACACACGAAGATACGGGTTTTTGAATATTGCTCTTTCGGGAATTTCCAATACAAATAATATTGTGATGTGTTGGTTGTGTTGTTAAGATTGTTCGTTAAAACTCGTACGTGTAATATATACTCGATTAACATATAATTTTCTGTCGCCTACCCATAATCTACTATTAATACTAAGTGCCAGTATGAAAATTACTTCTGATTTGAAACATTCATATAATGATGAGTATGAAACCACCAACATAATTTTTTACAAGCGACGAATAACAAGGACAAATGCTAAGCTTACAATTTAGCACTTCAACAAAATGTTGGTTGTGAGAAATCCAACAAACAGCTAGAAGTGAGATATCTAGCTGTTAAAAAAGCAAACTTAAACGTTCACGGAAAACTGTATTTTAGTACATACATTTGGAATGATTGCTCCTGTGTTTGTACTTTGAGTATTTTGTATTAATGTATTGTGCTGATGTACACGTAGTCCTAGCTAGGCATAGAAGCCATCAAACATTTTTTTGTATTTTTAAACTTCTGCCCCCGAAGACGTTTTGGGGCACCGCACTGGACATTTTAGAAAATATAAAACATTTTTAGAACTGTACGAAGAACGACGTTTACCATGACATTTGTCACCACTCCAATTTTGACCTGGCAGTAGGTGGTGAGCATCGATCCTGGTGCTTAGATGACGAATCAACAATAAAAACCACGATAACTTGAGTAAAACTCGACCGATTTTCAAAAACTTTTTTTCCCTGAAAGGTAATTGAAAAAACTTTTGTGGGATTGCATCTGGGCAATATCAGTCCAAGGGCCGCTGAGCTAGGGCCGTTTAAGTGGTTTTTGGTTTTTTGCACATAACTCAAGTAAATCTTTCCCGATTTTCATAATTTCTTTTTATTTGAAAGGCATGGGCATGCCTGACATTTTATGGAAGAAACATTTTTAATTTTGAGCTTTTAGACTCAGCCAGAGGCCTAAAACTGAATCTCTACTAGCCCAACGTGTTTTTTCTACATAAATTGGGTAATTGTTATCCGATTTTCATAACTTTTTTTTGTTTGAAAAACCTGGGCATGGCCTACATTTTATGGGAGAAACGTTTTTGGGTTTGAGTCGTTGGACTTAGCTAGGGCATTAAAAACGAGTCTCTGCTAGGGCCCTACGAGTTTTTTGTACATAGCTCGAGTAAATCTTTACCGATTTTCACAATTTTTTTTTGTTTGAAAGGTCTGGGCATGCTTGACTTTTTATGGAAGAAACATGTTTTATTTTGAGCCTTTGGACTCAGCCTAAAACTGAATCTCCACTAAGGCCCAACGTGTTTTTTCTACATACATCGGGTAAATCAAAAACTTTTTTTTTCCTAAACGATAAACACAAAATCGATAAAGGGATTGAATATAGGCGAAATCGGACGAAAACTTTAGAAGTTACGGTCGAAAAAGTGGTGAAAAACGTGGAAGTATTATGGATCGGAGGCTTCTTCTAAGTGCTCTAGGGCGGTTCTAGGATCGGGCCTAGTGCAATTTTTTTTTCAAATTTTTTATATTTTTTTTAGTTTTGGGTTTATTTTAAGGGTTCGGTGAGGTTTTTAGCTCCGTTGCTTCATACGGGTATTTCAATATTGCCCTTCCGACAATTTCCAGTCCAATTTAGTGAGGACGTAATTGCATATAATTAAGAGTTAAGGCAATATTTACTCAGATACGTTCGGTTCTTTTTGCAACATCTATTCTGTTTGCCACATCTATTCTGATTCGTACGGGTCTCTTGCAAATTCGAGAATAACCGAAAAATATCGAAAAACCAGATGGAAGTTGAAAAGTGCTAGAGAAGTCCACAAAAATTCTTAACGATCGCTTAAGCCTAGGAAGCTCCATTGGATGACCTGTCTGTCTCATGTCAAGAATAACAGAAAAATATCAAAAAACCTGAAAGAAGTTGAAAAGTGCTAGAAAAATCCACAAAAATTCTTAACAATCCCTTAAACCTAGGAAGCTCCATTAGATGACCTGTCTCATGTCGAGAATAACATAAAAAATATTAAAAAACCTGAAGGAAGTTGAAAAGTGCTAGAAAAATCCACAAAAATTGTTAACAATCCCTTAAGCCTAGGAAGCTCCATTGGATGACCTGTCTTATGTCGAGAATAACAGAAAAATATCAAAAAACCTGATTGAAATGACGACTCAAAACAGGTGTTTTCGCTATCGCTTCATAAATAACCAAATTTGCTTGGAAATTAGTAATTCAAATTAAAAATTTTGATATCAGTTGGTGATTTTTGTATCGATCTATCAGTACAAGTGTGGGTTTTAGCAAGAAAGTTATAATTTTGCGTACAAATCGTCTAAAAACATAATTTGTTTTGAATTTTTGAACGAAGCTGTCGTTATTTCCGAGCTGACGTCTAATTTCAACATCATTGGACCATTATTAATTCAGATTCAAATATCAGGTCAACTTTGTCATAAAGAACAGCGATGGAAATTCATACATGTAAACGTTCATGCGCCACAAAAGCAATTGATAAGACTCAAGTAAGCTGCTTTGGATGTGCCAAAATGTTTTATTTGCATTGTTTCAATATCGTAAACAACAAAACGACTCAGAAATCATATTTTTCTGCCGATTCACCAGTTCAATTCATCTGTAAATTATGCCATGACAAACATAAGCAACTTACCAACGGAGATCATGTATTAGATGAATTGAAATCAACCATTGAAACTATTTCAAATAGAACGAAAACGGATTATTTGAATCATCACGACGAAATCATGAACAAATTGTCATCGATTGAATTAATTAATGGTAACGAAAACAATAATCTCAATGACAACCTATCGCTTAGTCATCTAAAAGAACACATCGAGTCTGTTATTGACGCCAAACTAACTCAGTTCAAGACTTCTATGCTAAGCTACAAGCAGGTTGAAAAGATTGTTTTGAATAACTGTGGTAGCAGGAAGGACATACAAGATGGTTTCGAGTGCTCCCAATATATAGGCAACCCACTAGACTGGACTCTAGCTTCACCCAAACCAAAATCACCTAGCATTCCTGACATTCCCGACAATCTGTTCAACATGTTGTACTCCTTTGAGACGAACACCTGGACTTCATTAGATTCAATTGCGAAATCTATCAAACAAAATGCAAATGTACTTGACCAACTTCTAGCTCGTTCTGACTTAAACTGTTCCTCGAAGACTCAATCTTATTCTTCAGCCTTGGTTAACACGATTCAATGTGACAATAGATTAGACTCGATTCATTTTAACATATGTGCTATGAAAGAGGACCTTAATACTTTCATTGATAAATTCAAATATCATGAAGTACACAAGCGAAAGCAGAATGAGGATATTGATTCAGATGTATTAGATTTTCAAATGTTGGAACGCAGGTTTGATAATTTGTTAGCTACAACAGCAGATGATTCGCTTTCTACTATCCAATACGTTCCACATTCCCTTCCTTCGACCTCAGTAAAAACACAAACAATTGATCAACAAAGCTTTACATCAAAACTTTCTCGCCAACCAGATCGCCAATACGAAATCTTGAGAAGTCATCAGCAATATCATTGAATCAGAAGTAAATGCGATCAAAAGTATACATCTTCTTGGGAAAAATGTAAACAATTCAAAGACAAAACACTTTCACATCTCACCGTTCGAGACTGCTGTCACTCCAACGAACATAATTAACTTCATTGCAGAAAACGCAGCTGTAAACAGAAAACTCATAAAACTCTATCGCCTAACGAAAAAAGACCAAGACCTTTCAACGTTAATTCATATAAATTTTAAGATAGAGACTAATGATGAGATTTCGAAAATTATATCTAAACCCAATTTCTGGCCACAACATATCACGATAAAGACCTGGACATCAGATAAATCAAAGAATAGAGCTATCCACTCTTTTTTAGACAAATAATCGACGTAACCGATGAATCCTCTGATTCGGTTGAAAATGTTTGTAACAAGCAACATTCACGCACGAAAAATAATTCATTACAACCGACAAATGTTTCGCTGGAAGTTGCGGGAAGCGTTCACTTTTTCCACATATTTTCAAATGGTAACATTCACACAATGAACAGCAAATCTGTGGAAAAATTCGAAATTTGTAACCAAAAGCTCTTGGAAAATTTTACAATGATCCTGAACAATAGTGAAGTGTTTGAAATGTGTCCACATTCAGTACAATAGTCTCAATTTGTTAGTATTGCAAATATCACCCACTAAGCTATTCTAAAGTCACCGATAAATAATCGATCCTCTAGTAGCAATTCAAAAAAACATGCCTTACAAATTTTCGATTCATTTTATTTGAACAAATTATTTCGTTAAAGTATTTACATGTCACAGGTTACTAGAAATTTACATAGAATAATTGAGTTAATTCGCTTTTTACTTCAACTCTTCCATTTCTTTCAACATACTCTGAGCCTAAAGATTTGTTGAAAAGTGAAAAGTTGAAAAGTTGAAAAGTGCTAGAGAAATCCACAAAAATCCTTAATAATCCCTTAAACCTAGGAAGTTCCATTGGATGACGTGTCTCATGTAGAGCATAACAGGAAAATATTAAAAAACCTGATGAAAGTTGAAAAGTGCTAGAGAAATCCACCAAAAATCTTAATAATCTCTTAAACCTAGGAAGCTTCACTTGATGACCTCACTCATGTCGAGAAAAACCGAAAAATATCGAAAAACCTGATGGAAGATGAGAAGTGCCAGAAAAATCCACAAAAATCCTTAATAATACTTTAAACCTAGGAAGCTCCATTCGATGACCTGTCCATGTCGAGAATAACAGAAAAATATTAAAAAACCTGATGGAAGTTGAAAAGAGCTAGAGAAATCCACAAAAATCCTTAATAATCCCTTAAACTTAGGAAGTTCCATTGGATGACGTGTCTCATGTAGAGCATAACAGGAAAATATCAAAAAAGCTGATGGGAGTTGAAAAGTGCTAGAGAAATCCACCAAAAACCTTAATAATCTCTTAAAGCTAGGAAGCTTCACTTGATGACCTGACTCATGTCGAGAAAAACCGAAAAATATCGAAAAACCTGATGGAAGTTGAAAAGGGCTAGAAAAATCCACAAAAATTCTAAACAATCCCTTAAACCTAGGAAGCTCCATTGGATGACCTATCTTATCTCGAGAACCGCAGAAAAATATTAAAAAACCTGATGGAAGTTGAAAAGTGCTAGTAAAATCCACAAAAATCCCTAATTATCTCTTCCACCTAGGAAGCTCCATTGGATAACCTGACTCATGTCGAGAATAACCAAAAAATATCGAAAAACTTGATGGAAGTTGAAAAGTGCTAGAAAAATCAACAAAAATCCCTAATAATCCCTTAAACCTAGGAAGCTCCATTGCATGACCTGTCTCATGTCGAGAATAACAGGAAAATATCAAAACACCTGATGGAAGTTGAAAAGTGCTAGAGAAATCCGCAAAAATCCTTAATAATCTCTTAAACCTAGGAAGCTCCATTGGAAGACCTGACGCATGTCGAGAAAAATTGAAAAATATCGAAAAACCTGATGGAAGTTGAAAAGTGCTAGAAAAATCCTCAAAAATCCTTAATAATATCTTAAACCTAGGAAGCTCCATTGGATGACCTTACTCATGTCGAGAACAATCGAAAAATATCAAAAACTCTAGTGGAAGTTGAATACCTCACTTACCCAACCGTGACACTCACCACACACATTATTGAACTCGTACGAAGTACAAAGGTCCTATACGTTTACTACAAACAATTTTATTGTAACATGAGGTAGAGCGAGGTAGGAGGGGGGATGCATCTATAATCGTCTAGAGATGACGAATCAGCAATAAAGAAAATGTCCGTCTGTCTGCCCGTCTGTCTGTCTGTCTCTCCATCTGTCTGTCCGTCTCCACTTTTTATTCCAAACGGCTCAACCTGGTGCATGCCCCCTATGATTCAAGTTCGAAGATGAGCAAAATCGATATGGTCGAGGAAGTGACCAAAAACATGGTTTTTCGAGGGTCGGTGAAGCTTTTTCGCAAATATCTCAGCAAGTATAGGACGGAAATTCTTCATTTTGGTGTCAAATGAAAGCATTTGATGTCATAAAACTGGGAAACAAATTTTGTGGGAATCGGTATAGGGGTCTGGGCACTGGGACCAATGGAATGGACGAAATTGAGATTCTTGGCCATATACGAAAACATTTTTTCGTCTATATTTCCTAAACTATGCAATATGGAGATTTATTGTCAAAGACAAAGTTGTAGAGAATTAAATTTAAGCGAGCATGTGTTTCTGGGTTTTGGGGAAATGTGGTACAATCCTGGTATATGGCCACTTCCATAATTGGGCAGGATGACCCAGATATCCAGAACTATGAGAGTTAGAAAGTT
>CM055406.1:90108240-90148355 GCA_029228625.1 Pseudolycoriella hygida
CTGAAATAAGGGAGTGATGGGTCAAGAAAGGGTGAAAATCGGCCAAAAGTCAGTCAAGATGTCGTCTTAGAGATTTGGTCGGGGAAGTGTCGGAGTAGGACACATAGCAAGTGCAACGCTGAATACGGGGAACTTGAAATACGGGGAACGTTGAATACGGGGCAAGTGGAATACGGTGAACGTTGAATATGGGGGAAGTGGAATGCGGGGGAAGTAGAATACGGGGGAAGTGGAATACGGGGAACGTTCAATAAGGTGAACGTGGAATACGGGGGAAGTGGAATACGGTGAGCGTTGCATACGGTGAACGTTGCATACGGTGAACGTGGAATGCAAGGAAAGTGGAATACGGGGAACTTGGAATACGGGGACCTTGGAATACGGGGAAAGTTGACTACGGTGAACTTGGAATACGGGGAAGTGGAATACGGGGAAGTGGAATATGGGGGAAGTGGAATACGGGGGAAGTAGAATACGGGGGAAGTGGAATACGGAGAACGTTCAATACGGTGAACGTGGGATACGGGGGAAGTGGAATACGGCGGAAGTGGAAAACGGTGAACGTTGCATACGTTCCACGGAGGAGGTGGGATACGGGGGAAGTGGTATAAGGGGACTTGGAATATGGGGAAAGTTGAATATGGTGAACTTTGCATACGGTGAACGTGGAATACGGGGGAAGTGGAATACGGGGAAGTGGAATACGGGGGAAGTGGAATACGGGGGAAGTGGAATACGGGGGAAGTTGAATACGGGGGAAGTGGAATACGGTGGAGTGGAATACGAAGAAATAAAATTCTAGACACGACTGTTCTAGACGTGTTAATGTCTTAGCGTCATGCCAATGACAAAATAATTGAAATAAGAGCTTACACGTTCATAGTAAAAGTAATACGTAATGAGTTGCATCGTACGATGGCGGGCGATGCGATGGAAGGGCATGGAGGACGATAGCCCATCATTCTGGGGCTTTTACAGAAATACCTCACATCGAAAAGTACTAATGGTCTACAAAGTTTGATGATTATGATGCTGACTAAGACCTCTATTAGAAACTGATATTTATAACGGTTGAAATGTTTTCACATTTAAATTTGCTTTTGTTTTTCTAGTTTGGGAAGCGAAAATGACAATATTCGTAGTTGTTGTAATGAAAAATTACGTGAATCACAAGGGACGACGTAAAAATTTCAACCTGTGCAATTACAGCCCTTGCCTTCGGCGCGGGCAGCAACTCTCGCACTCGGTTGAAATTTTTACTTTTCGTCCCTTGTGATCCAAATAACTATTTTCGAACGGACACCGTTAGTTACCTTAGCAACAAATCAGCAAATTTTTTCAATCGCCGACATGTGTACGCTAAGTTTAAAACGTCAAATAAATCAATATACTTTGTGATTTCAAGCAAGCAATGATCGTTCAGCTCAGGCAGTATCAATCCAGTACGTTTTTCGAGTTGTTGCTCCATTGCAGTTTCGATTAAAATTTTCCACAGAAAACTTATTCGGGTCTCGTCTTCTTTTTTTTCAATTTCTGATGCTTCACAGACATATACTGAGTCTGAACTTTCTTCACCAATGCACTAATTAGCCACTAATGGCATGTGTCATATTGTATACAACACACACACACCACTCGCAAAATCATTTCTAAGCGCGCGAAAATTTTGAAAATTCTGATGTTCTTTTTTTGGGAAGAGGTTTAAAAATGAAGAACAAACAAGGCAAGAGGGATGAATGGATGGGGGGAGTGAAAAAATCGGCCTTCCGAAATACAGTGTTGCCAGGCAAATTTCGAATTTTTGGGTCATTAATAACACCAGAAGTGGGAAGTTACTTTTTCGATGTAGATATTATCGGTCACCCATTTTTGAACATTATGAAGTCGGTCTATGTTTTTTAGAAATAAAAATCTAAAATCTTCGAAGAGGTTGGAGGGTGTTAAAGAATTTGCAGCGTAAAAACTGAAAGTGTTGAAAAATTATTCCGCTGGTGGGTCTGGCATTTGTGACGCAATTTTTTGAACTCAACGTAATTTTGTTTAAACATTTTTTTGCGTATCATATCGAAGCTTAATGCGTCACTCCCTCTGATTTCAGAACTTTTGTAAGCAGACATAAAGACTTGCGTCACACCCCCACTGGAAGTGTTATTTGTGCGGATATTAGTACTTTTGTAAGTTTATCTCTCGAAAAAAATCATTCAAAATTTCAATTTGAATACCTCACTCATGTCGAGAATAACCGAAAAATATAAAAAAACCTGACGGAAGTTAAAAAGTGCTAGAGAAATCCACAAGAATCCCATATACCTAGAAACCGTAGAATCCGGGAAAAATATTTTCCTGGGGTACGTCCGGGGAGAAGTCAAAAAGTTGCTGTATATGTGCTCCTTAGTCAACGAAAAAATTTCTTGTGAATTTTTTGGCGATTAAGACTTGCGTCACGGCCCCTTACTACGGAAGGGCCATGATAGTCAACTTTATTATTCCCATAAATTGAGTGTTGACGTTAAAGCCACTGATGATGGCCTCGATCTGAGTGCCGAAAAATTTGGGCAAATAAAATATTCTGAGCAATATCGAAAAACAATTTAAAATTGAATAATCTGCTCATATTAGAAGAATTAGTACATTTCGATTAAAATGGAACCGTTTACATTTTTCTTAATGAATTTTGTTTCTTCTTTCAGACATTTGGAAATGCATTAATTGCTCGCAACATAAAATCTAATAAATTTGAACAACGTTTAAATATTATACATATATATTCATATGTTTGTATATCTGACCAATTTTCTTAAAAAATACTGTTTGCACACAGTGCGATTAATGCTTAAGGTGGGAAAAGGCGAGTGAAAATAAACTCTACTCTCTCTTCCTACAATTGCTCAAAATAGAAGAATAGAAACTTTTCTGTATATTCATCAATTGTTCCTGTGAACACATATTCAGCAGTCAAATCGTATTGTCGCTAAAAAAAATGCTTTAGCTTTGTACGCATTTAACTAAAAACATCATGCAAGCAAATACATAATTAAAGTTCGTGCTAATCCGAGTTCCCTGGAGTAACGTGTTTACTCTTGCAACATTTGTGAGTAACGTTGGATATAAAAGGATGTCCTAACTTCTTACTGCAATTTTGCTTTCGATTATTTTGACGAAACCCAACTGTTTTATTTAGAATTATTTTTGCAATAGGCAGACAGAATAAGACATGCGAAAGCAACAGTTAATTTTCGAATAGTCAAATATGGTTTTGAAAAGTACATAGCGTACGGGTATTTTTCAGGTAAAAGCAACATTTTTTTCATTTCCTCGTTTCAACAATATTGGACAACGAAAAGAGATGGAACTATATACGATGCGTGCCAATGGATGAATATTTCAATCGTTCATTAAATTGGGAGTGGCATCTGCGTCGAGTCCGCCAATAGAGAGCCGTACTTTCGCTCTTTCAACGCAGATTCAAATAAAATAGTTATAGTACAAACATGTTTTCTGAATGTAAACAAATTTTCAGCATGTGTTTACAACTTTGTGTATGAATAATTATTTTTAGCAAGTTGTGAGCATATAACATCTGAGATTAGACATAAGTAGCAATGGCAATAATTTCGATGTTCGCGATAATTTGTCGTATTAGAAAGAGTGTATACAAAGAAAGTACTATCTCGACGGAAGTGAGAATAATTGTAATTCAAACATTTAAATTCTATAAAAAATAGACCTGTGCGCCAGCCCCGCCAGTTAAAACATGTCCCAGTCAAACTCGTAATTAACATCCTCTAATGATGACTTTTACTGATCTGAATGTTGGCAATTGCCTTTTTTCAG
Source organism: Pseudolycoriella hygida (assembly GCA_029228625.1). NCBI lineage: Eukaryota > Metazoa > Arthropoda > Insecta > Diptera > Sciaridae > Pseudolycoriella > Pseudolycoriella hygida. The sequence goes on from CM055406.1 coordinate 90,112,075, forward strand.
ATTCAGATCAGATTTTTTTCAGATTGAAGTCGTTGCGCACTGTACAATTTTGTTTTTATTTTTCATTTTCGATATAGACTTTATTAAAACCCACTCACTTGAATCCGAGGATGCAAACTGGTGTCAAATTCATATTTATGAAATTGTAATTTTACAGTAATACATTTGTTCATTGACCCCAATTAGAATTCCAGCACAAGCCTTCCTTCTTATAGCCCCCATAGATATAAAATATTCAACTGAGCAAACAATGAGTGACTATTTTTTTGCACGTAATTGAAACGGAAGAAAAACGTTTAAGTGAAAGTTTTCTAGTTTTACTTCTTATCTTACAAGCAGCAGAGAAATTCACCCAAGGTTTGTATCAGCGTCGCTAAAATAGCAAGACGCTATTCGCTTAGCTTAGCACACTGATTTTCTAAATAGCGTCGAAACGCTATCGAAAATCCCTTTGAAATCCTTTTTTCGCTATCGACGTTCACATTAAATTATTTGACCTATTATATTTGATTGATCACCCAAATTAAGTGTAGGACTCTCCTAAGGGATACAGGTTATGAACGCCGAGGACCTAGAATCAGGGGGCGCAGCTCTCCTTGAGATTATTTGCGCCCATCCTGGAAAATATATGCCCAATAGAAATTTTTCACTCAGTAATAGCAATTAATTAAAACTTAAATTTATTTTTCTTCATAAATATGTTTTGGCAACCGAAACAAAAACGATAAAAACATTAAAATAGTTGGACTTTTCTATTTGAACTTGAATTAAACTTAATCAAAACTGCGTTCAAATCAATGTTTGTGAATCTTTCGTGTTCGAAGCCTTGAAATGAAAGGTTACGAAGTCTGGGACTTTTCATTGAAAATCGTTTTGGAGTATCCTTAAGGAACAAAGAGTCGAACGAGCATTCGCATACTGACGTACTACAAGCGAAAGTTTCGATAGTCGCGAAAAGATTGTACACATCTTTGAACATACAAAGTTTGTAAAATATTGAATCGGGGCAATTTTTTTTTTCGCCATTCGCCATACGTGCTGCATTATCATTTTCGTGTTCAACTCGATTCCCAGTAACATATTTTTTAGCCACGTTTATTTCACACTGAGACGGTAAAGCTACTCTGAGCTCTTCAAGTGGCTCCAATTCGTTTAAATCCATGTTATAAGCACTACTCAAAGCTAATAAAATCGAAAATTCAATTCTGCAGTAGTCACATCGATTGCTTCAAAATAAAGTGATTTCATTTCAGTAACCGCATCTGATTGTTCACCAATGGTTCCCTCAACAACAAAATCTTACAAAAAAGTAGATCTTCCGCGATTTCTGACCGGACGAGACGCTGATGTGTGGGGAGAAGTGGGTAAATAAACTTACACAAATTTATATCGACAACGACATGCGTTTATAATTTTGTTTTTTCTTTGATCTGGGGCGCGCATCTCCAAGATTCTGACTCTGGCTACGGCTCTGTTGTCTCCTATACAGAAACATAAACCCTAAGAACGGACGTCATTTATGGATGCTCTTTTTAATAAATTAATGTACAAAAAATGTTACTAAAAACTCTTAACTCTACGAAAAATTTGATTTTTTGGAAAAGTTTCAAAAAAGCGAAACATTTGTCGCTTCTTTTTTAGATAGCGTCATCGATAGCGGCTTTTTCGATAAATAACGACAGTGTTCACTTAATCAATCAAGTCAAGTCTGCGTGGCAAGGAAATATAATTGTAGAAGCCAATGACGAAGGAGTTCTGGACGAATCTGGATGTTATTCATCCATCTCTCGGCTAATTCAGTTGACTCTTACCGACTCATTCACTCTCACTCTCACTCAGGGCCTTTTAAAACATGCAAGTCCCATGCCAGTGCAACCCACTTTTTTTAAACCCTACCCCCACCCCGGTTCACCCCGGTTCAACCCAGTAAAACTCATTTTCTACTAAAGAAAATTTCGCCTGCGGCGCTTTACAATGATTCTCAATATTCGATAGCTGGGTCATTTTTAAATTTATTTTTACTTCGGGATGCCTGACACCTACAGCGATACGGAATAGCATCACGATTGTTTTAATGAAGAACTCTTTATTAAGTAATTACTCAATGTTGTGTTGCTTCTTATCAGAATTAGCTTTTATCGTTTACCCTTGCATAATCATGGCTTTAACAATAAAAATTGTTTACAATAAGAAGGTGATGATTTTGAAGTTTCACTTCTCTAACTTATGTTATTTTTGAATATCACAACAATTCTCAATAAAATTAATAAATGTTCCAATGTTCTTGTTCCGCAGTTTGTATCTGGGTTCTGTGTTGCAAATATTATTAAGCAGCGGTAGCTACTTTATGTTTTCACCCTTCCTGTCCGTCCGTCCGTCTGTGCACCATCGATAATTTGTCATCGGTGATTTGTCATCGATAATTTGTCGTCGATGATTTGTCATCAATGATTTGTCATCGATGATTTGTTATCGGTTTATTGTCATCGGTGATTTGTTATCGGTTTACTGTCATCGGTGTTTTGCTATTGGTGAATATAAGCCCTGACATACATGTCCATTTCTTTGACTACACTCTATCGCTTCTTTCATATACCCAATGGTTTATTAAAATACAATTTTCTATTGTCAAAAAATTAATTTCGTGTTTTTTTATATTTATTTCAAAGCCAAAAAAAGAAAAAATGATCTTTCCAACAAAACCCGATTGATGTTCTCCTCTTATGGAAAATGATTTGCTTCCAGCATAGTTTGTTTTATTCAATAAAATTTGTCTCGCTAGCTATGCTAAACGGTCAACGTGACTGACCATATTTCCCTACTTCTACTTTATCAGATTTTCAGAATGCGAACAAAATAGGAATAAGCACGAAAAACTGGGCCTCTTGGTAAGAATTTGGGGCCCCTTCAATGAAAAAATTAGGCTACCATGCCGAAAATCCACCCCCAGTTCAAAATCCTTATAAAAGGCTCTGCTCTCACTCACTCGTTTCACTTATTTAGTTTTCATCATTTATCAGTTGGTTGTGAGTTGTTGATAATGAATTATAAAAAATTGAAACTTACGAGTAGGTAGTTTAGGAATAAGAGTGAAATTAAATGAATAAATGATTATTTTGGCAAGTGGAAAAATCGCCCAGTTCAATATCGTCCAGGAAGTAATTTTACACGCGGAGGACGATATCGTCCGCGACAACTGACGTTATTATCGTCCGCGCTTGCACTGAGGATAATTTCGTTTGCCAATGAATTTAAACGGATGCCTCTTCGTAGTGTTCTGTGTGGGTTCAAAAACTATATTTTTGCGATGTTGTAGAAAAAATTGAGGTATATAAAGCAGATGCCGCCTCTTAATTTTAGTGAAATTTTGCAAAAAGAAAAATTCCCTAGTTTTGTTAGCAACCTTAGGTTAGAACCAAATGATATGACCCTTAAAAAATTATTGAGGCAAACAAACAAACAAATGAATACGTTGTGAAAATGATTTTCAATGGTGTATGGAGATGGAGGGCGAAGCGAGAGATCATGAATTCTGTGATTTAATTGCTATAAATAGTTTTAATTTACATCAATCAAGGACTAGAATAAGGAACATCTGAGGAGCCAAATGGCTCCAGAGTCCTCACAGCTTGCGAACTGCCTGCGACCCGCCATCGCATGAAAAAATTAAATTTTTAAAGACGATTTAAAAAAAATTAAGTCGCGTCGATTTTTTTTTTTTTTTTTTGCTTGCAGATTATTGATTTTTAGAAGATAGGGTATCAAAACAAAACTGGTATCAATTTGGGTGACGCTTAACGCTTCGAAACGCAAAAAAAACTTTCAAAATATTTTCACATTTGATTAAAAAAATGCGTCACAAATGCCGGAACCACCAGAACAGAAAAACTATAACATTGGTGGGTCCGGCATTTGTGACGCATTTTTTTAATTAAATGTGAAAATATTTCGAAAGTTTTTTTTGCGTTTCGAAGAGTTAAGCGTCACCCAAATTGATAGCAGTTGTTTTGGAAGAAGGTACAAGGACTTGCGTCACATTTCCCCTTTAAAAAGGTTTTTGTTGTGACATCAGTAGTTTTGGAAGCAATTGAAACCGAATAAAAATATCAAAAAAACTTGATGGAAGTTGAAAAGTGCTAGAGAAATCCACAAAAATCCTTAATAATCCCTTAAACCTAGGAAGCAGGAAGCTGCATTGCATGACCTGACTCATGTCGAGAAAAACCGAAAAATATCGAAAAACCTGATGGAAGTTCAATAGTGCTAGAGAAATCCACAAGAATCCCTTAAACCTTGGAAGCTCCATTGCATGACCTGACTCATGTCGAGAATAACCGAAAAATATCAAAAAACCTGACGGAAGTTGAAAAGTGCTAGAGAAATCCACAAGAATCCCATAAACCTATCAAGCCCCATTGGATGACCACTCATGTCGAGAATAACCGAAAAATATCAAAAACTCTAATGGAAGTTGAATACCTCACTTACCCAACCGTGACATTCACCACACACAATATTTTGTATGGGATTTGTATGGGAGCTTCCAGGAGCCCTAGCGCCCAAACGAGGCCGGTGACCCCATTTTTTTAAAATCTTGGCGTAGAATGCCCATCCGATGGTCCCTGCAAAATTTAAAGCAGATCTGACCGCCAGTTTTCGAGAAATCGCCAAAAAAGTCGTTTTTCATACAAACGGCTCTGGAACTATAACTAACTAACTAACGAACTAACTAACTAACGTAGAATATAATTCATTTTCTTCGGCTGATTTAAATCGATTTCAATCAAAATTTTACGTAGAATCCGATAAACTGGGTCTCAGGGGGGTACGACGCGAGGGAAAAAAGTCAAAACTTAGCTGTATATATGGTTCCGCAGTCTACGAAAACAAATTTGTGATTTTTTTGATCGTATGGGGACTTGCGTCACGGGCGCAATGCTACCGCGCGTCCATGATGGAATAAAAATATTAAAAGAAATGAGGCGTAAAGTTAATTTACTTAAAGACAATGTGAAGAGCCCAATATTGTAATAAAAAAACTCTACAATTCAAAAAATGTTTCCTTCGACGCAATAGTTATTCAATTACCTGAATGAAAACCCTAACTATAACATATGCAAAGGATGTATTAGAATAGATGTGGTAAACAGAATAGATGTTGCAAAAAGAATCGAACGCATCTATTGCCTGAACTCTTAAGTATGTGCAATTAGTTCCTCACTAAATTGGACTGGAAATTGCCGAAAGGGCATTATTGAAAAACTCATACGAAGCAGCGGCGCTAAAAACCTCTCCAATCCCTTAAAGTAGGCCCAGAATTTAGAAAAGAAGTTGGGCGCTTCCATACTTCAATAGACAAAAAGTCTCCTCTTTTTTCTCTGCAACACTGCACGAAAAACCTATATATTCACGAAAAACCACCAAATATCATGTAGGGTCGCGTAGCGTGAGTTTTGCCAGAACTGGAATTCTTTTGAGGCAGTTGATAGTACTAATGCATATCAGAAAAACGTAGTTGTTTCATTTTAGCTTCTTCAAAGTTGCACGAAATTCGAAAACAATCAAATTTCTAGAATTTATAAGTTTCTATGGAAAAACTTTCTTGACCTTCTATTTAGCTACCAAAACCACCTGATTACAGGGTCGTAGCTATATGGATGTAAAGGTGCCTAGCACACCCTGAAAATTTCAGAGGTCACCCTATCAAATAGTCCAAAATTAGTTCCGAGAAAATATTTGTGAGAGGAACATGGTTCATAAAATCGAAATCCATTTAAAATTCGCTCGCTACGCTCGAGTTTCTTCTAGTATTTCATGCTTTCACTCACAGGCGTAAAGTATAATCATGTCTAATGTAACTAGGTGTAACGTCGGTCGTCTAAAATGTACTGTTGGTCGTTTCAAATGTTTTATCACGTGTACCTGTCAGTTTTCCTTTTCTGTGTGTGCTGTGCATCCTTACGCTTTTCGAAAAGTTCAATCGAAGTTGATAGATGATGGATTGCGAATGAAAATTACGGAAATCGAAAAAAATATTGGAATTACAGTTCCATTCAATTCCGAATCTAAAATGAAACGATCGGTTTGTCGTCTCAAAATAGACTGAATTTTATTCACCGAATACTTCATATTTATACAATTTCTGATCTTCACTAAGGCCACATAAACTAACAATACAATTTGACTACTACGAGAAATCACTGTTTGAGTTATTCTATTGTAATTCCAATAAAAAATGCTTTCTAAATTTCTGTGCGGTCGAGTTGGTGCACTTTGTGTGACTTACGCCTTCGTATCCAGTATACTGACCGAACCAGCATCGAATTTGGTACCGTTGGAAAGGTGGGATCCCTTGCAACGATATAGAGGTAATGTCCACGAGGCGCTCCGTTTTATTGGTCCAGGGCGGTAAATATGCTAGATACGGCACTGCCTAGTAGAGACTCAGTTGTCCTGTTGTCAGTTGCTGAGTCTAAAAGCTCAAAATGAAAAAAAATCCATACCTACGAACGTCTGAGACCGTTGATTTTGAAGGCCTAAATGCTCTTCCCTGCACCATATCAAAAAGAGGACCAACGAACGTAGTTTCTTCAAGAAATCCTGAAACTATTTACCCTAAAATGTAATTCTCACCAACTTTGCCCTAAGAAGTAAACTTCAAACTGATATGTATCATCTCAATTCTTGAAGTGGCCATATCCCAAGGATTGGACCATATTTCCCCAAAACCCTGAGACACGTATTCTCTAAAATTTTATTGTCTATAAATTTTGTCTTTGAAAGCCTTGCCTTTGGAAGTAACTTTCTAACTTTTATAATTCTAGAGATATGTGTCATCCCGCCCAATTCTAGAGGTGGCCATGTACCAGGATTGGGTCATGTCTCTACAACTTGGCCCTTGGCAGTTAATCTCCATATTGCATCGGTGAGCAAATATAGACGAAAAACGATCTGCTTTCGTATATGGCCAAGATACTCAGTTTCGTCCATTCCACTGCTCCCTGTGCCCAGACCACTGACCCCACTTTTACTAGAATCATTTTTCCAGTTTTGTGAAATCAAATGCTTTCATTTGACAACAAAATGATCAATTTCAATGCTATGCTTGCTGAGATATTCGCGAAAAAGTTTCACCGACTCTCGAAAATTCATGTCCGTGGAGGTCGGACCATATCTCCGGAACTACTTGAGTGATTTTGCTCATCTTCGAACTTGAATTATGGGAGGCATGTATCTTTCAGGGAAAAAAGGTGTAGGCTGATCGGTTGAGCCGTTTGGAAAAAAAGGGGAGACGGACGGGCAGACAGACGGAATTTTTTTTATTGCTGATTCGTCATCTCTAGACGATAATAGATGCATCCCCCCAACTACCACCTAGATCTATCCCATGTTACAATAAAATTGTTTGTAGTAAACGTATATTGTATTGTATTGTACTTCGTATGGTTCCAAACATTTGTTTGTGATGTAATCGAAACCTTACTCTTACGACTTCTTATCATCTGCACTGAGCCCATCGTCGAACCCAACGTCACAGTAGGTAAAGTGCTACAAGATCTATGACTTTACTAAGTGTATTCTCGACCGTTCTGGAACGTTCTAGGCTCACGAATCCGGCATAGGCATTCGAAACTATATGATTTTTCTGGTGATAAATCACAACAAAAACCCTTTTTAAAAGGGAAACGTGACGCAATTCCTCGTCCCTTCTTCCAAAACAACTGATATCAATTGGGGTGACGCTCTCAGCTTCGAATCGCAAAAAAATTTTTTGGAATGTTTTCATTTTTGATTTAAAAAAATGCGTCACAAATGCCGGACCCCCCAGTGTTATAGTTTTTCTGTTCTTTCAGCTTCCACAACGAAAAAATTTGACTTTATGGGATGTATGACGTATTTTTGTACAGGAAATCAAAGTTTGCGTATGAAAGCTGAAAGAGTAGAAAAACTGTAACACTGGCGGCATCAAAAATGAAAACATTACAAAAAATTTTTTTCCGTTTCATAGCTGTAAGCGTCGCCTCAATTGATATCAGTTGTTTTGGAAGAAGGGACGAGGACTTGCGTCACGTTTCCCTTTTGAAAAGGGTTTTTGTTGTGATATCACTAGTTTTGGAAGGAAATAGGAAACAAATTTCGGCGAAAAAAAATTCCATTCGAAATTCTTCTATTTGAATTTCAACCTTCATTCATAAAAATTTTTTTGGCACCACGGCACCTCGCGCGGCTGCCATATCTGGCGGTGGCGGACACCACTTACATCTACAAAAATGATCACAGTCACTTCATCTACAACCCTCATTCATAAAAATTATTTGGCGCCACGGCACCTCACGCGGCTGTCATTGCTGGCGGAGGCGGCCACCACTTACATCTACAAAAATGATCACAATCACTTCCTCTACAACCATCATTCATAAAAATTATTTGGCGCCACGGCACCTCGCGCAGCTGCCATAGCTGGCGGTGGCAGCTACCACTTACATCTACGAAAATGATCACAGTCACCTCATCCACAACCCTCATTCATAAAAATTTTTGGAGCCACGGCCACCACTGACCGCCGCCACGATTTCACCATCACCGCATCCTCAGATTACATTCTAAAAATTTTGCTCATGTTTGACCCATACTTTGAATACACACACAAACACATACAAAATATGTTTTCATGTGGATTTGTATGGGAGTTTCCATGAGCGCTGGCGCCCAAACGAGGCCGGTACCCCCTCCTCTTTTTCAAAATCTCATATGGCGTAGAATGCCCACCCGAAGGTCCCTGCAAAATTTCAAGAAAAGTTATCGAGCCGTTTTCGAGCACGAGCCAAAAAAGTCGGTTTTCATACAAATGTCTCTGGAACTAACTAACTAACCCACTAACTAACGTAGGATGTTTGCATTAACTTTGGCTTCTATGAAATAGCACATTTTGTATGGAAAATGATGATTTTCTAAAGGTCATTTCTTCGGATCCACTGGAGCGATTTTAGTGATTAAAATGTCGATTTTAATCAAAATTTTACATAGAATTCGAAAAACTAGGTCTCATGGGGGTACGACGCAAGGGAAAAAATTCAAAACTTAGATGCATATATTATTGTTCGTATGGGGACTTGCGTCACGGGCGCATCGCTACCGCGCGCCCATGATTCGACTTTAACATCATCCGCTATAGATACCATTCAAGTTCAGTGACTTTTTTGTGTCACTTATCAGAATTTAATTCAACTTAGAATTATTTCACAATATATATTTCTCAATACGAGATTGAAGTCAAGTCTCGAGTTGAGAGATGCAATCGACTAAAGAATCTTCATCGGCATAAGTATTCACATAATCGTCTACGAAGAAATGCTGCTAACTGTATCGCAACACATCGATTAGGTAGCTAATGGACTTATGTATTTGTATTAAAGATATAAATTTTAGTGTCGCTAAAAATCCATTAGCAAATACAGGCATAGTTTATGGTACTCGCCTCGTATGGAGACTATCATGCAGCCCATATACAACTCAAACAATCCTAGGACATTCCGGAGGGAAATAACAAAAAAAGTGATAGTTCATCATCAAGAAAAACCGAAATTTTTCAATCATATGACATCTACATGAATTTCTTTGTGTGAAACTAAGAATACATGCTGCACATCCAAAGCTACCTAACCCACCCAGTTTTAGGTGTAAAATTGAACTAAGTGAAAACATAAGCTGCGAACTGTGCGCATATCTATTCCAGATTCAAACTTTCATATAAGCGACCCACAGAAATTAACCAAATTAATGATTTCGCCAGGGTTTTCGACCCTTCAGATGTACGTCTTCCGTCATTAGGAAAAAAACAGAGAAAATTAGCGAATTGCTCGCCGAAAAAAATCAAATTAGCGACAAAATTAAACAAAAGATTTTCGTCTGTTGGTTCTAGGGAATCCAGCCGGTAAATAAAAAACCGGTAAACCGGTAATACCGCTTACCGGTAAATAGAATTTCATTTACCGGTTTATCGTAATACTTTCTTAACCAAAAAAATTCGCTAAATTATCTAATACTTTTAACTTTGGAGAGTTTTTTAATATATCAAATTTAATAAAAACGAAAATGACGCCGCTTGCCTTCAAACTACGAAAGAATGCGGAGAACAAACTCAAAAAATCTTGTTTAAAAAAGTGTTTTCTATATTTTCTATGGTATTTACTCATCACGCATTGTCTGAAAAGATGCCGAATCGCCTGATATATCTTCCCGCAGCATCGACATTATATTTAAAATGTAACGAGTCTGAGTTGAACTTCTCATACCGTCCAACGAAGCTTCTAAGAAAAGTTGCTTCTTACATCGTTTGAGAAGGTACTTCTTACATCGAGATGTCACATCTAATTTTCCGTTTCCGTTTGTGTTCATTTGCTAACTAGAAATTTGCAATATGAAATGTTTAAAAAAATGTGGCTTTTAAAGCGAATTGGGACTTTATTTTTACTATATTTAATACCAGCAGCATAGCAAAAATGTTTTTTGAATTTCTTAAATTTATGCAGTAGCGTAATGAAAGCTTCCCGATAGAAAAGAGAAAATTTGTAGCGATTGCATTTCGTTCAAAATCTTTTATCGAGGCCTCATACTCGGGTTTTGCAAATTATTAAAAAAAGTAATATGAAAGTAAAAGGATGTAGAAACATTACTTGTTTGATCAATAAAAAGTTATAAAAATTTAATTTGAAATTTCAAATTAATTAAAATGTTGCGAAATAAATTTCAAAAATTTAGCGCTTTCAAATTGTACTTTTATTCGGTGTATTTGTTCACCAAAAATCCCTTTCAACGAAATTCAACAAATGTCATACAACGAAGAAAACAGCTGATATTTAGAAAAAAGAAAAACTATCTTTTGGGCCATGGGTGGGTAATGAAATTATTTGTAATTAATTTAATTTAAAAAAAAACTATATACTATCGGACCAAATGAAGTGTTACACAATGATTTTGAGGCCATTATCTAACTTTTCTTCAAAAATACCAAAGGTCCATTGGTCCCTATGGAAAGGCGGCACTGACTAGACGAGTCATTTCTAAGTTTGGTTGAAAGTGTCCGCAAAAGGCGTGTGTCTTATTACAATATAAAACTTAAAAAAAATAAGAAAAATCTTACATTTGACTGAAAACTTAGTATTTTCACATTACCGGTAATTTACCGGTAAATTTTTCGTCACTTACTATAAAAATTTACATAGAATTTACACAATTTTTTGGAGTTTTTGAATTTCGTTTACATTTTATAGATGCCGTTTTTTAATTTTCAGTTTGTTATAGGATTCGGCAACATCGACAAACTTGCGTTGCATGGCCGAATCGAGTTACAAATCGATTGTTTCTTCTTCGGCAATAATGAATATGAATAAGTGACATCCTCGTAAACGGCTCTTGTTTCATATGCGTCACTCTTATTCCAACTTCTCCCGATTATATGTATCTGTAGAACATACGTGTAATTTTCAGGGGAAAAACGGCTGGGAGAACGGACCTCGAAAATTGTCGAAATTGACAGACATACGGGGGTACAATGATTTTTTTCATCACAACTTTCTCGAAATACGCCCGGAACATTGCTGAGATGGGAACTGATTGAATACGATCTAAATTGAAGTAAAAATACTAACTGACAATCCGCTAAATCATTATAACGAACTGGTTGATGCTTTTAATCAGTTTCTAAAAATGTATTGTCGAATTTTCCTTCAAAACGTTTATCTTCAACTGAATCTTCTACATCGAATTTTCACTAACTATTGTGCTAGCCCACTTCTGTCTCTGAAGTTTCAAACTTACATTTTTTGGCTTTAAAATTTCTAATAAAATTTCTAATAAAAATTTTAATCAAATATTCTACAAAGCTCAAAACTACTGCTGATGGCTTAACCAAACAGAAAAGTTTTAACATTTTCCGGCATTTGTGGACTTCCACTTAAAAGTAATTCACTCAACTCACAACAACTTCTCTTTCCACTGGAAAAACAACTAGAAAAATTCTGATCGAACCTTCAGGACTAGAAAATATTCCTGTAACTTTAATTTTGAATTGATCTCTTAGAAGAATTTTCTCCACATTCACCTCAATACATCACGCAAATAGAAAAAGAAACGTCCTTCAAACAATTGGAGAAAAGAAAAAAAAAAACAAAAGTCGTCGTCATTTATTCTATAACTGTTAAATATCACCCAGCACCTAACTGGCAAAGTTCAATTGAGAACGTATTTTCATGTGAAACTTCATCTTCAACAAAATGTAAATATAAAACTGATGCGAGTCGAAATACTCAAATCTGTGAATGGTTTACGTATAAAGTTGTCCGTATTAAACGTACAATACAAAATTAGTATGAATTACAAATGTTACCGCCCACATGGTACAGAAATATAAAGCGCAAAAGAGAGCAAGCACACCAATTGATAGGAAGAGGAGTGCTTGGAAAAAGACGACTATATCCATTCCAATCACATAGTATTCACATCAAAATTGTAAATCATATGCAGTCGCGACGGTATAGCGAACACATCGAGTTGTCTGATTACATTACAAACGTTTATTCGAACCACTAAATGTGCAGTTTGTCGTACTAATCACGTTGTCACGTTTGTGTGAATTCGCTTAATAATTTTCCCATTTTATTTGACACATTTTGTTCTTTTTTCGCTTTCGTGTATCTAAAAATTAAGCAAAATGCGCGCTGATGTGTCAGTGTGGTGTTTCATTTAAATTTATGATTTGTTTTGTACTTAACGCGCGCTTGCTAATCAAATATAATCAAACAAAGAGTGTCTTACAGTTATATGTTCTCGTGATCAATATGATGGACGTTAGCATGTATGGAAATCATCATACATCACATCCAACCGGATATCAACCATCGGACATTGGATCATCCGGCTATGCGTATTTTCCGAGTCATCACCATCATCACCAAGTCGGTGAAAATGACTCGATTCCTTTTAATCATGCAAATGCAACACCAAACACAACACCCACATCAACGTCTTCAAATTCATCGTCGAGTCATTGTTATCATCCCCATCTTTATACACCAATAGCTGCTGAGTATGGAATTACTGCCAATTCTCCATCGGACGACAATTACTACGAAGGCGGCGGCGGTGGTGTTCCAAATTTTTATAGTTCTCATTCTAGCAACCAGGCAAGCGTTATTCAAGATCATATTATTAGTTCGGATAACGGCCTAAGTTACACGAATTTGGATTATATGTACAATCAGACAGCGCATGCTAACAACGCTTATATCAATGCCGACGATAAGTCTTCGATTCCTCAGTCATACAATATTGGCGATGATATTCTTATATCAGCCGGTCAAAGTCATTCCCATACAACACCAACAACGCCATCAACCTCGTGGCATCAGCATCGAAGCCACCATACCGAATATATGGAAAATCAACTAACACATCATATGGGAATGACGACTATGTCTAGTTTGCATAGTACGAATCAGCTGCGACAACTTGTAACGCCGAATGTGCGATTATCATCACACGGTTCACCAGGAACTCATGCACAACAGCAACAACCGCAACCATCGCAGCCGACGTACAAATGGATGCAAGTTAAACGAAATGTGCCAAAGCCTCAAAGTAAGTACAATTTGCATTTATTTCGTAAATGTTATTCATTTGCAAGCCGAATTGGAAAATTAGGAAGTTTACACAACTACTAATACAGTTACGCCATTTACACTTATATTCATACGCAAAAAAGTGACATGAACATGTCGATACTAACTCATCAACACGTGTTTGCCATAGTCATAACTTCTAGTGTTTTCATGATGTGATCGCATCTTTATGAAAAGTTGTTCGAAATGTCCAGTCTGGTAACGTACTTTTACAAACCTGTTTTACTCGCCTTATTGAGATATAGAAATGTTTCTCCTTTGAATCGCGGAATGCTCATTAATTACAATGCAAATTTGCTTTTGCAAATTATTTTTTAATTTAGTGATTTTTTGAAAAGTTGGCATTGGTGCGGTTCAAAGCGCGAGCGGGATCTCGAGCGATGCCTATTTTTAGCTATCATGAGCTCAATAGAATAGATTTTCTTGTAAGAATCTCCTAATTTTCCTTATTTTTATGATTGTTAGATTTAAAGCTATTTGTCTGACAGTCTGATCTCAAATTTCACTGTGTAAAAATTTGTATTTGCCTTCATTGAGATGAATTAATTAAAAAATAGTGTAAATATTGTCATTCTTGTTGCGAAATTTGTTATGGTGAATGACGCACTCAAGATTTACAATTTCCTCTCCCTCAAAGGTCTGCAACCAGTATCTCTCAGTACATCTTACACTGTGACCAGTTTTCAACTTCTACATTTAGGATGTTTGTAAATCCCTGTTTCTCAGTACATACTCACTAAAGCTCCGGCAAAAAGTTTTCTAGTTAACTTTAGTTTAGCAAGATTGGGCGAGGCTGAGCCCCTGCACTCAGCAGATGTTAATATGATATTGAAGGATGTTTGATCGTAAACATTTTGATCTTTCGACACCGAATTCTTGCATAAGAAGTGTTCAGATGATTCGATTTCCCTACATGTGTGTAGTAGGGGTTGCTCTATTGGGCTAATGTGGGTGAAAGAGTGACCTGTAAGGACATCGGTTATCTTTTGATGTTTTTCTTGTTAAGAGATAGAAAGTGTGTTGAGTTTTTACGGTTTATTGAGATGTTATGTTTGGATGGCTACCATTCAAAATCCGGAAGCTAAAAATCCGGTTGACAAAATCCGGAATATTCAAACCCCCCGCGCCTGCGGCGAGCTTACTTGGGACCCTGGCTTCATTTGGGGCGCTGCCCCAGGCCTCGCTATTGGCTCTGCCGCTTACACCCCACAAGTTGGGCTATTCCCCTTGGGCAGAGGCTGCCGCCTTGTTTATGTCATGTCCATAAATATTTTAGTTTTTTTTATAAGGCTATTTTAGGTTCCGCTTTTAGTACAATTTGGTACATCGAATTAGCTTTATAAAAAAAAAACTAAAATATTTATGGATATGCCATAGAACAATTTTTTGCTTAGAATAATATTATTTATCGATAGAAAATAAAAAACCGTCTGAAAGCAAAAATTTTTTTAAATCACTTTCAGGCAAACTATGAAAATGTATGAAAAAATCGTTTTTTAAACAATCGACTATGGGGTAGGATCTGATCCAAGCAAACCAAACGTTGTTCTGGCATCCCTTGGACTCCTTTATCGAAAACAGAAATAAAATTTTGGGTGCACTTCCAAAAAAATTTTTCTCCCTTCAGGTACACCGTGTCGTACAGATACAACAATGAAAAACAACGGTGCCGTTAATTCGAAAACCGCTCTCTTCGTTCGAACATATCGAAATTCTCTTAAGTAAAGGACCTATAGGAAAAGAAGTGGCATGATTTTAAATGTGAGGGTTAGTAAAAAACGATGATCAAGTCATTCATGAATAACAAAGAGGGGGAAAGCGGTTATCGCGCTGGCGTGACACTCCACTTGAATTTTTTAAATCGCGTGATCACACATTTGGACGAGTTGATTTGTCGAAATCATCTCTTTTTTAACTAGATTCTTGCTTTCGCCGATAGATTTTTCAAAATTAGGTTTAAAATTAAACTCAACTCAAAATAATTATAGAGTTTGGACTTGCGCGATACGCCAGCATTGCGATTTCTTTTGTTCAAGTCTAATATGTGTGTTAGTATTCAGAGCTGACTGTATTTGTTAGTCATATACATGTCCATACGTTAATTTATTATATTACAAAGTTCTCTAGAAATTGAGGGTCTAGTTTACTAATTCTAACATATCTCTGCAAAGGTCTGTTCATGATAGCAAAAAAAAAAAACAAGTTCACCGTACAACCTTTAAATGAACGAAAGCCAGATTTTCGTTTGTAATGCAAACATTGAAATGCAACTTAAGAATTTTGGAACAGATATGAGACAGACAAACATTCAAAAATATAATAATATATCGTATCGAATTGCATACAACATCTACCAAATAATGTTACTGTCTTTTCACACCATGTCATTTGCCTAATTACATTATTTCAATCAGGTACTATTGCAACGGTCAGCGAAAAGATTCGCATAGTTGGATCTTGTAGAAAAGTTTCCTAGTTACTTATGACATTGTCATCTAAATTTTGCATGCAATGAGTTCTTATACCAAATTTTATTGCGTCGTTGATCGTTTTACTCAAATCACATCATCATCAAACTGCATAGTAGTCATTCCATGCACGTTTATGAGAGAGCGATGACTACAGGCTAAACTAAGCTTTGGCCCGGTTTTTGTCGAATGAACTATCAAAAATAAACATTTCATTGTGTAGGAATCGTTAACCTTGCATGGAATAGCACATAGATCGTACACGCCTTTAGTGCGTCAACGGCTTATGTCAAAGTATAGTGTTTTTTATGACGTAACGCTCAAGATGTGAATCCAAGGGGCACATAAACATAAATTTAGGTGCAAAAGGATTTCCCCAAGGGAAATCCTTTATCATAATTTCCTTTGATTTACCAAAATTTTCTAAAAGGTTTTCTTGGATTTGGAATGATTTTCATCAATTCAAATGGATTTTCCCGGATTTCTTTTAGTTTGATTTCCCTTAATTTCCTCGGATTTCCCAAATTATTTTCTTTCGAGTGCAAAAGGATTTCCCGCGTTTATCTGCTGCTCGTATAAAGCAAGTAATGTCTTGACAGCTTATGCAAAGTCACTTTAGTTTGACCTAAGCCGTTGCCGCAATAAAGGCGTGAAACAAATGCCTTTCTGCAATGATATGCTTCTGATAGGCAGAGCACTGGAGCTTTTAGCAGCTGACTTTTCCACTAAAAACTCGCCTACAAATAGAACTTCTAATTTTTCACTAATATCTTCGTTCTCAATATTATTGTCACACTTAGTATGTTTCCGAGAACTCTCATATCTAAAACCGCAAGATCATGCTCGAGATATACACAGTCAATCCAACTATCTCAATACCACAAAATCGTTGTTCTGAATAGCTTACTTTGAACACTTCGTTGCGATGGGCAATGTAATAAAAAATGTTTGGCTGTGAAGCGATTCCATAGTTCCAATTACGTGGTATTTTATAGTTATCTATAATTTTGTGACATTAGAGCAGACTTGCCTAGCTTGACAGCCCCGCGCTCATTTTAATACCCGACTAAGTGTAATACTGTCATCACTCCACCGAAATGTTAGCGTTATCTTCGACGCTAATATTTGAAATTGAGCTTAAAACTTCAGTTAATCACTGGATTCGGATTCCCGGAAGTGACGTTATTTAATAACATCGTAGGTGCAGACCTCATACTATTAAGGATGTATTATTGTGACCTTTTCATTAGAATAATGAACACAACATAAATGAACAGAAAATTTTTACGGACGAATTCAAACTACTGAACATTTTGATTTAAATTCTACTCGTTTCGAACGTTTTTTTTTATATCTCAAACAAATATAGAAACAGTTACACAATACATCCATTTTATATTTTTGATCCGATGTATTATAGCGAACCGTAACATGTAAAAAATGTATAAAATCATTGATCTTGTCTAAATTAATCAATTAAAGAACCCACGCTAAACTTAATCAAGTGTGCAGCGTTGGAACAGTCATATTCTCTACCAGTGGAAAAGGAATAAAAATTAGAATTTGATGTAATGAATGAAAGCGGCTACGTTGTAGTGGCCTGTAACAATTAATCAGTACCCTGTAATAGACAACGAAAAATCAAGCAGTTATTTAATTACCCACCTAATTAGACTCTTCCTGTAGTGTTCAATGTGTAGTTGCGCTACACTTACGCTATTGAACATTCTCTATTTCAATGACACACACAAATTGTTTTTGTTTTGTTTTGCTTTTATTCTATGGTCGAAAGATGAACCTGATTTATTTATTTGGAAAGAGGTAAGGCAACCGGCTCTTCTGTGGTGTATATTTTCAAAGCTGTCGTTGATAAAACATATGATTAAGTGAAAAAAATATTCGATGTTCAAATGTTTTAAGTTTTTATTTGACGGGTTACTACTAACATTGTATTCGTTACACAATAAAATGTTTAGATTAATGAATTTATTTGTGAGAAAACTCTTCTTGTCGGCCCATATTTATTAGAACAAAACTATTTTATGTGTTTCAGATGACGTTCTGATATTCGAAATGTTAAACTACAAAATCTGCGCAATGGTTTTTCTTACAGCTTTCGATTTTGCAGACTACAATCACTTCCATTTGTTTTTATAGGTTTATAGAAAATCCGCTTCAATAAACCAACAAAACTAAATGATAAGGGATGTCCCAAACTAAATCCGGACGATTTCAATAATGAATAACTTTCTTAATTTTGCTCGAAATTAGCTGAAATTTTCAACTTTTGAAGTCTGATATGTTACAATTAAGTGCTGTAAATATGAAGACATAAAACTTTTTGCTCGCTGAAATATTTGCGATGGAGTGAAACTAGTGCAAAAAAATTCTGAACAAAAATACAAAATTTTCAGCAACCTCACATTTGACTCCTGTGAAATTGACGAAATTTCCGAATTTTATCGTCGGAAGGGGAATCATTTCTGATATTGCTTCTATTAGTATGAAATAAAATAAAAGAGAGCAAAATTTGCTTTTACAGTTTGTGAAACTGTCAGCATAAGTAACATGATCAGTAGAGAAAACCACCGCGCAAGCCTTCAGACTAAAAGCTCCTAGCTACGCTCCTTGACATGGGAACATTTCACAATGACACTAAAATGTTAGTTTAGGGTCTAAAGTTGCCTTAAAAACTGAAGAGCTTAACGAGGAACAACATACCTTTTCTAAAAATTGAAACAAGAATATCTGTAATTTCAGCTGACCAAATTCGTAGCGCCTGGAGCATTGGGTAAAAAGGCAAAAGTAAATTCATAGCGGGGTTTCTGTGGAAAATTCTTTATCAGTATGAGAGGTATGAATGTGTCTGATGATCTCTCATCCATAAAGTTGGGTTACTGAGCGAAACTCGCTGCTTTTGGCAGGGAATGTACTGATGTGTCAAAAAAACATCACCTTCGTGAAACATTCAACTTCACCCTGATACATTTGGATCGAAGGGCGTCTTGACAACAAACTTTTGATATTTTTTGATAAAAATAATATTTTCCGTTTCTCTTATAACAAATTTAAGGCGGATTAGCAAAATGTTGAACTCTACGAGAATTTTTTGTTCTGGGAGATGTGGAATTGCTACCTTGCCAGTAAAGGCATTCAAGCAATCAGGTTCACGTAAGTTAACAGAAATTTGTTTTGTGGAATGAAGTAAGAAACTATTTTGTGCAGAATTTTTTTGCACTAGTTTCACTCCATCGCAAATATTTCAGCGAGCAAAAAGTTTTATGTCTTCATATTTACAGCACTTAATTGTAACATATCAGACTTCAAAAGTTGAAAATTTCAGCTAATTTCGAGCAAAATTAAGAAAGTTATTCATTATGAAATCGTCCGGATTTAGTTTGGGACATCCCTTAGAGATTGTAAATAAAAATGCGTCGCTTTCACACACTAAGTGAATCTAAAACTCCCCTATTTTGCGCCCGTAGAGTTATTTACACTGACAATAAGTGTTTATCGCAAATTCCGCGATTTCTTACTGTTCCGTGCAAAGTTGAGTAACTCTTTTAGAAGGTTGGTTCGAGACAATTTCAAAGCAAAACCTATGCAATGGACCCGTACGCAACAGAATAAATTTTGCAAAAAGACTTGAACGCATCTATGTAAATAATTCCTTAACTCTTAAGTATATGAAGCTGCGTCCACTTCGACTTGCATTGGAAATTGCCGAAAGGACATTAATGAAAAACCCGTCCGAAGCAACGGCGCAAAAAACCTTTCCAAATCCCTAAAAAAGACCAAAATTAAAAACAAAAATTGAAAAATATTGAAGAAATTTGAAAAAAAATGTGTACACAAATCATAAATTTTCAAAAAAATTGTTTTGACTAGAGTCGAAATTAGAACCGACCTAGAGCACTTAGGAGAGGCCTCTGACCCATATTCCCATGAAGAAAATGCTCCCCACTTTTTACTCTTACTTACTTAACCGACACTACAACCCATTAAGGGTATTGGCCTTCTGCAACATGCTTCTCCAACCGGACCTATCCGCAGCTAACGTCTCCCAGCTGGATACTCCCACAGTTTTTAAGTCGGCAAGAGCTGCGTCATACCATCTGGATTTTGGACGCCCTGCACCTCTCTTGCCCTCCGGTCTGGTTTTAAGGATTTTTTTCGGAATACCATGATCTTCCATTCGTTGTACATGACCGAGCCAACGCAGTCGGTTTATTTTGGTAGTTCTGACTATGTCCGGCTCTCCATAAAGATGACTAAGCTCATGATTGAATCGTCTGCGCCATCGGTTCTGCCTTTGATCGAATGCTAGTTCAAATATTGCCCGCAGTACTTTTCTTCGAACGTGTGCAGCGATTGTTCGTCTCTTTGTGTCAAGCACCACGGCTCCGAACCATACGTAACCACCGGTCTGATCACAGATTTGTATATAGCGCATTTGGAATTTCGACTTACTGACTTGGACTTTAAGATTGCAGAAGGCCGTAATAACTCCGGTTGCCCAGAATTACTCGTCCCTTAATTTCGTCCGCGATGTCCTTATTAGTGTTCAGCTCCGATCCAAGGTATATGAATTTGTTGACCATTTTGAATGTGTGTGTGTCGATCGTTAGGGTTTCCTCCTGGTGTTGATTCGAAGGCGGGATGATCATTTATTTCGTTTTTTCGTCATTAACTTTCAACCCTGCATTAACTTTCAACAGCTGCTTCAAGGGTCAGGTTAAAAAGCAGCGTCGCGAGAGGATTTCCCTGACGTAGGCCTTCCTCTATGTCGAAAATCTCTGACAGTTGATTACGGATCCTTACTCGGCTATTAGCTCCGTTCAGTGTTAACTTGGTTAGCGAGATCAGTATGACATTTTTGCTGTAATTAAAAAGAAAGATTTAGAGGGTATTCTAAAAATGTTAAATTCCCAACCAGAATTTCCAACTATTAAATTGAAAGACGGCCAATTAGAATTTTTAGACTTAACGCTGATATCAAGATAAAGGTGTTTTATTCTTTAAACAAACAAATAATATATTTATATATAATAAAATTATTTATATATAATAATAGAATTAATTAACGCCGCATAAAAAAACCCAACATTCACCACTGCCTTCTGAGCGTTTGTAATCGGACAAAACCTCAGAAAATCCAAGTGTCCTTTTTTGCCACCTGAGTTGCATTCATGACACATTCAGTGACGTGAGAGTCTTTTGTTTTGTCTCTGCAAGTAATATTCAAGTGAAATTAGCTGCAATTGCAACCGAAGTTAACTTCATTTCAAACAAAGTTAGCTGGTCTCATTCATAAACATACAAAACCAGCTGAATCCATTGAAAAATTTAAAAATCGGCTGATTTTTTTGCAATGAAGTTAACTCTGTTCACGGCTGCAGCTAATTCACGTTGTATATTACTTGCGATCACAACCTGTCTTTGTGAACGAAAAGAACACGGTCATAAATCGCTGCATTGTAATCGGAGCAATGAGTGAAGTACGACTTGCATTGACTTGGAATTGTATGGAGTGTAGAAACAACGAGGTATCACTTATTCATCCAAATTATCCATAATTCATTATTGCTCGATTCGGCCATGCAACGTAAATTTGTTGATGTCGCCGAATTGTAACAAGCTGAAAATTAAAAAACGATATCTATAAAACGTAGACAAAATTAAAAAATAAGGCTTCATACATACAAAATTTTCAGGTCGACCTCATTGACCTGAAATTTTTTTTCTGTTCAAATCGTTTTCTTTTTCAAGGATTTGAAGAAGAATATTGAAAAACTCACTTTTAATCTTTGACCTGAAGTCGACCTAGTAAGCCATAATAGAAGTGGTTCGGAATTCACGTTAAGCATGTGGTCCACCAACCCGCACTGGCCCGAGTGGTGTTTCATGGCTACCATGTTTCATGGCTCCCCTAATTGGGAGGCCTCATCCTGCAATGGATAATATGGCTACAAATGTATAATTATAATTTTTGAAATAATTTCCACTTCTTTGAATTGAACCCAGAATTTCACAAAACACAATTTTAACTTTGCTTATAAAATAAATCCACCGGTTTTGTACCGATTTCTTTTTGAACAAACGGTATGACAGATAACCGTTTTTCAAAAAACAGATGGTTTCTACCAGCCAACCCGTTCCTAAAAAAAATTATAATTGAAAATCATAATTCAGAAACTTCGACGTTGTGGTCATTAGAATGCTAATTAGGAGACTTTGGAAACAATAAATAGAGAAAGTTTGAGACAGGATTTTGACAACTTATCTCTTTTGTGTAATTATTTTGATACCTGAGTATTTAGGTGCGTTCATTTAAATTCAAGACATTCGCGCAGTTCTTAGCGATTTCCAACTGATTATAAGCTGCTTCTTGAAATGTAAAGTTTTATGTGCAAATTAAACTTTCAGTCACGAGCTGCGGTTTTAGACAGGTACAACCGTTCCTTTTTTAAAGGAAAAACTCGCACCAGCTGTTGGACTTATGTTTCGAAACATACCACAAACGTGTTGTTTTGAACGGTTGTACATGTTACTTTTGTTACTTGTATCAAGCAGATCGCGTTGCCTTTAATAATCTGGGAAATTGTTATTAGTGAAAATTTGAAATTTTTTACAGCAAAAATTTTATATTAAAACGAAAGTTTACATTGTCAAGTTCTCATAAGAAATTTTGTTATCACCTTGAACTAATCTTAGTCCTATTTTCTATTTGTGCAAGCAGCCACCTTTCAAGCAAACGTGCGTGTTTTCTTTGACACCATTTATGCATTACGTGAACATCCAATTTTCTTAACCACCCCTCCTCAGGAAATCCTCACAAAATAATTATGCGTATGCTTTTCGTTCAAATTGTGTGAGTTCTGCTCTGTCTTATTTTTTTAATAATTGGACCCGTACGAAGTGCAAAGGTCCTATACGTTTACTACAAACAATATTATTGTAACATGGGGTAGATCGAGGTGGGAGGGGGGGATGCATCTATTATCGTCTAGAGATGACGGATCAGCAATAAAAAAAATGTCCGTCTGTCTGTCCGTCTCCACTTTTTTTCCTAACGGCTCAACCGATCAGCCTAACCTTTTTTTCCCCTGAAAGGTACATGCTTCCTATGATTGAAGTTCGAAGATGAGCAAAATCGATAAAGTGCTTCCGGCGATATGGTCGAGGAAGTGACCAAAAACATGGTTTTTCGAGGGTCGGTGAAGCTTTTTCGCAAATATCTCAGCAAGTATAGCACGGAAATTCCTCATTTTGGAGTCAAATGAAAGCATTTGATGTCACAAAACTGGGAAAAAAATTTTGTGGGAATCGGGTCAGGGGTCTGGGCACTGGGACCAATGGAATGGACGAAATTGAGATTCTTGGCCATATACGAAAACAGCTTTTCCTTAATTTCCTTAATTATGCAATGTGGAGATTTACTGTATAAGGCAAAGTTGTAGAGAATTAAATTTAAGCGAACACGTGTTTCAGGGTTTTGGAAAAATATGTCCCAATCCTGGTATATGGCCTTTTCCATAATTGGGCAAGATCACCCGAATATCCAGAACTATGAGAGGTAGAAAGTTGATTCCAAAGGCGAAGTTGTATAGAATTAAATTTAAGCGTACATGTGTTTTAGGATTTTGGTGAAATATGGCCCAATCCTGGTATATGGCCACTTCCATAATTGGGCGGATGACCCAGATCTCCAGAACTATGATAGTTAGACAGTTGGTTCCAAAGGCGACGTTGTAGAGAATTAAATTTAAGCGATCACGTGTTTCAGGGTTTTGGGGAAATATGGTACAATCCTGGTATATGGGCACTTCCATAATTGAGCAGGATGACCCGAATCTTCAGAACTATGAGAGCTAGGAAGTTGGTTTCAAAGGCGAAGTTGTAGAGAATTATATTTAAGCGAACACGTGTTTAAGGGTTTTGGGGAAATATGGCCCAATCGTGGTATATGG
Organism: Pseudolycoriella hygida; assembly: GCA_029228625.1. Classification (NCBI taxonomy): domain Eukaryota; kingdom Metazoa; phylum Arthropoda; class Insecta; order Diptera; family Sciaridae; genus Pseudolycoriella; species Pseudolycoriella hygida. The sequence goes on from CM055406.1 coordinate 90,136,192, forward strand.
CCACTTCCATAATTGGGCAGAATGATCTGAATCTCCAGAACTACGAGAGGTAGAAAGTTGCTTCTAAAGGCAAAGTTATAGAGAATAAAATTTTAGAGAACGCGTGTTTCAGGGTTTTAGGGGAAATGGCTTAGTCCTTGGATATAGGCTTTTCTAGATTTGAATGGTCTGAGACGTACTTCGGTAGGGCCTTTGACATTACCTTGGGTAATTTCTATGGATGTTTGAAATTCTTACAGTTATAAGAGAACAGAAAACGTTGGATTGTTTGCTTATTTGTATATTTAGGTACGTTCGAGTCACTTTGCCACATGTATTCTTTTCGTCACATCTGTTCTGATACGTACGGGCATTTGGTTATGTTTTTAGATAGGGTAACTTAAATGTCCCGTTGTTTTGGTATAAAAAAATGCATAAGAAAGCAACACCGACATTTCATTATTAATATCATAAAAGCAAAATCACATTTAACGAACCACTCTATTAATAAGAGCCACTCGTCGTATGCATGATATACTTTATTTACATGTACTTTAAATATTCATTTACTCTACCATATTTTGAACTGTTTATCAGGTGAAATTAACATTAATAATATTGAAACAAACCAAGCGCACTCAGCTTTCTTGACGTTTTTTGTGTTTCGAAAAAAGAGGGTAGATTTTAGATTTTGTCGCCCGCTATGATGTGGGTGATTAAGCCAATTTGAATACCATAACATTAACCCCTATTTACACAGTGGTATGCTTCTTTTGTGTGTGCATGCGAGGTGAGAACCTTGTAAAGTAGTTTAATGACTTGGCAAAAAGAAAAAAGAAAACGGTAATTTAACTTGAGAAATGTTGAAATTGAAAAGGAATCAATTATTTAGTTATTGTGAAAAGGAAGGACAGTCTATGACTTTTCTTATCTTCTTTTTATTTCTCAATCGTTTGGAACGTTAGTCATTTATGTATCATATCTAATCAAACGTTAAGTAATCTTCTTCACTGTATTTATTTGTTGTGGTTACATCGACACCTTACATAGTTTATCTTATAGTCGTCATTATTGGTCATAAGTACCAGTACATCAAGGCCTATTACAATGTCATCAGATCTTTAACTTCCTATTATAACTAATGAAAACATTTCAGCGACAAAGTAAATAATAGTATATTATAATACAAGGGGAATAATTGCGTAATTATATTCGGGGTGGGGTGAAATTTCAAGGGGCGTTAGCCCCGAGAATTTTCTCCCACCGAGACTATAATTGCGCGATTGTTCCCCTTGTATTATACGATAGTTTATCACATTTGAGCCTATAATTGCCAATTATGCACAAAACATGACAACAAAATTAACATAAATCAAAAATCAAAACTCATCGAATTTGTTGCAAAAAATGTCGTTTAGATGAATGTTTCGATTTAGTGAGCGGTTGTCATAACAACACACGTCTCATTCTCATTCATTCGTATTGTTTCAGAAAACCGGGTTATAATAGCGTCATTACGACCCTACTTTTAACAAGAAAGTCGACTATAATAGGCCGATTATAGCCCCATTATTATTGCAATAATTGGCTTATTATAGGCTCGAATGTGATAAAAATAATTTCAAATTGTTGTTCCATCGAAAAAAATCGGGAAATTGCACGGCCGTAGCCGATTGTTATGCCCAAGAAGACATTGTTTTAAAACTAAAAAGTTGGAATGTCACCAAATTACGATATAATGCAATTACTATGTAAAATGTTCGAAAAAATCTACTTTCAAATGTTTCGAACAGTTTATAACAGTTAAGAAGGCGTTGGAATTGAACTTAAGAATGTAGATTCTTTTTGCGGATAAAATTGAAATCTTAAACGTCATAAATTTGAACATACTTGACTCTCCTATCTTTCGTTGATTAGGAAAGATATTTAAGACAGTCTATGTGTCTACCCAGCGCACTAAATTTGTCAAACTTCTAAGCAATGTTAACACGGCAAGCATACAAAGTAGCATTGAATATTGTCGTTGAAGTTATTATCAATAAAAATATGTGGCAACTTCACGAATACAACCGGAGTGTTATGACTTTTGAGTTCATTGTCGCTTTGCAATAAATCATCAAACGATAAAGGCGAATGGTAGATACGTACTTTCGAAGTACATCTTTTGCACCGTTACGAAAATTCGTCGAACGTTTACGTATACAATTTATCCGTTTCTTTTTCAAAATCACTCGAGTTGTCACCAACTGCGATGTAATGAATAAAAATAATAGAGGGACTAGAGGAATTAATATCTACTGTAATATTTATAAAGAAATGTCGATGTTTTATACACATCACATTAAAAACCTTTACAACTTACTATTCCCGTATTATGTGACGTGGGCCGGTCCTAAATAACTAAAAATGGCAAAAACTTTCAGTTTCGTAACCCTTGGTTCGTTACGGAATTAGGTGAAGGATACGAAAGTTGATTTGGAGGCAATTGGGCCGAAGCCCAAAAACATTTTTTTTTCTATGTGTAGTGAAAATTGAAGAGAACATTGTTATCCATGGAAGGATACATCGTTTTGCGTCGTATCAGGTTTTTTAAACACTTCCCCGAATAGAAACGTCAGCCTTAGGATCAAAATTAACGAAACATAATTCTATTAGAAAAAAAATATATTTTTTTTTGATTTGATCTTCTCACCAATACTCCGAAATGTAATTCGGCGGAGTATGATTTAAAATCAAATTATACTTCGAAACGTATGACATACGTATTCGTTATTCATTGATTGAAATAATGTAAAAAAAGTTAGAAAAACCGAGAATGCGCTTGGGTTGATGCCGTTTTACTCCATGTACTGTAGACTTTCCGGAACACATCCAGAAATTCCTTCTAAGTTTGACTTACTCAAAATTATGCGTGTTTGGGCCTGTACGAAGTACGAAGGTGTTTACTACAAATTCAGCGCTCCCATACATCCAATATTTAAAAAATTGTCCGTCTCCACTTTTTTTCGAAACGGCTGCACCGATCACCCTGAACTTTTTTTTTCGCTGAAAGCTACATATGTCATATGGTTCAAGTTCAAAGATGAGCAAACTCGATCGGGTAGTTTCGGAAATGTGGCCGAAAAGGTGTCCAAAAATATGGTTTTTTGGGGGTAGGAGACTTTTTCTCAGATATCTCTAGAATTAAGGCAGTTAGAAAACTACTTTCTGGGACAAAGCTGTAGAGAACTAAATTTTAGCGAACAAGTGTTTCAGGGTTTTCCTCAGAAACGTCCCAATCCCGAGATTTAGCCACTTCTAGAATTGGAAGGGATGATTCATATATCAAGAACTATGATAGATAGAAAGTTGCTTTCAAAGGCAAAGTTGTAAAGAATCAAATTTTAGCGAAGACTTGTTTCAGGGTTTTCCCCAGAAACGTCCCGATCCTGAGATCTAGCCACTTCTAGAGTATGGAGGGATGAGTCATACCTCAAGAACTATGACAGATGGAAAGTTGCTTCCAATGACAAAGTTGTAGAGAAATAAATTTTAGCAAACGCGTGTTTCAGGGTTTTCCCCAGAAACCTCCAAATCGCGAAATTTTGCCATTTCTAGAATTGGTAGGTATGAGTCATATCTCAAGAACTATGACAGATGGAAAGTTGCTTCCAATGGCAAAGTTGTAGAGAATTAAATTTTAGCGAGCACGCGTTTCAAGGTCTTCCCGAAAAATGGCCCAATCCTGAGATTCAGCCACTTCTAGAACTCAGAGGGATAAGAACATTAGACAACGCGTGATTGGTGTCAGAGTTCAGAAAATGTACTTCGGGAAGGCTTTCGAGCTAGCATTGGTTAATTTCTGAGAGTCGTTTAAATTCTGATAGTTCTAAAAGAATTTGACTATGCAAATGCGCATTATATTTATGATAATAGTAAGAGTTTGGTACATCGAGGCTTTTCGCACGTGATGGCTTTACGTACGGGTCTTTGCATACGTTTTAAATTACAAATTAATATTTCTGAATACAATCATAACCAATGGATGTCTTATATATGTGGATTGTTCCCTCCGTACTTTTTAAATTAACATTAAAAGACCGATATTCGATTATTTTATAAAACCCTGAAATCGATCTTAGCTCGGCACACAAGACATTATGAGGACGATAATCGTGTAAAGATTGTTGATATTATGTGTTTAACTATGCCATATCAAACCAAACAGTCGAAACGACGTACAGTAAGTTTTAATATGACGAGTATTGCGATAAGAATCAAAATGGTAAAGTCACCCTTAATGAACGTATCATTTTACAGTTGCATAATATTTACGTAAACAATTTACAGAACATGATTTTTACATTAAGTTGCGTTTTGTCAAAGCGCATAGTCACATGCTAGCTAGCATATTTATTTACACTCTCGTTTCTCAATGGAGAAGGTATTTTTTGAAATTTTTGGATCACCTTTATAAAAGTCGAAAAATTCTGTTCGTACAAAGCTTGTTTTGTACAGATGGATCGTTAAAGGAAGCTTCAACAAATACATTTTTGTTTAACATTACAAAATTACAATGCTTCAAATCAGTAATGGCGTTATGTCATGACTGTTTGTCAGTAAATCGTCTTTAGAGACATTCAGTTTGTAAAATAATATGGAACGAGTATCCACCGTGTGTTTTAACTTGCTGATTACAGAATTCGCCTTCTCATATCACCAGACTTCCTTCGAGTTAAAAATTTGGAGGCAAATACGTAATATACTATTACTAATAAAGCCAAAGTAATTTGAATAATTAAACTCTCTTACTTTAATTTGATTTCCATTCATACTTCTTCACTGCATCCACATATTAAGTAGATTGCGTGTCGTATTTATTATTTTTGAATCAAAAAGCATGTTTTAATGACGACAAGAACATAGAAAAACAAATTTGTAAAAACTGTGAAGCTAGTTCTAGTCAATAAATTACTGTGCAGAGAGTGGTCAGTTGAAATGATCGACGGATAGTAGATGCACTGATGCACTCACAATAAGACCTTCTAGGAATTTGTAATATTGGCTCTCTAGGTTAGATAATTTTAATTTCTTAAATATTTATATGGGAAATGGAAAAATTGGACCAACAATTTTGGGTGAGTTCCACAGTATAAGCACAACACTGCTTCAAATATTGGATGAGATTAGGAAAGGTTTTCGGGATAAAGACCTCTCTATCCTGGTTTAATTGAATTTCACTAAGGCTTTCGATATCGTTCGGGTTAAGATTTTGATTTCAAGCTTGTGTAGCAAGTTCTGCCTTCGACTGCCGTATCTCTGATTCGAAGCTGCCTAGCTGGTCGCGTGTGGAAATTATGTTTTTTTCCCGGTATCCAAATTCGATTTCCCTATTTTTCCCGGTATCCGCTAAAATCAGGCTGAATTTCCCGTTTTTTGAAAGTAGAATTTCCCGATTTTGGCAACGCGATTTCGAAGAAAGGACGTACCTGGATGTATCTTCCTCGCTTAGTCGCAGATTAAGGTATTCATTCAGCACAAAGAACAACCGATAGATAACATATGATTAATTACGCGAGCGAAATTTTTTAAAGCGTTTCTTCCAATTTTTTTTTCCTTGATGCGAGGGAGTGCAACGCTTGTCTTTCATTTTCTTAAATTTCCTAAAATTTATTTCAAAAAACAGAACAATTTCTTTTCAAGCGCTCTTCGCAACAGATCGCCAGCCAAGTTGCCTATGCCTATAGAATAATCCCAAACGCAGAGGAATAAAGTTAAATTGAAACATTTATCTGTCTCATTCGCAAATTAACATCATCGCGTTGTCGGCAAAGTTCGGCTGGGCTTACTTTTTGAATTTGATGAGGTAGGTTACTGTCGCCGTAGACGAAATTTTCTAGCCAAGTGGCTCTTTGCATGTAAGATAGTTAATCAAGTATCCGAACGTTTGCAGGCGAAAATTTTGAAAATTGTTTTTTTATCATTCCTGGGACAATAAAATCTCTCAGGACCCAAAAAAGATTCTGAGCCAGGGAAAAATGGTCCTCTTTTCCTCTATATTCGGTCGTGTCTCGGGGCAAATAGATTTTATTAACGAACAAAACTCATTATATTTTGTAAAGTAGTTAATAAAAATTCGCGAGCGAAGCGGGATATTTTTTTTTACAAGTTTTAGTTATTTTTTTATTTTTAACTATTTCAACCTAGCTATTTCCCGTTTTTTTAGTAAATTTAGTCATTTCGCAGTTTTCAGCCATTTCTAGATTTTCTGTTATTTGTCGATTTTCAGCCTTTTCCCAATTTTTAGCCATTTCCCGATTTTTTTTGTCATTTTCCGATTTTTTGTTATTTCCCGACATTAAGTTTATTTGCCGATTTTTAGTCGTTTCAGTTATTTGCAGATTTTTAGTCGTTTCAGTTATTTCCCGATTTTTAGTCATTTCCCGATTTTTAGTCACTTCCCGATTTTAGTTATTTACCGATTTTTACTTATTTCCCGATTTTTAGTCATTTCCCGAATTTTAGTCACTTCTTGATTTTAGTTATTTCCCGAATTTTACTTATTTTCCGTTTTTTAGTCATTTCCCGATTTTTATTTATCTCCCGATTTAACTTACTTCGCTCTTTTTAGTCATTTCCAGATTTTAGCTATTTCCCAATTTTGACTTATTTCCCGGTATCTAGGATACCCGGATACCGCACTTCTTCCACTCCACAAATGATTAAAATTAAAGGAATTTTTGATTTTTTAGTTTAAGTGACTGAGAAATAAATGTAATGTATTTTCTCATTGCAGACAAACTGAAATTCAATTAAAGTTAATTTTGGTTCTTGTCATTTGAATGTACGAGTTATTGTTTTTATGCTAATTCATTGCTGCATACAATTTAGTATGTCCTAAGAATGAATAAGCTGACATCAACAAAATTGTAGACTCTAAGCAAATTTTACTTTGAAATATTATAAAATTGAAAATTTAATGGCTGGAAATCAAGCAAATCCTTTTTAGTACTAAACTCTTTGTCGTACTGCATTCCACCATCGTCAAACAATTCATCGAAATGTAATTTAAAGACCTCACACCGGAAGGTACTAACGGTCTATAAAGTTTGATGATGATGATGATGATGTAATTTAAACCGTCGTAAATTCAAAAACTCTTAAAATTTATAGATTTTTCGCAATCTTCGTATTATTTTACAAAAAATCAATTTTCTGTATGTTTCTAGAAATTGCTTATTACGAAAGCCCTTCCGAAGCACTAGGACCGACCTACAGCCTGACTATAAACAAAAAGGTTCATTTTATACATCCTTTTTAAAGTCCTATCTTCGGCAAAAATGTTCTCCTTAAAATTCACTACAACATAACAAAAATTTATATTTTTACCCTTAAGATATGGTGTAAAACAGAGTGTATCAGTTGTAAAATTGACGTGAAAATGATGTATTAGTGATATTTAGTTGATGTGTTGGTGATGTGTGGGATGTGAAGGTAATATCTTGATGTTGTATTGCTATTGTGTAGTTGATGTACTTATGATGTACAGGATAACAGGACAATGGGTCTTACACAGTCCTATCTCGTTAGCATTTCCTAACTCTCCAATAACACGTCCAGCATCACTTTCACTTCTAAGAATCTACAATCGCTAAATTCATATTTCCGACATAAAATTCTGAACCAGCTATTTACCAGCTGAAGCACTCACACAAACAAATTCAGGTAAGTTCATAATTGCAAGCGAATAAAATTAGCAACAAAAAAAAAAGATCGAATCAAATGTCCTTTTTTATCACGTGTTCTACAGTTCTGCCGTAATTTGCATAAGAAACTTAGTGAATACTTTTTGAGAGAGAAAATATATATAATTCTCTCTCAAAAAGTGATCAATAAGTTTCTTATGCAAATTACGGCAGAGTTGCGGAAAGGTGAAAACCAGCATATCTTGATGTGCTTGTTTTCATTTTCTGTCTCTGTATGAAAATGTTAGGTTATTAGGCGTTAGCCGTGAAATAATGCTAACTAAGCTTAGTAAAGCTGAGGGTACAAGTCAATGGTTCGCAAGGCATTGAATCAGTATGAGCCTTGACTTGAGCGCTATATAACTGCGGTTGAGCCGATGGTAGAGCGAGCTTAGCATTTATCGTTCTGTCTTTCTTTGCAAATCTGATATTGTCTCAAAATAACAGTGGTGGACATCAGTTATACACTTGCAGAAAAAAAATTAGCTGGATGTTCGCTAGGTATCGTCTATAAGATGTTTAACGCTTTTTCAGTGGTGCCAGCAATCGTCATATCGTAGAATGTATGACATACCCCCTTAAATGGGGGCATAGAGCAAACTTTCCGCTTGAAAAAATGATATAACGACTTTAGATTTGATGAAAGTACTGAAAAGCGTTACTGATTTATGGAGGATACTAGTACTTTTTAATCTAAAAGCATCAATTGCAATTCGGTGCATATCAAGGGCATGCCGCCATAGGACAGGTATTTTGATTGAAATATTTGTGTTATTGCCACTCGCCAATTGAAAAATACTTCTGCAGTGTAAGAATATTTGAATAGCTTGTATCAAATACGGTAAAATACAAGCAAATTTATCTTGTTGAACGATTGTCTACAGAATTGTACAAAATTCAATTTTCCAAAAATCTCAAAATATGTTTCATTTATTATTATTACTTCCCCATTCCCAAACCAGTATAACAATATTCCATATTTTCCATTTGCACTAATTCTGTATGCCATTTTTATAATTCTGTAACGAAGTCTGACAATTTGACGGATCACCAATTTTATTTTTCTTCGCTTATATTAAGGGAAAGAAGGACATCAGGGACGCACATAATGTTGGTTGACATGTTTTGAACAACTTTGTTATGTATTGCTTTTATTTACACGTGAATATGTATTGCTATATACCTACCGAACGGTACGAGCATTGAAAAGATAAACTGCAGAAATTCATTAAAATGGAAATGCTTGAAATTATTTATACTTACAAAGAAATTTATGCATTGAGAAAGTTTTCGATATTCCTAACAATAATTTGAAATGCATTTTCATTTTATCCCTAAATTTCATTCCAGCATTGTTGAGCAAAATTGCTGTTTTGCAGCAACGTCATTCTACTAATAAGCAATATGCGACCCTAATAGTCCAAAAAATTAATTTATTTGTCGAACAGTCTGGACTATAACCGGAAATTGTAATCACGTCACTGATGAAAAGTGTCCATGGTCTCAACTGATTAGGAAGTCGTTCCCAAAACCACCGATGATGAAAATATACCTAAATTGAGACGCCCGCATATACGTAAATCAAGTAACTGAACAGGTAATTGGCGTTTCTTGAATTTCTTAAATATTATTTGACTGATTATCTGAACAAGTTTCTAAATGCTTGTACCTACCGAAAAGGCTAATACTTTACGTCTTTCTCCATTACTTGATCGATGTTCATTATTATGTTAGACGGGAGCGTCTACTACCACTTCATCATCCTCGTCATCATTCCGCCAGAGACGCCGCCGCCGCCGAAAAAGTGGTTTAATCGAAGCCGTCGCTGTTAAAAACACATTTGTTTTACAACGCATTTATATTTGGATATGTTTGCAGATCTTCATACAGTTTAGGCAAATAGAAATCAGCTCTACATTATATCGATGTTTAAAAATAGAACAGTGAACATCAACACGCAGAACATATTCCGTCGCTCACGCGCCTGTTCTTTTTTCGCAGCTGCTCGCACCACCATTTCTACTCCAATATTTCCTACGGGATCGTCCATGAAATACGTAACGCTTTCCTCAGTGCTGACATCAATTTAAAATCGTAAGAGGCCATTCAAATAGTGCGCACGTTTTTTTGGGGGGAGGGCGTTTAAGAAAAGCGTGCGCTCCATACATTTCGAATTCTTAGACCCTTACGAAGAACGTAGTTTTTCGAAAAGGCGTCTCTTCCGTTTACCACGACGTTTGTAACCAGTCGAATTTCGACCCGAGAGTAGGGGGGGGGGGGGATATCGATCATGGTTTTTAGATACTTCAATACTTCAATACTTCAAAAAATGTCCGTCCGTCAGTCCGTCAACACGATAACTCGAGTAAAACTCAACCGATTTTCAAAACCCTTTTTTCCCTGAAAGATAATCGAAAGAGGGCCACCGAGCTAGGGCCCTTTAAATGGTTTTTGGTCTTTTGTACATAACTCGAGTAAATCTTTTCCGATTTTCAAATTTTTTTTTGTTTGAACGACTTGGGCATAGCCGACAACTTATGGATGAAACTTTTTTGAATTTGAGTCCTTAACTAAAATTAAGTCAAACATTTTTCTCTGTGGAAGTATGTATCCGAGACCTCTACTTAGGGCACTAACTAGGTCAGTCTTAGCCCAACGAAATTGTTTTCTGCTATGTTGTAGAGAAAATTCAGGAGAACATTTTTGTCTATTTGGGGGTCAATTTTGTGCTTTTGGGAAGTTTTTTTTACACGGTTTCTTCGGACGTGTTTTTCAATATTGCCCTATTGGCAATTTCCAATCCAATTTAATGAGGACGTAATTGCACATACTTTAAAGTTAAGGCAATATTTACTAAGATAAGTTCGAGCCTTTTTGTAACATCTATTCTGATACGTACGGGTCCCTTCATATGTTTTTCCATGTATTTTTGCATGGGGAGGGGAATGTAAAATCTGTCTTTTTTGGCGTGCGCACTATTTGAATGGTCCTTTTATCTCAACGACTAAGCTTTTTCTCTGTCGTATGTATGACCTACCCCCTAAATAGCCGCTCTCCTCCCTAAATGGGGATCAATTTTGTGCTTTCGGGAAGGTTTTTTTACACCGTTTCTTCGGACGTGTTTTTCAATATTGCCCTATCGGCAATTTCAAATCCAATTTAATGAAGACGTAATTGCACACATACTTTAGAGTTAACACAATATTTAGTAAGATACGTTCGAGCCTTTTTGTAACATTTATTCTGATGCGTAAGGGTCCCTTCATATGTTTTTCCATGTATTTTTGCGTGGGGATGTGGATGTAAAATCCGTCTTTTTTAGCGTGCACACTATTTGAATGGTCCTCCCTAAATGGGAGGATATAGCAAATTTTCGGCTTGAAAAAATGCTTACTTGTAGAGATGTCACGACTTTAAATTGATGGCAGCACTGAAAAAGTCGTTACGCACGTTACTGAAAATGTCGTAATGCGCAGGCAAGTCAAAAGCGATGATTATATTTAAGCCACCTGAACTAATAAATCCAACGTTTCAAATCAATGGTGAAGTGATACCGGTGGTCACGAAAGCGAAAGTTCTTGGGGTGTGGATTAATGAATCATTAACTTGGGATGACCATTGCTGGCAAATGAGGACCAAGGTGTACAGGGGATTGTGGGCACTCTGGAAAGCGAAGACTTCGCTTCCGCTTCTTGCCAGGATTAAAATAGTTAAAGCTTGCCTTGTTCCATATTTTATGTACGGTAACGTTGTGATGCCGGTCCTTGATGCTTCGTCTGTTGACCTCCTTCAAGTAGCATTTAATGACTGTCTCCGCTTTATATACTCACGTAGAAGGAGGGAGAGTGTTTCCCAATATAATAAATCAATTTTTGGGTGCGCATTTTGGAATTATATGGAATTGGACCAGTGCAAATTTCTTTACGGCCTCATTTTTAGTAAAAGCCCTGGCTACCTTTATGAACTGTTAAAGCCAGCAAATTCAATGCGAACCTTGAACTATGTCGTGCCAGTCAATCATTCTGAAACATTTAGACGGTCGTTCTTCTCTCACGCCATTACCACTTGGAATTCTCTTCCAGTTTCTGTAAAGAGGAAACCAACGCCCGCCACGTTCACTACGGCTTGTCGTGAATATTTCTCCAAATCGTGAGTAACAAAATATAATAATAATCAATTGGAGACTAAATTTAGACTAATTTTTGCACTGTTTATAATTATGTTCTTTTTTTTTGTTTAATGCTTACTCTGTAGTTTGAGCCTCTTAGAAAACTTAAGTTAACATATACCAAATTTGTTTTGTTTGACTTGTTTAAAGGGGAAGGGAGTTGTAAAATATAGGTTAGGTTAGTTTAACGCTGAAGATAGTGAAAATTATATTATAGAAATTGTTATAAAATCTACACTGTACAGATAGATAAGGCTTTTGCCTTGAGTACTTTAACAAATAAACATACATAC
>CM055406.1:90148855-90161285 GCA_029228625.1 Pseudolycoriella hygida
CCACGTTCACTACGGCTTGTCGTGAATATTTCTCCAAATCGTGAGTAACAAAATATAATAATAATCAATTGGAGACTAAATTTAGACTAATTTTTGCACTGTTTATAATTATGTTCTTTTTTTTTTTTGTTTAATGCTTACTCTGTAGTTTGAGCCTCTTAGAAAACTTAAGTTAACATATACCAAATTTGTTTTGTTTGACTTGTTTAAAGGGGAAGGGAGTTGTAAAATATAGGTTAGGTTAGTTTAACGCTGAAGATAGCGAAAATTATATTATAGAAATTGTTATAAAATCTACACTGTACAGATAGATAAGGCTTTTGCCTTGAGTACTTTAACAAATAAACATACATACATACATTATTGGAGCATGAGCATCCTTAAGCTGTATGAAGATCCGTTGTTCGAAATTCGCTTTTAGCTAAGTTTTTTTTGTTAACAACTGGATGAAGGACTGAATCGGCTTAGGGTTTTGGTTTTATTATGCTTCAGTTATACATATGACGACTTTTGTTCGTCATCGAATTCTCTACACTTTTTCGTTTCTGACTATTACTATACAAAAATGTGTGGCCGCTCCCATTGGATCACTTGTTTAATGACCTTTCAATGTTTTTCAAATGTGCTTTAAAACCCTGAACTTATTGCCTTTGAGCACTTTACTTTAGCTCTGATAGATAACGAAGAAAATACGGTTATGGAGATATACGTCGTTTTGTCATGAAGGGGACGATAACATTGTGCAACTTCCAACTTTATGATCACCAGCTGGTCAACATGAATATAACGCAACACATAAATAATTTGTCCTACTCTTCTATGAGGTGGCATTAGCCTCGTAGGTAAGACGAATTATGTGTATTCTACGTTTCTACGTTCGTGGAGGGAGGTAAGACGAATTCTACGTGTGCTACATTCAATATTCATGTATTTGACCGGTAATACTAACATCAAATTTCCACAATCTTGTGATTCTTTCGCTGTAGTTTGGTCTATAACTTATTAAACATTCGGTACGTTTGATTTTAAATAAAAATTGTGACTCTTCTTTGATTCCGATTTGGGAAAATATAAAGCCGATCATTCGAAAAGATATTTTAATATGCCAAATAAAGTTTTTTGATTCCTCCGATTTTTACAAAGTTTTTTACACTTTTTTACACGTTCAAGCTCTGTGAGATGTCCACAGGGACCAGTTCGTTTGTTGCAAGGTCAAGTTTTTTACAGGAGTTTGAGGCGGAGCCCCCATGGTGGCAGGTGGAAAGAAAGCGGGAGTAAAAAAATTAAACATCGGGGGGATTCAAAATCTTCACTTGGGATATCAAAATACTTTTTTTTGAGGATCATCAGTTCAATTACAAGCTTCTTTAGTTTGCAATTTTTTAATCCAGATAGCCGCTGCCTTTAATGTCCCAGCTAGCCGCCAACGACCGTCGGCTTTGGCTTAGGCCACCGCAGTGCTGTACCACAGCATCAATCGAGCACATACAAACCATATTTTTGGATTTGCAATGTGTTATGAATTACGAAAAAGCGACATTCTCAATTCGAGGTTTGTTTTGCCGATGAACGACAAGTGAAATTTTTACGACATTTTCAAGTCACGATGGTATTAAAGCCTTACTTATTTAAATTACTTTGATACAACTCATGCACATTCACTGTACGAATGGAATTATTTTGTCATTGACATGACGCTTCAGACATTAACACGTCTAGAACAGTTGCGTTATGGAGATTGTTAGAAGAGATCAACATTTCGATATCCAGTGCCAATCTTCAGCCAAGTCATGCCACTTGATATGTTGATGGGAAGGTGAACGACGAAACATTATAACTTCTTTATATATCTGAGGTAAAACTGAGGTTTGTGAATCATTACGAGAATGATAATTTAAACGTATCTGTTGGGAAATTTCAGAAGCGCAGTCAAACCTTACCCTGAAAGTCACTTCTCCATCGTCTCCATTCTCAACCAAAACAACGATCTTATGATGTATGGCAGAGTTTTACAGTGCCACTCTGTCGTATAAAACTTTAATAAAGCGATGATTATAATGGGTGCATCGCGTAGGTTTTGTATGCAAATTCAACAAAAAAAACGAAAAAAAGTTCGTCAAGTTTTATTTTCACTCAAAGCTTACTCGATGCGATACGCATCGCAGCCAATATAAATTCGCCAATATAAATTCGCTTAACGTTTATTTGTTCGTGAAATATCATTGTTCGTAGAAAGTTGTTGCTTGCTGTATTCGGAGTACAAATCCATCAATCGTCTAACGGTCTAAAACCAGTTCAAGACACAAGCCAAAACGTAAAGTACTATTGCTATTAAACAACTTGCTTTTGTAACGTTTTCATTTCTTTTAGATCTTCAGAAATAGAATTTTCAGTGGAAGACTTCAAATTTCCCACAAAAACTCATAAAAATGTTGCAACTGTTTCTAATTATTGCCAAAATTATTCGAGAATAATTACAACGGCAAAGAAACAAAAATTGCTGCTCAGATGTCAATGTAGCTGTCGGTTGCCAAAACCACATAATTTGAAAAATGAAACCCCCTTGCAATAAATACGCTTTTCTCAGGCGCTCGGATTAAAAATGAGAATTTAAGAGTTCATTAAGTGAAATTTTGTTTTCCACTTTTGGTAAATATCCCTAGTGCATTAACCCGATTCATTCTACCTTTTTGAAGCTTGTAAGACGGTTCCTAAGTGACCCTTACTTCTCTACCTGAAAGAACAAGAACCAAAAATGTTTCCTATGCTCACATTTTGCTTTTAAGTTCGTTTGACTTTTACTTAAGCGAACACATTTTCATTATCAAAAGCGTGTGTGGAAGCAGTAGAGTATTATTCATATGTTGGTTTTTCTTGTTGTAATTTCACGTTCGCCATCTTCTCAAATTCAATTTGAACAATAACAGAAAAGTGTATATAAAAAATGAATATGAACGTCGGTACATAACGCATGTGGCTCAAGCATATAGCAGTGGATGGATAAAGCGAGCATACTTCAGTTTCCTCTATATATGGAGAGCAAATATAATAACATAATACATTTTATTTTTATCCCTACAGAAATCCCTCGTCAAAATCTTTTTTTGTACCATACGTCTTCTTTATTGTATTGGTTTCACAAAAAATAGGGGCTAGTAAACCGTCAAGTTTGACATGACAGCTCTATTCTACCGTCTCTAACAATAAAAGCATATGTGTGTACAAGGGAGAATTAACATTGAGAAATTGATAAAAAATATGGCCGGCATATCAATACACAATATAATTTCAAAAAATTAAGATATTTCGATGGAACATCTTTACAAGTATAAAAAGCCTTATTTCTAGTGGCACAACCGTATATAAAAAAGAAAGAATGAGGTCATTATCATAATTTATTACAATACACTTACAGCTACTCACCGACGACATTACGTTTTAGATAGATGATTCTGAGAAAAATTGACTAAGTGAATTAGCGTTGTTAACGTGCTTTTGAACATTCTTTAATCAAATAAATCTTAAGATTACTTTTACCGATTGATATATCACCCACTAGAGCTGACATACCTTTGATTGAATTTATTAATGTAATGCAGATCTACGTGCGAGCTAAATATAGTGCTACGCCGCGCCACGATGCAAGTTTGTTGGTTAGATGTCGATCTTTACCTTGAGTACAAATGTAAGTTTGGAAAAGGCGCGATATCAAAACAAAACAATTTAACTAAAATATACTCTTCGTGTGAATTATTAATTTTGATTCAAATACGCATCGGTTGATGAGTATGCCTTGCACTGAAATTTCAAGGTTCAAAAAAAGAATTGTTTTGCAAAATATTTTGAGTTTTAATGGGCAAATATAAACATTAAAAATAGGGAGAAATTGTAAAAAACTTAATTTTATCCATGCTATGTTGTCAGAAAACATTTTGAGGTCATTCTCAACTAAATGTGTGACCAATAATTTTGATCAAAACAAACATTCACAATAACCTCTACTTATAAATTCATATTAGTCGAGTTTTTGAGCATTCACAATAGCCTCGACTAATAAATTCATAATAGTCGAATGTGGAGCATTCACAATATTAACATAACTCCTTTTTCAATGCACTTTTTGCCGGTTGGTCGGATTGATACTATGAGTTTTTTTACTCCATTTAAGATGCACTTTTCAAAACGCATCAAAATTTCGTCCATTTCCAGACCTCTTTAAAATTTGTGCGTTTTGAGGGTTTTAAATACAGTATAATAATATTTCCAAAATTCATTCGTAACCTACAGAGTTTCACATACGTGGTTTACCAATAAGTGTAATATGTTACTCTGTTTTCTAAATTTACATCTTCCATTATTAGTCGAGAGTGATATAAAGTAAGTAAATATTTTCTTAACTCTTAAGTATGTACAATTACGTCCTCATTAAATTGGATTGGAAATTGCCGAAAGGGCAATATTGAAAAACCCGTCCGAAGCACGAGCGCAAAAAATCTGTCCAAGCCCTTAAAATAAGCCCAGAATTTAGATCCGACCTAGAGCACTTAGCACAGGCCTCTGATCCATACCTCCATGGACAAAAAAATTCGCCTCTTTTTTCTCCACAATACTGCACAAAAAACCTCATTATCAAAGGAATATTCATGAGAAAAACCAAATATCGTGTTGGGTCGCGTAGGCTAAGGACTCTATAGACCGAACCGCTCAACAGATTTTCACTAAATTCATTTTCATGATTTGCTGATGCCTATATCTTTCCTTTGAAGGCTTGAAGAGCGATTTCCGTTCTAATTTCACAGTGATAAGTAAAAACGTTCCACCAACCTTCAAAAAACTACGTTTTTCACCACTCTTTCGACTATACTTCGAAAGTTTTCGACCGATTTTACGTAAATTCAACTTCGTAATCAATTTTCTTATTATTTTTCAGTGAGAAAAAAGTTTTTGAAAATTGGGGTGGTTACAAACATCGTGGTAACGCATAACACCCCTTTTCGAAGAACTTCGAATTTTTGATGCTCCCCACCTACTCCCGGGTCGAAATTGGGGTGGTTACAAACGTCGTGGTAACGTATAGGACCCCTTTTCGAAGAACTTCTTATTTTTGTACGGGTCTAAAAAGTAGATTTTCCTGTGTCTCGCTGTGACGCTTTACTCCGATTTCAATTGTTTCAATGGAACATATGATACATCAATCGAAAACCAGTGAGACAGGCAATCGATCGACGCACGATTCACAGTATTTGTGTAGTCTCAATAGACAGGACGACTCAAAGAAACTTGTTATGTTGAATAACTTTGGTGCATATCTTCCAATACCTACCATTTTCGAATATGAAGATGATGCCAGGATAAACAACTGTAAGAGACTGTTGGGATCAAAAGTTGATCTTTTCCATCTGTCAAAGTGACGTTTTAAACGTCAAACGAAAAATTTATGATTAGTTTTGGGTTTTGAACAAAAAAATTTTTATTTATAGTTGAAAATACAATTTTTTTTTGTCAAAATCAAAGCGATTCAAAACTAGTCATAAATCTTAGTTCTATACAATAGTTAAATACAAAATTTAATAACACATGAAGGACCCGTACGTATCAGAATAGATGCGGCAAACAGAGTTGATGTTACGAAGAGACTCGAACGTATTTAAGTACATATTGCCTTACCTCTTTAGTGTATGAAATTGCGTCCACATTAAGTTGTATTGGAAATTGCCGAAACGGTGCAAAAAACCTTTCCGAAAGCACTAAATTGACCCCCAAATATAGAAAAATGTTCTACTCAATTTTCTCTACAACATAGAAAAAACCATTTTTTGGGCTAGGGTCGACCTTAGTACCGTTCTTTTATGAACTGTCGGTCATGCCTAGATCTTTCAAACAAAAAAAAATTGAAAATCGGAAAAAATTTACTCGAGTTATGTACAATAATCACAAATAGCCCTAGCAGAGACTCGATTTTAGTGCCCTAGTGCTAAGTGCTAAGTCCAAGGGCTCAAATTCAAAAAAGTTTCTTCCATAAATTGTCGGCTATGCCCAGGTCTTTCAAACAAAAAAAATTTTTAAGATCAGAAAAGATTTATTCGAGTTATGTACAAATGTATTACACACAAAATCAAATTGATGAAACATAAAAAAAAATTACATTTTTTGGCGATATTTCACACTTTAGCAATTATTTTTGGCGATACTTCAAACTTTGGCGGTTTTTATTGGCGTTTCATAATTTTTATGATTGTATGATAAATCTCCAAGAAAAAACCGCCAAATTGTGATGTATCGCCAAAATGTGAAATGTCGCCAATTTTTGAATGAAATATCTCCGACGACGAGAAGTGATCACATTTTCAAGTCAATGTGAAATTCTTCGTTTCTTAACGAAAGAAAGAACGAAGGAAAGAGGAAGAGTATAGAGAAAGTTTATTTTCAATTTGATAAAATATTGCTGCCCATTCATAATAAAATAGAGTATGAATAAGATAATTTCATGAGTGTAATGTGCTCAATTTTTCTCTCAAATCCATACAATTTGAATTTATTATGTTACTCCGTGATAAACAAAATTCTTTAAAAAATCTATTGTTGGCAGAAAATGTACTCTTTATCTCTTTCACTTAAATGCGATATTATGACCATTTACCAATCCTGCATGCAAATTTTGATTATAGAGAGGGGGAAGCGGGGTTAGATCCCCCAGTCTCGAACTTTTCAAGGGGCCTGGCTAGTTGTTTTGGGCGCCCGTCCTGTCCTAAGGCCGAAAATAAAAAGAAACGAGCCTGAGTGATCATTTTTCAAAATTTTTGTCTGCGGCGCGGCGGCGCTCAAGCAACTGTTTTTATTTAAATAAAAAATTATCGATAAGTCCAAAAATTTTCGCCACCTTAATGTAATTTTGCAAGTAAGACACAAAGTTCATTGCACTCAGTATCAAATATTAGATCAATATTTATTATTGGACCCGTATACGATGTGCAAAGGTCCTATGCGTTTACTACAAGCAATTTTATTGTAACATGGGGTTCGAGGCGGGAGTGAGGTGAAAGGTACATGACTCCCATGATTTCTCAAATATCTCAGCAAGTATAGTACGGAAATGGTTCACTTATAGGTGTCATACGAAAGCATTTCATGTCATAGAACTGTCAAAAAGTCTTTTATGTGAATCGGATCAACGGTCTGGGCACTGTGACCAATGGAATCAACAAAATTGAGTTTCTTGGCTATATACGAAAACAGTTTTTCGTCTATATTTCCCTAACTATACAATATGTAGATTTACTGTCAAAGGCAAAGTTGTAAATAATGAAATTTTAGGGAACACGTGTTTCAGAATTTTGGGTAAAAATGCCCCAATCCTGTTATATGACTTGTTCTAGAATTGGGAGGGATGATCCATATCTCTAGAACTATAAGAGGTAGAAGTTGCTTCCAAAGGCAAAATTGTAGAGAATAACATTTTAGCGAACACGTGTCTCAGGGTTTTGGGTAGAAATGCCACAATCTTTTGATATGACCACTTCTAGAATTTTCTTGGCGATATTTCACACTTTGGCAATTTTTTTTTCTGATTTATCACGCCAGCAAAAAACTATGAAACGCCTAGAAAAATAGCCAAAAAGAATCGCCAAAGTGTGAAATATCGCCAAAAAATGCAATTCTTTTTCTTTGGTGATTTTTCTAGTTTCTTGCCGATACTTCATACTTTGGCGCTTTTTCTTGGCGATACTTCACACTTTGGCGGTTTTTCTTGGCGTTTCATAATTTTTGGCGTGTCAAATTGCCAAGAAAAATCGACAAAGTGTGAAATATCGCCTAGAAAAAACGCCAAAGTGTGAAGTATCGCCAAATATTTTTTTTTGCGATTTGACTTTAGCGATATTTCACGGCTATACAGAATATAACAGGGGATAGGGGGAGGGGGGGGCAAAAAGTCGAAAAAAAGCAGACGTCGATTATGGACCGTCCCTTAGACTTTTTGAACTTTGTGTATAGTAGTTTAAAGAAAGTTTAGAAAAATGGCTTCTAACTCCTGAAGATGTGAGCTAAAAAGAATGAGTTTCTTTCATTTTGAAAAACTTTATTTCATTACTTTGAAGAGATTCAGAGTGTTAAAAAAACTTGAGGATAATTTTTTTCTGACGAGTATGGAGATAATACCCTGATCAAAATGCAGAGGTTGCAACCACACGACGGAAAAGACAGTGTTATCCCTAAGTTTTTTACTGAACCAACAATGACTTTATAAGGTAAGTGCTGCAGTGGCTGAACACGTGTGAGTAGCTGAACAACTGAATGTTTTCGTCAGTTTCGATAAATATTTTCAGACTATAACACTCAAACGAGTGTTCTGATTGATCTTCAGAATTTTACCATTGCTTGTGCTTTGGAACCTCCAACTAGTACAACTTGTTCACTTGTTAAACAATGAAATGTGAGCAGTGCAGAACCTCACTACAAAATGTGAGATTTCTTAAGAAATTCATAAGATCGGCGAGCTCTAATTTAACGTTTTTATCACCCAAAACAATGTCTGTAAATTAGTTGTTAATGTTTTGGGGACGTTAAAAGTATAAAAATAGTTTCTGATAACGTTATCATACGTGTTTAAGTCATTTTCTAAATTATTTAATCGTGTTCTAGAATTGATGCAAAAGCAAGTTGTGTTTCAATAGCTGACCACAGCAACTTCCATACTTTTTTATTTATTTTTCGATCTGTCATCATTTGCGTGTGTGTGTTGTTCACAAAATCATGGAGTTGATCGTTGATATTTTGTGTTTTCATGTATTCTCTCATTGAAAATTATTAGAATAATTTTAATATCAGTGGCAAAGTATAAAATAACATGAAATTACAGGTAAAGACAATATAAAACTATTAATTTTGTTAGGTTCAGCTACTGAAACACAATGTTCAGGGCGGTAATTCCAGCCACATTTTACGACGTTCTACGAAAAATCTTATAAAAGCTAATAAACTGACATTTGGTTTATGACGACCTAAAGTGACATTTGAATCGTATACGAAATGTCAATTTAGATCGTCGTAAACCAAATGTCAGTTTATTAGCTTTTATAAGATTGTTCATCGATTGTCGTAAAATGTGGCTGGAAATAAGCAGCAGCCATAGAAACACACTTTTTTTTCTGTTCAGCTACTGCAACAAAAACAGGTGATCAGTCAACTTGTTTATTTTTACTAAATATTGCTCCAATTCCTATAAATGTAATAATTTAACGATAAAGAATACCCTAAGCTTAATAATGTCAAAGAAACCAATTATTTTCATTGGCATCATAAAAAGTTACAGACGTTCAAAGTTGAAAAATTCCTTAAGTGTTCAGCTACTACCGCACTTACCTTATGAGCTACAACGATGTAAATTGAATGTGGCGCCGAATTTGCGTTTTAAGTACAGACTAGAAGACGAGTCGGTTAAGCAAAAGGAAATTTCGAAATTGTTGATTGGATCAATTTATAAAATCACTACTTAACTTTATCAAACTGAATCAACAAACTGGTAACCCTCTTTAATTTCAAGAAAGTATTATCCACAGCTAGATCAAGTAGATTAACTAAATTCAATAGCTGTATTTAATTACGTAATAATCATTACTAAGTTGGTGCAACCTGTACAAAATCGTTGAAGCCAATGATAGTCTAACTATCAATCACTACTTTTCACACTCATTTCAACTTGTTTATCGTAAGTGAATAGATTAGGCCACAGATAAAAGCCAGTAATTGTGACTCAGCTTTTCGTTTATTATCGAAATTTCTGCAGAACCAAATATTGAAGTATGCCCTTGGACTTTGATACGATTATTTCAAATTTGCGCTTTCATCCTCCGATTCATCACTACCTTATTATCAAACAAATAAAACGCATACTCTACAAGACCAACTTGCTCATTCATTTCTTTATTGATTGAAAATTTAGAAAGATTGACTATCGACTTCAACATTACTGTCAACTTGTGCACGGAATGCAATACAACTCAAAGCTACCGCTCGAATTATTAAGTTCTTTTTCAGGCTGTGGATTTCTATCTTTAAATTTATTATAAACTTTCTTCGCAATGAGACAATGGTCGCTTGCATTACACACAACTTATATAATTTCAACATTTAAAATCATATGACTGAAGGGTTTGAGTCTGGAAAATTGTGTTGGGAACTGGTTTGCAATTCGATTAGAAGACCTGTGCGAGTCGTAAACCTTTGTGAATAACAGCTTCGCGGGCGAAAATATTCCATTCGATTCACTTCGACTTTGTGTGCACAATTTGTGGATGTATATTCGCTAGGTAGTTTTTTTTTAATAAATCGCATGAAATTGTTTCTTCTTTCACACAAAATATTGGTATTGATGCAAAAACAATTTTTTTTCAATTTTCTGAGTAAAGCTTCTCCTGAGAAATTCGAGAAAGTGACTTTTCCGTTATTTTGAGTTTTTTTCCTTCCATAGGACACCCAATTAGGGGCAGGTCCGAAACTATTTTTTTGATTACAGTCCAATTCATAATCTTTCAAATGATGCCAAACTCAATGTTTTACGATAAAAATTACCATTTTGGCGCATTTTAAGCGATGATTATATGTATTTTTGCTTCGATGCGAATTTGTTTTTATAAAGTTTATATCGTACCCAATATAATCATCGCTTTAGAGTGAGAAGGGCAGTGATCAGCACTCTGCGGCTGTGTCGCACGAACAAGCAATCGGAGGGCTCTACTAAAATAATTTTGGTTGTATCGGCATCATCATCATTGACTTAGGGATAAATCCAGAGACATTGTCTGTTGTATCAAACAACACAGAATAATTGCAAATAGAAACCGGCAAAACTCTTTAAATTTTCGGTTTACCAAGAATTCCAGGATGAATAATCATTACACAGGATACAAATGGGTGGAAAAATTGATCATGACATTCTGAGAAATGAAATTGTTTGCAATGAACAGTGTGGACATCTATACTTACAAACACTAGCTATGAGATGGTTTAGTTTGGACGTAAATCACAATGGTTACGAAGTTACGACGTGCGGTTTGTGATATGGGTGTTCTACATAGTATAGAATGAACGGTTTAAAATTGAATCAAGGAATAAAATATGCCGGATTAGCTCAAGTGGTCAGAGCAGCGCCCGGTAAGCGAAGATGTGACGTGGTTCAGTTCCCGTCTCCGACACCAAAAATTTTATTCTACGATTCAATTTGCTTTCGATTACATTTCAAATATATATTCAAGAAATTGTTAGATTTCTGATAAAAGAATTTTACAAAAAGACTCGCAAAATTTAGATCTTTATGTTACAACACTAAGCCCGTTACCGAACTAATAGATTATTCTGATTACTGAGCCAGATTATTCCTTAAGAAGTTAGGCAAACTGATGAAGAAACATACGGGTGAATCCCGATCGCTTGACTTTTTAATGCAACAAATTTCTATTGCCATTCAGCGTGGGAATGCTGTAAGTGTTCGTGATATTGTTTCCGTGTTATTGTTTATAATGACTGTAATATATTTAAAGCAATCCCCGAAAGTCACAACGAAAAAAAAATTACTCATTCAATCTAGCATTAACTGAAAGTCCCGAAAGGTTATAGACTAGTTGATTATTTTGTGAAAAAAAATGAAAAGTAAAAAAAGACCGGGACCCGAAGAAATTATGCTGAAACCCGTCTTAATCTGAGAAAGTTGCCAAGATGGCTTCCCTTTATTTTTGACATGAATTTATGAACCTGCTTTTTTGTGCAAATGTAATAATCTGAGATTTTTATACTTTGCCATTGAAATGGAAAGCTCCGAAAGCTCTTTCTATTGTATTATGGCTTAAACTAGTGATATAAACTGTGTGGTAATGCAGTTTATAGCCACACTAGTAAATACCCCCGCCCCTAGGGGCTACGCGGACATTAAGCATTCTTGTCCGCTAGGTCGGAGATTTGCGACATTAATACTAAAATGTATGTAAGAGTGTGCAATTTTCTCCGTACTACCGTTTCCCCGTACAAACGTTAGCACCGTGCTACTTTTTCTCCGTACAACCGTTTCTCCCGTCCTACAATTTCCCCGTACTGCCATTTCACCGTTCTACCATTTCCCCGTACTAACATTTCCCCCGTACTACAATTTCCCCGTTACAAACGTTGTCACCGTGCTACTATTTCCCCGTAAAACCGTTTCTCCCGTCCTACAATTTCCTTCTCACTACTGTTTTCCCCGTACTACCATTTCACCCGTACTACCGTTTCCACCGAACAACACTTTTCCCCGTAGCACGATTTTCTCCGTACTACCGTTTCCCCGTACAAACGCTATCACCGTGCTACTTTTTCTCCGTACAACCGTTCTCCTGTCCTACAATTTCCTCCTTACTATTGTTTTCCCCGTACTACCATTTCACCGTTCTACCATTTCCCC
>CM055406.1:90179376-90237704 GCA_029228625.1 Pseudolycoriella hygida
AGGGTGAGGTGGTGGACTTGGCAATGGATTAGGGTGTAGATATATTAGCGTTGAGCGACATTAGGACGAAAGGGCAGCGCGAAGAACTGGTGGGCGGTTATAAAGTGTTTTCGTCTGGTGTTCAGTCTGGTAGGGCGAACTGGGGAGTTGGAATGGCTGTCAAAAGGGAATTAGAAAAGTTTGTTTTGGGCGTGCGGTATGTAAGTGAAAGGATCATGTGGGTCTCCATTAAGCTGACAGGAGGTATTTGTCGGCTGGTTAGTGTTTATAGCCCGTGCGAGGGTAGCAGTGCTGGCGGTCTTGACACCTTTTACGAGCAGTTAGGGGATGTTGTCAGCAAAAAAGGTAGTGAGGGTGTGATTCTGTTGGGGGATTTCAACGCGAGAATAGGAAACAGTAAGACCAGTGGCGGCTATGAAAGGGTAATGGGCAAATTCGGGGAGGATGTTTTAAACTCAAACGGAAAGCGGTTGTTGGATTTCTGCGATTTCAATGGACTGGCAGTAACCAACTCTTTCTTTAGGCATAGGTGGATCCATCGGTACACTTACGTTAATAATAGTTTGGGGCACAAGTCAATAATTGAGTACATGGTTATAGAGCAGGACAGGAGACAGGAAGTCAGGAACACACGTGTTTTCAGGGGTTTCACATTTGGCTCAGACCACTACCTTTTGGGTACCCATCTCTCTGTTAGTACACTCTGTCAGGCTAAAAGGAAAAAAGTGGTGGTTCGGAAATTTCGTGTGGGAAAATTCAGGGACGAGGAAGTTAAGTCTCGCTTTATGTCAAAATTCAGCGAAGCTTTCGAAAGGCTTCCTCCGGACTGCGTAGACATTGAGGTTGAGTGGGCAAACTTTAAGGAATTTGGCTTGGGCGTAGCTGAGGAATGTCTAGGTAGTGTCTCTAGTGGGGGTAGAAACAAAAAGACAGGCTGGTGGAACGCAGATATCAAAAAGGCGGTATTAGAGAAAAGGAAGCTGTATTTGGTTTGGTTACAGGATAAGACGGGCGAAAAGCATGAGGCTTACAGGGCTTGCAGGCAGGCGGTTAAGGCTCTAGTCAAGGAAGCGAAGGATCGGTCGTGGAAAAAGTTTGGGGAGGAATTGGAAGAGGCTGGTCAAGGAAGGGGTAAAAAATTTTGGTCGGCAATCAAGGATATTAGGCGTGGTGGTGAAAAGGAGGGCGGCGGTAGCATTTTGGGTAAAGATGGCGAATTAGTTACAGGTAAGGGTGAGGTCCTGAAAACCTGGCAGGATTACTTTCAGGATCTATTCGCCTCTGTCAATCCCGTAACAAGCCTTGACAGGGAAGAGGGCCGTAGCTTGGAGGGTGAGGAGGAAATTACATTAGAGGAAGTGTCGCGAAAGGTCAGCAGGCTGAAGGCAGGAAAATCCGCAGGTATAGACGAAATTAGGACAGAATTTATTAAGAATAGCGGGCCGGGTGGGGTTCAATGGCTTTGTAGGATTTTCAATTTAGCATTGAAGTCCTCAGTAGTACCCGCGGACTGGAGCTTCGGTGTTATTGCTCCGATCTTCAAGAAGGGTAACCGCAAAGTCCTTTCCAACTACAGGGGGATTTCACTCTTGAGCGTGGTCGGGAAGGTTTATACAAGTGTGCTAGTAGACAGGGTTAGGGTTATAGTGGAAGGTGTTCTTGACGAGGTTCAGAGTGGGTTCAGACCTCTGAGAGGTTGTCAGGATCAGATCTTTTGTCTCAGGCAGGCTATAGAAAAGCTCTCTGAGAGAAATATTGATTTATACTTGTGCATCATCGACCTAGTAAAGGCATTCGATCGGGTACCGAGGCAAAAGCTGGTCGAGGTACTTGGCGAATACGGGGTTAATGGAAGTTTATTGGGCGCTATCAAAAGCATCTACTCAGGGAGCAAGGCTGCGGTAAGGATAGATGGTGAAATTAGTGAGGCTTTCGAAGTTAATGAGGGAGTTCGTCAGGGTTGTTGTCTCTCCCCTCTTCTGTTCATAATTTTTCTGGACAAGATTATCAGGCAAGCGAATTTGCAAGGGAATGTGAAGGTGGGGGAAGTAATCATGAAAATCCTGGCCTATGCGGATGACTTAACTCTATTAGCAGATAATGCCAAGGATTTGCAGGAGAATTTAGACTGCCTGAATGATGCATGTGAGGAATACGGCATGAAAATAAGTGTCAGTAAAACTAAAGTTATGCATATTGGCAAATCCCGGAAGGATGTAGTTTGCAGTTTAAATGGGGAGCAGTTGGAACAGGTCTCTGAGTTTAAATATTTAGGAGCCATTTTTTCGGAGCATGGCAAGTTAGTTAGGGAATTTGAAGAAAGGAGAAGAATGGGGAATGCAGTGGCCAGTCAGTTGAGGTCGTATGTGTTCAACAAAAAGGAGTTAAGTAGTGGCACAAAGCTAGCTATTCACAGGTCAATCTTCAGACCAACGATTTTATACGGTAGTGAAAGTGGGGTGGACTGCGGATACCTTGTGCATGACCTGGAGGTTTCTGATATGAGGGTTCTTAGGAGCATAGCAAGAGTAAATCGGAGGGAACAGTGGGACAATCATATTAGGAACGACGACATCAGGGAAAACTTAGGGGTTACATCAGTGGAAGAGGCGGCAAGGATTAGTCGTCTGCGGTGGTACGGGCACGTTCAGAGGATGGGTAATAGCAGGCTACCAAAGAGGATATTGGATGCTCAAGTCCCGGGTGTGCGTCCCAGGGGTAGGCCAAGGAGAAGGTTTATAGACTCAATTAAATCCGATTTAGAAGTTAGGGGACTTTCTCTAGGCGAACAAACCATCTCCTTGGCACAGGATAGGGGGGTATGGAGAAGGGTGGTCCATGGTCAGTAGTAAAGACCTCACACCGAAAGGTACAAACGGTCTATAAAGTGTGATGATGATGATGATGATGACTTTTTCCTAAGCACTTTTTCACGATCTGTGTTTAACGGAGTTTTCATTTGTAAAGAAATATGTAATCATTTAGTCTTATTACACACCAAATTGCCGCCGTACACACGAAATGAGAAAATGTGACAGCTGACCAATCACGTATTGTAATGTCAGGTCACGTGGTATATAAAATTCAAAATTTGCAAAAAGTTGAAATCGCTTCAGCTTTTCATCAATTTGCATCAGTGCTACCAATATTCGCATTTCGAAAGTTGTAAACAAAACAAAATGCAATGTTTTCAATGTTGAATATTACTGCGAACATATCACAGTTAGCCAATCTCATACAAAAAAAAAACAATTTCCGACATTATTGCTCACATTTTTAGTGTTAAATATTATTTTTTTTGTCAAAAAACATAATTGATGAAACATAATTTTGTCGAAGAAGCCAACTAACACACACACAATTTCACAAACTCATTGAAACATTTGAAAGAAAATTTTAACAATTGGCCATTTAGTGTGTACGACTGTGAACGAATGTGTAATTAGCATTAAGAACCTAGTCAGTCAACGCGAAAATAATTAACATTCAGTTACAGTATCACTTCCGCTGGTAGGTTCGCTTCTTTTTATTGACACCAGTATTTTTCGCTAGTTACGCTCTTAAGCCCTGGATGGTAGTAAGAATGTGCATCCCACTGTTTGCCCATAAGATGACATGTTTCATTTATCAACAAATTAATATTTTTATTGTACTGTCCGGCAAATCTGCTCATCACTTAAATAATTGTCAAAGTTAATGAAAAAAACTAAAATATGTCCAGTCACATGCATACCATGAGATACGTTCGTAAATATGTAGCGACATTATAGCAACCCTTCTATCTTTTTTTCGACAGGGATTAGTTGGAAATATCTCTTTTTCTTTTAATTTGTCCAAACATGAATCGCCATCTGTCAAAAGAATAAATAATGTTGTTATTGCTTTCGCTTTCAGATTTCATCGTTGTGTAATACGATAGGTCAAACATTCTATTTTCTACCTACGAATATTGTTATATAAACAGTTGCGTAATATGTGTACGTAGACATAAATCAGATTTTGAGTTGTGATGATTCAATAAAGTGTTTGTAGAAGTAGTTTATTTAAGATTGCATTGCTAATACAACGTTCTGTTATTAGAGTAGCTTTATATGCACCTAGTACAGCATATCGCCCATATAGTACGATATTGAGAACGAATCCTCTGGGCGTCGGGACTTTTCCCGAATAACTTAATAATAATAATAATCTGCCTTAACAACCCATGGCTAAGGGCTAGATCATTATTTACTAGAACGTGGAAATTTTACTTTTTTAATTTTCGATCACATAGACAAGTAACAGAAGGTCACAGGTTGAGAGTTTTTTTTTTTTTATTTTGAATTATTTTGTCATTGTAATGACGCTCAGATTGAACTCAACTAGAACTGTTGTGTTCTTGAACATATTAGAAGCATCAACATTTCGGCATCCAGTGCCAATCATCAGTCAAGTCATGCACCTTGATATGCTGATATGGGGTGAAGTACCGACTATTTGATGTTCTATATGAACAATCTACGGTTAAACTAGGACTAGTGAATTATATCTGAGAATGAATGTATAACTACATCTAACGTCAAAACTCCAAAGTTAATCCTGACTCAAGCACTGAAACTCTTGTTGTGTCATAGCCGATTAGTGGCGGAACCACTGTTTTTGTTATGAGGAATAGCACGTTATTTTTTACAATGCTGTGCTTACATTGCATGGAACTACATATATGATGTTTTCCATGTTTCAGTTTAATTGTTCCACGATCAAGCAAAGCTCGAGTAATATATAAGATATTCTCAAAAACAATTATTTACTAGTTTCGCTACTTTTGTGGTTCTACTGTTTGAGAAACTTTCTTTACCGGAAACTTTTTACTATGCCAGTGGTAACCTGTGCGACAAACCCAGTGCCATCTATGAGATATTCTAGGAGGCAAACAAATAACTTACCAGAAACAACGTTTTATAATATTTTGTATCAGAAAGAGACAAAATAAAAGTAAACATATGCAAGGGACCCGTACGTGAGAGAAAGATCTTTATTAACAATAAAAAGTTACAAAGTGAGCTGCCCACTTAGAGTAGGTTGCGAATAACACACAGCATATCGATCAATCCGAAACACAGACAAAATTTACATTACTTCTTTAGGATTTAATTAATTTTAAAACGATTATTTTAGCTATAGATATGACTGTTTATGATTTGCGTAGACTTGATTAGCACTTCCTCACAAATCTGCTTCAGAATTGTAGCATCCAAACCAATTTCACGGAAGAAGTTTAAAACGCTACTACCAACGGTTCCACGACTCCCGAACCATAAAACTCTGACTAACCATTCGCGGCGCCCGAATTGATTCGAGTATTTCTCGGACAAGAATGGAATACATTTTTCGTATATTTCGGTTTTTTCCTTAGAGATGTTTGCATCTTGTTCCGTATCACTCTTCTCATAACGAATAGTTGGATCGACAATATACGCTTTTCTTGAATCGGGCTCGAACGCTATAATGTCGTTGAAACGTGCTCTTCCTTCCGAGTCAACGGCGTAGACTTCTTCGAAACACTGATAGTCCTTTGCGCGCAATAGTTCAGTGATTTGATTTTTAACGCTGTGATGCCTTGAATTTATTGCCAGGTTGTTGAAGGGACAGCTTCCGATTACATGACTTATAGTTTCTTTCTCTTTGAGGCATCTGCGACAAAGGACGGAAGAGTTCTCCACACCAGGAACGCCATTCAGGTTAGCGTAATTGACGTTGAGTTTGATTGCTGCGACCCATTCGGAGGACGACAGTGAGTTTTTATTGCATACAAAGTCGTTGGCCTTTGTATGCGTTGAAAAGTGCAATACACCTGCTCCTTGATATTTGAGGTTGCACCATTGTTCGTAGCTTTTATGCCGAAGGGTTGCCCTTAACGTTTTAATGTTGTCACCTGCAACGCCGAGCGCTTGGACGCAAGAAGTCATTTCTTCTGCGCAATTCGAAATGCTTTGAAATAGCTCGTCGTCAACCGTCGAAAGTCTTTTTTCGATTGCGAAATGTTGGAGGTAAATTTCCCATGATGTTTTAACAAGACCTAGTCCTCTCAATTTTCTCGGTGCATAAAACAAGTTGTCGTTGGTGTGCATTGGAAGCCCAACCACTGCTTTGACTGTGCGCCGAATCATAATGTCCAAGCCTTCGGTGACGTACTTGGGTACTTTGTTCAGTGGAGCACATTGAAGTGGATAAGTCAGTGATGGAAGGATGTACTGGTTGATGATATTTAGTTTTTGATCTGGCTTCAGTAGGGCGGAAGTGGAAAGATTTGTGAGTTTATTATTCAAATTCTCAACACAAGTGTCGTCGAAGATTAATTCTGAATCGAAGGAACATCCCAGGTACCTTATTCTTTGGTTGGAATCGATGCTTGTGATCTCGTTTCCGTTTGAAAAGACGAGGGTGTCCTTGACCAGCTTGCCTTTTCTTAATATGATTGCCTGGCTTTTCGCTGGGTTGATGTGTAGGCCAATGGTTGAAAGCAGAGTTTCTACGGCTTCAATGAGACGAACTGCGCTGCTTTCGTTTTTCCCAATTACGGCCAGGTCATCCGCGAACCCTGATAGGCCGAGCGCGTCAAAGTCTTTCGAGAGTTCGTAACCGTACTTGTTGACGAATTGTGGGTCGCAGATTTCTTCGAAGACAAAATTGATAGCCATATTAAACAAGAAAGGCGACAGTGGACCCCCTTGAGGTACACCGCACTCAATTTCAATGCTGTTGGACGTGTCTTTGCAGTTGTTGATCGTAATCCGGTTCTGAGTAAGAAGATTCATTATGAGGCTTGTCAAATTGGGTGATACTCCGTTTGAGTGAAGTGAGTTTAGGATATGGTTGTGTCCAATGTTGTCGAAAGCTTTCGATACATCAAGGAAAACAATAGTACAGTCTCTCTTCGAACTTCGTGCTGATTTAAGGCATGCATTCACGAGTCTGGCATTCATGTGGCAGCCGGGCACTCCGATAACAAAGCCGCGCTGAT
The DNA here is from genome assembly GCA_029228625.1 of Pseudolycoriella hygida. Classification (NCBI taxonomy): domain Eukaryota; kingdom Metazoa; phylum Arthropoda; class Insecta; order Diptera; family Sciaridae; genus Pseudolycoriella; species Pseudolycoriella hygida. The sequence goes on from CM055406.1 coordinate 90,186,380, forward strand.
TGATGTTGATATCAACTTGTCGTCGAAGTTTAACATCGAGAGCCTTTTCGATAATTCGTCTCACAATTGAGTAAATTGTTATTGGTCTCCAATTGCTAATTTGATTCACGTCGCCTTCCTTGTCGATTAATACGAGTCGCCCTTCTCGAAAACAGTTTGGAACAAATGATGTTCTGAGCATTGTGTTTGCAATTGAGCATATCGAGCGTGCTACGTTGAGTTCGCGTAATGTTCTCACGAGCACACGGTCAGGGCCGGCGCTTGTGTCTAGTTTGGATCGCTTTATTTGAAGTTGAATATCGTTAGTAGTGAGGGAGCAATTTATCTTCTTACTTCTTGATGGGTATGTTTCGCGGACACATTTATTCGATCTTCCAAACACTTGCCGGAAATGGCTCTCAAGGTCCTCCATTCGTATGTTGCATTGTCTAGATTTGCCATTCTTCATAACATTTAGGACTGCTTTCCGTCGTTGATTGTAATACCAATATTGCGTCAGCTCGTATTGATACTTGTCACGTCTGCGCTGCTTCATTTTTTTATCGACTCTTTGAGGATTTGAAGATCGTGCATATTGGGCTGAAGTGATTGCGTTTTTCTTTTTCTGACGAAGACGGTAGAACTTCACGGCAGGGTGCTTTGGTCCAGGTAATCTTTCGTTGGCTTTAAATATAAATTTTAGGAAAGCCTCCACATCTTTTTCGAAATTGTTTTCATCGACACCGTCGTCTTTTTCATATGCAAGTAAAACATTCTCCCATTTTTTACACTCGGACTCAAGCTGTGCTTTAGTTTCCTTGTTACTGGTCGGTTCGTTATTTTTATTACTGGTCGATGCTCCTTTTATTGGTGTTGAAGACGAGCGTAGATTGGAAACGATTTCTTGTGCTGTATCTAGGTTGGCCTCATTCGCATGACGATTTCGGTGAACTTTCATACCGCGCTTCGTAGGGAATAGATGTGGCAAAAATAGTTGATGTTACGAAAAGACTCGAACGTAATTAAGTTAATATTGCCTTAACGCTTAAGTGTATGAAATTACGTCCACATTAAATTGTATTGGAAATTGCCGATAGGGCGCCAAAAAAATGTCGTAAAAAAGGCCTTTCGAAAGTTCAAATTGACCCAAATAGACAAAAATGTTCATCCCAATTTTTGCTACAACATAGCAAAAAGCCATTTTTTTTGTCTATGGCCGACCCTTGGGTCTTCAAGAGAGGCCTCGGACAAATACTTACATAGACAAAAATATTTCCCTCCATTTTCTCTACAACATATTGAAAAACCAATTTTATGTCTAGGGCATACCTTAGGACCGACCTCGGGCCATAAGGAAATGCCTCGGACACATACTTCCATAAACAAAATTGTTTACCTCAATTTGCTCTGCAACAAAGCAAAAAAAATTTTTTTTTTGGTTACAGCCAACATGTTACAAACAACATGTAAAGCGCTAGCAGATACTCGTTTTTTGTGCCCTAGCTTTATCTTAGGGCCCAATCTCAAGAAAGTTTCTTCTACAAATTGTTGGGCTCCTTTTATAGACCTGTCGACTAAAAAAAACAATTATGAAAATCGGAAAAGATTTACTCGAGTTATGTACAAAAAACACGCATGGCGCTAGCAAAGACTCGTTTTTAGTGCCCTAGCTAAGTCCAAGGACTCAAATCCAAAAAAGTTTCCACCATAAATTGTCGGTCATGCCCAGATCTTTCAAACAAAAAAAAATGTTTAAAAATGGGAAAAGATTTACCCGAGGTATCCACAAAAACACATATGGCCCTAGCATAGACTCGGTTTTAGTGCCCTAGCTAAGTCCAAGGACTCAAATTTAAAAAAGTTTCTTCCATAAATTTTCAACCATGCCCAGATCTTTCAAACAAAACAAATTTATGGAAATCGGAAAAGATTTACTCGAGTAATGTACAAAAGACCAAAAACCACTTAAATGGACCTAGCTCGGCGGCCCATTGGCCTGGATTCAATCCTGTGAAGGATATTTCGATTACCTTTCAGGAAAAAAAGTTTTTGAAAATCGGTTGAGTTTTACTCAAGTTATCGCGGTAACGGACGGACGGACAAACGTCGTGGTAAACGCATAAGACCCCTTTTCGAAGAATTTCGTTCGGTCTAAAAAGGAAAATTACTCCACAAATTATTGATGATTTACATTTAAATGTAAGAATTCTCCGTATTTCGACAGAAAATTCCTCTAAAACTTTGGTTGACTGTGCGAATCAAAAAATTGCTTCGTTATGATGAAGGACTAGGTGAGGAAGTTTTTTTCCAGTCATATGCTTATACATATTTACAAATGGTTTCATAAACAATGAAGCCTATTTTCACCACAATTTCGCATGTTCGAAATGTGGTAGTTTTGAGTTTTTGTTCGAAATATACCGATTCGTTATCGGGTCACATCGAACTATTTCGTGTTAGCTGTCATATTTCAAACATGCGAAATGAGCCGTTTGCATGGAAAACATTTTTTGTAGGAAATATTATTCTGAGCAAAAAATTGTTCTACGCTATGGCAAAATTATGAAGTTTTGTATTTTTAATTATTTTCTGATTTCAAACATTTGTCACACACGAAAATTACTATACTCTACTATATCTATCTCTTTTCTTCGCATGTAATTTTTAGTGATTCTCTCACGAAAAAGACTATTTTTGCTGGTCAAGTGCTGCTTCATAAAAAATTCAAAATTGGAAAATGTTCTGAAAGCGCACTTTTGAAACTAAAATATAAAATCAGCAAAGAATTTTCGATGCATGTCGTAGGACAATTTGTTGTTCTAATTGTATTTTTGCATCGTTTAAAAACTAGGTCCCACCTTTGAACAGTTGTGTTCTTGAACATATTAGAAGGATCAACATTTCGGCATCCAGTTCCAATCATCAGTCAAGTCATGCACCTTGATATGCTGATATTGGGTGAAGTACCGACTATTTGATGTTCCATATGAACAATCTACGGTGAAACTAGGACTAGTGAATTATATCTGAGAATGAATGTATAAATTTCATCAGAACATCTAAACCCATATAGTTCCTAACATCATATATGTAGTTCCATGCAATGTAAGCACAGCATTGTAAAAAATAACGTGCTATTCCTCATAACAAAATAGTGGTTCCGCCACTAATCGGCTATGACACAGTAAGAGTTTCAGTGCTTGAGTTAGGATTAATTTTGGAGTTCTGACGTTAGATGTAGTTATAATGTTGATGCTTCTAATATGTTCAAGAACACAACTGTTCTAGTTGAGTTCAATCTGAGCGTCATTACAATAACAAAATAATTCAAAATAAAAATTCTCAACCTGTGACCTTCTGTTACTTGTCTATGTGATCGAAAATTAAAGTAAAAATTTCCACGTTTCAGTTTCAAAAATTCCACAATGCATGAATAATTGACTTGGGTCATCGAATTATTTCAGATTATAAATGTTATTTACAACATAAAATGGTTCTACACTACGGTAAAATTATGATTATATTTTTAATTCGTCTTTTTATCGATTTCAAAATTCTTTCGATCACGAAAGAAACTATACCTGTTATTCATACTCTCTTTCTTAGACTTTTTTTGTGTGTTAAGTGCGTGTCGTGTTTTGTAAAATCAATTTTGAGGAACTAAATTCTTTTCGCAAACAATTAACATAACTCGTGAGAAACATAACTTCACACTAACTAAAGCACTATCATTTAGCTATTTAATTCTATTCGCAAACAAATAATTTAACTCGTACGACTACGGCTCTTGCCGTAAATTTTACACAAGCCATGGTAAAAGTTTTTCAATGATCAACTAAACTCTTTTCTCGAACAATTAACTTAACTCGTGCGATTACGGCCCTCGCCTCGCTCGGCCCACAAACTTCACACTCGTAAAAGTTCTGTAATTTAGCTATTAAATTCTATTCGTATACAAATAAATCAACTCGTGCGACTACCACCCTCGCTTCGCTCTTACCGCAAACTTTACACAAGTATTGGTAAAAGTTTTTTAATTGATCAACTAAATTCTATTCCCGTACAATTAATTTCACTCCTACGATTACGGACCTCGCTTCGCTCAGCCCGCAAACCTCACACTATCGCCACGATAGTTGAACTATCGCCACGATAGTTGAACTATCGCCACGATAGTTTAACTATCGCCACGATAGTTTAACTATCGCCACGATAGTTTAACTATCGCCACGATAGTTTAACTATCGCCACGATAGTTTAACTATCGCCACGATAGTTTAACTATCGCCACGATAGTTTAACTATCGCCACGATAGTTTAACTATCGCCACGATAATTTAACTATCGGCACGATAGTTGATTTATCGCCACGATAGTTGATTTATCGCCACGCTATGATATTTGAACTATCGCCACGGTAGTTTAACTATCGCCACGGTAGTTTAACTATCGCCACGATAGTTGAACTATCGCCAGGATAGTTGAACTATCGCCAGGATAGTTGAACTATCGCCAGGATAGTTGAACTATCGCCAGGATAGTTGAACTATCATGGTGATAGTGTGAGGTTTGCGGGCCGAGCGAAGCGAGGTCCGTAATCGTTCTAGTGAAATTAATTGTAGTTCAACTATCGTCACGATAGTTCGCGATAGTTCAACTATCGCCACGATAGTGCGCGATAGTTCAACTATCGCCACTATAGTTCGCGATAGTTCAGCTATCGCCACGATAGTTACGGTAATTCAACTATCTTACGATAGTTCACCTCTAGAATTATAGTTCAACTATCGCACGATAGTTCAGCTATCGCATTATAGCTATGATAATTCAACTATCACACGGTAGCTTCGATAGATAAACTATCGCACGATAGTTAAAATGGTCTAACTATCGCACAATAGGAACGATAGTTCAACTCTCTCACAATAGTTACGATAGTTCAACTATCGGACGATAGTTACGATAGTTCAACTATCGCATGATGGTTACGATAGTTCAACTATCGCGCGATAGTTACGATAGTTCAACTATCGCATGATGATTACGATAGTTCAACTATCGCACGATAGTTTCGATACTTTAACTATCGCACGATAGTTACGATAGTTCAACTATCGCACGATAGTTACGATAGTTCAACTTTCGTACGATATTTCAACTATCGCACAACAGTTACAATAGTTCAACTATCGCATTATGGTTACGATAGTTCAACTATCGCATTATTTTTTTTTTTTTTTATTTCTAATGCAGCAAAAAAATTAAACATGAAAAATTATTGTATATTACGGATATGCCAGTATAGCTCAGAAAATACTTATGGTTACGATAGTTCAACTATCGCACGATAGTTACGAGAGTTCAACTATCGCACGATAGTTACGAGAGTTCAACTATCGCACGATAGTTACGATAGTTCAACTATCGCACGATAGTTACGATAGTTCAACTATCGCACGATAGTTAAGATAGTTCAACTATCGCACGATAGTTACAATATTTCAACTATCGCACGATAGTTACGATAGTTCAACTATCGCACGACAGTTACAATAGTTCAACTATCGTATTATGGTTACGATAGTTCAACTATCGCACGATAGTAACGATAGTCTAACTATCGCACAATAGTTACGATAGTTCAACTTTCGTACGATAGTTACGATAGTTCAACTTTCGTACGATAGTTACGAGAGTTCAACTATCGCACGATAGTTACGATAGTTCAACTATCGCGCGATAGTTCAACTATCGCACGATAGTTCAACTATCGCACGATAGTTCAACTTTCGCACGATAGTTCAACTATCGCGCGACAGTTACAATAGTTCAACTATCGCACGATAGTTACTATAGTTCAACTATCGCACGATAGTTACGATATTTCAACTATCGCACGATAGTTCGACTATCGCTACGATAGTTTGACTATCGCCACGATAGTTCGAGGTAGTTTAACTATCGCCACCATCGCTACAGTAACATCGCAGATAGTTACGATAGTTCGACTATCGTACGATAGTTGCGATAGTTGAACTATCGCACGATATTTCAACTATCCGACGAGAGTTACGATAGTTCAACTATCGCACGATAGTTACGATAGTTCAACTAGCAACTTAGCTATTGAGAATGGACAACGTCCGAAATGCATATAGCACAATTTGTTAATTTGTAAAACCAAATAAATGGAGTTGAAGCAAAATTTGTTTTTTCCTAAAATTATTATTGTTATAAGGTTTTACGGTACGTTCAAATATCAAATTTATTTTGATTGAAATTGCTTCGTTGCAAAGTGTAACGTTCAAAAAAATTATTTGTTTCCCCTTTTAACGTCAAGTCAAGTCAAGATGGCGGTGAGTGCGCACGTGGTTTGTTTTGCTCTGAGTAAGTTTTATTTATTTTTTGCCAGTTTCGCGTTTCGGTTCATAATTTCTAAGATGCAATATAAATTAAGGTATGTTGTTGCCATAATCTTTCGAGCTACACAGATTTGCTCAAGGAATATCTCAATTTTTCAATTCCACAAAATTCTCAGTTCCGATTGTTTTTGTTTCGTTTCTTTTAAACCTCTATTGGATATCATCGCTTATATTATGGTTACCATAGGGCTTCCCACTGCCCCAACAATATTTTATCAGGTTTGCATCTCAATTAAAGTTTTCATTCTCATTTTCAAACATCGTAATGGTGACATAACCTCAATGCTGCCGCGTTTTTCGGATGTTATGTTGTTCTAATGTGAAGCAATCGGTGTTTTGTTGTTTCGTTGTTTGTTATTTTGAAATGCAATTTCAAGTCAATGTGATTTATAATTACGGATACGGGCTTCGCTATTCGCAAGCTATCGCTTTGGCAAAATATGGATGAGCTTGCGCATAGCACTTTAGGCACGTGTGTTAAAGTCCCCATTGAGGCTTGTACTTCCGGTGCGGTTCGGCTTACCAGGCCGTCCCACTGTATTCATAAGCGGTAAAAATAATTTGGCTCAGCCTCGGACGAGTGTTGGTCACGGGGTACGACCAGCACAGGACATAACAGGTACCCCATCGTTGGCGATCAGGCAATGTAAAAAGGTTGGTGGTTTGTTTATTGGAAGTCTAAACGTGAATGGGGGTTTTCGGTGTCGCAAGAATGAAATGGTAGAATTGGCTGAGGATTACGGTGTAGATATCTTAGCATTGAGCGACATTAGAACTAAGGGACAGCGAGAAGAGCAGGTGGGCGGCTATAAAGTGTTTTTGTCTGGCGTTCAGTCTGGTAGGGCAAACTGGGGAATTGGAATGGCTATCAAGCAGGAATTAGAAAAATTTGTCTTGAATGTTCGCTGCGTAAATGAAAGGATTATGTGGATATCTATTAAGTTAGCTGGGGGTATTTATCGGCTGGTTAGTGTTTATAGCCCATGCGAGGGTAGCAATGCTGGCGCCCTCGACGCCTTTTACGAGCAGTTAGGAGATGTTGTGGCAAAAAGGCGAAGTGAGTGTGTGGTTTTGTTGGGCGATTTTAATGCGAGGATAGGAAACAGTAAAACCAATGCAGGTTATGAAAGGGTGGTAGGCAAATTCGGGGAAGTTACTTTGAACTCAAATGGGAAGCGGTTGTTAGATTTCTGTGATTTCAATGGGTTAGCAGTAACCAGCTCTTTCTTTAAGCACAAATGGATCCACCGGTACACTTACGTCAATGAAAGTTGGGGTCACAAGTCAATAATTGATTACGTAATTATAGAACAGGACAAGAGGCAGGAAATATGTGACACGCGTGTTTTCAGGGGTTTCACCTTCGGCTCGGACCACTATCTTTTGGGTGCACATCTGTCGGTTGGTAAACTGTCAGGCTAAAAGGAAGAAAAAGGTAGTTCGCAGATTTCGCGTAGGAAAGTTCAAGGAGGAGGAAGTTAGGGCTCGTTTCATGGCAAAGTTCACAGAAGGTTTTGAGGGGCTTCCTTCGGACTGCGGGGACATCGAGGCTGAGGGGGCAAATTTTAAGGAATTTGTTTTGAGTGCAGCTGAGGAATGTCTGGGTAGTGTCTCTAGCGGAGGTAGGAACAAAAGGACGGGTTGGTGGAACGCCGATATCAAAAAGGCTGTGTTGGAGAAAAGAAAGCTGTATTTGGTTTGGTTACAGGATAAAACGGATGAGAAGAAAGGAGCTTACAGGGCTTGTAGTCAGGCGGTTAAGGCTCTAGTTAAAGAAGCAAAGGACCTCGCGTGGAAGAGGTTCGGAGAAGAATTGGAAGAAGCAGGTCAAGGAAAGGGTAAAAAATTCTGGTCGGCGATTAAGGATATTAGGCGTGGTGGTGAAAAGGAGGGCTGTGGTAGCATTTTGGGTAAAGATGGCCAGTTAATTACGGATAAGGGAGAAGTACTGGAAACCTGGCGTGATTACTTTCAGGATCTATTTGCATCTGTCAATCCGGTAGTGGCACCTGACAGAAATCACTTTGCTAACTCGGAGGGTGAGGAAGAAATTACATTAGAGGAGGTGACACGAAAGGTCAGCAGGCTGAAGGCAGGAAAATCCGCAGGTGTAGACGAAATTAGGACAGAATTTATTAAGAATAGCGGGTCTGGTGGGATCCAATGGTTTTGTAGGATTTTTAATTTAGCCATGAAGTCCTCAGTAGTACCCGCTGACTGGAGCTTCGGTGTTATTGCTCCGATCTTTAAGAAGGGCAACCGTAAAGTTTGTAGCAACTACAGGGGGATTTCACTTTTGAGCGTGGTCGGAAAGGTTTATGCTAGTGTGCTAGTAGATCGGGTTAGGGTTATAGTGGAAGAGGTTCTGGACGAGGCTCAGAGTGGTTTCAGACCTCTGAGAGGGTGTCAGGATCAGATCTTTTGTCTTAGGCAGGCTATAGAACAGCTCTTTGAGAGGAATATTGATCTGTACTTATGCATCATCGACTTGGAAAAGGCATTTGATCGGGTACCGAGGCAAAAGCTGTTCGAGGTGCTTAGCGAATACGGGATTAATGGAGGTTTATTGGGCGCCATTAAAAGCATCTACTCAGGGAGCAAGGCGGCGGTAAGGATAGATGGTGAAATTAGTGAGGCTTTCGAGGTTAATGAGGGCGTTCGTCAGGGTTGTTGTCTCTCTCCTCTTCTGTTCATAATTTTCATGGACAAAATCATCAAGCAGGCCAATTTGCAGGGGAATGTGGAAATTGGGGATGTAATTATGAAAATCCCGGCCTATGCGGATGATTTAACCCTATTAGCAGATAATGCCGATGATTTGCAGAGGGGGATTGACTGCCTGAATGTAGCATGTGAGGAGTACGGGATGAAGATAAGCGTCGGCAAAACAAAGGTTACGCATGTTGGCAAATTTAGGAAAGACGTAGTGTGCAGTTTAAATGGGGAGCAGTTGGAACAGGTTTCTGAGTTTAAATATTTAGGAGCCATGTTTTCAGAGGATGGCAAGTTAGTTAGGGAATTTGAGGAAAGGAGGAGAATGGGAAATGCGGTGGCCAGTCAGTTGAGGTCTCATGTGTTTAACAGGAAGGAATTAAGTAGTGGCACAAAGTTAGCTATTCACAGATCAATCTTCAGGCCAACAATTTTATATGGTAGTGAAAGTTGGGTGGACTGCGGATACCTTGTGCATGACTTGGAGGTTTCAGATATGAGGGTTCTTAGGAGCATAGCAAAAGTGAATCGGAGGGAACAGTGGGACAATCATATCAGGAACGACGACATCAGAGAAAATTTAGGGGTTAGGTCAGTGGAGGAGGCAGCAAGGGTTAGTCGTCTGAGATGGTACGGGCACGTTCAAAGGATGGGTAATAGTAGGCTCCCAAAGAGAATATTGAATGCACAGGTCCCGGGTGTACGTCCTAGGGGTAGGCCAAGGAGAGGGTTCATAGACTCAATTAAATCAGATTTAGAAGTTAGGGGGCTTTCACTGGGCGAGCAAACCATCTCCTTGGCAGAGGATAGAAGGGTATGGAGGGGGGTGGTCAATGACCACCGGGTTGCGGCTTAAAGACCCCACACCGGAAGGTCTATAAAGTTTGATGATGATGATGATGATGATGATGATCCCCTTTTAACGTTGAAGTTTGTAACTTTTATAATAAAGTTATAACGTAGGAACTCTACATTTACTATGACATAGAAGGCCAATTATTTGAAATGGCCATCTAGTAAGGAAATGGGTGGCATTGATCAGAGGGAATAACAATAACACATGGGCTTAACAAGGAAAGCGCGTTTTTTTGGTTCAAAATTAGCTTTCTTCATTAAGCGCTGCTGCTCTAGCATTTCAATACCCCTTTTGTAGAACGATTTTTCTTTTTGTGACTATGTGTTGTGTTGCTGGTCATAGTACTCAAATCTCTCTGATAGCAATCATAGGATACAACTCATTACATATTACTTTTTACTATGAACGTGTAAGCTCTTATTTTGAATTATTTTGTCATTGACATGACGCTCAGACATTAACACATCTAGAACAGTTGCGTTATGGAGATAATTAGAAGTGATCAACATTTCGGCATCTAGTGCCAATCTTCAGTCAAGTCATGCACCTTGATATGCTGATGGACGTGATGGACAAAGTGCTGACGTATCTATTTGTCTCAGTTAGAGGTATTTTTGGACTAGCGAATTGTAACGGAAATGGTTACAACTGCCATCTGTTGAAGTTTTATATGAAACATTTCTTACTCTAACCCTGAGTGTATTGTCTCCAAAGTTAACTCAAGAGCTTATTTCGTTCATCAAAGCCTATGCGATCTTGTAGCGACAGATGCCAACATATTGTAACTATGTAATGTGAGGGTTTAGTTCGATTTAAACTGTTGCACACATATCGATTTACCGTTCTATCTAATGATAGCAAATCGGTTAAATCATGGGCGGTCGTTACGGAGAACAATTTCCGGCTAAATTATATTCTCTGATAGCGTTGTATCGCTTGGATTTTTTTGACCAAATATTAGAGTGCACGAACTAAATAAAAGGGAATTTTACTTTCAATCTTTTATGAAGGGACGAAACAATGGACAAAATAAATGCTGATTTCGGCGTATCACGCCCTCACATACCAGAGTATGTGATTTCATCAGTACACCTATGTCATGACTATGTGTATATCAGCATACATAAAGGTAGAATGACTTACCATTCGAATTACCTTCGCTCAAATACACTTGTTTCTAAACAGCTAATTTGTTAATTTTGTTGAAGCCCAAGACTTCTTTTCGATAATTTTGTTTACTAGATTTTTTACTTCTAGCAACAATTTAACCATGATTTTTTGATACTGGATTCGCCACATCCAGCAATGGATTAGGTCTCTCACACCATAACGCTTAGTTCTATCTCTCACAAAGAACAGTTTAAAAGCATAGTTAGGCTTTATAAAAGATTAAAAGTAAAATTCCCTTTTATTTAGTTCGTGCACTCTAATATTTGGTCAAAAAAATCCAAGCGATACAACGCTATCAGGGAGATTTTTCTTTTGCCTCAAAATAGGCCTCAGTTTCAGCGATAAACTCTTCATTCGAGTGAAATATCGTATCGTCGAGCATTTTTTTTAGGTTTGCGAACAGCCAGTAGTCGCTGGGAGCCAAATCTGACGAATGCAACGCTGAATGAGGGAGCAGTTGGAGCAATTCGAAGTTCAATCATGTAGTTTTGCCATTATTTGGTTGACTTGTGACACGGTGAAACAAAACTCTTTACCGTATAGGTGTTTCTTAGGACTTTGCAATTTCTTAGAACTTTGTAATTTCGGCCCTTTAGCGCTCTAATAACGCTATATAATAGCCACTGTTGATGGTATTTCCCTTCTTAAGATATACTATGAATAATACACCACGCACATCCCAAAATACCGTACCATAACCTTTCAGGCGATTGTTGTGGTTTCGGGTGCTTTGGACGAGGTTCACCAGTTGCTGTCCACTCAGATGACTGCCGTTTTGACTCTGAAGTCAAATGATGAATCCATGTTGTCACATATTCACGCAAAAACTCCGTTTCTTTACGTTTAAATGTGGCCGAACACTGCTCAGAATCTTGAACACGTTCTTGTTTGATCATCGGTAAGCAAACAAAGCCTCCACTTTGAATAGAGCTTTCTCATGGTCTAGGGTTGCCGTTTTATAAAATTCGAAAAGAGGACATTTCGTTTGAAAAAAGGTAATTTTTTTTTTTTGAAAGGTTTTTATTAAAACTGGTCATAGATGACCAACCATTAATTTACATCTGTGTTTTGGTTTTGGTTTAAATTTCGCAAAGTATCCATAGATATTCTTTGCACTTTGTCTGAAATGTGTATTTTTGTTGTAGAGGTTACGTTGAGACTACTCCTGACGGTTGACAAGTTCGTGTGGCTTGATGCGTTTGAGTCGTCTTGTGTTCTGTAGTCCAGCAAGCGGATGGCCTCAGGGTTTTCATGATGGATGAGCCTGTTTTCATGTTTTGTTGCAATCATTTTGTTGACATCAGCTACCATGGGTACGTTGAGATCACGGTGAATGTCGCTATTTCTGATGTACCAGGGGGCGTTAACGATAGTGCTTAACACTTTGTTTTGAAATGTTTGGACTGCCTTTATATGACATTTACTCGCACATCCCCACAATTGGATGCCATACATCCAGATTGGTTTCAGGATTTGATTGTTTATCAGCAATTTGTTGTGAAATCGGAGGTTCAACTCTGTTATTTTAGTTCTGGTGTGCTCGATCCATTTAGCTTTGGCATCGAGATTCATTCCGAGGTATTTTGCTGAGTTTTTGTGAGGGATGAGGTTCCCGTTCATCGTTAGTCGCTCGCAATATCTGTTTATTTGTGAAGTTGACATGAACTGCTTTTTGGTCGTTAAGCTTAATTCTCCATTTTTTAGTCCAATTTTCAACGTTGTCATTAGAACGTTGCAGTAGAGCTGTTGATTGGGCATCAGTTTTGGCTGTGGCTGAGTTCGCTGTATCATCAGCGAAAAAAGAGGATGAAAAGAGGACGTTCTGCGAACTGGAAAATAGGAAGAAAAAGAATGGTTCACACTGATATTTTATTTGTATAAGAACAGTTGGTTTAAATTAACCACATTTTTAAGAAAAAATTTCATTACCGAATTGAGTCTTTCATATTTTGAAACCAAGTTGATTCGAAAAGTCGAATCTAACTTCAGATAGTTTCACATTATCATATAAGAAAGAATCATTTACGTCACAAGAGAGAAAGTTTTTTTTGAACGTGTGAGCGTTGCTGCCCGCGCCGAGTCGCCGACTTCACGGAGGCGAAGATGGCGATCGCCACCGTTAGCTCAATCTAGAGGGGGCGACGCCCCCTTAGATTTCGAGTCATGTTTGTACTTTGGAAACCAAATATGTAACTATAATCACATATATATTTATCAAATGAAATTAATGAATAAATTCCCTTAATCACTTTATTAGTTGCGTTTTGATTTATAGTTGAGGGTTCCACCGCTACGACAAAAGCGTCAAATCCCCTAATCTAGTTCACCACGGACGTGTAATTGTGATCATTATTTCTCTTAGCAAATAATAAGACGATTAATTCTTAGCAATCGATTTTGAAACTAAGCTTTGGAAAAAGTGAAATCAATGATATGAGTCGAAAGTGTGCGCATCAACAGATTTTATCTAAAATTATTGAACAAAGATCCATCTAGGACATCATATTTTTGTTAAAAATTAATCGAAAAAAGAAACATAAATATATAGTTTATAGTTAAAAATAGAACACCCAAAATTTGTTTTAATTTTCCTCGAGGCTTTTCTTCAAGAAGTCTTTGAGATTTTCTCGCCCCGGTTAGCCAAAATCAAAGTCGGCGCCTCTGCATTCACATGCTCCAAGAAAATACCTTCTACCGTGACACGCAAGCGGACATCAAAATTCACTTTGAATTTTGCATGTGAACCTGATAACACTTTCATTTAGATACAATTAAAATATAGCCGCGAAGGGAAATTTCTTCCAAATTTTCGCGTTGATGTGTGAGAATCATGTAACATTTAATTGTTTAGCGAAAAATAGAATAAAAAAGGACATCTTATAAAAAAGTGATGTTCTTAGAATATTAGGTAAAAGAATAATTTGATCAAAAAAGAGGACATGTCCTAATTTCCATCAATATCAATTTGACACTAGTCTGCCTCCTTGAGGTCTAGTTCAAAGGATAAAGAATCCGTATGGAAGCTATAAGAAGGGAGGCAGGTGTCAAAACTCTGTTTGTGCCGAATGAAGGTATTAGTGTATAACAATATTTGCGTAATCATCAACTTGACACCTGCCTGCCATCCTGAGTTTTAGCTCTGGGAATCCTGGACTTATACTTGGGATTTGGAAAGGTGGGCAGGCTGGTGTCAAAATTCTGCTTGAGCCAAACGGGAGGTGTTAATGTGAGGTATAATCTCACTTATTCTCCACTTGACAAGAGCCTTACTCCTTGAGTTCTAGCCCAAGGAATGAAAAATCCGTATGGGAACTCTAACGAGGCAGGCTAGTGTCAAAAATATCCTTGTCCCCAATAAATGGTATTAGTGCAAAACAACATTTGCGTAGTCATAACACCAGCCTGCCTCCTTAGTTGGTAACTCAAAGACTATATTTTCTCTATAGGAGCTATAAGAAGGCAGACTTGTGCTAAAACTCTGATTGGGACCGATGAAGTGTATAACTGTAAAATGGCATTTCCACAAATATGAATTTGACACCAGATTACCTCTTCGGAATCAAGCGAGTGAGTTAAAGAGGACGAATGGCAACCCGATCATAGTCAAATGTCATGCAATAAAAAGCCAACACGTTCTTAACGATGTCAGCTAACTCTCTAAATCCTCTCATTGTTTATAGTGTTGCTTGATGGAACTTTTAGTTTCAATCTGGTAAAGGGCCACACGTTAAGTTGCTGTATATGAATGTATAAATAGTCTTACTCTATTGCCACATCAAGTTGGTTTTAATCAGGCAAATGAGAAAATTTCTCTGAACCGACCAATGCCGTAGCACGGTTGTGGTCATGTGACACTAAAACATTAAAAAATATTATTGTTATTGTTCTACCCAGCAAAAATATAAACAAATTTACTTTCGAAAATGCGCGCGTTTAACTGTTTTGCTCTGTTTTGAATTCATTTTGTTGCTGTTCGATATCTCTATGTGTGCGGTGCGGCTCAACTTTGTTAAGCTGATTACGAGCTCTAAAAAAACGAGCGTAGACACAAAAACAATATGATAAGTTATCTGCAATTGAAACCGCCATGTATTCTCAACAGCCGTGATGGCAATAAAACAGTATCCAGACATTGATGCGTCAGATATGTGCAATTGTAAGAAAATATTATAAGGGCAGCGAAGAGTGCATATTTTTTTTAATGTGTAATCAATTCTTGTTGACGTAATTTTTTCTAATTCAAACGTTTTCTATGTCACGCTATAAAATTTTCCTAATTGTTGTTAATGAATGCTAGATGCTCTAAAGGTAAAAACCACATTGATAAAAATTTTAAAAACGGACTACAATGTAAAAGATATGTTGCAAACTGAAGCTCCCAATGGGTACACGTCAATAGCAGTTACGTTCCACTGCATATACCTACTACCTTAACTATTACCTACATCGTTATGTTGACACAAAAAAAAATCTGTTGTGTGCTTATTAAAACGATATCCTGAATATTGAACATTGAAATTCCATCAATTCCCTTGAGAGATTTTATCAATGTATTTTCATGTTACAGTGTTAAAATTTGATCCAAAAATCCCAAACAGAATAGATTTCAACTTATTTGATGATGGTACAATAGACCAATAAAAAAATTGTTTATTTTAAAAGTCAACCGTTCCGAACGTTTTTGAATGTAGGGAAGAAGAAACTCTTTTGTTGCTATCGTTAAGTAGTTTAATTCGATTTTCCTAATCAACGATTAAGATTTATTCAATTAAATAGAAACTGTTCACCAAAATTCCTTGATCGAAAATTATGGTAATAAATTGTAGGCAACGGAAACTAATTCTTTTGGACTATTATCCTAAATGAATTGGTATTCCTACCGCCCTCGCTTGGGCGGCGGCAAGGAGGTGCTCTTAGATAAAAATAGAAAAATGGGCATTCAAGAATGTTGTAAAGAAATCCTGTGTTGACGATGTGGGGACATAATAAATATCCACACAGAGAGCAAATGAGCGCTCATGTCATTGGATAGTCACAGATTCTCATCTTCATTAACTCTGAAGTTGCAGGTGGGCCTAATCTGGAGCGGCTTCATAGGTTCCGATATTGCAAATTATAAATTTCTTCATTGGATGGAGTACCTGAATGCTACTAAGGGGCTATAACTTAAAGTTGAGAAAAAGTATTCTGAAATTCTAGTAGAACACATTCGTGGTAAAACACCACAAGACGTCCACAAGTCCACCGAATCTAATGTAGGACAGCACTGTCTAATGTCTAACAGCATTTCAGTCGATATGAGCCGCTGGCAATTTTCTCGTCGTTTCTAGTCGTTTTCAGCCGTCTTCGAGCCTCCCCGCGTCACGCCGTAGTGATTGCCTAGCATTCTTGATCGAAGCATGGATGCTCGTGTGTAAGGTTTTTTACATGCACCAGGTTTAAATAAATCTCTTGTTATTGTTGTGTCGAACAGCTGATTTCAGACAATGTCGCTAAACAAACTGTCTTCAAACAAAATTGTCTTAAAGCAACCGCACAAAACAGGCGTTGTATACGTAGCACAGGTATACGAAAATCCTAGTGAAATTCTGAGATTCCACTTTTTGCGTCCACGACCGACGCGACGCAAGTAAAAATTGGTTTTGCAAATATCCTAGATACATTTTTGCCATTATTGGTATTACTAATTATAAACGTCTAATGTCCGTCTGTTTATCTGTCTATGTATCTATCTATTTATGCGTCTATCTATTTATGCATCTATTTATTTATTCGTCTATAAGTCTGTCTGTCACGATCCCGTTATTTTTTCGTTTACTTGCGTTTACACTGGCGAAGCAAAAAAAAAAAAAATACTTTTTGATATGTTGTTGGGGATGGTGCAAAACGTGGAGAAAACATGTTCCGGGGTTAGATATTGTTCTGAAATAAGGGAGTTATGGGTCGAGAAAGGGTCGAAATTGAAAATCGTCCAAAAGTCAGTCAAGATGACGTTTTAGAGATTTGGTCGGGGAAGTGTCAGAGTAGGATGCGTAGCAAGTGCAACGCTGAATACGGGGAACGTTGAATACGGGGTAAGTGTAATACGGTGAACGTGGAATACGGGGGAAGTGTAATACGGTGGAAGTGGAAAACGGTGAACGTAGAATACGGGGGAAGTGGAATACGGTGGAAGTGGAAAACGGGGGAGTGGAATACGAGGATTCTATTCGGGGGAACTTGGAATACGGGGAACGTGGAATACGGGGGAAGTGGAATACTGGGAACTTGGAATATGGTGCACATCGAATACGATGAACGTTGAATACGGGGGAAGTGTAATAGGGGGAACGTAGAATACGGGGAAAGTTGATTACGGGGAAAATTAAATTAAATACGGGGAACGTTGCATACGGTGAACGTGGAATACGGGAGAGGTGGAATTAGGGGGAAGTGGAATAAGGGGAACTTGCAATACGATGCACGTTGATTACGGTGAACGTTGCATACGGGGAAAGTTTAATACGGGGAACGTTGCGTACGGTGAACGTTGCATACGGGGAACGTAGCATACGGGGAACGTTGCATACGGGGAACGTAGCATACGGTGAACGTTGCATACGGTGAAACGTTGCATACGGTGATCGTGGAATACGGTGAACTTGGAATACGGGGAAAGTTGAATACGGGGAACGTTGCATACGGTGAACGTGGAACAGGGGGGAAGTAGAATCGGGGAACTTGGAATACGGGGAAAGTTGAATACGGTGACCTTTGCATACGGTGAACGTGGAATACGGGGGAAGTGGAATACGGTGGAAGTGGAAAACGGTGAACGTAGAATACGGGGGAAGTGGAATACGGGGGAAGTGGAATACGGGGGAGTGGAATACGGGGAAGTAGAATTCGGGGAAAGTTGAATACGGCGAACTTGGAATATGGGGAACTTGGAATGCGGTGAACGTTGAATACGGGGTAAGTGGAGTACGGGGGAAGTGGAAAACGGGGAACGTTGCATACGTTTCACGGAGGAAGTGGAATACGGGGGAAGTGGACTAATTTTGCGGCAAAGAAAGTATTTTAATTTATAGTACTTTTCTCGCCCACTTTGATTTTAGTATTATTAGCGGTAATATCAACGAAGTGATACAATGACATGAAACATTACGCATCATTATTTAAAACGGAAAAAATAAGCTTTGACTCTCTGAATAGACAACACGTGAAAATGATAAAGCCTGCGCAGCCCCTAGGGGCGGGGGTTCGACTAGTAACTTATAATAGAAATCCCTTTTTCTTTCTGTGACGCTACTACTATTATCATACTTCTACGTAAGCTATTTTTAAATCCCATGCACAGGTTATCAAGGTGTTTTTGGATGTCTCAGCGTCAGCATTTATGACTCACTAAGACGTGCGAATTCTTCACCATCAAATTTAAAAAATGAATCGGTAGCCAAAAACTATTGATTCACCTGATTTACAATCATTATTAATGATCCATCATTGCTATCATTTGTCGAATTTTCAATAGCACAAAAAGATACTACGAAGTTCGTAAATAATTTCAAGTGACTCATCATCTTTTTCCTTTGACGTTCCAAAACAATAATAAAAACATAAATGTTAATACTTTTTTATTTCGTAAATAAAGTTTATAGCTCCGATGATTTGCATATAAACATGGACTCTATGACGCACTTTGTGCTTTCTTAATACAGAAATCAAAATCATATTTCACGCGTGTTGCAATCAGTCCTTTTTTTACCTCCCATAGTTTTACTTTTCAACTTTTTAAGACAGATAAATTGATTAGTAAGGTATACGTTGTGGTGACCCTGCTTTGCTAGTTATTCAGAGGCTCCCTTGAAAGAGGTAGTATTATTATTATTAAAAGAAACAATAATGACTTAGACAAAAGAAACTTCATATCATAACGTTCACTCGCCATTAGAACTAGTTTAAGAATAAGCCATGCAATATTTCGGTGGACTTCCCTTTTTTTTAAGGACTATCGCTAAAGAACTTGACACAATAACTTGAGTGATAGTGCAATACGAGGGTTACCGTTTATGTTTTTAAAATAGGTCATTTCTGAGTGGGCCAGTACAGTTGGAACCTCTTGGGTGCTGTGTTTCAAAGTCCCCCCAACGAAGTCAGCTGACTTTTCTCGAGTAGTTCGTTTCATTTTTCTTAAAAAATATTGAATTTTACATAACATTCCACATAATTGACTAACTCAGGAGTAGCCTATTTCAAAAACTTAAACGGCAACTCTCATAAATCCATTTGATACTATTCCTGAAAGTAGGGACGAGATGCAACATCCCAGAAGAGATGCAACATCGCATCTCATCTGGGATGTAGTTCTCACAAGTAGAGGTGTGTGCCGGTCAAATTTTCTCGGCGGCAGCTGTAATTTTCTTTTTCGATCTACCCCATCATCATCATCATCATCATCAAACTTTATAGACCGCTTATACCTTCCGGTGTGGGGTCTTTAAGCCGCAACCCGGTGGTCATTGACCACCCCCCTCCATACCCTTCTATCCTCTGCCAAGGAGATGGTTTGCTCGCCCAGTGAAAGCCCCCTAACTCCTAAATCTGATTTAATTGAGTCTATGAACCCTCTCCTTGGCCTACCCCTAGGACGTACACCCGGGACCTGTGCATTCAATATCCTCTTTGGGAGCCTACTATTACCCATCCTTTGAACGTGCCCGTACCATCTCAGACGACTAACCCTTGCCGCCTCCTCCACTGACCTAACACCTAAATTTTCTCTGATGTCGCCGTTCCTGATATGATTGTCCCACTGTTCCCTCCGATTCACTTTTGCTATGCTCCTAAGAACCCTCATATCTGAAACCTCCAAGTCATGCACAAGGTATCCGCAGTCCACCCAACTTTCACTACCATATAAAATTGTTGGCCTGAAGATTGATCTGTGAATAGCTAACTTTGTGCCACTACTTAATTCCTTCCTGTTAAACACATGAGACCTCAACTGACTGGCCACCGCATTTTCCATTCTCCTCCTTTCCTCAAATTCCCTAACTAACTTGCCATCCTCTGAAAACATGGCTCCTAAATATTTAAACTCGGAAACCTGTTCCAACTGCTCCCCATTTAAACTGCACACTACGTCTTTCCTAAATTTGCCAACATGCATAACCTTTGTTTTGCCGACGCTTATCTTCATCCCGTACTCCTCACATGCTACATTCAGGCAGTCAATCCCCCTCTGCAGATCATCGGCATTATCTGCTAATAGGGTTAAATCATCCGCATAGGCCAGGATTTTCATAATTACATCCCCAATTTCCACATTCCCCTGCAAATTGGCCTGCTTGATGATTTTGTCCATGAAAATTATGAACAGAAGAGGAGAGAGACAACAACCCTGACGACCGCCCTCATTAACCTCGAAAGCCTCACTAATTTCACCATCTATCCTTACCGCAGCCTTGCTCCCTGAGTAGATGCTTTTAATGGCGCCCAATAAACCTCCATTAATCCCGTATTCGCTAAGCACCTCGAACAGCTTTTGCCTCGGTACCCGATCAAATGCCTTTTCCAAGTCAATGATGCATAAGTACAGATCAATATTCCTCTCAAAGAGCTTTTCTATAGCCTGCCTAAGACAAAAGATCTGATCCTGACACCCTCTCAGAGGTCTGAAACCACTCTGAGCCTCGTCCAGAACCTCTTCCACTATAACCCTAACCCGATCTACTAGCACACTAGCATAAACCTTTCCGACCACGCTCAAAAGTGAAATCCCTCTGTAGTTGCTACAAACTTTACGGTTGCCCTTCTATAAGATCGGAGCAATAACACCGAAGCTCCAGTCAGCGGGTACTACTGAGGACTTCATGGCTAAATTAAAAATCCTACAAAGCCATTGGATCCCACCAGACCCGCTATTCTTAATAAATTCTGTCCTAATTTCGTCTACACCTGCGGATTTTCCTGCCTTCAGCCTGCTGACCTTTCGTGTCACCTCCTCTCATGTAATTTCTTCCTCACCCTCCGAGTTAGCAAACTGATTTCTGTCAGGTGCCACTACCGGATTGACAGATGCAAATAGATCCTGAAAGTAATCACGCCAGGTTTCCAGTACTTCTCCCTTATCCGTAATTAACTGGCCATCTTTATCCAAAATGCTACCGCAGCCCTCCTTTTCACCACCACGCCTAATATCCTTAATCGTCGACCAGAATTTTTTACACTTTACTTGACCTGCTTCTTCCAATTCTTCTCCGAACCTCTTCCACTCGAGGTCCTTTGCTTCTTTAACTAGAGCCTTAACCGCCTGACTACAAGCCCTGTAAGCTCCTTTCTTCTCATCCGTTTTATCCTGTAACCAAACCAAATAAAGCTTTCTTTTCTCCAACAGCCTTTTTGATATCGCCGTTCCACCAACCCGTCCTTTTGTTCCTACCTCCGCTAGAGACACTACCCAGACATTCCTCAGCTGCACTCAAAACAAATTCCTTAAAATTTGCCCACTCAGCCTCGATGTCCCCGCAGTCCGAAGGAAGCCCCTCAAACCCTTCTGTGAACTTTGCCATGAAACGAGCCCTAACTTCCTCCTCCTTGAACTTTCCTACGCGAAATCTGCGAACTACCTTTTTCTTCCTTTTAGCCTGACAGAGTTTACCAACCGACAGATGTGCACCCAAAAGATAGTGGTCCGAGCCGAAGGTGAAACCCCTGAAAACACGCGTGTCACATATTTCCTGCCTCTTGTCCTGTTCTATAATTACGTAATCAATTATTGACTTATGATCCCAACTTTCATTGACGTAAGTGTACCGGTGGATCCATTTGTGCTTAAAGAAAGAGCTGGTTACTGCTAACCCATTGAAATCACAGAAATCTAACAACCGCTTTCCATTTGAGTTCAAAGTATCTTCCCCGAATTTGCCTACCACCCTTTCATAACCTGCATTGGTTTTACTGTTTCCTATCCTCGCATTAAAATCGCCCAACAAAACCACACACTCACTTCGCCTTTTTGCCACAACATCTCCTAACTGCTCGTAAAAGGCGTCGAGGTCGCCAGCATTGCTACCCTCGCATGGGCTATAAACACTAACCAGCCGATAAATACCCCCAGCTAACTTAATAGATATCCACATAATCCTTTCATTTACGCAGCGAACATTCAAGACAAATTTTTCTAATTCCTGCTTGATAGCCATTCCAACTCCCCAGTTTGCCCTACCAGACTGAACGCCAGACAAAAACACTTTATAGCCGCCCACCTGCTCTTCTCGCTGTCCCTTAGTTCTAATGTCGCTCAATGCTAAGATATCTACACCGTAATCCTCAGCCAATTCTACCATTTCATTCTTGCGACACCGAAAACCCCCATTCACGTTTAGACTTCCAATAAACAAACCACCAACCTTTTTACATTGCCTGATCGTCAACGATGGGGTACCTGTTATGTCCTGTGCTGGTCGTACCCCGTGACCAACACTCGTCCGAGGCTGAGCCAAATTATTTTTACCGCTTGTGAATACAGTGGGACGGCCTGGTAAGCCGAACCGCACCGGAAGTACAAGCCTCAATGGGGACTTTAACACACGTGCCTAAAGTGCTATGCGCAAGCTCATCCATATTTTGCCAAAGCGATAGCTATGCGAATAGCGAAGCCCGTGCCCGTAATTATAAATCACATTGACTTGAAATTGCATTTCAAAATAACAAACAACGAAACAACAAAACACCGATTGCTTCACATTAGAACAACATAACATCCGAAAAACGCGGCAGCATTGAGGTTATGTCACCATTACGATGTTTGAAAATGAGAATGAAAACTTTAATTGAGATGCAAACCTGATAAAATATTGTTGGGGCAGGGGGAAGCCCTATGGTAACCATAATATAAGCGATGATATCCAATAGAGGTTTAAAAGAAACGAAACAAAAACAATCGGAACTGAGAATTTTGTGGAATTGAAAAATTGAGATATTCCTTGAGCAAATCTGTGTAGCTCGAAAGATTATGGCAACAACATACCTTAATTTATATTGCATCTTAGAAATTATGAACCGAAACGCGAAACTGGCAAAAAATAAATAAAACTTACTCAGAGCAAAACAAACCACGTGCGCACTCACCGCCATCTTGACTTGACTGACTTGACTTGACTTCGATCTACCCCATCTTACAATAAAATATCTTGTATTAAACGTGTAGGACCTTTGTTCTTCGTGCGGGTCCAATAATTTTATCAAGTTGAGACGTAACTTATTCGTGTCACGCGTAATAACTTCATCTTAAGGTATTTAAACGATTATTAATCCGACTTTTGAGTCACTTCAGGCATAATATTACCCTTCTCAAAATGCATGGCGTTAATTTTTTCCAAGTTAAAGCGGTATTTGTAACTTTGCGATTGCGAAGCGCAGAAATACTTGTGCGAACAACACATGCCTAGTGTAACCGTCTCTTTTTCGCTTTTGTATTTCTTCAATGAGATTAGCAATCTCGTAAGTTATAACGAGGACTAAAGGGCTAGTTTGTTTTAAGCGAAGTAACAGCTGTGTTGTTAACGTTGCATCGTATTTTTAGACCCCTACGAAGAACGAAGTGCTTCAAAAAGGGGACTATTACGTGAGTTGGTGAGAAATATGAAAACAAAATTTGTCCGTCCGTCTGTTCTCGGTCAACACGATTGCCCGATTTTTGAAAACTTTTTTTCCATGAAAGGTAATCGAAAAATCTTTCATGGGATTGAATTTGGGCATAGTCAGGTAAGTGCCGGTAGGCTACGTCCGTTTAAGTGGTTTTTGGTTTTTTGTACGTAGTTCGAGTTAATCTTTTCCGATTTTGATCAATATTTTTTTGTTCAAAAGGTTTAGGAGTGCCCTGGAAGAAAATTTTTTGATTTTGAGTCCATGGACTCAGTCAAGACCCTAAAACTGAGTCTCTACTAGGGTCGGCCCTAGTATAAAAAATATTCTGTTGAAAACTTGTTTGAGAACATTTTTTTGGATATTTAGAGAGGCTTTTACCGCGTTTATTTGGACGGTTTTTCAATATTTCCTTTTCGTACATTTAGGAGTCAAGGCAATATTTACTAAGAGAAGTTCGAGTCTTTTTGCAACATCTACTCTGGTGGGTACGGGTCCCTTGCATATTTTTTATGATTCGCTAATATGTGTCGTATTCTGCCCCTTTTTTTAAATTGACAATTACTTCGTAACTTTTCTTTCTATGGACATTTATAAAATGAAGAACTTATAATATTTTGGTTCCATTTCCCATTCAATTGTGACCGCAAACGTGTTGTGTGCTGAAATTGATTCATAATTTTTGATTGAAATGACACTTCATATGTAGTTAAGTGCCACTTCCAACAATAAAAAAACAGACAGCATTAGCAACATGATTTTTTAAATAATGTTTTTATGATTCAAAATTTACCTAAATTCAATAGAAAGTTTATAAGTCACGTCAGGTATGTGTGTTGTATGTTTTTTTTCCTGTTTGAAACATACATGTACAAAAATATTAAACATTTGCTTTAAATTGGAGATCAACGTCAAGATATTTTATTGTGTTTATTGTATGCAAGTCAATCATATGGTGACTTCCAACTGAGTTCTAGCTACCTTCCATAAAACTGAACATAGTCTCGAAATACATTTCGAGTAATATTAAGCATGACTTACATACTTACTTATCTCGGAGATACATAAAATACTCAATCATTCATTTAAGTTAAAGAAAAATTATTTTATAAACGAATTGGTAAACTCATACTTGTTAGATGGCATCTCAATTTTAATATATCACAAAATAGCTGCTTTCTTCAGTTTATGTAATTCGACAATTTGAAACACAAATTTGTTGGACAACAACAAAAATTAGATGCATTTCACAATCACAAGTAACGTACCACACCTGTTAAATTCATGTATGTTTAGGAGTTCTTTGCGTACAACTAGAACTGTTACGAGCCATTTTCAAGTATGTGATGGTTATCAGATGTCTATGCAAATAACATTGGCGTGACTGGATTGTCAAAAAAATTGTTTCATTGTCGGAATTTATTCTTTCTATCGATTACAGGACTATTGAAGTATCAACGAAAATTAGGTTACGCATTCATGTGTATCGTTTGATTAACTTCAATATGAAATAGTTGTAAGTGGAGGGTCATTCAAAAAGTACGCGAGCGCAATGGGATAGGAGGAGATCATAAAAAGCGTTCGACGTTTGTATGTGATCGGTTTGTCATTAATGAATCACAATGTTCACTGTCCAGGAAGTATGCACATTCCCAGCCGCTTTTTATCGTTCATTCTTAGTAAAGAGGTCTAAAAGACTACAAAGCCGAAAAACATTGAGAATGGTGTCAAACTGAAGTGAAATGTTTCAACGTTAGTGAAGACTTTAAACTTCAAAGTATAACATGTGGCAAAGAAAATTATGTGTACATTCTTTAGGGCCTCTTTCTGATCTGCACCTGTTAGCTCAAATGGAAGTGTCCGCCAGATCCGATTAGAGCAGGGAACGGATTTTAGTCCATCGGATCCCTACCGGGGATCGATGGCCTACCTGATTGTTTCGTCTTTTGATGAATGTGAGGAAATCATGACTGCAGAGGATAACCGAGAAGATAGATCGCCCAGTGGTATGATAATATCGTAACTGAAACGATATAATCGCCCGCTGGTATGATAATATTGTCTTTTTAGTCAAGCGCAGTCGTGCTCAAGACAAATCTCCAAAATTTGAAGAAACGCGAAAGTGTTTTCTTTGTTCTGAATGTTATGTTGACTGATATAATTAGTAGTTAAATAGACGTATGAAATGAATTGTAACGTTCATCAAATACGGACTATTGTAATAAAATCTTGTTTTAAAGCATACCTCCTAGACCCCCGCGGGCATTTAATACGCCCTGCGGGCGGCAATAACCTTTCTCTGTCCTACATGGGACTAACCTAAGAATTTTGTCGCAGGTGGGAATATCGACGAAAAGGCGCAAGAACAGCCAACATAGGGACGCATAGTAAAATGTTTATGCTTTCCTTTTTGTGAAAAGTGAATGCCTTCTTTACTTCTCTTCCACAGCCGCAGAAAGCTTCATTAATTTTTTAATTCTTTTTTTTGAATTTTCGAGATTACAGTTGAAACTAAGCGATCAAATACTGAGACAACCGCTATTTGCTATTGGTGACCAATAGAAGGAGTTGGTATTATTTTTTATTTATTTATTTTTATCGTTTATAGACCAATTAACAGGCACCTGGCCCAATAATAAATCAGTCTTTATACAGAACAAAAGAAATAATCAATAAGAAAAATCCAGGTTCAAACAAAATCTCCAAGCGAAATCACAGCAAATGAACGAATTCTTTACTAACCGAACTCCGGTCTGGCGACCTCCAATCCTTTAAAGTACAAATTGTGATTCCGTTGAATCCGATAAAGTGGCGTATTTTCCTGGTAGTTTGTTATCATCTAAGGCAAGTAGAAAGTCGGATTTTGTCTCGTCGTCCGGTTCGGTTGATGAAAATGAATTTTCTGGCAAAGTGTCGAGTCGATCCGATAATGAATCAATTTATAAAGCACAATTTCGTCATTTTCTAATCGTCGAGTCTCTAGCGATCGTAGTTTCAGATGTTGAAGACGTTTATCGTATGGAGGACGGGGATTGGCAACTTGTAGTAAAACAGTCTGGTGAACTTCTTTTGTACTCCTTTGATTTGATCTATTGCATTAGAGTAGAGAGGGTTCCACACCGTTGAGCGATATTCTAGACGATTTCTGACCAGCGACGAGTACAGAAGGCGCATACTAGACTGACACGAAAAATATTTCCCACAACGAAACACGATTCCAAGCATCTGCTAAGCCTTCCGTGCTATAAGGTTTACATGTTCGTTTAATGACAGCTTATCGTCGATGGTTACATCTAAATTCTTTTTCACGGTCACTCTTTCCAGCGGTTCATCTTCAATGGTGTAAGGGAATTCCACTTTATCTCGAGAGTGCGTGGTGGACATGACTGCACATTTATCCACGTTGAGCGACATATTATTGCACTGCTGCTGATGCTGCTGCTGATCGATCTGTACAATTTGAGATCATCGGCGAAAGCCATCAGATCGTTAATGAAGATCAAAAATAGCAGTCGCTCTAGAATCGAGCCTTGGGGCACTACTGACGTTGGTGTAGTGCACATTGGTTTCTTCGGTTTTTGGACATAAGCCTAATTCGTCCATTTTACTTCTATATACTCAGTGAATTAGGACGAATTAGGCTTATGTCCAAAAACCAAAGAGACTCAGGACGAATTAGGCATATGTCCAAACACCAAAGAGATTTATTGAATACACTCATTTTTTTATGAAGTTGATGTCAAAGACACGAACATTTTTAAATTAATTCAAATTATAATAAAGACGATGGTTTTTTTCTTGAAGAAGACGAAAAAGACTTATTTCTGGCATATCGAGGACATATCAAAATTGAATTCAGTTTCCCAATTTATCATTAAATTTACGGTGTTGATCCTCAAGTAAGAAAAATTCGCTGATCAATATTTGGTGTTGCACATCAAGTAGCAAAAATTTAATAATCAATTTTTTAGTGTTGATCATCAAGTACCATGAATTTGGTCATTAATTTTTGGTCTTGATATTGAGTTTGACAACCAAATCAATTTGATTTGAAGAATAAGTTCAAAATCTTGATAATCAAGTTTGATTTGATGTCCAGAATTTTGATTTGATGTTGATTTTTGAACCCTGCTCCGGGAGTTTCTTCGAAATGAAACCCGGTGAATGACCGTTAACTAATGTATTTGCATTTGCCAGGAAAAGCTTCAATTGCAATTAAGAAACTTTATCTGCTAGAACGATAATTTCCCACTTATCCCTCTAGTGCATTTTTACTTATTTCGGTAATTCTGTTCTGGGCAAATGCCCACCTGCAATGTTCCTTAGGTTAGTCCCTGCATGAACCCCCATTGCGGAGCTACCACCCCTCGACCTCACTTTTTCTTTGCGCAATTTAGATCATGACGTGCGACGCATTTTTAACAGACTTTATGTTTCAATAAGAGCTAACTATCCGCTAGAAAACATACTTAATTGCAGATTTTTCACACTTCGTCGATTTTTCTGGACAATTTTACATGCCAGCAAAACACTATGAAATGCGACAAAACCGCCAAAATGTCGCCAAGAATAATATTTTTCCTGGAACGATATTTAGTGATATGATAATATCACAACAAAAACCCTTTTAAAAGGGAAATGTGACGTCCTTGTTCCTTCTTCGAAAACAACTGATATCAATTTGGGTGACGCTTCGAAACGCAAAAATTTATTCAAAATATTTTCACATTTGATTAAAAAAATGCGTCACAAATGCCGGACCCACCAGTGTTAGTTATAGTTTTTCTGTTCTTTCAGCTTACACGCCGCAAAATTTTGACTAGTATGTACGTTGTGTTTTTGTACAGGAAGTCAAATTTTTGCGTGTAAAACTGAAAGAACAGAAAAACTATAACACTGGTGGGTCAGGCATTTGTGACGCATTTTTTTAATCAAATGTGAAAATATTTTGAGAGAATTTTTGCATTTCGAAGCGTTAAGCGTCACCCAAATTGTTATCAGTTGTTTTGGAAGAAGGAACAAGGACTTGCGTCACATTTCATTTTAAAAGGGTTTTTGTTGTGATATCAGTAGTTTTGGAAGCAATTGAAACCGATTAACCCAAAAATGTCAAAAAAACCTGATGGAAATTGAAAAGTGCTAGAAAAATCCACAAAAATCCTTAATAATCCCAAAAACATAGAAAGGTTCATTGGATGACCTGACTCATGTCGGCAATAACCGAAAAATATCGAAAAACCTGATGGAAGTTGAAAAGTGCTAGAGAAGTCCACAAAAACCCTTAAACCTAGGAAGCTCCATTGGATGACCTGTCTCATGTCGAGAATAACAGAAAAATATCAAAAAACCTGATGGAAGTTGAAAAGTGCTAGAAAAAGCTTCAGAAATCCTTAATAATCCCTTAAACCTAGTAAGCTCCATTGGATTTCCTGTCTCATGTCGAGAATAACAGACAAATATCAAAAAACCTAATGGAAGTTGAAAAGTGCTAGAGAAATCAACAAAAATTCTTAATAATCCCTTAAACCTAGGAAGCTCCGTTGGATGACCTGACTCATATCGAGAACAACCGAAAAATACCAAAAAACCTGATGGAAGTTGAAAAGTGATAGAAAATCCACAAGAATCCCATAAATCTATTTAGCCCCATTGGATGACCTAACTCATGTCGAGAATAACCGAAAAATATCAAAAACTCTAATGAAAGTTGAATACCTCACTTCCTCAACCGTGACACTCACCACCCACATTATGTTATATGGGATTTGTATGGGAGCTTCCAGGAGCCCTAGCGCCCAAACGAGGCCGGTGAACCCATTTTTTAAAATCCTAAATGGCGTAGAATGCCCATCCGAAGGTCCCTGCAAATTTTAAAGAAGGTCTGACTGCCAGTTTTCGAGAAATCGCCAAAAAAGTCGTTTTTCATACAAACGGCTCTGGAACTA
This sequence comes from Pseudolycoriella hygida, assembly GCA_029228625.1. NCBI lineage: Eukaryota > Metazoa > Arthropoda > Insecta > Diptera > Sciaridae > Pseudolycoriella > Pseudolycoriella hygida. The sequence goes on from CM055406.1 coordinate 90,216,094, forward strand.
TAACTAACTAACTAACTTTAAATAAATAAACTCCACACCGAATCGAAAAAATTACTCTTTATTTATTTTGCACAATGCCCATATAAAACTTTTTCCTACTACAGTTTCCAATGCTGCGCATTCATCATCAGGGACTTTTTTCGACTAACTAACGTAACTAACTAACCAAATGACGATTTTCTAAAGGTCATATCTTCGGATCTACTTAACCGATTTTAATGAGTAAAATGTCGATTTTAATCAAAATTTTACGTAAAATCCGATAAACTAGGTCTGAGGGGGCTACAACGCAAGGAAAAAAGTCAAAACTTAGCTGTATATATGGTTCCGCAGTCTACGAAAAAAAAATTCTGATTTTTTTGATCGTATGGGGACTTGCGTCACGGGGCAATGCTACGGCGCGCCCATGATAGTTCCTTTGAAGGACCATCACAGTACTAGTAGCTACACGAAAAAAGCCTATTTAGAAATTGTATATGTTCAAGAAAACATTGATGTTTATGCCATAATTCATGGAAGTTGTCTGCAATGAGTTTTTCCAAAAGAGGCAAATAAAAATCGAGTTTAAAAAAAAGTTCTTCTAAAAAAATTTGTGGGACCACTATACAGTTTCGAAAAAAAAAATAAAAGTTCAAATTCGACCCACCCTAGGTGCGCTTTGGTGCACTTTTGTGAGTTCTTTGAAAGAGCATGAGTTTGAAGTGATAAAAGATTTTACTCGTTGTCCCACCGAAAACTTGTCATTACATGTATATGTGCACCCCACGGAAATTATTCATTACATGTCATTTATTACATACTATTCATTACATGTAGCCCCCACCGGAAACTTCTCATTACATGTATATCTGCATGTAATGACGCGTTTTCGGTTGGGACACTGAGTAAAACAGCATACAGTGGGGGATGCTTAATAAGTCATCCATTCCGGATAATAGAACATCTTTATGGTTTTCTGGAAATATTTTATTTAGATTGGTTATACCCTCAATGTTCCAATCCCTGAATATTTTGCCTGCATACGGTTGACTAATATTTTAAATTTGCAATAAAAATTTCCATAATTTTAGTGACGTCATCGTTTTAGTCAACAAGTATAAGTTTTTCCTTGTTGGTGGTGGTTAAGACACATGGTCAACTAATTGTGAAAATGTGTGTGTGTCAATGTGATATATGAAATGCGAGAAGAGTATGACGTCATAGTCTCCTCGTTTTGGGATCGATTTAATTATTTTCCGGGAAATTGACAAATTATTTTGATAATGTGTAATGGGAAGAATTGTCTTCTTTAACGTGTATTTTCACCTAAAAATAGTTTGAAGCTATTTTGAAAAATTCACGCATGTTTATTTCGTGACACTCGCAAACTCTTCGTGTATTTTTAAGCAACTCGCTTTAAAAACTGTTTTTTGACTCTTGTAGTTGTATACCTCGCCTTCGGATCGGGATACAAACTCTACACTCGTCAAAAAACAGTTTTTAAAGCTTTCTAATCTACTATTTCGGCTTCAGAAATCAAAGGTGCACTTCCGTTACATTGTAATCCCCCTATGACACTCCATACAAAAAAAATTGTCGTGTGATCAGCGCCGGGTTGACGTTTGAAAAAATTAAAAGTTTTATATTGTGATTTATGCAAACAGTGCCAACTTCACATCTGTCATGTTTCAAACAATATTGAAAAAATGACGAGCTTCCCAACATTTGATTGACAAACGTCACTAACTTCACTGCAAACATTTATTTGAAAAAACAAATGTCAAACGGGTTGTGAAATTTGAAAAAAAATGAGGTTATGTTTTCAATAAGATTTATATGGAAGTGTCACACCCCTTATTACATCATGCTCGGAGCGGTAGCGGAGAGCGTGACGCAGTCCCCCACACCAAAAAAAACGTCCACAAACCCAAAAACCTCCATACAAAAACCTTTGGGACAAGACACGATGTATAGGCGAAGTTTTGAGTTTTTTTCCCTCGCCCCCTTCCCCTCCAAATTATTAAAAAAAAAACTAAGTCGCAACAGCTTTCCAACAAGCCCTCACTCATCAAAATCGGTTGAAAATTGGCTGAGATATCGCTAATCAAAGATGACCAATTCCTATAGCAAAGTGGTCAAATTACCTTTGTAAGTAATAACAATTTTATTCCTGTGTGGTGTATCAACGATCTATCTATCTATGTCTCTATCTATCTATCTATGTATCTATCTATCTATCTATGTATCTATCTACTTTTTTTTTCTCGAGAACCGCTTGAGCGATTTCCTTAAAATTTTCAGGGAACGTAAGTCTCGGCCCCAAATGAAAAATTTCATATGCCGCTTTTCCGGGAAAATTCTGGAAAAGCCGTGGCATGTGGAAAAGTGTTCAAAGTGGTAATGCACGGAGTTTTCGAATTTTAGCTCCGAAGTGACGATAGCTAGAGAGTTGGTTTCTTCAGGAAAGTTATAGAGTTTGGTCAGGAGAATTTTTTGGGATCTTAAGAAAATGGCTGCCAGCGGTCAAACTGGTGCCATCTTGAATTTTCCCAAGCAATAAATTAGGTTTTTTTTTGGTTTTCGAATTTTAGCTTCGGAATGACAACACTTAGAGAGTTGGTTTCTTCGAGAAAAATATAGAGTTTGATCAGGAGAATTTTTTGGGATTTTCAGAAATCTGCCAAAGTGACGCCATCTTGGATTTTTGTTAGGTATAAATTATGTTTCTTTGGGTTTTCGAATTTTTTGGAATCATAAGAAAATGGCTGCCATCTGTTATAGCGGCGCCATCTTGAATTTTCGTTTATGCTTTATCGGTTTTCGAATTTTAGCTCCGGAATGACGCTACTTAGAGAGACGGTTTCTTCTACAGAGTTATAGAGTTTCATCAGGAAAATTTTTTGGTATCATCAGAAAATGGCTGTCAGCTGTTATAGCGGCGCCATCTTGGATTTTCGTTTATGCTTCTACGATTTTCGAATTTTAGCTCCGGAATGACAGTACTTAGAGAGACGGTTTCTTCTACAAAGTTATAGAGTTTCATCAGGAGAATTTTTTTGAATCAGTAGAAAATGGCTGCCAACCGTCAAAGTGACGCCATCTTGGATTTTTTGCTAAATTCTGTATAAGAATACCTAGACAGTTGGTTTCTTCAGGAAAGTTATATGAATCAGTGGGAAGAACTCGTGACACGAAGTGTTCCGAAGGTGACACGGAGTGTTCCGAAGGAAGGTGAAGGTGACACAAAGTATTCTGAAGGTGATACGAAGCGTTCCGATGGTAGCCGAAGGTGTTGGAGAACAAATTTTTTCGGAGAACAATTTTTTTGGAGGAAAAACTTTTTAGTATAAATTTTTTTTTGAGAAAACTTTTTTTCGGAAAAATTTTTTTTCTAAGAAAATTTTCTTTATTGACAAAATTTTTTTCAAAAAATAGAAATTTTTTTTCAACAACTGAAAACTTCCAAAGCGACTGGTATCACAACAAAAACCTTTTTAAAGGTAGAGTGTGACGCAGTCCGTAAGTCCGCTTCCAAAATTAATGATATTGCTTGAGGTGAAGCTATCGCAGATAATACGCAGAAGTTCGTTTGAATGGAACCTTGTGTTAAAAGTTTTGATTTCCTGAAAAAATTAGAGCGCTTTCTTTGCAACAAAATTACGTTTTGCTAAAAAAAAAAATGCTTCACAAATGCCGGACCCACCAGCGGAATAATTTTTCAATACTTTCGGTTTTTACACGCAAAAATTTAAATTTACTCTAAAAAATCTACGCAATAAGAAACAAAAGTCAAATTTTTGCAGCGTTTTGCAGAAAGTACAGAAAAATTATTTCGTCGTTGGGTCCGGCATTTGTGACGCAATTTTTTTTAACAAGACGTAATTTTGTTTCAAAGAAAGCGCTCTAATTTTTTCAGGAAATCACAACTTTTAACACAAGGTTCCTTTCAAACGAACTTCTGCGTATTATCTGCGATAGCGTCACCTCAAGCAATATCATTAATTTCGGAAGCGGACTTACGAACTGCGTCACACTCTACCTTTAAAAAGGTTTTTGTTGTGATACAATCTTATTACATTTTTTGTGATATTATTACAATTCCATTTGATTTGTTTGATGCGTTTGCTAAATTATTTTTGATAAGGGAAGCTACGAAATTATATTTTTTGACATCGTGAAACCAACTTCAATCACCAACACCTTTTATTGTTGATGATGAGCGTGTAAAAAGCCTAAGATTTAGAAATGTTTGCTACTGTTTTGGGAACTGCCAGCAAGTAGTGTACACAATTTAACAAAAGTTTAGATACTGTGTCTATGTGTGTGTATGTAAAGCTAAGATTGTTAACTACTATTTCGTCTGACTTGTACAAATTCAATTTCATTTGATAAATTTTCGTACGTTTTCTCGTAAATCGATGATTTGTAATTCAGTTTAAATATATTGCTTTTTATAATGTAAGCACCACACGCATTCACAATAAATTTGATGGTCTTCCAAAAACGATGGTTGAATCAAAATATTCATCGTTTCTTCATAATTTATCAGCAATGCTTCTCTACGAGAAATGTACCGAGAACGTTGAACCAGCAAATAGATCATTTTCGCAGGGGGAATCTGGCTCAACTTTAGCATGGGGCTGGTAGTAAAGCATATTACGTATCTGTAGGAGAATTTGGTTATCTTCGACGGGGATCCTTTGCTCAGGATATAAGCTAATCCGAAAGTAACTAAATTTTCCCGCAGGTATGTAATCTATTACCCTTAGGACACGTCTATAATGTGAAATCAAAAAAGTCGCTGCACCTCACTAAACGTTGGTGCACCTCACTACACTACACTTCATCTCACTACACTACACCACATCTCACTACACTACACCTCACTACGCTACACCTCACTACACTACACCTCACTGCACTGCCCTATACCTCACTACACCTTGGTACATCTCACTACACCTTGGTACAACTCCCTGCACTTTGTTACACCTCACTGCGCGTTGATACACCTCACTGCATCTTGATACGCTTCACTGCATCTGAGTGCACCTTACTACACTTTACTGCACCTTTGTGTACCGCACTGCACCTTTGTGTACCGCACTGCACCTAGGTACACGTTAATGCACGTTGGGTGCCCAGGACAAAGCCGGGTAATCGTGCTAGTACAGTAAGAAAACTCAATATGTGCATGTGCTATTGCAATGCGATCGCTTGTCGTTACAATCAAAATTACAGGCTCCTCAACACAGTCTATTTTCGAAAAAATATTTTCTTAATTTCCCAAAATTTTCATGATTTTCTCGAAAAAAATACTAATTATCTATAATGAGCACGAAACAGAAACGTGGTTCGTGCCATATTTTCTTTACAGTACTTTTTTTCAATTTACGGCCCAAGTGGGCCATTTATTATCATTCCAATTTAATAATGTGCGGAATACAATATAAAATAATTAGTGTATAGAACAAAACAATTTTAGTTTGGCTCGTCTAGTTATTTAGGTATTAGGTTTTTTTTTTATTAAAATTAGTAGTTCTATTCTATGATAGAACGCGCACGGAGGCCACCGTTGGGCCCATTGTGCTTACTATATTGTTGTTTAGACATTTGCTGTTGTATCGAACCTTCCTGTACTAGCAATGTAGTTCAGGGAGTCTTTTGGTTGCAAAGATCTAATTAGGCTATACCTAATGGTGTAACCGCCTAAATGCTTTCTTTTTGCTGTAATGAAAGCAGGACAGTAGCAAAGAAAATGTTCAGCTGTTTCCATGTCTTCCCCACATAGGCCACAGCTTGGATCCGATCGAATACCTATTGTCGTCAAGTGTTTATTGAAGCTGAAGTGTCCTGTTACTGTGCCAACATACTTTTTCAGTCTAGTTCTGCTTACATTTAATAGGAATCTCGACGTTTTCTTGTCAATTCTAATGCAATTTTTAGCCTGGCGACAGCTTGGGATACTATGCCAGTGCGAAGCAAACCTTTTGGACCTTACAGTTGTTATTTTACGTCTTATATTGGAATATGGTGTTCCCATTACTGGCTCTGGACCTATGAATTTACTCAAGGCTCCCTTCTTCGCTAATTCATCTGCTGTTTCATTACCCTCTATGTTTACGTGAGCTGGTACCCATAATAAGTCTATGCGGTTGTCTGAAGCAAGGTTGTTTAGTAAATCCCAACATTCTAAAGTTAGTGCTGATTTTATTTCAACTGATGATAGAGCTTTCAAAGCCGCTTCACTATCTGAGCAGATGAAGACGATATTATTAGTGGTGTTACTATCTTTGATGGCATGGCAACCTTCTATGATGGCTCTTATTTCTGCTAGGAAGATCGAAACGTATATTAGGCGAATTTTTTTTACAGGTTTCACATAGTTAAACATAAATATTTGTTTCTTTTTTTTTCGTCAGTATTTGGGTCTAAATTAGTTCAATTTTAATTTTATCAAACATTATTGGTTAAAAATAAGGAACGTTTTGGTGACATAATTACAAACAATAAAAAGAATGAAACATTGAGTAAAATATCACAGGTCAAGTTTACATAATAGAATAAAAATAAAATATGACACAAGAGTTAACAGTCAGTTTAGTTAATAAAAAGGAAAGGCGATATCACAGAAAATTCGGTATTGGTTTGCATTATTTTCAGTTTAACTCTATTCTTAAATGTTCTAAGGCGCGTCAAACGCCGAGTTTCACTGTCGCTAATGCAACATTTGTCGAGTTAATCACAGATCGCTGATTGAAGATATGAAGCTGAGAGTTTCTTCTTGTAGTGCGGACATGTACGTCGGAGTTGGTTGTACCATTTTAAAGATGCAGACTGTTCTCTTAAATTTGGCTAGCTCCGTAATTGGCAATAAACCAGTGCTGCACAAATAAGTTGTTGAAGCATACCTGTCCAGTCGGTACAATGCCTTGAAGATTTATTTTGTAAGGTTTGAAGTTCCTTGAGTTTGAATCCGGCACAATCACTGTAAATCGGCAGCATATATGACAAATGGCTCTGCACTTACCCAAAGTATAGCTGCTTTCGTTTTTCAACAGGAATGTACTTTACGCCACATCAAAGAAATAAATGGAGTCACTTGTTTTTTTATATGATTTACATGTGCTTGAAAACTCAAATCCTCATCAATGACAAGTCCAAGGTATTTGTATTTGTCTACCCGATCAATTTCAACACCGTCAACACCAATTTTAAAATTATCTAAATTCTTCGCTCTCCCAAACGTGATGTAACATGTCTTCGCTGCATTGATCGACAGAATGTTTTTGCATAGCTATTCATGGAGTAAATCCGCATTATGCTGCATTGCATATTGTAGGTCTTGTTGACAATCAAGTGCATAGACGAGAGCTGCATCATCAGCGTACAGTATTAGTTGACCAATAAAATTCAACTGTAGCATATCGTTGATGTAAATGATGAAGTGCATAGGCCCTAGCTTTGAACCTTGAGCAACACCGACATTAATGTTCTTGAAGTCGTTGGAGTTGTTACCAATGGTTCTTGCTGTTTGTCGATTTTGGAGGTAGCTCTTCATCAATTTCACAGCTGAATTTGACAGGCCCAATCGCTTCAGTTTTCTTGTCAGTCTTTTGGGGTCTACCGTGTCGAATGCTTTTTTAAGGTCGATAAACATGGCCGCAACGAATTTCTTCCTGATATTTGATTTCATGAAATCGACCAGCTGAAGAGCAGCACTTTCGCAGCTTGTGTTTTTCAAAAATCCAAACTGATTACCAACAAACAGTTCCAGGTTTTCAAAGTACGAATACAGCTGTCGCAGTAGGATTTCTTCAAATACTTTCGACAGAGATGGCAACAGCGTCAATCCCCGAAAGTTGTCGATGTCGAAGCTACCAGATTTATGAATTAGTTTTAGCCTCCCTTTCAGAAGCTCAAAGGGATATTCTGAGCTGTCGACCATCACATTAAAACATGTTGCGATGACTAATGCAATTGACGCAATTGAGGCTTTCAGAAGCTTAATCGGGACCTTGTCAAGGCTGGTAGATGTGTTATTTGGTAGATCTTCAATGACTTCAGATATAATGCAGATATAACGTGCTGAAATGACCAGCTGTTTGAGGAATATTCCATATATAAATCATCGATGTCTTGCGTTTGGTACCCGTGTATGGCAATAATCGAAGTAACGAGTTTCTCACCAGCAGTGGAAAACATGTCATTGACTTTGGTTCAAGCGGTTACGGAATCGTCTAATGGAATGCCATTGATTGTAATTGATGGTTCTGCTTTCTTAGTTTTATTAAACAAGATTTCTTTGTAAAGCTGCCATGTTTTGCGTGGATTACCAGCTGCTGCTCCGATTTCAACCGTTCGTTACAAGTTCTAACGAAAGCCTTTTTTTCGGTGTACTGCCGCAAAATGATGTCATTGTCAGGAACATTTTCCACTAGCACACGTAGACGATCTCGTTCCCGTATTGCGATAATAAGGTCTCGGTTGACACGCGACTTGACAATACGTTCGTCAGAGTTGATTCTGAGAGCTGAAGTGCAATTTTGGACAATTTCTTGAAGATCTACGTTGAGTTCATTGCCACTTGCAAAACTTCTTCCATCACAAAATTGCTCGACCATTTCCACCGCAGCTTCAAGATGGAATCTTGTTTTGCACGAGGTAGTGGTCAATTGCTTGACTTTACGGTTTACAGACGCGAATAAAACAATGACAACTTATGGACAAATTGAAGCATATTCGATGCACATAGATCCAATATCGTTCCTGAGCTTAATCTCGTGATGCCCCTTTGAGAAATTTCGTTTGTCAGTACGAACCCATGCGCTTCAAGTAGGTCATTCAGCCTTTCACGATAATCATTATTCAGTTGATTTAAATTAAAATCGCCCATAATCACTGTGCGAGGTCGATTCAAGCAAAAGTTCTCAAACTCATCCAGGAAACGTTCAATGTGTGTCATAAGATAAACCGGACGACGATACGGAACAGAGATCGTAGTGTTTATTGAGGGAATATCCACGATGACAAACTGGTTTAGATCAGTTGTGACCAAGTCGAGCAAAACTTTGGGGGCTCTTTTGCAAATGCTGTTGTAAAAAAATCGAAATTCCTCCACCTTGCGAGTTCGGTCGAACACTATGAATGTCTTGGTAATTCTGGAGTCGGAAGGTTGAATTGTTTTCTGGAGTTAACCACGATTCAGATATAAGTATAATATGAAGAATTCCTTGGAAGATGGCGATGTATTGTTCAACAAGTTGTAGTTTATTCGTCAAGTGATTAATATTCCAGTGCATATAGTTCAAATCGCTGGCATCCGGTTTAATAATCAGACCGTCAAAACGCCGAGACACTCGTAGAAGGCTGTTGAGCGGTACTGGGTTGAATAGGTTCGTATGGTCGAATGGTTCGATAGTGGTTCTAGGTTTAATTCTGCTCTTAGACAATTGACGATTTTTATGACTTTTGAGTTTTGTTTCTGATTCTTTGTTCGTCTTACTTGCAAAAATTTCACTTTAGCAGCAACAGAAGGAAGTACTACCTTAATTGGTCTGTTCGCAGTGGGTTTTGTAGCGTTAGGTGTAAGAAGGCTGACACTGACAGGATCAAATTCGTCTACGTCAGATATGCCAAGATGGACTCTAATGCCGTCGAAAATTTCTGTAAGATTGGCAGTGGGAGTGCTGTCTTTAATATCAATTCCTCTGATGGTAATGTTACTGTTGATGTCTTGCTGATCCGAAGATATTGTAGATGTTGCTGGCGATGATGACAGTTGGCTTCGTTCACTCAAATCTTTCAGTTGCTGAACTTCGAGTTGCAGATTTGTCACAGTGGTTTTTAATTCTGTGTTTTCACTAAGAAGCCCGTTGAAAGATACTTCTAATGCAGCCAATCGTGATATAAAATTTTCGATTTTTTCTTCTAAAATCTCTTTAGAACTGAACGTAGCAGTTGTTTTGTTAGAAGTTGAAAGTCTAGGGTTTGTAGTTGTTATTGAAGGTCTAGGATTAGCTTTGTTCTTTGTGTTAACTTTTCTCACAGCAGTGTTCTTACTATCGTTAATAATTCAATTTTTTTTTTGTGCGGAGTTCGCGACTATCAGCCATAATCATTGACCAATCAAACCCAATTTCACATACTAAAGTTGTTGAATTCGTATCAAGAGAAGAAAAAAAGAGCAGCACGGCTATGTTTGTGTAGATGGCTTTGCTCTTCGACAGTGACGTCTACGTGGCTTACATGGAATTTACCTGTGCAGTAGTTTTATGCTTTTAGGCCCTTTTAGGCTTTCGTAAACAAAACTTTTTAAACTTTTGAAACATTAAATGTGATACTAAAAGCACTTAATCAGCCTGAACTTCAAAACACAGTGAAAGTATGGAATCCACAGCTTATTCGGAGCGAACTTAAAATGTCCTAAGCATTAGCTTATATCAAAAATTTCGCAAATAAAAACAACGAAACAAAGGCGCTTCTACAACTTGTGACGTGACTCTTTCCCCTCTAGAAACTGTTAAACTTTAATTAATTCAAAAGTTCATTGTTTTTATTTCGCTGCTTACAAATTACAGTTCTGCCAATTTGTTGTTGAAAATGTGACTTTCTGTCCATCTCATTTAAAGATCATTTTATGACATTGGTGGATCCATTAAATCAATCACAATTAAACAAAATGATATTCAATCCCACCCACAACATCAATATTATCATTTATTTTGGTTAGAATTTACGGATTAACTTTAAATACTCAAGTTTTAGTTTTCAAATTTTTGCTAAAATCTCTCTTTCGTTGCAGAAAGATTAGCGTAACTTTTTAAATCTTTGCTTACTCGAAAATCCATATTAAAGCTCTTTTTATCGCGCATTAGTGCCATAAATTCGAATTTGAAAAAATTCAATAGAAAAAGCATGCTGTGTAAGTTTGTATATAAAGCATATGATTCAACTTTCGGCACGCGAGTTTCACCACCTGTAAAAATACTACACTCATTTTCTAGCTTAGCTTCACTCTTAGTCTTGAAAGAAAATGTTTTTTGATTTGGTATCTGATTGATGACTAAAGCCCACCTTAAAGATCTAGACAATCATCGATTTAATTCGTGCATTAAATTGCGTATGAGACTATTCGGACCTCCAAAGCACAAAAGTCTTTAAGATATTTTTAATCTTCTGAAAAGGTAAGAACAACTGAAAGATGGAACTTATGAGGAGTGTAACATTCCTAAATTTTTAAGAGTTTGAACTTAGGATCTTGAATCTTGTCCCACTGAATCACAAATGAAAATTAACAGAAAAATGTTCCCCTTAACGTAATACGTAAAATTCAGTTTTCCACAACCAACTTTTGCCAATTGTAGAGTGCTTCGAACACCGGCATAATTAATTCAATGAATAGTTTTAAGAAGAAAAACCTCCAAACACCATTTAAATTGTACCAAAATATTTTTATTATTACTACTTAAGTTTCGGTCCTTGCATGACTATTTTCAAGTAATACGTAACTTTCCCTCGGAGGTTTATCGAAATAAACGTAAAAAACCACCCTCTGTTGTCTGGGATCAAAACTTCTTAGTTTAATCCACTCCATTGACACTAAAACCTGGACTATTCAACCGATTTCCGAGATGCATATCTTTCATTTGACAATTTTGACTCGCACCATGGAAACCGTATCTGTAAAAATATCAGGGCGGAGACCTCACAACCACTGGTGCCTAAATACGGGCTGCAGCTAATTTCGGGTCGATCTGCGAAACAAACTAGGGTAACGTTTTATATCGTAATATTCAAGATGAGGTTGCAATTTAGACATTTTTATTCGTTTCATTTCGTTGCCATTTTTAAAATGACTGTAGAGATGCGTGAAATGGACTTGGACTACATCATCACCTTGCATTGACATATTTGCAAGAAAAAATTAAAAACTCAACAACGGTTTAATGGTTTAGTTTTTATGTGAAAGCTTTAAATGAATTCTCGTCAAAAATTGTATTAAACCTCGGAAACTTTATCGAATCATTGAAGAAATCCGACAAAAATACAGTTTTTAAGACGAACTTGCGAGCGACAAAAAATCGATTTACGTCGCCACATATTCTGCCGAAAATTCATTCGATTATTCCATAATAAAAATATGTAAAAACTAAACTGGGCATATCAGTTTCATATAATTAGAGACAACTTAAATATCATATCTGAAACATTCTTTCTGTGCTATCTCCTTTTTACTTGAATAATGGATTAAAAAATGATTCATTTTAAAATTTTTAAATCAAAATCTTATTAATTGATTACAAGTGATTTTAAGCATTCGATAAAAAAAGTGCTTGTCAATTACTAAAAAATTATTGATAAGATGGTTACACGATGTACGATTTTTTTGTTATACGTTAAAAAATCATGTCACGTGAGTGAATATCTTGTATTTATAAAGGGAAAAATGTTTTCTCTTATCTGTTTCACTAACATACAATTGCACATACATTCGTTGTACACATACGCACAATACGTTTCGTTCAAATGAACATAATAATGCCCACTGTCACTTTACTAATTTCAAGTTTGTAATTTTCGATAACGTAAAGCAAGATGGATCGTTATGTATACGTAATAAGATTACGTACATATACAGAATAGTGATGCAACGGCTTCAGTAATGACTTTTTCTGAAGTCGTCATCAAAGAATTTTAGGTGATTTCATTACATTTTGTATCAATTTTAGGTCATATGCGAAAACGTAACTAATTTAGATAAGTGTATTATTCGCGTACTACCTGCAGCAAAGGATAAGAGGTTCCATTTATTTCGCATATCGTTTTGAGGATGGATTACAATAATATTAAATACAATAAATTAATAAAAAAATCGGTACAAATATTTAACAACCACCTTTGATCAGAAGCGATGAACGCTACTCTTAATCGAAACGCTACTGTTGCATATTGCCAACACTCCCTCCATCTGGTTCGAAGGTCATTGTCTCTCTCTCTCTCTGATAGAACCGCCAAAACGGCTTTCTGGATTTTAGACGTAGCCTGGCTGGTGCTGATTCGACATCGTGATGCAGTCGGAGTTCGGGATCCGCTTCAATTTTTCTGCATTCTCTGAGCGCCGCTTCCTGTCTGCGAATGTGTGTAGGTGCTACGTTGCTTAGAATGTATAGCCGTTTCAGTCGGATCAATTCCGGTGACGATTCTTAAGGCACAGTTTATTTGCGTATCGATCTTACTTACGTGACAGCTATTTATCCACACCGGATGTGGTTCGAAGAGTTTTTGCTGTGCATCCCCAAGTGGTCCCGGCCAGTTTTTGTATAAGATTAACCCGTGACTTCAGTTTCGTTTTTATACGTTCTGAGTGAGCTCGGTGAGTAAGGCTTCGATCGAATACATTTCCCAAGTAAAGTGGATTCGCTTTGTGCTCCACTGTATTTCCATTCATAGTCAAATTTAATTTCCGGTGCGCTTGGTGGTTGTTCAAGTGAAACACGCAATTTACAGTCCTTCCTAGATTCGGTCTGAGACGCCAGTCCTGGAAATACTTTGACGTAATAGCTAGGTCTTCGTTCAGTTTGTTTTCAAGTTCCTCGAATGTTTCAGCTAGACTTGCGATTTCATTGTCGTCAGCATAGACGAATTTTCTAGATTGCGTTGACGGTAGGTCCATTGTATAGACATAATATAGGAAGCACGACAAAACAGAGCCCTGCGGAAGACCATTGTTCAATATTCTCTTCCTACTAGTCTTGCAATTTATTTTCGCTTGGATCTTGGATGGACCGGTCACTCAGCATGTTCATGACCAATTTTAGAGTTGTCCTACACGGAATAATCTTACTCAGCTTGAACATCAATCCGCGTTTCCACACTGTGTCGTAAGCTGCTGACGGATCCAAAAACACGACTCCAGTTTTCATTCCCGTTTCGAAGCCTAGTTAGATGTAATTGGTCGCAGCAACTCCAATTTTTCCTAAATCCAGCATGTCCCTTCGGCATATTGGCATCGATCACGCCTGCGATTCTGGCTAATATCACTGAACAACTTATAGCAGCAACTTAATAGCTTCATCCACAATGAATTGAATACTTTCAGCTATATGACTGAAAAGTGCATATCTGATTGGTTAGTTGAGAAAAAATCATTAGTTTTGTTAGCGTTACATAAAGTCTGTGGCCAAACAAAGTTGGTTTTAATTAGGCAATCACGGTGTCCCTGAATCGAAATAAAGTTTTATGGATGGGTACCCACCAAATGACTTTTGATCCGAGTTTTGAGACCTAAATTAAGCTGAAAACCGCTTTATTTAGTCTTTAGTTAGATCCTTCCTCATAGTCGAACGTGAAAAAAATTTCAGAAAAATCTTGAAAATGTATAAAAAAAATCGCTTTTTTCACATTCGACAATGGGGAAGAATCTGACTAAAGACTAAGTTAAACGGTTTTGGGCTTAATTTAGGTCCCAAGACACGGATCAAAAGACGTAAAAGACCATAAAACTTTATTTCGACTTAGGGACACCGCGCAATGATCAAAATGTAAGAAAAATTCTCGTTTTACACCATATAATACGATCCTTCTACGGCTGCTATACCATCTTTTAAGGACACATGCTATAGGTTGTTTTGGCTTATATATGAGAAATGTAGGCATAACCCAAGCGGGTTGATACAATTCGTTAAAGAATACGGATCCAATCCGTCACATCAATCGTTTATTTTCTACCGGATCAGCTCAAGAGGTTAGAGCATCGCCCGGTGAGCGAAGATGTGACGAGGTTTGACTCCCGTCTCCAACACCAAAATTTTATTTCTCAATTTGTTTCCAATTACATTTCATCCATTCAAAAATCATTTAGTTATCTATTTATTTTTTTTGTATAGTTCTCTCGTCAGTAAATTTAGGTTAACTGTTATTCAATTCACATTTATTTCATTGGCAATTCCATGCAATGAATTTTGTACATGAGCTGGAAACCGTGTCAACCCCCTGAAGCGTACAAAGGTGCGAGAGTTGCGGTGTATGAAACATTTCTCAGCAAAAACCTTATCTATAAGTCTCTCATACGAAAAAACATTGTCAGACCAACTTTTTAACCGGAAAACGTGGGCCAGTTCATCCACTTTTTTTATTTTCAACTTTTTAGTGGAATGACTCTAATACAATTTCCGACATTCAGGACGAAAGATCTGCGATAATAACACTAGCCAACAGAGGTTTCGTGTTTTAAAAACGAATAATGTCAATTTTTAAATTCCGACTCGAATATTCCGAATCTGAAATCTATTATTTGCTATCGGGCTAGGTTTTGCCAGTGTCATCCTCGGAACCTGTCACATATTCCCAAAATCCTTGGGTATTTGCTTACAAGAAGAATCTTCTACTTAGAAGTAAAATTATCTACTTACAAGCAGAAGCAAAAGTAAAACATTTAAGTTCTAAGTCGTTGGTTAAGGGCGGAGCGAATTTTAATTTTTTTCTTTAAGCTGTTCGCCCCATCTAAATTCATGTCACTTTCTAGTATATGAAAATTCATTGGTTACTTCAGGCAAGGGAGTACCATACTTAATTCTTTATTCTTATTAATAGAGTCAACTACGTTAGTTTTAAAGCCAACATAAATGGGAGTAGAATGGAGTCAATTTTTTGTTTATGTCTGCTTGATATGTGTAATATTTCTAATATTTGCACGGTTCGGCTGAATGAAATTAGTTGGAAAAGTGTTGGCACACGAGATATTTTGCTTGATATCATTGAAGGGAAGTCCCACGAGCTGGAAAAAAATATTTTTAAAATATAGGAACGCAAAAAATTCTTTTGAAATATTTTCACATTTGATTAAAAATATGCGACAAAAATGTCGGACCCTCCCAAAGTAATAATTTTTCTGCGCTTTCAGATTTAACACCCCAAAAATTTAGCTTTGCTTGATGTATGGAGTACGGGTTTACGGGTATTTCAAACGAATTTTTTGCGTTCCGAAGTTGCAAGAGTCACCCAAATTGTCATCAGTTGTTTTGGAAGAAGGGACGAAGACTTGCGTCACATTTCCCTTTTAGAAAGGGTTTTTGTTGTGATATCAGTTCATTTGGAAGTAGGAAAACTGTTTCTGACGAATTACATATAGAATTTTTTTCGAGCCGCCGCCGCCACTAAGCCACTAAGGAAAGTTAGAGAGCCATTTTCGAGCGGGAGTCAAAAAAGTCGTTTTTCATACAATTGCCTCTAGAACTAACTAACGTAGGATGTTTTCATTAACTATAGCTTCTTTGAAAATGCACTTTTTGTAGTGAAAATGATCATTTTCTCAAGGTCATATCT
This sequence comes from Pseudolycoriella hygida, assembly GCA_029228625.1. NCBI lineage: Eukaryota > Metazoa > Arthropoda > Insecta > Diptera > Sciaridae > Pseudolycoriella > Pseudolycoriella hygida. The sequence continues at coordinate 90,232,399 of CM055406.1, forward strand.
CCGGATCCAAAGAACCGATTTTAATGAGTGAAAAGACACTTCGTCATAGAATTTTATAGAATTTTCTTTAGAATCCTGGAAAAATTTTTTCCTTACCCCGTCGCAAGGGGGAAAAGTCAAAACTTAGCTATACATATGGTTCCACAGTCTACGAAAAAAAAAATTTCTCATTTTTTTTCGTATGTGGACCTGCGTCACGGGCGCATTGCTACCACTCGCTCATGATATTGTAAATTGCAGTTAAAGCGGAGGTGCGACCAACCCCAGATAGTGGTGAAGAAAAAAATGAAAACGAATTGAAGCAAAAACAAAATACAAAGTGCAGTTGGAGATCTTTGCTTGCATTATTTGTTTGTGTGTATTGTTCTTAGGTACTTATGTCGTATTTGTCTAATTTTTATTCAAAAAGGATCCATTACGAGGGTTTTGATGGACGTGTGTCAATTTAGGGTTTTGCGAAAAATGTTTTGAGGTTTTGGAAAAAGTGTTTCCATTTTAAGTTTTAGAACATAACTAAAGACCCGTACGCAAAACAATAGATGTGACAAAGAGAATAGATCTTGCAAAAAGACTACATAAATAAATATATTGCAAAGTTTAAGGAAAAAGTAAAGGAACGGGTGGTAGCGTGCTGGCCTTCCACGAAGAAAATCCGGGCTCGATCCCGGTGAGGGCAAACTTTGTATTGGATTTTTCTTCAATATATAGCACGAAAGTAACGTTCCTAAGCGTACCCAAGCTTGATGAAGTGGGTAGTTGATGTGTTGACATAACATGAATGACTCCCAACCAGAGCCTAATATTTGCGAATCAATTCGCAAAATTCGCAAAAATTGTAAAAAATTCGAAAAAGTGAAAAAAATTGACAAAAATTTAGAGAATTCAAAAAAAGTTGAAGGAAGTCACCACAACTTAACAGTTTTATTCAAACAACAACGGAGATTCAACTTCATTTTAATACAAAACTTCATGTTTTTAGTTTCTTGTGACAATTCATTTCCTGTTACGTATCAGATATCTTTGGTTTTATTAAACTCTTCTTCAGTGGCATTATTCTCGGGAGTATCTACGGCATCTGTTGATATTATTTTTTAGGTAATTTGTATGTACGACACGAACATTATTAACCTTCTTCACGTACATCGTCCATAGAAGGGCCGGATGTGAGGTCGATCCGTTCGTTATCAACTTTTGTGTCGTCAGAGGGGTCATATCATCAGTTCTACTGGATCTTTTGATCAAATTCCCAATAACGACATCGTCGTTCAAAGCGTTAACGTCATTTTCATCATTTTCACTTGAGTGATTGACATTTCTATCAGTTGCAACGATTTCCTAAAGAAGTAGTAAGTGTTTTGACTGAAAAAAGCGAAGTAATGTAAAAATTACAGGTGTCTGTCCAGGGTTCGAATGATTCATTTGGAAATGCTTTTTTACGTGTCCGAAATGCCATGTCTTGGATAAGATGTTTGACGTTCTCGAATTTTTTTGTTTTCCTATCTTGTGTACATAACGAAACGACCACGATATCCTTTATAGGATACGCGATATGCATTTTGACATGGTTTGAACGGGTATTTAAAAGTGTATGACAAATAACCACTTGTATTTTGAACACTCTTGATTTTGAAAAATCCTTTGTAGTTCTCCAACGCCTGAATTTTAAGTTGTAAATTCATGAGAAAAGAAAAACAAAACAAAAATGTATGCCACATTATTATTGCCTCGGTAAGAAAGATTTGTTTTTTCATACATGAAATTGTTCAAAGCAGGAAGTCAAATCGGCATTGAGAGAGTCGTTGGCGTTTTCTTTGAGGATAGACGGATCGGTTGATAGGACAGGCGTTCATAATGTCTACATCATGGCACACATTTTGAAACGTGATGTGACTACAAAAACAGTGTTTATGGGATTCGGTGTTTCAGACACTAATCGTGTTGAAGGCTATTTGCAGTGTTTGAAAACAGTTGTGCTAAACATACAGCCCTGGGATAAATTCTTTAGTTTGGTGACTTCGGTTGTGACTGACGGTGATCCACTAAACACAGGACGATTGCATGGGTTATGTGCACGAAACGTGAACGACTACAATCAGCTCACTCAGGAATACCTCTTTATTCAATATGGTGTGTTGCGTAGAAGTCAACGTCCAGAAATACTCAAATTCATCAAACCATTCAACACTGCCGAAAGCTTGCATCATACATTCGCAAATCTGGATAGCAAAGTCAAATAACTTCAGTCAGCCTCTACGATATCCACCGTTTTTTGAAATTAAATGTGTTGAATGTGATACTTCGTAACTTTTTTTTTTTTTTTTCCATTATCAATGTTTTTATTTAAGCGAAAAAAAAGACTGCTCACAATGGCGCAGCCAGTAAAAAAACGATCTTTTCAACAACAAATTACAATAAATAAATTTCATCTACTCTACTTTTCCCTAATGTTGCCAGGATGCATGCCGCATTGCCTCTTTGAATTGCAACTGAAATCTTCTGTAATAGGAAATCTTTCGAGCGTGATTCCCCAGAAGCTGTCCTTATCAATGACCCTAATTTGCCTATAAATTTCTTCGTTTCTGGGCCCATACAACCTAGAGTTTCGAAAGCAACAGGAGTTAATAAATAATTCTCTTTTAAACGAATATAATGATTATGCTTAAATCTTTCCGCTTTATCGGCTATTGAACGCGCTTTCTTGGAAGATTCATTGACATAAGAAGGAGCTAACGTGTCTCGAACAGTCACGTCCCAGAGAAGAGACTTTCCATGACTCCACGGAATTAGAGTCATGCCATCAGGTCGTTTACCATCATCCCTAGAAATTCCTGGTGGTTGTATTATATTTGGAAATCCTGCGGAAGACAATGCGTGAGAAATAATTTTATTAACTTCATCGTGCCTAGAAATTATCCCTGATTTCTTCTTGCAAGACAAACCATGTAGGCCGTCCTTTTTAACCATAGCACCACAGATGCATTTATGTTCTTCACATAATTGAGAACCTAAACGAAGACCAACAGCAATTCTCGCGGAATTGTTATCTAATAGTAAACCCGTATTACTCGATGGGACCACCTGCAGCCACTTTGAAGATTCATTAGTAGATGACGCAAGTAGTCTGGCTCGAGCAACAGGTTCACTAGAATCAAACATCCTAGAAAACTTGCTGTTGATCCTCGGAAGATCCCAATTTTTCTGCTCCTTTCTCTTCTCATAACCTGGAATAAAATCTTGAGGAATTTCCTCAACTAACTCTAAAATGTAATTATCGATTATTTGCAAATTAAATTTTTCTAACAACTTATTTGACAGATCAGATGAAGAATACACAGATGATAAATAGGCTGGCAATGCCAAATCTTCAACCTTCCGAATGCCTAAACCCCCAAAAGCTAAAGGAAGAGTAGCCTGATCCCAAGAAAATTCTGACATCCTAACATTCGTAATCGCTTCAATAGTTGAACGAAAAATCTCGTCAACATTTTTTAAATGATCACGTAATAGAAATGCCCTAGAAGAACGCAGCAAATAATTGAACCTACAACTACCTAAAGACTTCCTAAAAATACACAATGCGGGGTGAACATCCATTAATTGTAAACGATCACACATTAATTTGATCGTTGCAATTTTGGATGAAAACATCCTTTCTAAACCTGACTCAAAGATTGGTGAGCCTAATATCTCAAGAGAAGACTCATCAACTTTCTTAATCCCTGGCAATAACGCTGATATCTCAGAATACATGTGGGCCTTATCTTTATCAGTTGCATCAACAAAAAAAAACTTCGCATTTTTTTTTGTTTAATGACAAGCCTGATAATTCACAAAAATCTAACACTTTCCTAATATCATCTAATACTACTGAAAGCCTATCACCAACAGTACCATCATCTAAATACCAACCATTTAACCTAGATGAAAGAGAATGTGTCATTCTCATAATACCAATACAAAAACCTGGAGGACCTAGTGGGTCACCCTGTTGAAACCCTCTCTTTGAAAGCAAAGGCTCATCAAGAAAGTAAAGATTGGAGGAAAGCCTGTAAGCTTGTTGAAGCAAAGGAAAGTAGAAAGTAGAAAGAAGTTAAATCTTTTAAATGTCGAGGTCGCAAACCGCCTATACCACCAGAAGAACTCAATGGAAAGCTTCTTATAGCTTTGACAACATCCTCAATTGTAGTAGCTGACAAACTACTAATCAGTTCTATTTTCTCAAAATCCCCGCCATCATCATCTGGGTGCTTGGCCTTCAGCTTGGAAACAGTTTCCAAAGTTTGAGGCGCAACAGTTTCATTAGAGCATAAAACTCTAACAGCACCTTTGATGTCACCCTCACTAACTTTCCTCGTAGCTACTCTCATAATAACAGCATCTCCATTGACAGATTTATTCAATGTGAATGGAATACTTGCGTCAATTAAAACTTTGGACAAAGCTTCATTGATGTCCCTACAATCTCTAAAGAAATTCAAATTAGACCTAATGATATTAATACCATCTTTCCCCTTTGATTTATTATTCAAAACGATGTATAGAAAAGCAAGTAATCTCATCCAAGAATTAACATCATTTTTCTGTAATAAACCTTCAATTTCCCTACAAAGTTCCTGACAAACAGCAATCCTCACGGATTTCTGTATAATACGAGTCAATGGAACTGAAACTCGACACTTGTTAAGCAGTAATCAGAAATTATTTAAAATTTCAGATACAGTCTCATCATGTGTCAACTCATCAGAATTAGACATTTCATTATTAGGCAAATTATCACTAACATGAATGTCACGCCTATGTTTACTCATATGAACATTCAACCCATGAATATTCTTAGCCAGGAAACCGCAAATACTACAAATTACCCTTCCAGAAACAGAAACATCTTCCAAAGAAATTTCTGAAACACGTTCTGGGCATTTGTTTTTACATTTCCTAGTCAAACGTTCACGAGTTGGATGTTTTACCTTATCATTATCTCCAAATGAAGAAAAAATCCTGTCGCAATGAAGACTTGAGCAGTACCAATCCGTGTTATTTACCATCCTTTTGCATTCGTCATCACCTACCAAACAACATTTTCTATGGTACCACTTGCTGCATCCTTTGCAAAAAATCCAATTTTGAGCACTCGCATCCTGGACATTATCCGTTAAACAAAAACAAACACAGTCAGAAACACTAGGTAGACCACTAGATGATTGACTCATAGTATATTTTATTGAATCTATTACAAAAAAAAGAAATTAATTTCAAAATATTTAAAAAAGGAACAAAAACAATATTAGTCAATTCTGTTGCACGGC
>CM055406.1:90245518-90271768 GCA_029228625.1 Pseudolycoriella hygida
TCTTAATAGCGCCTAGCTGTCTTCGACCCTCCCTAAACGTAGCGTCTAGGTACTACCCGAAGACAGCCCCCCTCATCCTTCAGCTAAGTGACCCACACTAATACGCCAGGGTTGGTTACCTGATCGTTCATGGGGTTGCTTACTATAACAGGTGTCACCACGGGTCGGTAGGATGTAGTAGTAGGTGGACAGAGGCTAAGGTACATAAGGAGTACTATATTGCGCATAACACACTATTTGACACCCACCTCACTACACCTCACTACACCTCACTACACCTCACTGCACCACACCTCACTGCACCTCACTACACCTTACAGCACCTAACCGCCTATCACTGTATCTCACTACACCTTGCTACACCTTAGTGCACCTGACTGCACCTTGGTGCATATAACTACACTTTACCTCAGTACACCTCGCTACATCTCACTACACCTCACTACACCTAACTACACCTCGCTACACCTCACTACACCTTACTGCAACTCGCTACACCTCACTACACCTCAGTGCATTATAACCAGTGCACTGCACCTTGATACACCTTACTGCACCTTGATGCACATTAATGCACCTTGAAGCATCTTGGTGCACCTTACTGCATGTTGGTGCACCTTACTGCACCTTGGTGCACCTTACTACACCTTGGTACACCTTACTGCACCTTGGTGCACCTTACTACATTAGTGCACCTTACTGCATCAAATTTTTGGTGGAAGTTTTGTACGTATTTTAAACGATGAATTAAATTTAAAAATAGATGTGAAACTCAGAAACCAAAAATATTTGTGGATAATTTGTTTAGTGAATATGGATGTAGCTTTCATATAGTGCACCTTAATCTTGCCACAATTATAATTTTTTTTGTAGAAAATATTGAGCGAAACATCTTACACACTGAAGTATCGGTTTCATTCCAATCTTTTACGCCAAGGTTGATTCTAGAGTCGTCCGAGTTTTACCAAAAAATTCTTTTCATTATGTTTGACTAGAAATTTGAACAGAAATATCTTCAAAAAAATATTATAAAATAAAGTTAAACAATTGAAGCTTACACCATTCGAAAGGTTGGTGAAACTTTTGCGCTTACGTCTCTACGAAATTAGCACGGAAATCTTCTCAGTTTAGAATGAAAGATATGGAACTTAAGGAACACAAAAAAAATTGGTGAAAGTCAGCAAAGAAGTAGTATGGGCTGTATGGTCAATATTGTGGGACTAACTACGCGACTTGGTGGTTTTTCATGGATATTTTTGTTGTTCTGGATGTATTGATCCAATGCCTGTCCTTAGCGAATAGGCTGGCCCAAAGGTTGAGCATAAGGTCGACTCTAAAAATATGTTTTTGTATTTACTTTTACATCTTGTATGATATAAAAATATTGTCGATACTTTGTCACATAATGTGTGAGAATCTACAATGGCTTATTCGGGGTTTTGCACGTTTAAGGCAATAGGTTAATCTGGGTCATGGGCCAACTAATATTCCCATGTAAAAAATAGAAAAATTATTTTTGTTTAAAATAATGGATAATAGTTCTGATGTATAATCGAAATATTTGAACACTATCAATTTTAAAAATTTGGCTAAAAAAGTTTTAAGTAGAATGATGAAATCAATGTATACCAGATTCGGTTTTACCCTCTACATAGCGTAAAGATAACCCTACTCATGCCATAGAAGGTTAAATTGTGCTTGCAGCACATTGCTTACTTCACATTGGAAATCCTTATTTCCGGGGCTATTTTGTGCATGCCCGGACACATTATGTAATGTAGAGCAGAGACGAAATGTAATTTAACTCAAAATGAAGACTATGAAACAGAAAATTTTAAATCGCTTCGGTGTTTTCAAAGACCTAAGTAAAATTTGAAAAGTGTCAAGGGAATGCAAAAAAAAATATTTGTAATTATTAAAACCACGTCCCGGGCGCAGCCCGGGTCACAACGCTAGTTTCCATATAGAACTCAACATCTTCCCGCTTTCTTTGGTAACCAACACCCCCGCCCCCTTCCGTAGAGTACACCGTCACTTGTGAACAGCTCCTTTTCGCATATCCAGCTGCAGATCATGTTTCAGGGCAGTTATACAGACTTCTTCAGCTGAAAATAGTCAAGAAAAAGTGTCAAAAATTGACCAGACCGGTGCAACAGCCTTAAACATGGGAAGTCTTTGCATGGTCTTATAGTAGGGGTAGTATACTAGAACACCCCATACGCAGTTTTTCGGTTCATCGGTGCTTCAAGCAGTAAAGCGTTCCCGAAGTTTTCACCTGAAATGACTAATAACTCAGGAGTGGGGGAAGGCTCCAAGGAATCCAATAATGAAAATTGGCGATTACCATCCCATCAAAGTTCATTTGACTTCACTTCGTTTTACACGAGTTATAGCCAAAAAACAATTTTTTTTTATTATTATCAACAGCTTACAACCAACTGATAACTGATGAAAACTGAATATGTGAAATGAGTGAATGAGTGAGTGAGTGAGAGTGAGAATGGATGAGTCTGTGAGAGTTAAATGAATATTAGTCGAAAGGGGAATAAATAACAATAGAGTTGAGATGAGATTTAAGCAAGTGAAATGAGTGAGTGTGAAAGTGAATGAGTGAGTGAATGAGTGGGTGAAAATCAAATAGCTTATTCGAGATTGAGATGAATGAAAATAGAATTATGAAATTAATAAGAATCAAAAGCTGAAATGTGGCTAGCGACATAAACTAACAACTTAAAAAAACAACTTGTGCGAATAGGAAAAGTGAGTCGAGACAATGCTCGAATCCGTCAGAAACCAAGTCACAGCTGAGACTCGATGAGAGCTGATTGTGAATTTGATGAGAGTGGGACCCGCTTACGAAAAACGCCCCTGGAAGATGAATTATCAGGCAATGAAGCAAACCTGTTGAACTCGATGGATATATTGTTAACGGGTTCGCTGTGCGATGTTTTTTTATCAGCAGATAGTCAGGATATCGCAGCACTCTCTCAACGTCAATAACGAACGAGTCTCTAAGACCCGGTGAATCTACGTGTTAATGCAAAATATCGTAGGCAAAGAAGACGCACTGATTAATACGTCTTCTAGCAAGCGTTTCAATACCTAAAGTGTGGCATCTGCTTAACTAAGGTGGTAGCCGATAGTTCGAATCCCTTTTTACCGACCTACGTAGAGCATAAATCACAAACTGTTTCTGAATAGATTCAATTTTTGCTCTGTGTGTGGCGCAGTAAGGTAACCAAACCATGGCAGCATATTCTAAATGTGACCTAACGTGAGCGAAGTATATGCTTTTGAGTGATCGAACATCACGAAATTCGTAACAAATACACTTCAAGAAACCTAACATGGCAAAAGCTTTAGAAACGATGGAATCAATGTGATAGCTAAAGCTCAGGTTCTCATCAAAATAAACGCCAAGATCACGGATCCGTTTGACACGATTCAAAGGTGTATCGTCAATTGTGTAACCATAAATGATGGGATTTTTTATACGATAAAACGATATCACCGAGCACTTTCCAACGTTCAAATCTCGCACTACTTAAAAAGGGCATTCAGGTCACGTTGTAATGCATTCGCGTCTAAGACAGTTTGAATTCTTTTGAAAAGCTTGAGGTCGTCGGCGTAAAGCAAACATCTTGATGATTTGAAAACCTTAGTCACGTCGTCGATGAAGAGCAAAAAAAGGAGAGGGCCTAAATGGCTTCCTTGCGGAACTCCTGATCCGACCGAAAACGAACGAGATTTCCATCCCAGAACCTTCACGTATTGCTCTCTTCCAAGTAGATACGATTCTAACCATCCAAGCACATCAGAGTGTATTCCCATTCTGTTCAACTTTTTAAGGAGTATGTTGTGACGTACTCTATCGAAAGCTTTACGAATGTCGGTGTATACAGTATCTAGTTGTGACTTGGACTCAACGACATTAATGTCGTGACTGGTGAACTCTACCAAATTAGTAGATGTCGATCGTCCCTTAAGAAAACCATGTTGTTTAACAGAGACCTTACCATTGAATCTTACAGTCAAAAAATCACAAACTATTGATTCAAATAGCTTTCCAAAAGTCGGCAAGATGGCTACTCCACGGTAATTTTCGACATCATTGCGCGAACCTGATTTGAAGATAGGTTTCACATACGAGACCTTCCAACGACTGGGGAAGACACGTGAGGACAAAGGTAAATTGAAAATAGAATGAAGAGGTTCCGACAATGTATGGGCACAGTTTTTAACAATAATAGGGGAAATGTGGTCGGGACCATCACCTTTGCTAGTGTCGTGTCCATACATCGCAACGCCTTCATAACCATATCTTCAGATATAACCAATTTAGCAATATTAACAGTCCTTTTAACGTTAAAAGTTTTCGCCACGATGTCATTAGGATTATCAGATGTGTAGGTACTCTCGAAAAAGTTGGCAAACAAGTCGCAAATGCCTTCAGCTGTATCGGATTTTTCAGTACCCCTAAACATCTTTGCCGGATAACCGGATGTTTTCCTCTTACAATTGACGTACGACCAAAACTTGGACGGGTCCGAGGTCAAATTTTTTCTGTCTCTCTGAGATACAAATGGTGAAGCGTTCGTTGCAGATTCTTAAACTCAGATCTTAGTGCACAAAATTTGAGCATAGATGCTGGACTATCATCTTTCTTGGACCTCGCATTGCGCTTCTGATTTTTGAGACGTATCAAACGCCGAGAATACCAAGGTGGGTGGTCAGCCAATTTCTTTCTCTTACGTGGAACAAAGTCCCTAAAACCCGTTAACAACACATCGCAGAACCTGTCCACCTTATCGTTTACATCAGTGACTGTAGAATAGTGTAAAAACACGTCTTGACTGTTACAGGATCTACGTAGTAATAATTTCTTTATTGTTGACAATTCGTATTATAAATTCATTGACTAGTCGATACTACATCTATCCTCCCTTTTCTAAAAGTCCTTGATCTCCCTCCATGTTCATTAGAATGTATCGTCGTAATCATCATATGTTTCAATCATCTTCACTGTCTCACGTTTAACTGACGATGAATCACCATTACTGCCACTGATTTTTGTAGTACACTTACGAGCAAAATGATCCATCTTACTGCATCTCATACACTTTCTTCCTTTCGCTGGGCAATTGCTATCGTTCGACTTGTGACCATCGTTTGCACCACATCGACCACATTCCGATCGTATGTCAGTTCTGTCTTGCCCAAAATATCGTTTCCGAAAAAGGTTTCTGTCGTTGATGTTACACACTTCAGTTTCATTACTAGAAAGTCCTTCACTTTTGGGACCACCAACAAAAGTCTTTTCTTGATTTGCAACTAATTCGGAGATTCTGCACAATTTCAAAACCGATTCCAGACTCTTGTGATTTCGTTCCAGAATTTTCCGTCGGAGACTGTCCGAGTTCGTTACTTAGTCTTTAATATTTTCATCCACTCGTCTTCTGAATTTGCACCGATCTGCTTGTATACGTAATCGCATGACGAAAGTATCAATTTTCTCGTTCTTACCTTGTGACATTTTCCGGAAAACATGACGTTCATAGCTTATATTTTGTTTCGGAGCAAAATGGTCTGTCAACTTTTCAACTGCTTTACGATATTCATGTTTTGCTGAACGTTTGCTTTCTCTCGATGAGCATGGTAAATTAAAGTAGATCGACTGTACTTTCTCACCTGCATAGTGCAATAACCAACTTTTCTTTTTTTCAATCGACATTCCACTTGCATCCGCGAAAATTTCAAAACCACGGATGCTAGTACTTACAGTGCAATTTGGAATAATATTAGAAGAAACTATATTATAGATGATTCGTTGTGAGACTATGTTGGCTGTGTAAGAGTGTAATGAAACTCCTTCAATTGTTCTACAAGTATATTTCGGATGTTTTTTTGTCATCCATCTTCAGCTTAAACTACAACAATTTAATGTTAAAGACGAGAAGAAACTTATATAATTATTGTTAATATTACCTTCGATTAGACAAATTCTAATTCAATCAGCGAAATTTAGGAATTATTTAGAATAATAAATTCACATTTAGAATAACTAAATTTATAACAAATTTATAGACAAATCTGAACACGTTTATAATTCCGTGATTTTCTATTTAAATGACATATATCTGGATTCTAACTGGTGTGAAGTTGTTTATAAGTATTCATGATATTGGTGTATGACATATGTAATTCGTTTGATGATTTGTAGTTGAGGGCTGAATCACCATAAAGCCAAATATAACATGCTTCTAACGTTTTTCTTTTATACCAATTTGTTTCAGAATCTAAAATCTTTATTTTGTTCTCATCAAAATCTGGTTCATGTGATATGTTATTAAGGCAATGTCTGATGAGAGCAATTTTCGAACCTGGGTAATGTCTTGTTCTGAAATCATATTCATGTTCTTTTGTACGGGTACATAGGCATCTTTTTGTCTCACCAATATAAAAAGTGGAGCACTTTTTACATTTTATTCTGTATATAATACCCTTGCGTGATTTTTTCGGAATCTTATTTTTTAGGTTCGAGTATAAGTTACGAAGTCTGATTATGGTCCTAGGAGCCGCTCTCAAAAGTGGGTTTATCTTTTTCAGTTGATGTTGTAATCGTTGGGTGAGCTTAGGTATAAATGCAATTGATCGATAGCACGGTCTCTCTTCTGTTGGATTGTTCGGTGATATGGTTGTAGTGGGCTTACTATGATCATTAATCATTGCATTGGCAGTGTAAATGGCTGCCCAGATTCAATCCCATAAAAGATTTTTCGATTACCTTTTAGGGAAAAAAAGTTTTTGAAAATCGGTTGAGTTTTACTCGACTTATCGTGTTGACAGACGGACGGACGGACGGACATTTATAGACCCGTACGAAGTACGAAGGTCTGATGCGTTTACTACCACGTTTGTTACATTGCGGGGGTAAGGGGGAAACTTTTTTTGTTGCCACCAGATGACAAATCAGCAAAAAAAATGTCCGTCTGTCGGTCTGTCGGTATGTCAGTCTGTCTGTCCGTCAACACGATAACTTGAGTAAATCTTGACCGATTTTCAAAAACTGAAAGATAGTCGAAAAACTGAGGTCAAGTTCGAAGATGAGCAAAATCGGTCGAATAGTTCCGGAGATATGGTCGAAAAGGTGTCCAAAAGGTCGGTGAAACTTTTTCACGCATATCTCAGCAAGTACAGCACGTAAATTTTTCAAATTAGCGTCAAATGACAAAATTAGATGTCACAAAACTGGGAAAAAATCTGGAAAATCGGTTGAGTGGTTTGGGCACTGGAACTCACGGAATGGAGAAAATTTTATTTCTCAGCCATATACAATACGAGATGGGTATTCATCAACCTATGGTTTATTATGATTATGAAACATAGAGACTTACTCCTGAAGACAAAGTTGTAGAGAATTAAATTTAACACGTGTTTCAGGGTTTTCTCGAGAAATGTCCCAATCCTGGAATTCAGACACTTCCAGAGTTCAGAGGGATGACTCCTATCTGTATAACTATGGCAGTTAGAAAGTTGCTTCCAAAGACAAAGTTGTAGAGAATTAAATTTTAGCAAACATGTCCAATCCTGGGATTCAGACACTTCCAGAGTTCAGAGGGATGACTCCTATCTCTGGAACTATGGCAGTTAGAAAGTTGCTTCCAAAGACAAAGTTGTAGAGAATTAAATTTTAGAGAGCAATTTTTTCAGGGTTTCCCTCAGAAACGTCCCAAACCCGAGATTCAGCCACTTTTAGAATTTGGAGCAATGAGTCATATCTCAAGAACTATGACAGTTAGAAAGTTGCTTCCAAAGACAAAGTTGTAGAGAATTAAATTTTAGCGAACACGTGTTTCAGGGTTTCCCCGAGAAATGTCCCAATCCTGGGATTCAGACATTTCCCGAGTTCAGAGGGATGACTCCTATCTCTAGAACTATGCCAGTTAGAAAGTTGCTTCCAAAGACAAAGTTGTAGAGAATTGAATTTCAAACGTACTTCGGGAGGGCTTCCAACATTACCTTAGGTAATTTTTATGAGTCATTCAAACTTTCAAACTATTCAAACGCAATATTTACTTAAATACGTTCTAGTCTTTTCGTAACATCAACTCTGTTTGCCACATCTATTCTGATACGTACGGGTCGCTTCATATGTTTTTTATTGCTGATTCGTCATCTAAGGACCATGATTGGTGCTCCCCCCCTTCTCCCGGGTCGAAATTCGACTGGTTACAAACGTGTGGTTGTTGATTTATACAATCTTATGATCTAGTGATCAATGAATTAGTCCTAGTACGTCTTGATGTGGAATTTGGACACGGAAATATGACGTGGAACTTTTACAAGAAAATTTGAAGTTGTGTCGGAAATGGGATCATCAGCGGTGTTGGGAGTGGTTTATACCATAGTCCAGCTGATACCCGAGAGGAATTGGGAAACGTCTTAAGGAACATGGAAGGAAATAGAATTTGGAAATAAATACAATTCGGAAGGAAATGGAATTTGGAAGGAAGCAAATGGAATTTATAAACAAACAGAATTTGGAAGGATTACGAAACACGAAGGATTACGGAACAGCGAGCGGCAATCAAAATTGCATCAAAATTGGAATTATGACACGATTGGACTGAACACATCATTGGATTAGAGAAACGGGTAACGATTTGAAACAATTGGAATTTGGAATTATTCAGGACACAGAAGTGGCTCCGATACTGAAATCGACTATGAATTGAAGTTACCATGGTGGATAATTGATTGTGGAATCATGTAAACTTCATACGTGAGTATTAAGGAGGTATGTCCGATTACCCTAGTTGAGGAGATGTAATACTGGATCATAAGATTGAGGAGGTGTGTTGATTTATACAATCTTATGATCTAGTGATCAATGAATTAGTCCTAGTACGTCTTGATTAGTTAGTTCAAGTTAGTCAATCTGTTCGGTCTGCTTAAAATAAATTTTCTATATTTTCTACTTTCTGCATTTATTCTTCACTCTGGAACGACGAAATCCAAAAGTGGTAAACGCATAAGACCCCTTTTCGAAGAACTTCGTTCTTCGTACGGGTCTAAACATTGTAGTAAAACTTCGCGTCTGATGAACTCGAAAGTTATTTCCAGAAAATAATATTTAAATAATGCCTGTCATAATATTCATTTGAATGTAACCTACCTGTGTCTAATAACCTTCTATGGATATACACATTCAGTTTATCATAATTATTATAAAATATCAAAAAAAGTTCTCCCTTTGCTATATTGTTAAAAATTCTGATGATTTTATCTCCAATTGAGTGACACGTACAGAAACTACAAAAAATGTTGTTGCACGAAATCATATTGATTTTGCCGTTTGTATACCTAGTTCGCCGGGTGTCACTAAACTTATTCATTCATATTCATCCGAATAATTTGGCAATCTGTTTGTCGCTCATAGGTTTAGTTAATTAGTGACACACTGACCGCTACAAATGTGGCGCCACACACACATTAAATGACAAATAATGGCTGCTCCATATAAAATTACTTCATCTCGTAAATATTCTCGAATAAAATTATTTAAAATAAAACAATCAACAGAAATTTTTGTGTTGTCGGGTGTTAATGGGAGTATCCCACGGATGTAACGCGAGACTAACGACGTTTACTCGTGAACGGTAAGTCGCACAATATGTTACTATAGCTCGTTAGAGACCGAAAGAAATTCGTTTTCTAAAGTTTCATACTATTTCGTTGTGTGACTTTTGGCTCGAGAGTAATCACCGTTAGTCTCGCGTTACACGTGTGGAATACTCCAATGTGAAGTCCTGTAGCAATATTGTTTATTTAAATCGACATTTTGTTAAGAAAATCCAAAAAAAAAGAGATTGGATGTCCGACTCGGGACAAAATACCAAAATATTTTAAGTGGATTTCCTTCTTCTTCTAAAATTTTACAAATGGTCAAAAGAAATCGAAACAAAGTCAGTTCTGGCCAAATTAGAACAATTTCCTTAAATTTTTCTCACATGATCCAATTGTTATTGCTCTGCATGAGGTCACAGAACACTTAAATTTAGGTGATTTCTGTATGAAACATCAACATATTTTTTATTCATAATGCACTTCACTTATATTAACACCCGAAAACACAAAAATTTCTGTTGATTGTTTTATTTTAAATAATTTTATTCGAGAATATTCACGAAAGGAAGTAATTTTGTATGGAGCAGCCATTATTTATCATTTAATGTGTGTGTGTGGCGTCAATCAGTGGTCAAATTACAAACAATGCAGAAAACACAACTTATTCGGCCATGCAACGTCATTCGATCGATGTTGCCGGATCCTCAACCTTCTATAGTTTTTGGCGTGCCTTAAGAACATGTCGCCAAAATATGAACTTTTAAATTTGCGATGTTTTGTTAGAGCAGTTACACAAATAAAAAAAATAGAAAACTTAAAAAAAATATGGCTGAACTATCGTTAAATTAAAAGACATTCAGACAAATATTAGATGAGAAAGAACTCAACACGGTTGAGTAACCAGGTGGAAACTTGCCAGAGCAAGTTACAGAAAGTTGTTTCAAAGCAATTTTATACATTTGTGATCTACCGCGTTATTTTTTGTCTAATCATCAATGTCACACAGTAGATGACTCGTTAGATGATGATTCATTTCAAGTAATTCGCTCATATTGGTCTGAAAAACATCGCAATTTTCACAGCTAAAATTTTTTAGAGTGCAGTACTCTTTTTTTGGTCCGTGTACTCTAAAACGGCTAACCGTACTATTTTTTAGAGTACAGTACTCTTTTTTGGTCCGTGTACCCTATTAAATTGCGTATTATCTTCTGTACTTTATCTAGTTTCATCCAAAGCATTTTCATAGCATTTTTCGGAAATTTCTGCGTACGGCTAATAATTAAATAATATGTCTGCTTTTAAACGAACGAACAAAAAAAAAGAAGGAACGTTTGTGTTCGTCCTACAGCTGACGTTCCATAATAGCTGTAAGCATGAAAGAATATTACTATACAATAGCAATGATAACAATAGAACAAGGAATACTCTTGTCTTGAATTTTTTACTTTTTTGAAAACGCAACGAGAATTGCTTAGAAAAATTGCAGGCCAAGATAAATATGATTTTAAAAAACCAAAAGCTTACGATGAGAGCGCGATGTCTATTTCTAAGTATAGATGAAGATGATGTATAAATCCACCGTAAATCTAATCTGATTATAAAAAAAATTTAGATTTTTTTTATTCAAAGTTAATTAGGCTAATTTTAATCTGACGATACATATCTTTTCTAAGAATTCAAGCAATTTGTCTAAAATAATGATATTGTGAACCTATATACTTTGGCTAGTTTCTTTGAACAAGACTTATGGTTCTTAGGATGTACACGCAAGGATTCAATCTACAGATCAAACAGATTTTCAGCTTTTGTTCAGCTTTTTCATGTTTTTAAAAGCACTATTTTTTGTACTCTTTTTTTCTATGGTGTACTTTATTGTACTATATTTTAGTTGAAAAGTACTCTTTTTCACTCAAAAAGAGTTGACCGCTTTAAGTAACGTATTTATTTACAAAAATTACAATTCTTTCTACAATCGGATAATTTGGAACGTTTTTCATGACTACATTTTACGATTGTCGCTCTGTCTGATGACACATTAGAAAAATTGGTAAAAGCAACAGAATTAAAAAATCATTGCGATGTTTCTTCAAACGTAACACTTTAATTTCAGACCGTTTTAAATTCCGTTCCGTCTATTACTTTCTTCGAAGTTATTCTCTAAAAGTACATGAGCCAAATTCTCAATTACAAAAAGTTGTTAAGTAAAAACGTCGCTACTTAAAAATATTTTTTAAAAAAGCTATTGAAACAAGTATCTATAAAATCAGCAGAAAATAAGGGAGATACGAACAAAATGCTCGGACAATGTAGGATTTTGTTTGTAAGTGACACCCAGTTCACTTAGTTCAGCCAGGTATAATGAATAAATATTCAAGCACATAACACTCTGACATTCATAAACAGAACACTTTTAATATTTCATTTGAATTGTATATCTAAATTTATAGTAACAACTTCCAACAACATTCGATCCTTTCGCTAAGGAAAATATTTTGTAAATATAACGTAGCGTTATACACACCACACCGCTAATAATTTATGTATATTATGTTTACTTAATTAATAAAATGATTTATTAGGTTCGAAAGATTAACATTAAATCACCCTGTTAATTGATTGTTAATGTTAAAATGTCTTATTAAAATGTAACAGATTTATAAATATCTAGAGAGGTTGTCATAGAGAAGGTAAATAGCATAATCCTTTGTCTAGTTCCGTTTTGTTTACAAATAAGTGAGTCGAATAAAACTTTCAAAATATTCGATTAATTATTTGGTGAAAACCTCTTTCATTATGTTTATCTTTGGGGGTGGAGGTGGACGCTTATAGAAGTTTAGAAATTTGTAATTTCCAACGAGGAAAGGTCTTCAGAAAAGTTCTTAAAATTGCAAGAAATATACCTTTCGGGGATACATACGTCGCAAGGAAGGGGGAGTCAAAGAGTGCCTATATGCCTTTGCTACCGAGCCTTCATGATGAGAACATTGTAAATTGAAGAACTACCATAACTTCCGCATTTTTTAATGCCTAAAAAAAGCATAACCAGACTGGAGAGCCGCTAAATATTAGTTGCCGAAAAACGGGGGTAAGGGCTAACACAGTCACCGCTGCCGCCTAGGAGTTGGCGGACGTCATCGCCATTGAAGGTTTGGTCGGCTCACTCGACGGCAAGATTGTTTTTCTTAGTAAAAAATCGTAAAATTATTAATTTTTTAAAGTACAACTTTTAATACATTTTTGGAAAATCTAGAAAAATTTCAAAATGTCTTACAATTCTTGAAAGTCGAGGAATTTTAGTACTTTTCTTATCACCAGAGATTTTGTTTTGTCTATTATTCAATTGTTCTGCTTTCATGTCGATCAAGATTCAGAACCAGTGAAACTAATGTAACTGTGGTCAGGCATTTGCCAGTTGACTGTATTCATAGAGAAGTCAATAAATACACCTCGATCGTAGGTGTCGTAGGAGAGTCGCTAATATGGTGGGTCAGAAACCTGACTTAGCGTTTCTTAGATTGACTCTGCTATTGTTCATCTTTTTTTTTCATCCATGAAAATTGCATGTTTGTAAATATCTATTTATGCAACGAGTTTCGTTAGGGGATACATAAATGCACTAGAAGTGCATCGAGTTACACACAAGATTTTACGCAATTTAGTTGAAAACATATGCAAGGGACCCGTACGCATCAGAATAGATGAGGCAAACAGAATATATGTTGCAAAAAGACTCGATCGTATCTAAGTAATGTCGACTTAACTCTTAAGTGTATGAAATTGCGTCGACATCAAATTGGATTGGAAATATTGAAAAACACGTCCGAAGAAACAGTGTAACAAAACTTTCCGAAAGCACAAAATTGACCCCTGAATACAAGAAACCATTTTTGGGCAAGGGTCGACCTTAGTACAGACCAAGAGCCCTAAGTAGAGACCTCAGACACATACGTCCATAGACAAAAATGTTTGTCTCTGCTCTGCAACATAGCAAAAAAAAATTTTTGGCTAGGGCCGACCTTAGGACCGGTATGAGGCCCACTTGAGCCCTAAGCACAGGCAAAAGTTTCTCTTATAAATTGTCGGCCATGCCTAGATCTTTCAATGAAAAAAAATTTCCGAAAATCGGAAAAGATTTATTGTTTTTAGACCCGTACGTAGACCGAAGTTCTTCGAAAAGGGGTCTTATGCGTTTACCACGACGTTTGTAACCAGTCGAATTTCGACCCGGAAGTAGGGGGGGAGCACCGATCATGGTCCTTAGATGACGAATCAGCAATAAAAAAAATGTCCGTCCGTCTGTCCGTCCAACACGATAACTTGAGTAAATCTTGACCGATTTTCAAAAACTGAAAGGTAGTCAAAAAATATTTCATAGGATTGAATTTGGGCACTGTAGGCCCAAGGGCCGCCGAGCTAGGCCGTTTAAGTGATTTTTGGTCTTTTGTACATAACTCGAGTAAATCTTTTCTGATTTTCAATTTTTTTTTTTTTGTTTGAAAGACCTGGGCATAGCCGACAATTTATGGAAGAAACTTTTTTGAATTTGAGTCCTTGGACTTAGCTAGGGCACTAAAATCGAGTCTCTGCTAAGGCATAAAAAAGCATATAAAATTTTTGTGTTTTTTGTCCACAACCCGGGCAAATCTTTTCCGATTTTCATAAATTTTCTTTTGTGTGAAAGACCCGAGCATAGCCGACAATTTATGGAAGAAACTTTTCTGTATTTGAGTCCATGGACTTAGCTGGGGCACTAAAAACGAGTCCCTGCTAGGGCTCTTTGTGTTTTTTGTACATAACTCCAGTAAATTTTTTCCGATTTTCAAAATTTTTTAACCGACAGTTTATAAAAGAAACTTTTGCCTGTGCTTAGGGCTCAAGTGGGCAATATGAAGGGACCCGTACGTATCAGAATAGATGCGGCAAACAGAGTTGATTACGAAGAGACTCAAACGTATTTAAGTAAATATTGCCTTAACACTTTAGTGTATGAAATTGCGTCCACATTTAGTTGTATTGGAAATTGCCGATAGGGCAATATTGAAAAACCCGTCCGAAGAAACAGCGTAAAAAAACCTTTCCGAAAGCACAAGATTGACCCCCAAATATAGAAAAATGTTCTACTCAATTTTCTCTGCAACATAGAAAAAACCATTTTTTTGGGCTAGGGTCGACCTTAGTATCGACCTAGGGCCCTAAGTAGAGGCCTCGGACACACAATTCCATAGCCCAAAATGTTTCCCTCAATTTCCTCTGCAACATAGCAAAACAAATTTTGTTTGGTTAGGGCCGACCTTAGGACATGGCACAGGCAGAAGTTTCTTTTATGAACTGTCGGTTATGCCTAGATCTTTCAAACAAAAAAACATACAATCTTTCCAATCTCGAAAGTTTACAATTATGTCTTTCGATAGTTATTTTTGTGGGTTTAAAACACAATGAATAAATTGCTCATTCCACGTACAATTCTACCGTTGGAAATATTGTAAATGCTACAGAATCTAAGTGTACACAAATGTATTTTCGTTCACTTTTATGAAAAAGTTACCAGTTTGTATGGAAAACAATGGTTAACGCAACCAAATTCACAAAGTTTACAAAGTAGATGACCTGTAAATTGGGAACGCCATTTTTTGCCTCATTTTGTTATGAATCACTTTGGAAGAATGAAAAAGACGAAAGACCGTTCCCAATTTAAGGTACCGATGGAATCAGCCAAATTCCAATTCGGTGTTGCCGCTTTTGGAAGAATGTATGTAAACAAATTGGCCATGTCATGTCATTTGTCAACATAAATACAAATCGGAAGATTCCCGTGATGATCACGAATTAAATTACATTTTTTTAATAGAAAAGTTAATTCGAAACTTCACAAAATTGTACAACTTTTTCTAAATAGATAAACGTTTCTAATAAAAACAAAATTCTCGAAAATCCACTAGAAAATAGCGAAATAATGCTTGCAGAAGCTGGAAGTTTTAAAACACTTTTCACACGATAGAAATTAGCGATTTTTTGATGGATACACAAATCTATTTATTAAAAAAAGATTCCAAACTCAACAATTAAACACATCACAACAAATGATCAAAACGTAATAACAATTGAAATTATTTTAACTGAAGTAAAACAATAATTTGTGAGATACTTCATGTCAAAGCTGTCAATCAAAACAATGGATGATAATGTAGATAAGGATGATGAAAATCAAGATACGGTTGACCCGTACTGTTATTTCAAAAATAAATTGAGTTTTCGAAAAATTGAATTTTCAAGAAATTTAAAGTTTTTGTGAAAATTCAAAATTATCAAGAGAAAATAAAAATTTCAAGGAAATCCCAAAATTACAGGAAAATATAAATTTCTAGAAAAATTTCAAATTATCAAAAAAATTAAAATTTTCAAAAGAATTAGACTCTCTAAGAAAATTGGAGTTTTATAAGATATGCGAATCCCCGAAGTAATCGAACTTTCTGCAAAATTAAGCTTTTAGGAAAATTACAAAATTAAACAAAAAACTACATTTGCAAGAAAATTCAAATTGTTGAAGCAATTTCTAAATCCAACATTAAGTAAAAATAATGCGAAGAAACAAATATCGATCTATTCCGAAATTTGCTAACAACAGAGTCATCAAACAAATGTGCAAAAATTTTAAGTCAGAGGACGTTTGAATTTTACAAAAAAATGCGCCAATTAACGAGCTAAATAAAACTGCATTATCGATATACATTTAGCAAAAGCCAAAAGCGACAACACTAAAACTGGGTGTGGGTTTTAGATCTCAAAGAACTCGCAGAACCCACAAATCGCAAGTTTTGTATACCTTTTCATTTAGAACGATTGTATGAAAGGACCCGTACGTATCAGAAAAGATGCGGCAAAAAGAGATGATGTTACGAAGAGACTCGAACGTATTTAAGTAAATATTGCCTTAAGTGTATGAAATTTCGTCCACATTAAGTTGTATTGGAAATTGCCGTTTCTTCAATATTGCCTATCGGCAATTTCCAATACAACTTAATGTGGACGCAGTTTCATACTCTAAAGAGTTAAGGAAATATTTACTTAAATACGTTCTAGTCTCTTCGTGACATCAACTCTGTTTGCCGCATCTATTCTAATACGTACGTGTCCCTTCATATGTTTTTTATTGCTGATTCGTCATCTAAGGACCATGATCGATGTTCCTCCCCTACTCCCGGGTCGAAATTCGAATGGTTACAAAAGTCGTAGGAAAACGCAATAGACCCCTTTTCGAAGCACTGCGTTCTTCGTACGAGTCTAAAATAGTAATTTATGCAACAAGTTGCGAAAAGAAAAATTTTTGTCAAGAGATGTGAACACATCGAACAAATTTTCCGCAACAAGTTGCATAATGGAATTTCATATATATTTTTTGTCACTCTCAAGTATGCGTTGCATAATGAATATTATCGACGATTATTGTCAATTCACATGTGTTCATTAGACCTGTCCAAAAATGTATAGGGAAATGAAGTTGTCGAAAAGTTGTAGGCTTAGCCCGGAAAACGGTGCCAAATGTTCCCCTGGGAAAAAATTTCTAAGAGGCCGATGCTCAAAAAAGCGATTTAGGGAGTGCTCAAGCCGAAAAACTGAATAAAATAGTCGAAAATGGAGTAAATTTCAGATTTGTCCACTTTAGACAAATTTAATGTTCCAGATCGATCTTGAAAGCGAATTTGGGTGTTTTAGATCAAAACAGTCCAGAAAACACTGTGAAAATGTCTAAAGGGTCGTCTGGGCTCCCAGCAGCTGTGGAGTCTCACTCAAAAGCCAAGGTGGTGGCCGGCAGTGTTGGAGCTCGTTAGAAAATTTCTGCATAGGTACCTCATTGTTTATATAAGGGAAATGTAGGCCTAGGGTAGGACTACAAAATATCCCAAAATGGTGTGTCCAGGTGTAGGAATGTAAAAATTTTTAAGGCCTAACCTCTTATAGGGTGGTGCAATTTTGTTTAAACTGTTTTTTCCAAAAATATTTTCGATTTCGTCAGGTTTTCCCTTCTGAAAAATTTCTTATATTTATGAAACTTAGAAAAATGTTTTTTTGGAATTTTCCGAAAGTGTTCGAAAGGTCACGAACTCGCAAAACAGGCTTTTTTTGCCATTTTGGCGGGTTTTCGATCACCAACTGCCACAAAATCAATCAGATCGGATCTCAGATTGTTTAACTGGTAAGCCATGTCCATTACCTGTCTAGCGACACCCTACATGAGAATTTTGGTGGAGAATTGGATTTTTGGCTGTGATTTCAGTGTGCTGATTTGTGCAACTTTTCGGCCATTTTGGCGGTTTTTGAACTCTAACCTTCGCACGGTTATTCAGAACTTCGTTAAACGATTTTTATCGGAAGGCCACGTGCATAAGCTTCCGAACGACAACCTATATGATGTATTTGGCGAGGAATGGTTTTTTGGCGACTGTTAGAGTTCGAGTTTTTTAACGTCTGCACCGCCAATTTTGAAATTTTTCGACCTCCAGACGTCAGACGGAAGCCTAAAATGTCAACAGGCCATTCTTTCTAGGCATTGAAAAAATGGGACGTTGAAAAACTGCAGAACGAAGACATTAAACACAAATACGTGGATAGTTTGGAGAGAAAAATTATTGAAGAAATGGTCAGCGAACAACGCAGCATAAACGATGCGTGGAATCAAATTAGGCGGAATGTAGATAGCGCCGCAGCAGAGACATTGGGAACGAGAACGGGAAATAAAAGAAATAATTGGTTCGACGATGAATTCCATCGAGCTCTGGAGAACAAAAACGCAGCTCGACTAAAAACTCTGAGTCGATACACTCGAGCAGGCCAGGCAGAGTACCGTTCGAAGAGAAATTCCGCTCGAAAACTGTTCCGAAACAAAAAACGGCTGCAGGATAGGAACGTTTTGATCGAAATTGAAAAGTTTGGCAATAGGAAGGAAGCTCGGAAGGAGAAGAATGGATTGGTCTTAGCAGATGAGGAAAGGTGCATTGCGAGGTGGGCTGAGTACTTCAAAGAACTGCTTAATCCGAACACACCGCTCAACCGAAACGAAGCAAACAACGAATTGCCATTTCATACTGCCATACACAGAAGAACCAAAAATACAAGAAGTTGAAGCTGAAATTTCAACTCAGAAGTTTCAAAGCCCCGGGGACAGATAATCTGCCCGGCTGAACTTTTCAAGAACGGCGGCAACGCGCTATGTCGAGGAGTTACCGGAAGAGTGGAAGACCAGCATACTTTGTCCCATATACAGAAAATGGTGTGGCTATTTTCGAGGAGTCGCTCTGCTGAATATTGCTTGCAAGATATTTGCAAATATTCTTTACCAGTGCCTTCATCAATACATGGAAAACTCTGTAGTTGAATAGCAAGGTGGTTTTCCTGTAGGTCGTTCAACATCGGACCAGCTGTTTAATATCAGACAGATCTTGGAGAAGTGCAAGGAGTACAACATTGAAACACACCATTTGTTCATTGACTTCAAGGCAGCTTATGACAGTGTTAGAAGAAGTAAGCTATGGAGAGTAATGAAGGAATTTGGAATCTCTAACAAACTGATCTCGCTAACCAAGTTAACGCTGAACGGAGCTAATAGCCGAGTAAGGATCCGTAACCAATTGTCAGAGATCTTCGACATTGAGGAAGGCCTACGTCAGGGAGATCCTCTCGCGACGCTCCTTTTTAACCTGACCCTTGAAGCAGCTGTACGCACCATGGACATAGATTCCAGCGGCACCATTTTCACCAGGTCCAGTCAGTTGATATGTTTCGCAGACGACCTGGACATAATTGTACGAAAAATGGATGTTGTTAAAGATAAGTTCATGGCCTTGGAGAGGAAAGGTACCGACCTTGGGTTGAAAGTTAATGACGAAAAAACGAAATATATGATCATCCCGCCTTCGAATCGACACCAGGAGGAAACCGTAACGATCGACACACACACATTCAAAATGGTCAACAAATTTGTATACCTTGGATCGGAGCTGAACACTAATAACGACATCGCGGACGAAATTAACAGACGAGTAATTCTGGGCAACGGCCTTTTGAAAATCTTAAAGTCCAAGTCAGTAAGCCGAAATTCAAAATACCCAATATACAAATCTATGATCAGACCGGTAGTTACGTATGGCTCGGAGTCGTGGTGCTTGACGCAGAAAGACGAACAATCGCTGCACACGTTCGAAAGAAAAGTACTGCGGACAATATTTGGACCAGTATTCGATCAAAGGCAGAACCGATGGCGCAGATGTTTCAATCATGAGCTTTATCAGCTTTATGGAGAGCCGGACATAGTCAGAACTACCAAAATAAACCGACTGCGTTGGCTCGGTCATGTACAACGAATGGAAGATCATCGTATTCCGAAAAAATCCTTAAAACCAGACCGGAGGGCAAGAGAGGTGCAGGGCATCCAAAATCCAGGATGGTATGACGCAGCTCTTGTCGCTGGGAGCTGCGGATAGGTCCGGTTGGAGAGGCATGTTGCAGAAGGCCAAGACCCTTAATGGGTTGTAGTGCCGGTTAAGTAAGTACGTAACTGTGAGTGGATCACTATTACCCAAAAAATAGATGAACAAGAATTCAAAAAGTTTAAATATGAAGGTACAATTTTGCTCTGAGCAACTTTCAACCTTCATACTCAAACTTTTTGAATTCTGATTCATCTATTATATTATTCGAAGAGTCATCTTCTCACAGTACGTGACCTATAATTTTGAATAAATTGTTATTTAAACAGGATTCTGCTCTAAAAAAACATCGCAAATTTTTTAGCAGAGAGCAAGACTCCAGTTAGAAAAGATAGCGAAATTAGCGCATCTTTCGAGGTAAACGAGGATGTCCTAAGGATTGTTGCCTCTCACCGCTGCTGTTTATAATTTTTATGGACAAAATCACCAACCACACCGATTTGCACGGGAATCTTGAGGTGGGTGATGTAATAATAAAAATCTTGGTCTATGCAGATGATTTAATTCTGATGGCGGATAATACCGGCGATCTGCGGAACTCAATTAGCTGTCTCAGTGTTTCATGCGATGAATTCAGGGAGCTGCGGGAAATCGCCTAAAAATTAAACGCGATGATCATAATGGCCAGGATGATTAAGTTGATCGTTCCAAGCTGATACATCTAAGAGTTAAGTATCACTCGAATCTCAACATATTTCTTCCAATGTGAAAATGTCGACCATAAAAAGGTTATGGTATCAAAGTACTAATGTCGTACATTTGATGAAAATTTCTTATATTTTAGCTAAAAAATGTCAGTCAGCCTAGCCGCACCTTTGATTCCATGTTGTTATTGCCAAAGGGTTTAAATTGATAATTTAATCTACGCTGGAGGGGAGGGGGTTTTCGAATAGAGGACTTCCCTACATTTATATATATTTTATAAGGAACAGATTGTCCAGACAATAAACTAAAAATAGTACATTATGCATCGCAAGATAACAATTTTTGGAAAAAGTTGCCAATAACGAACTGAAAATGATATTTTAATGCTTCAAACTACCAGTAGATACCACTACTATTCTCGGATAAACTCTATTCTTACGCTAAGCTTAATCATTCATCCGAATGCACAGCAACAAATTACTCAAAAATAATTCATTTCAAAACACGGCAACACAACGTTTCAGCTCAGACGAATCTGTTAAAAAAAAGAATGAAAAGCATGAAGCATGCGCAGTTATACGTAAATAGTTTGTGAGCACTTTGTTCGTTTGTGGACATTTTCTAAGAAAGGCATACGAATTTCAAAGTAAGATATCTGCGCAAATACTTAGCGTGTCACAATCTAAATGGGGAAGATCAATAGATCTCGATAGTCTTCCCCGGTCTTCCCCATAAAATAACTAAAAATATTGTTTCTTTTAATAAAAAAAACTGATCGAAAATGGCACTTCCGGTGCATAATGCACCGAAAGTGCCATTTTCGAAGAGCTCAGATTTTGTCGAAAAACCATATTTTTAATTATTTTATGGGGAAGACCTGGGAAGACTATCGAGATCTATTGATCTTCCCCATTTAGATTGTGACACACTAAGTATTTGCGCAGATACCTCACTTTGAAATTCGTATGCCTTTCTTAGAAAATGTCCACAAACTGCTCACAATCTGTTTATGTTTATTATGTAACACATGCGCATTCCAAATTTTTTTGTTTGTTGATGTTTTTTTTAGTCTTAAATCAATGGCTAAATTTATTCTTCGACAAATGATAAATATACTGCAGATCGCAACTTTACGAAAATCAATAAATGTTGAAAAAATCTACGAAAATTAAGAAAATTGAAAATTGAAAAATCAAATGTGACGTTTCATAGAATTTCGACGTCTTGCAGGGTTTACATGAAAAGATTTTAATTCCAGCGTAGAACTAATGTGAATTGGCGGAAATTTAAAAACAGTAAATTTGGAATTGATGTTTTTTTCTGTATTATTCCAAAGCAAATTTAATAGATTCCTATTGTGTGATGAATTTCGAAACAAAAAAAAACCTATTTTAGTGCTTATGTTTTTTGCAATAAAGTAGTAACTAAAAAAGTAGAAGTAGGCATCAAGTTTAAGAATTGATCGAGTTCTCAGATTGAACTAGTAAAATTTAAAGAATGAATAATTTTAAAATTTTTGCGAGTGTTTCAAGAGCATACTAG
This sequence comes from Pseudolycoriella hygida, assembly GCA_029228625.1. Lineage (NCBI taxonomy): Eukaryota > Metazoa > Arthropoda > Insecta > Diptera > Sciaridae > Pseudolycoriella > Pseudolycoriella hygida. The sequence goes on from CM055406.1 coordinate 90,267,817, forward strand.
AGTTTTTTCTGAAAGAAACTGATTTTTTTTAATTTCGCTACTGTGAAATGTTGAAGAAATATTGTCTATTGAATGAGAATTTGCGCACTTCCGGCAACTCCCAGGTGGAATATAAGTGTTACACAACTAAAGCTATGCATGTCGACAAATCACAGAAGGAGGTGTCCTGCAAAATGAACGCGAAGCAGTTGGGAACATATTTCCGAGTAAAAATATTTAGGAACCATTTTTTCAAAGAATCACAAACTAGTTAGGGAATTTGGAGAGTAAATGGGAATTGATGTGGCCAGTCAGTTTAGGTCGCATGATATCATATTGGGAAATGGGATATAAGATAAGGTTTAAGAGTATTTTAGGGGAATTTTAAGAGTACATGTTGTCAATAGAATAGGTGACGCGTCATGACGCAACCAAGAATATATGTTTCAAATTTGCAGAAAATTTAGCTCAGAAGGTGATCTCAATACTATATGACACTATCACAGAATCTTTTTGAGGGTTTTGTCTGAACTCTTCCGAAGGCATTTTCTCGAAAGAGCCATTTCGATGTGAATGATTTTTAAAAACGACGTTCCTCATCGTAAGTCGTAAGCTTTTTACACAGGGCCGAACTGGCTATCAAAAGGCGCAGGTGTGTGACCAGTCGAAAGGCGCTTACGTGAACAACAAGATCTATTGTAAATTTAAAAACTTATATTGCTACTACCGGTGAAAGCCCCTGGTTGCCGAAATTGAGTTTGTGTTAGCACAAAACTTTCAACGAGAATGTGAACATTATGTAAGGTGATTGTCGCGAGCGTAGCGAGCGAATTTTTTTATGTGTAAATTTCCTCATTATAAAAAAATTGAACAGTGACTAGCCTCAGTTTGATCTAATTTTATACAAAATTAAAATTCGTTGTGTAGCAAATAAAAAGTGGCGCCGCAGGCGAAATTTTTTTGTTTTTGAAGCCAAAACCCTAGAAGTTTAGGTAATTCTTTTTTAGGATTTCGGCTTCTCTCACAAAGCTGAAAGAAGAGAAGGTCGTATTCACGTTAGTAGTTGTTTATCAGAGACACCACTGTATTAAAGAGAGCACGTGCATCGACGTGCAGCATTCAAAACTCTCTAAATTCTAAATTACTTGATGGGGACTTTTTTCAACAAAAAAGCGCATCACTGTACTTACGATGAACACAAAGTACACATCAAAGGCGTCTGACAAAAGCGCTATCGACATAATATCGACTTTCGATAGTGACGATTTTGTATTTTTTTTTTCAAAAAGGCGCAAAAACGGCAAAAGGCGCGGGTGTGATTTGCCATCCTGGCCATATGGCCAGTCCGGGCCTGTTTTTACATTTAACTCAGGGATCGAATCATTGAATTTGAATACGCTTCTGTTGTTTGGGATCCCCATGAGATATCGTATGTGAACAAAATTGAATCGATACAGAAAAATGTTCTCATGTATGCTCTGAGAAGGACCTTACGTCTGGACAGCGCGTTTAGCTTCCTCCTTACTTAGAGCGCTGTAATTCGATTGGAATTGAGCCACTTTGGCGTAGGAGAATCAATTTGTCCGTGATGTTTGTGTTCGATTTATTTCGCTATCGTCTTAATTCCCCTGGTTTGAGCTTAAGGATTCAATTGAAGGTTCCTGTGCGTCCGCTGAGAAGCAGAGAATTCTTTGTGATCCCTTCTTATCGTACTGACTATGGGCAAAATGGTCCGCTTGATAGAATGCTCAGACATTTCAACTTTTTCTCGCAGTTTTACAGAGACGATCTCACGAGGATCCAGTTTCGGTCCAGGGTTAGATCTGCGGCTCTCACTGCTTCATTACTCGGTTAACTGGTTTCTTCAGTCTTTGATGATATTTACTCTTAATTGAGATAGACGGTGTTTTTGTTTTATGAATGGCAGTGGCCTGTGCTTTACATGAATTTGTCCGATCTCGCCCGATATTTATGTAGAATCATGCTCTGCAACATAGCAAAAAAATTTTTTTATGTTAGGGCCGACCTTAGGACCGAGCCCTAAGCACAGGCAAAAATTCTTCTATAAATTGTCGGCCGTGCCGAGATCTTTCAAACAAAAAAAAGTTTTTGAAAATCGGAAGAGATTTACTCGAGTTATGTACAAAGAACACGTAGGGCCCTAACAAAGAATTTTTTAGTTCCCTAGCTAAGTCCAAAGACTCAAATCGAAAAATGTTTCTTCCATTTCAGTACGTTCACATGAGTACTTCTAACAAGTTAAAAATCTCATTCGAACTAACAAGCTGAAATTATTACTTCAACTCATCCGAAGTATACATAAAAATTGTTACAACATGACACCCACCAAAAGTTGTAACAACCAAAAAACTATTCTCAATGAGCTACTTGCTGTACGTTACTCCCTGCAAATTTCGCAGCAGTTACTTTCACGTATAGAGAAAAATATTAAAAAAAATTCTCAACAAGAGAAAATAACCACATCACACTCACGTACCCCTCGACGGGAATTGATTAACCGCCTTTACAACGCGGAAACATCAGTAGAAATTTGTTGGTATCACCGCAAATTTGGTAAAGCTGCTGATATTCGTAACTGCCCTGGCCCAAAAGAATGCAGCTTTATTCCACCACCAACAATAACAAAAGATAAAAAATTGATACCGTCAACTTCCTCTGGCGTGACAACTAATCTCCCATTCAACCGAATCGCTGGCACCAAGACAACATTGTTAACAAAATCAAGGCCATAAAATTAACCCAACAACCCAAACCAGAAAATCCAAAACAGCCAAACTCCATGCAAACATCTTGGTCGAATGAAGTAGAAGAAGACTTGTTACATCTGAGTGATTCCGAGTAAATTTTTAATTAAGGGGGGATGTATATGTGGTGATCATATAAACATTGAAATTATAAATAAATTATTTTCATCAAGTTAACATAGAATCTAGAATCTCCTATATAAACGGAATAATTTTATAAAATAAATCAGATTTGTTTCAACTTCGAAAGAGGTAACATCTCTCTTTTAATATGTAGAACTTAGTTTCTCCATAGCACAGGAGAACAACGATCGAAGCTTTACCTTAAACAAAGAATCGGTTTGGCAGTTCAAAGAGCAAATGCCGCATGTGCATGTGTTTGAATTTTCTGCGAAATTAGGTGAAATTTTCTACATTTTGTCAATCAATGAAAATTTGTAACATTCTTTTTATTATTGGATGCATCTATTATCGTCTAAATATGACGAATCAGCAATAAAAAAAATGTCCGTCTGTCCGTCTGTCCGTCTCCACTTTTTTTTCCAAACGGCTGAACCGATCAGCATAAACTTTTTTTTCCCTGAAAGGTACATGTCTCCCATGATTCAAGTTCGAAGATGAGCAAAATCGATCAATTGGTTCCGGAGATATGGTCGAGGAAGTGACCAAAAACATGGTTTTTCGAGGGTCGGTGAAGCTTTTTCGCAAATATCTCAGCAAGTATAGCACGGAAATTCCTCATTTTAGTGTCAAATGAAAGCGAAACTGGGAAAAAAATTTTGTGGGAATCGGGTCAGGGGTATGGGCACTGGGATTAATGGAATGGACGAAATGGAGATTCTTGGCCATATACGAAAACAGTTTTTCGTCTATATTTCTTTAACTATGCAATATGGAGATTTACTGTCAAAAGCAAAGTTGTAAAGAATTAAATTTAAGCGAACACGTGTTTCAGGGTTTTGGGGAAATATGGCCCAATCCTGGTATTTGGCCACTTCAATAATTGGGCAGGATGACCCAGATCTCCAGAACTATGAGAGTTAGAAAGTTGGTTCCAAAGGCGAAGTTGTAGAGAATTAAATTTAAGCGAACACCTGGTCCTGGTCCTGGTATATGGCCACTTCAATAATTGGGCAGGATGACCCAGATCTCCAGAACTATGAGAGTTAGAAAGTTGGTTCCAAAGGCGAAGTTGTAGAGAATTAAAT
>CM055406.1:90281326-90292825 GCA_029228625.1 Pseudolycoriella hygida
TTCGAAGTCTATGAAGCATATCGCGATGATGATTTTGTATTCGTTGCATTTTTCTATTAGACGTCTCATCACTTGCAAGTGGTCATTTGTGCTGAATCCGGAACGAAACCCTGCTTGTTCGATCGGCTGGTAGAAGTCTAGCTTCTTTGTGATCCGTTTCGTTATCACCTTCATAAACAGTTTGTAGAGGTGCGAGATCAAACTGAGGGGCCTGTAGTTTTCCAGTTTCGTGATGTCTCCTTTCTTGTGCAGCAAAGTGATGACTGCGTTTTCCCATGATTCTGGTATTTTCTCTTGTTCGAGACACTTGTTGAACAGATCCGTTGTCATTTTGAGCAGTGTGGGTCCGCCTTCTTTGATTGCTTCGAGCGGAATGTCGTCGTCACCTGGAGCTTTTCTGTTCTTCATTTCGTCTAACGAAGCCTGTACTTCGTTAATCGTTATGTCCGGCAAATCTTCGGAACCAACGTTCATTATCACCGGTCTCGCTTTTGCTCTTTCTGCCGGTAGTTTGGCTCGAACCGACGTAAAAAGGTCCTCATAGAACTCTCGCGCGATGTCCCATACCTTGTCCTGATCTGTTTGTATGACGCCCGCCTTATCGCGCAATTTAAAAATTTGTCTGTACCCGTTCGCCCGTTTCGCTCGTAATACTTTCATATTCCCATTTGCTTCGATAGCGTTCATGGCCAGTTTCACGTTGTATTGTCGCAGATCGGTTTTCATTTTCTTGTTGATGGCTTTCGTTTTGTCTCTGTATTCAACAGTGTCTCGCGTTCCACCTTTCACCAAATCCAGTCTTTCTGCTATTAGGTCTAGCGTTTCCTTGCTGAGCTTCGACTCTTTAGTGCATGTAGATCGGCATCTGGTTTCCAGGAAGCTTCTCACTGAGGTCACTATTCTTTCTGTCAGCTCATCAATCGTTGCAGTTTGTGAATTCGTTCCGTTCAGTTCGTTGTCCATAGCTTCCTTAAATGCGTCGCTTTGTTCTTTCAGGCGTTCCATGTCTAAAACGACGTTTTTCTTGACCAACTTTTCTCTCTCTGTCCGTGTGTTCAAGACGACTTTGGCTCGCACCATTCGATGATCGCTGCCTGTTGTGAAACGGTTAAGCACAGTAACATCCTTGACAATCGATTTGCGGTTCGATATGATGTAATCGATCTCGTTCTTTGTTCTGCCGTCTGCACTGGCCCAAGTCCACTTCCTCTGAACCTTACCGGAGAAAAATGAGTTCATTGCGAAAATGCCTTGTTGTTGGAGAAAATTCAGCAAAGTATCTCCTCGTTCGTTCCTCTGATCGTAACCAAACGTTCCAATCGAAGTTTCTGCAACGTCTTCTCTTTTTCCCAATTTGGCATTGAAATCGCCGACTAGCAACTGATATTGAGCTCTGTTTTCTTCAATCGCTTTGGAGACATCTTCATAGAAGCTTTCAATTTCTTCGTCGTCGGTGCGTACGCTTGGATGACTTTCAAACTGTACATCGCATTTATCTTCAGCCGCACATAGATGACTCTGTCGGAGATGCTGTTGATTTGGATTATACGGTTCGACCAGCGTTTGCTGATGAGCAGTCCTACACCATGCATCGCTGTTTGGCTATCGCTTCCACGGTAGTACAAAGTGCTTCCTGATTTCAACTTCAAGCATGCTTCACCACGTCGCCTGACTTCGCTCAATCCGACAATGTCCCATTTGATCTTTTCCAGTGCCGACTCCAATTCGAGAAGTTTTTCGTTCGATGATAGCGTTCGAGTGTTATACGTGGCAATGTATAGTCCGGTGTGACAACCTATTGTAACCCAGGGATTCTTAGCACCCTCTGCTCGTCGTCTTGTCTGACCGTTGTCGGAGTCAGGGATCAACGAGCGGCTGGGAACTGAGGGCCGATTTTTCCTGGTTGTGCTCTTCATCTTCGGGGGGGTTTTAGCCGTTAAAACACCACGCTGGCCGGTGCGGGTTGGTGAGTGATGGTAGTCCTGCTGACTCGGACTTTGCATGCTGCCGTTGTCCCTTGCTGGTGAGATCATCCGCCACCATGCTGAGGTACTATCCCATCTTGATAGCGCCTAACTGCCTTCGGCCCTCGCTCTACGTGACGTTGAGGTACTACCCGAAGACAGCCCCCCTCATCCTTCTGCTAAGTGACCCACACTAATACACCAGGGTTAGTTACCTGATCGTTCATGTGGGTTGCTCACTATGACAGGTGTCACCACGGGTAGGATAGGATGTAGGAGTAGGTGGATAGAGGCTAAGGTACATAAGGAGTACTATATTACGCATACCACACCATTTGACACCCGAACAGTGTGTGCCACAAAAGAATGCAGCGATGGAAACGTATAAGTTTAGCAGCATCATGCAAAAAGAGAAGCAATCTTTTGTCGAGTTTGAAACGGAGCTACGTACACAAGTAAGGCGATGCGAATTTACATGCAAGTGTACCTGTGACAAGTTAATTGTGTATAAAGATAGTATGCTACGTGACCGCATTATAACGGGTGTATATGAAAAAAAATTGCAACTGAAATTATTGGATGGTCGGGGTGATACGTTGGCGATGGTTATTGAAACATGTAAGACTTTTGAGTATGCTAATGCATGGATAGTAAGCAAATTGTCGCTAGTATTGCGACGTCATCGGAACCAGCAGTTCAGGCTATTAATCGAGTTTGTTTCAATTGTGGCAACCCGTGGACACCGAAACATACTGAGGTGTGTGAAGCAAAGGGTCAATCGAGTAAATCGTGTGGAAAAAACGAACATTTTCAGCGTATGTGCCGCAAATCGAAGTCCAAATCGAACAAATCGAACAACAACATGAAAAGTGATAGCAATACGAAGTCATCGGTGTCGACGATTAGCTGGTAGGACATTTCAGGTGGGTTGTTTGACTCTAGTAATAATAATGAATCGGAACGCACTCATAGTTTTAAGGACGTTAAAATGAAACGTATTTTTAGGATAAACAGGATAAACTCAGTGAAGAAAAGGAAGTGGACAAAGAGTTATATTGAGGGCAATGTGGTTATTGTGTTCAAAATAGATTCTGGATCCGATGCAAATTGTTTACCATCGTTAAGAAATTGAAAATTGAAATTATGAATAAAGACGATAATTTCATTGTACTTGATTATAACAATAATAAAATTGAAGTTTTTGGTACGGTCAAATTGAAATGCATTGATGAAACAACAAAGTCCGCATATTCCGCTGAGTTTATCGTGGTTAGTAATGATCGTGAACCAATACTTGGGTTGGATACTTGCATTGACTGGGGCATCATTAGACGGATGGATGTTGATAGTATATCGGTGGAAAAGGAAAATTTTATTGAGAATAATTGGGACTTATTTCACGGAACCGGTAAATTTCCAGGAACGTTTTCGATTCACTTGCGTGAGAATTCCAAGCCGATTTTGCACTATAGGAAGTATATACCGTTAGCATTGCAAGGGAAGTTTAAATTGGAGTGAGTGAGGGAATAATTTCACCTGTTGATTATCCCACGGATTGAGTTAACAATTTGCAGGTGGTTGAGCGTCCAAACGGTGAGCGCTTACGTATATGTTTAGATCCAAAAGCCTTGAATGCATGTATAAAACGTAAGCATTTTCCGATTCCAACAATGGGTTAAGGTTAAGGTGAAATCGTTTCACCTTGACACTATTCCGGAAACAGGTGTTTACGTTGCACTAACCAAACATTTATACACCTACAGGACAGAATTTTCATGACGAGCTATATTTTTGACAGTTTCGTGTTGCTAATATAATTTAAGTTCAAGGCAAAGAAGTTTCAACGTTATATCAAAATGATCTTGGCACACGAGAAAAGAACTGTTTTCACTAAACACTTTACGAACGCCAGACATCCAATGTCCTCTCTGCTGTTTATTTGTCGGGCACCAGAAGGAAACCTTGTCCCCACTTGTTATTTTATTGCTGTTGCACCCAAAAACAACACAATTTTTCGACGGTGTCTTATTTTCACTAACTTTTACTTTCAAATTTTTTTTTTTCGACTAATAATAAATTGACTTTTTATTGCAACTTCAAAAATGTCAAACAAAATACGTGTGTAGAAAGACAGCATTACAGCGTCACGGTTACCAACAACACAAAGTAAAATACATTTCATTATATAGTAAAACTCACATCGGCATGTTGTCAGTTGAATTTTCAAAATTTTGAAGTGGATTATAAAAAAAATAAATGATATTTTTATATTTTGATTTCGGATTTGTGATTTACGTAAGAGATAGAATCACACAGTCTGTAAATAGTAGTTTGCCTCCCACGACGAAAACTAGTCACAACACATACTAACTATGTAATGACAATAGCGCCGCAGGCGAAATTTTTGCGACTTTTAATTCAAATTGAATTGTCCAACAGCATTCTATGACATTGAAATTTGAACATTATTTTTACACATATTCTTCATTTGCGCTAAGCAGAAATCGTAAAAGTATAGAAACATAGAATGTATCTCTATGAAAAGTTCTTTAAATGCAAAATTTTAAAAGGAATTAAAAGTACGCGAGCGAAATTTTTCGAAATCGTGTTTCATTTGTACACTTGTTAAAAGCACACATGGCCCAAATTAATCAAAATTGACTAAATTTGCTTGCATTTTCGAAAATCTGAGGGTGGGCGCAAGATATCTCCGTTTGGACGTTACAAATTCAAAACGTCCCGTATGGATTGAATTTTGCCCCGGAGATGTTTCAACGCAAGATGGTTCAGATTTTAGGTGACTTAAAGGGAGTGTTAGTTTATTTTGACGATATGATTGTTGCAGCTGAAGATGGGAAGGAACATGATGTTGTTATGGGTGAGGTCGTTGTGAGGGCACGTCAGAAGAATGTGAAGTTTGATGATGTTAAGATTCAGTACAAGCAAGAGCGAGTAAATTTCATGGGTAATGTCATTTCTTCGGGTCAGATTAGGCCGCTTGCAAAGTATACAGATGCGATTCTTGGAATGAAGATACCGAATGATAAAGGCTCTGTTGCCCGTTTCTTGGGCTTGTTGAAGTATATTGCTCGGTTTATTCCGAATTTGTCTAAAATTACTGCGAATCTGCGGAATTTGACGCGGAAGGATGTGGATTTTGAATGGAGTAATGAGCATGAAACAACTCGATAGCGTAGTGGTTAACACGTCTGCTTGCTACTATGAGATCGAGTTGCCAGTGCGTTGGTTCGAAACTCAGCCGCAGACAGATTTGTTCCGATTGTTAGATTTGTAAACAAAACAAAGCTAATTGAATCGGTTCAAGTCATGTGAAGTTGAGTGTAGCGCCATCGTACGGCTTACCGGTGAAAGGCATTGTTGGGAGGTGCCGGTATTCTACTCCTACTAGTATCGTTCCTAGTACATCTCATGGATGGCACTGGGTTTGTCGCACAGCTTACCACTGGCACAGTAAAAAAAAACTTTCCGGTAATGAAAGGATCTCAAATAATAGAACCACAAAAAGCAGCGAAACTAGTAAATAATGATCTAGCCCCTAACCCTTCATGGGTTGTTAAGGCAGATTATTATTATTATTATTTACAACAATATAGATAATCAATGAGAATTCTAATAGAATGCGCTGTTAAAGATATGGAAATTTCGATAAATAGAACTATTAGATGAATTCAATGTCGTTGATTCTTATGATCGACAATTAAACGGAAACGATAGTTTCGGACTTCTCTTCCAACTCACAAGTCAAAGCGAACGGCGACCAAAATCGTAGTTTAACAGTACTTAGCCCGTGGCCCACCTGAAACGAAAAGGATTAGTGGAAACTAGTCGGCTAGACTAGCTGCTTCTGCGCAAGTCGACTAGACTTGAAATTTCATTTGAGAGTCGTGAGGCCCGAGTTGACTAATCAGCTTATGGTCAGAGTGAGAACGAAAGGTTCAATTTATGAAATTCGGGTCTTACCATTCAGTTTATACGTAATTATAATAATAATGATCGGATAAAGTGCTTAGAATTTATGATCCGAATAAACCGGTGTTTGTGCAAACCGATGCATCACAGGACGGGCTAGGAAGTGTATTGATTCAAGAGGGGCGTCCGATTGGTTTCGCATCTCGAACCTTGAGTAAAACTGAGAAGAAGTGGGCACAGATTGAAAAAGAGTTGTTGGCTATAGTTTTTGTTTGCAAGAGGTTCAACTATTTTCTTTACGGACGGGAATTTACAGTTGAAAGCGATCATAAACCGCTTCAAACTTTAGATATGCATGACATTGATGAAGTGACAGCTCGACTTCAAAGGATGTTTATGTCGTTGTTGAAGTATCCAAAAATGAAGGTAGTTTACAGACCGGGTAAGGATATGCTTATAGCTGATTGTTTGTCAAGAGCACAGTTGGGTGATGTTGAGGAGGATGAGGAATTGTGTAGCGTGATTCATTCAGTCACGAAGTCTGTATGTGTTTCTGAGGATAATTATAATTACTATCGGGGAATTATGAAGAAAAATGAAAATTATACGCGGATCTGTAAATACGTGGAACAGGACTGGCCTTCGTATCATCAACTTAATAACCTTAGTCAGAAGTTTCATAAGTTGAAGTCTGAACTGCATGTTGAAAATGAGCTCTTGTTTTATAATCACCGTCTGGTGATTCCAACAGACCTTCAAACTAAGATTGCCAATTGGCTGCATGGGCCTCATCTTGGCATAGAGAAAACGCTTTCGCGGGCGCATATGCTCTATTACTGGCCTGGGATGAGGTCTTTTGAATCGTGTTCGAATTGCGAAAAGTTTAAGAGGAATAAGTAGAAGGAACCATTGATTCAGGATGAGACACCAAAGTGTGTGTCAATGGATCTTTTTGAGTATGCTGCGCATGACTACATCGCGATCATGTATGCATATTCTAATTATTTGGTGTCTTATCGTCTTCGGATCAAGACATCGAGGCATACAGTTGACGGGCTCCGAGAGGTGTTCAATCGCATTGGATATACCGCACGCGTTCGAGCTGACAACGTTCCATTTGCGTCAGCTGAATTTGATCGATTTGCGTCGGAATATAACATTAAGTTTATTTTTTTAAGCCCACGATATCCACAAAGCAATGGACTGTCTGAAAAGGCTGTAGCGATTGCCAAGAATATACTTAAAAGATATTATGAAGCTAGAGAGATCGATCAATTTCAGTATAGAATCCTTGAGTACAACACTACTCCTGTAGGAGGTATGCAATTGACTTCATCAGAATTGTTTTTTGGGCGATTGATTAAATCTAAACTGCCAGTGTCAATTATTGGCTCGCAAAGTTTTGACGGAAGGGGAAATCCAGCAGAAAATTGAAGCAAAGAAGAATAAGCAAAAGTTCTATTATGATCGGACTGCCAAGTCGATGTCACCGCTCAATATTGGTGATAAAATAATTTTTTAAAAAAAATTCTAAAGAATGGAATTATGGGGTGATTATAAGCGATATAAATGGCAGATCCTATGTGGTTAAGGATAGTTTTGATAAATATTTTAGACGCAATAAACGATTTATTGCTCAGACTACGAATACTGGATTTGATGCTAGTGAAATGTTGCTTGAGGAAGGTATTTTGACTGATTAGTGTGTCGGGAGTGACTTAAAGGAAGTCCAGGTTTTCCCAGCTGTTATTCAAAATGAAAATCATAGAAATGTTTTGAATGAGTCAGAACTCTTAGTGGTAGATGGTGATACATCACTTTCATCGACTGATGAATATGAAACCGCTGATAGTAATGTCTCAGGATCTGATTCTGATGGTGAAGCTAGTCCACTATCAGTCAATGTACCTCCAGTAATTTCGCAGCATTACACGACACGAAGTGGTCGTGTCAGCCGTCCTCCTCAGAGGTACGGTCTAAGGTAAGTTAGTTTAAGTTGTTTGATTATATAAAAAAAAGCATGTAATGAGTGCGTTCATTGTATTACGGGTATAATGTCAAACAACCAGTGATCTAGTTAGCAACTTCAGTCTTGTTAAGTTTAGTTTAGTTTTGACCGTTTTGATCATCGTATTGTACATGACACACATTTAGAATAAACGGATTTTTTATAATAAACTCAAGACGTTATTATTACACAGACCCGAGTCCTAGTTATAATCAAGTGAAGCCAAGTCAGGACTTATGACAGTTGCAATGGTCTGTTTTTTTTGTAATCAATCACAAGAAAACTGAACTTTAGCGTCCAATTGAAAGAGTGACATTATTTTTTAAACAATGAGATGTTTATTTTTTCTGAACCCCCAAAAATTTCCACCAGAAATACATTTTGTAACAAAAAAAGATGGTTTCATACACAAAATATACGATTAGGAACGTTAACGCAAATTTATTTTGTACAAATATAAAAAGGATTTTGTGCAATAAGCGTTGGTTGAATTTTGAATGTTTATTCTTAACAAAAAATCGTTGGAAAAGTAGCGCAGCAGGGCTAATTAACCTAGAGCATGAAAATATTTCGGTAGTTTTCATTTTATTTCGATAAAATGAGTGATTTAAGATTCTACGACACATCTTGAAAATGTATATTTTGTTTCTAAATTCAATTTCAGCTTTATGCGTTCAAATAATTCGCGCGAATATTCACTTACAGCATGACCATTGGTACCAACCAAATTCGATAAATTCCATACATTTCTCCAGACAATAAACGGACAAGGTGCGATCATGTGCGATTACACTCTTTCAGCAAATCCTTAAACCACCATTTTTCTTTTATAAAATTAAATCGAATAGCCAAAATAGTTTTTTGAACTCAAATTACGGATAAAAAAGCCATCTCCCATCATTTAATGAATAAAAAATATTTTCAGGCTCTAGCTTGGCATAAGATAAAAGTGTAACGAAATAAAAACGTTTAAGTGTATTACTTTGTTGAAATTTATTTTATATTATATTATATTATATATATTATATACATATATATATATATATATATTATATATATATATTATATTATATTATATTATAAACGTTATTAGAGAGGTTGGGCAAACTCACTTATAGCAAAACTTATAACTTATACTTATAACTATAAGTTATAAGTCATAAGTTATAAGTTATAAGTTTAAATTTATAAGTAAACTATAAGTTATAAGTTATAAGCTATAAGTAAACTATAAGTTATAAGTACATAAATTAAAACATAAGCTAAAGCTGCGACGCTACGTGCCTTTGTCTTTTTTTCTAAGGCTTGATCATTTTTTTAATGTAATTATGTATGCACCAATTTATAAATGAATGGAAAAATGCACAAAGGCGACATGTGCATTAGCGATAGAGAATTGTGAGTATAATTTTTAGGTATCTTAAAAAAATGTAGGCGAGCTGTCAAAGTAGAGCCATCTTGGATTTTTATGTTATCTTCGGCGAAGTTACTTGGGTATCGTAATAAGAAGAATGTGTGGTCGTCATTTGCACATTTTTTTGAAAGTATTATTGACAAAATGATTTATTGCTTCAAAAGCTGAAAGCGCCACCTAGTCCGATATCAGTTTTTTTAAGAGTACCCAGATCAGGCAAAATGCAAGCAAAAGGAATGCTAGCAAAATTTTTAACATAAAATGTATGAACTATCTATCTAACACATTTGTGTCCCACCAAAATGTTAGCAAAATAAATGACACAAGCTTCATACATTTTATGTCAAATTTTTTGCTAGCGTTCATTTTGCTCGATGTGTGTACTAGCCTTTAGGAGTTGCAGCATCAAACTTCTGCTTTTAGTGTTGTTGCTTTGACATTTAACAATCTGATCAAATAAGTTTATTTTAGGCTGTGTCATTAAAAAGATTCTTGGACGAAAAAATGGGATGTATTAGAGGTGAAAGTGCAAGAAAGAATTATAGTGATGTTATTATTTGATTTAAAATCTTTCTTAATTTAGCTTGCCGATTGAAGATGTTATGCATTACAAAAACAATTTCCACGAAGTCATTCTGGGAATTTAAGAAAATATTAAAAAAATATAGGTACAATGTTAGTTACCAATGACAAGAATTTAGATTAGAAGAATTCACTGATGGCGAATGTATGCTGTACTTTAGATTCACCTCTAATGAAATTCATGTTTTGTTGGACGCGCTGCGTATTCAAACAATTTATTTATAACTTATAACTTATAGTTTACTTATAACTTATAACTTATAACTTATAGTTTACTTATAACTTATAACTTATGACTTATAGTTTACTTATAAATTTAAACTTATAACTTATAGTTATAAGTATAAGTTATAAGTTTTGCTATAAGTGAGTTTGCCCAACCTCTCTATTATTTTCGTTATTGGCGTTACGTTACGAGCGAGCCTTTCGAATTTCACCGCAACAAAAATAATTTTGTTTTATGTAACTAAATGCTCTTGTTATTTGAATCATGCCTGCAGCGGGGGTGTACCCCAAAGAAGAAGTCCACAAACTCAAAAAACGCCATACAAGAACCAAAATGAAAAATTTCATTAACCGCTTTTCCGGGCAAGATCTTGAAAAGTCGTGGAAAAGTGGTTAATTTTGAGAGTGTTTTACGTAATGCTCGGAGTTTTCTAATTTTAGCTCCGGAGTGACAATACCTAGAGAGTTGGTTTCTTCGGAAAAGCTTTAGAGTTTGATATAAAATTTTTTGTGATATTCAGAAACCTGCTAAGGTGACGCCATCTTGGATTTTCGTAAGCAATCAATTATGCTTTTTTGGGTTTTCGAATTTTAGCTCCGGAATGAGAATACTTCGAGAGTTGGTTTTTACGAAACGGTTATAGAGTTTGATCAGGAGAATTTTTTGGGATCTTAAGAAAATGTATGTTAGCAGTAAAAGCGGCGCCATCTTGGATTTTGTGAATACTCAAAAATGCTACCTTCTGAATTAGAATATCTAGACAGTTGGTTTCTTCGGGAAAGTTATAGAGTACAGATGTAGTATACTAGCACACATTTTTTTGTAATTTTTTTGAAATAGAACTTTTTCCTGAAATATGTAGCTGCGACTGAAAATGCACAAATAGCTTCAATGTATCGACGCAAAACATATCTGCGCAATTTCACCCAGATGAGAGGAAAAGAGATAGCATCAAGACATGCTTTGTCACATTTTCAACACTTTTAGTCGGATTTACTGGACGGCTTCCACTGAAAATGCACAAAAAGCGTCAATATCGCCACAAAAAAAAAAATTCTGCATTTGATATGCATAGGAGGAGAAGAGATAACATCATGTACTGTCGCATTTTGATCACTTTTAGTCGGATTCACAATAATTTATAATTTTTTTTTTAAATTATTTAAAGTTAGAAAATTTATATTTTGCTCATAGTTTCGTTTCTGTTGATTGACCAGCTGGTGCACTCATACATGGAAACATAGAAAAAATTTTGCTTATGTTGGATATTGTTCAACTGGTTTATTGCCGTTGTGTATGAAAAGAACACTACTACATGAACCTTTTGTTAACTGCACATGCTGCAAAAAATTATCATTTTTTATTAATTTTGAAC
>CM055406.1:90299865-90312848 GCA_029228625.1 Pseudolycoriella hygida
AAACATTGAATTAATTTTCGGTAAACGCTGATTAAACTTTAGGTAAATGGTTTTTTTTTTAAAGAATTTCCAATTTACTTTTGATAATTTTGAATATTTTTTTGGTAAAATTGTTCTTAACTTTTGCTCATTTTTTGAATTTTTATTTGCTCGATGTGATTTTTTTTTTTGTGCGAAAGTTGAATTATTTATTGGTGAATGATGGATTATTTTTTGGTATTTAATGATTTACTTTTATGACAAAATGAATATTTTTTTGGGTAAAATTGATTTTTATTTATGCTGTTCCCTTTCGGTAAATTGTGACTTAGTTTTTGGTAAAATTGATTTTTTATTCGATAATTGATGATTTTATTTTCGGAAATAGTTGATTAAACTTTCGGTAAAATTTATTTTTTAAGGTATGATTACGAAAAAATCCGGACGACTCAAGTTGGATGTTTCTATTAACCGGATTCATTTCAATGAAAACTTTTGTCATCCTTCGAAAGCATATGTATTTACTTTGTACTTCCACATAAAGTCATACAGCAAGCTCGCCAGTACGGATGAAATCCCGCACCTTTCCTTTGATACCACTCATCATACGGCGCACAGTCGTTCCTTTGATTAGACTGACCGACTTATCCCAATAAAATTTCATTGAATTGGTGTCCTTGATGGCTGCTCGTGTCTTCTTCATATTTCTTTTGCCAATTGCCCAAAATTGCCCAATGGGACGAAATTCGGGACAGTTCGCTGGATTCATCTCCTTCGGGATAATTTGTACATGGTTGGTCTTGTACCAATTCAACGTAGCGTTGGAGTAATGACAAGAAGCCAGATCGGGCCAAAACATTACTTTGCCTTTATGCCCTTTGATAAAGGGGAGCAATCGATTTTGGAGACATTCCGTGATGTAAGAATCTGACTTCAAAGTAGACGATGTAACGAAAGACTTGCTCTTACGACCACATCCACAAATCGCCTGCCAAACCAGTAGCTTCTTGCCGTACTTGTCAACATTGACGAATTTATATTTGTTGGCCACACCTAAACGCTTCTCTGCTACATAAAATTTCTGGCCTGGGATTTGTTTGGCATCAACTTTCACATAAGTTTCAACTGGTCGTCTCATACAACTTTCGGGCTCGCGTTTTTGATCTCAAATTCTGCTGATCGTTCCGGTTCGGTCGTTTTATAGCATGGTATGACCGTGTGCCAGTCCGCAATCGTGTGTTATGTATCATTTTCGCTGAAGTTCCATATCTCTTTGCCCGATTTCTGTCAGAGAGCACTGGATTTTGTTTGAAAGAACGAACAATGTTTGCATGGAGCTTTTTGTCATGTGGTCCTTTCTTTCTGCCGGATCCCTTGGCTCGTTCGACGGAAAAGGTTTCCTTATAACGTTTAAGGACATCTCCAACCGTTGATTTTGGCACATTGAGTGACTTTGAAATCCTTTTTAGAGACCACGATGGATTTTGCAAATATTTGTGCAAAATATTTTTTCTTCTTTCCAACTCCATTACTATTTACTATTGGCAGACAGTCTTGAATTAAATTTGTCTGGCATACTAAGGATGGCACGTTCTTGACGACTACGAGGTATTAATATGGCATTATTCTGTGTGTTATATTAGGCTCAGCAGAGGAACAAAGTCGTCCGGATTTTTTCGTAATCATACTTTATTTGACAATTCCAATTTTTTTTTAGGTAATTGTGAATATTTTTTATTGACGTTTATATTATCCCTTTCCTGATTCCCTTGACTGAAAGTCATGGTCTTATAAAATCAAATGTATGTACCTCTATAGTATGATTTAGTGATGTCGGAACAGATCAGCTTTAGATTGATCTGATCTGATTATGATCTGATCTGTTATATTCTTATCCGAATTAATGTGATATGATATGATCTGTTTCGTATGTTGATCGCATTGTCTTATTATCCGATCTGATCGAAAAATTCCATTATTTTGACATAAACCTTAAAACAAAAATTTTCAGTTAAAGAATAACTCAAAAATTCAACCCGAATTTTCCATTTTATCAGAAAAAAACATTTAATTATAATTCAGTTGAATGATTAGCTTTGTAAAACTACATGAATAACAACACACAACAAAGAGTTACCCCGGAAGCACTTGTTTCCGTAATTCTTTCGTATTTCAGCCCCTTCAGCTCAGTCCTTGAAGAAGGATTGGGAATATATGCGTTGCCATTTTGTATAGAAACTGAAAATCTTCTTTGCAATCTCTCCAATACTCCGACAGACTAACCTTATTGTGTCCAAGTGATTGTCGCAAATATTTATCGATATCCAAAGTAAATTTTTCCAGACTCGATCGTTTGAACATATGTACGAACAGCTCATCTTCGTTAGAGTTCTTCAGCTCAGATGTAGAGGTGCGTCGTATCCCTTCACGAAATTGTCAAAACTTTAATATCTCGAACCAACGATCTACAAAATTATGCCCTTTGAAGTAAGTCATCTTGAGCGCCAGATGATGAACCGTCCCTAAAATTGCAAGATTGAATGGTCTATAGAGGATGGTGTCGCTTCAAAATCTGGAGGCGTCAAAATTCTGACGAAAAATCCAGAGGCGTCAAAATCCGGAGGCGTCAAAATCCAGAAGATCCTAAAAAAATTCCGAACGAAATATGAACGAAGTTGTATTTTTCACATTAGCGTCAGTTTCCTCATACGAATCACATTTTTATTTGTACTGCTGCGCGTTGACATAACGAAAAAGGGGTCGAGGGGCAGCGGTGGGATAAGGGAACATCCACCTTGCGGGGCCTAAGGGGCAGAGCCACTACCGGGGTTTCGATCTGTCCGATCTCTTTAGTGGACTGTATGAGCTTTGACGTGTGTGAAAGACAGGGAGTTGCGGGAAACGTACACTATGTGAAAAATGATTGGTAATTATCAGTTAATGTAATTAATTTTTGAATTCTGCGTACATTTAACTTGCACTAGCTCAATTAATTAAATCTGACCAAGTGATTATTTTCCTTAAAATAGTAAGATCGGCAGCACTATTTGTTTAGAATTTTTGTCGAATTTTGTGTTTTTCGATGTATTTTTCAGGAGATTTCGCTCACATTTTTCTGTAGATGATTAGGATTTTATCTACCCGCTGCTCACAATTGTTTGTTATGATTCACTCAATAAAATTAACTTAGAAATGTGAACTTGTGACAACAAATGTTAGAGCTAGATAGCCGTATTCATGAAAATTATCGATTTTTTGCGGTTTTTCATCGTTTTTTGGCTGTTAATGGCTGAGATGAGGCACATTTGTCACATCTTTTCGCTAAAAATACTTTATTTCACTTAAAAAACAAAATTGCGAACGAAATGTGAAAATGTGTTTCACATTTGTTTCACAGATGTGATTTAAATGTGAAACAAATGTGAAAACGTGAAACACAGGGAGTTGCGGGAAACGTGCGCTTTTTGTACATGTTTTCAAATGGTAGCATTCACACAATGAGCAGAAATTCTGAAGAAAAATTCGTAATTTGTAATCAAAAGGTCTTACTTGGAAAATTTTACAATGATCCTAAACAATAGTGAGGTGTTCGAAAAGTGTCAACATTCAGTAAGTTAGTCACAATTAGTTAACACTACACACTACAGTTAATATTACTAAAAATACGGAGGATAAAAAATCCGGACGCTCTTCTAGGCTTGCATGCCTCTGGATGTTGACGCCTCTGGATTTTGACGCCTCCTGATTTTTCTTCCGGATTTTGTCGCCCCGGATTTTGTGCCTCCGGATGAAGTTGAATACAGGGTTTGCATTTCGCACTTTCAAAAGTCATAATCAAAGTTTCTTTAACGCAACTTGGAAGAGTTGAGGGAAGTCAATCAAAAATAGGCAAATACCATGTTATTATAAGAAGGCGTTTCATGCTTATTGTCAAAGTTACACTTTTGATATTTTTAGCACTTTTGAATTTTCTTTTGTTAATTAACCAAGACCTCTCTCTTAATTTTTTTATATCGAGTCAGATCAGATCAGATCAATCTGAGCAACAGATCAAATCCGATTCGGATAATTTCGTATCACGTTTTTTTCAGATCAAATGAGATCAGATAAAATTTAAATCAAGTCAAACCCGAAATCCGAAAAACGTTTAATGTTTGTACCTCAATTTTTCCTTTCGAGCAGGATAACTTTTAATGTTTATTTTTCTAATCAGCGAGGAATAAATTCCTGAGGTTAAATTCGCAAATAGACTACAAAACTTGCTTACTTTGGTTGAATTTAATTTTGCTATTGTAATACAAACGAGTAGAATAATCTGGAACATTTCTTAGTGTTGAATGAGGTGGAGTTAGGAATTCTAAGTAGTTAGCTTTACATATGATAGTTAGATATCATAGATAGTTAGCTATACATCCTACATCAGCAAAAATGTAGAGGAGAGTTGTACCTAATCGGCTCTGAAAGACAATTTTGCTCGTAAATGTCACTGGAACAAATTATTTGAGTTACGCCGACTTAAAATTATTTATTCCAGGGACATTTACGAGCAAGTTTGATACACATCTATATAATTAGCACCAGAAGAAATCCTAATAGTATCAATATCAATAGTATCAACAATAGTATAATAGTAACCACACACAAAAATTTAAATTTGTACAGTACAATCTTCGAGAAAAGAAGTAAAGTTGAAGTTTTTCCAGTTTAAAAACTGATAACATGGAAAAATTATGACGCTGTTGGGTCTGGCATTTGTGTCGCAATCTTTTAAAAACTCAACTCAACTCAATTTTTTTTGCGTATCGAAACTTAATGCGTCACCCACCTCTGATTTCAGAACTTTTGTAACTGGAAGAAAATCGTTTTCAATAAGATGCTTTTTATGATTTCAGAACTTTTGTAAGCCTCCTCTATAAGAGGTTTTTTTTTGCGGATATGGAATTTCGCAAATGTCTCTAAAACAAATTAAATATTAGACGACAACATTAGACGAAAACATTTTGACCAAAAATTTTAAAATCATCATGGTGGAGACGAAGTTTAACTTGAAGCAGATCGAGATCAGGTTTCAGGCACGAAGCGATATGTTTCTGATAATTGCCTTAACGTTGCAGAAATATACAAATACAGGAAACGTGGCAAATTTTCCAAGAAATATCTTAGTCAAAAGCGGCTCATTCGTAACGAAACGAACTATATGCAGTAAACTTTACGTCGAAGAGTGCCTCCAAAAGTGACTTCTGCCTTTAAAGTATAAAGGTCTCGGTTGGCACCGAATCACGTGACGTGCAAGTAGTACCGAAGGAGTTCAAACCCCCGAATATTCCAAAATTCCACCGAATCGAGAAATATTGGCCAAAGTGAAGAGATTCAAGAAAACTCGAGGGCAGTCAGAGATATCAAATCCGTGCAAAAGGAACTGGGATCAATGTGCTGGGAAAGTTAGTCGAAGTAATGTGCAGAAGTCAATGGCGGTCACAAAAAGAAAAATTCGTGAGCTTATCCGTACAGGTAAAATAAATAAATAAACTTGAGGCACTACATAGCTGGCGTCCTCAAATTTCAATTATAATAAATTTACAAATTTCAATTACAATCGAAAATTGCAAAATCGCTCGGATTTAGAAGATTCAGACCTCAGCTGCGTTCACAAGTTACATTTTACCACGAGGCTGTATGAAATTGATAGTCGACCACTGCTTCTCCTTCATCTTTCAAAACTTTCTATAAACAACTAAGCGCTAACAGATTTGTGATAGCTTTCGTGTGAGGGAATCGTGATAATCGACTATTAAAATTGCCAGTCGAGTGTGGTAGCTCTTACTCCTACGGGGCTACCAGCATGCTACAAACATACTCATGCTCATGCATATCCAAATAGTATTTGATTTGAATGAGACATTCAGCTTAAGTGTAAATAATCTAGTTCCAAAGCCTTTGAATGCATTGTATAAAACGTTGAAAGGATTCTCAATCAAGTGACCTGACCCATCCAAGAGATGAGGCCTAGTCTATGTGAAAAGAATTCTTTGAGTCGCGCAATCGCAGAATTGTGCATTTGTTTCCAGTCCCCTTTAAGAATGCGAAAGCGAAGGCTTGGCGAATCCATGACTTTGAACATGTGTTGGTTATTTAGTTGAAACAAAGTATGAAGGGTGAAATATATTGGCCGTTAGAATTTGAAGTCGTATGTACGAAGCGTCAAAATCAAGGTGGCAAAAATGGAATGTGTCACTGTTGATGCATGAATGACTCGAGCTTTTAACGCGAACCGAGAAATATAATATTTTCTGTACAATCATCTTTTCTGGTTCTTGCAAACCATGCATTTAATATTGGGGTAAAAAATGATGGGATTTTCAGTTGCTTGGGGAACATCCATAAAGGACGACAGCATTTTTAGCGACTTTTTCGACCCCCCTCCCCTCCTGTCCCGCTTGGTCCATCTAGCCATTCACCCCCCCCCCCCAGAGACGTCCGAATTTGGCGAAAAATGCAAGAAATTCCAGAATTTTCGCGTGAATCCTTCGTGGAATTGGTAAAATTGTTTCACGAAAATGGGCTTTGCCACTCACAGTGCAGAGAAGTCTGAACGGATATTACAATGTTACTCATAGCAAAAGTTTCATCTGGGATCTCTACATTTCCAAGTTTATATCATCCTGAAGATGCAACTTAGTGTCTTCTGTTTCGTTAACGTTTACATCCATCTCTAGACAACAAATAAATTAACACTCATGTGCTCACCCCTCCCCCGGTCCCATTTTGTCCGCTTTCACAACCACCCCCCCCCCCCTCCTTAAAAAGTCGGCATCCTTTATGGATGGTCCCTTATTGCGTCAAGACTCTTATGACACTTTCGTTCTTCAAATCAAATTGTTACCACCAAGAACCCAAGTAAGGAAATTGTTTTCCCTCCTGACGAACATAAATCACTGTTTTTTCCCCGCTCTTCTTTAAGAAAATTGTGAATTCATAAAAAGATCAGCAACATTCTGTTATCTAAAATATGACGGTTTTTAGCGTAAAACTAAGTTTAAACACATTAATCTAAGGCATTTGATAAACAATTGGTTAACTAGCACAGTCACTTTATTAGTTGAAGTAAGCAGTTATTATTTAAAAAAAATATTATATCCATTCGTTCGTTACGTTTGCGATTTTTTTTTTGTATTTATGTGCGGGTCTATTCATGGATTACGTATCGTAAAAATATGAGACAACATTTCGGAACATACACAAAAATCATATTTTGTCTCATGTTTTTACATAACAAATTCTACGAGTAAGCCTGAGAGAACTTTTAGTATTTCAAATCATTTTCATTCTTTACATCGAATTATTGACAATTTGGTATTTAGATGAGAAAAAAAAACAACAAAATAGTTACGTGTTTCGTTCTGTCCATTTTCCAATCGTATATGGAATGATGGGCTTTACGGAATCCTAACATCTTTTTTTCATATGCCATTAGAATTTCTCGTCATTTTGGGTAAATTCTCGCATCGCAACGGATTTAATCATGTTAACTGAAGACACTGAGAAGCAACCCAATAAGCGGAACTTGAAACGATCAGCTAACATTTGGCGACATGAACTATCACCCGGGGAATAAATCTCGTAAAAATGGGACAGCAAGGCTAAGCGCCCAATTTGTAAAAGGAAAATACCTCTTGGATGGGATGTAAAGCTCGTTTAAGGAAAGACAATCTAACGAAACAAAACAAAACATGCTGATTTCGGCGTATCACGCCCTCACATACCAAACAAAGTATGTGATTTCATCAGTACACCTATGTCTTGCAGGACAATGTGTATATCAGCGCAGACACAGAACAAATACAAATTTTTTTAAGTAAAGCACCCACTTTGTACAAATTAAAATGCGCTTCTGAGAGATTATTCTAAAATTTCTGCTCCAGACGATAATTCCCCGGGCGATAATACACGTCAACTTAACATTTTAACGGGACATCACATTCAGGGGATGATACTAGTAAAGGGAAGGGGCTCAGTCGTGCTTTGTTGAACTCAGTATGGCAGCACTGAATTACGGACGCCCTTTAGAATACTAAAACATTAGCGTGGACAAACGTTATTTAAATAAAATCATTATTGGGAACACAGCAAGTTCACTAGAATTGTCGGTGCAGGAATCTCTGTGGACTCCACCCACTGAATCTAATCTAATCTTGGAGGTAGCATGGTTCTCGATATTGGATTTCCATATAATCTGTTTTTCAATTCAATTAGCTGGTGTGTATTGAAGTAGTTGCCGAAGCCTCAACTTTAACCATATTTTGGGGTCCGTTCGGTCAGCCTAAAAATTCAGATCTTCCTTTGACGCAACTTCCTCAAAAACAGGAAGTCAAACACCAATTACGATTTTTTGAAAACACATAACGTTTTGTTGCATTCAACAATTCATTTAGACAATCGAAATTTTTATTCTCGCAGTTAATGCTACACCATATGAGTGCTGTTTACACAATATTGGAATATTTGCCAATATTTGCTAATGTCAATTATACACTACTGTTGGCGACCGCTCCTAACTCAGTTGGCAAACCTGAACAATGAAGTTGTCGCTATTGATTCAGGGAAGATGAAAAATGGTTGTAGATGTGAACTTGGTATAGAAGGACGTAGAGGTTGAATTATAAAGTGATTTATTTTTTTTTATGAATTTGTAACTGGTGATGACAATTCATTTCTAATTGGCCATCACAATTAAGTTATTTCTGAAGTATACAAAATTGTGACGAGAACCTCTGTTAAGAATTTGATGAAGAATACATGAATATTTGTAGTACATACAAATAGGCATATTGGACCTGAAAATAAAGAATATGAATTGTGCTAATCAAATTGTATTTGACATCAAACGTCCTCAACATTTCTACAAATATTTATTCTAAGTAACTACTAGACGATTCGTGAGTTTCATTCGAGAATGGCTGAAGGTTTCGACAATGGACAGCAATATGATACAATTGAGCACTCAACTCCGATATCAACGGAAGCGAATGGTGATTGCCGGTTGTGTTCAATAAAGAGCGAAAAATTGCCGATGATTCAATGCGACAGTTGTGATGGATAGTTTCATTTTCGATGTGTGGGCTTGGAGACATTTGACGAGACGAAGTTATGGGTTTGCGCCAAATGCCAGAGATACAACGAAAAATATGAGGTGAAACCAAAACAAATTTGCGTGAGCTGTCACATGAACGATCACGATAAAAAGGTCAAATGTGAAGAATGCGGTTCTCTGTATCATACCGATTGTGTTAATCTGGAAGAGGATTCAGTTTCTCCGAATTGGATTTGTAATATTTGTTACACTAAGAAAGTGCAAGATGGCACCTCAAGAACAAAAAGTTCAGTCAGATCAAATGCAGCTAGTAAAATTGAATTGCTTTCACAAATAAAAGCTCTCAAAGACAAAGCTGCGGCAGAAAAGCTGAATATTATGCAAAATTACATCGACGAACAAACCAAACGAGATCTTGAATTTCTTACATCAAAGTTTAATGCAATGGACGGAGTGGAGTCAGACGATTTATCGGAAACATCTACAATTCAGGAAGTGAATTCGGCAGTAAATTGTTTCAAAAGAATTCGGACAAAAAATTGGATTTCACAACAAAATTCAGCACATCAAAAAACCAGTGGATCTCAGTTGTCTACGCGATTGCAAGTGAATTCTAAACCAAATTCCTTGAATGAACCCTTATCGAGTGCATCAACAGTATTGCTTACCCCTCAAAACCCTTCAACGTTTCAACCGTTAACAGCTCAAAGCACCGTTCATCAGTACCCATTTCAACATCAATTGGGGAGGTCAAGTGATCCTGTACAGGTTACTCGACTTCAACTCTCAGCGAGGCAGGGATTAAGCAAGGATTTACCGCTTTTCTATGGTGATGTTTTGGATTGGCCGATATTCATTAGTGCCTATGAAAATAGCACTTCAACATGTGGATACAGAAATGACGAGAATCTCATTAGACTCCAAAAATGTCTTAAAGGTAAAGCGAAAACGGCAGTCCAAAATTATCTGACATTTCCGGATGGCGTACCCAGGGTTATCGAAACGTTACGAATACTATTCGGAAACAAAGAAAAGATTTTCCATGCGTTGCTGGCAAAAGTTCGGAAGCAACCTTCACCGAAAGCTGACGATTTGATGGGACTGGTCGACTATGCGTTGTCGGTTCAAAATCTATGTGGCATCATTGAAGCAGCGAAAATGGAAGGAGATATGAACAATTCTTTACTTATCCACGAGCTGGTCGAGAAACTGCCGTCGCACATTAAGTTGAATTGGGGAGTATACAGGATCAATCTTCCACAAGTGACTTTGAAAGACCTGAGTAATTGGTTATATGAACTAGCTAAAGGTGCAAGTAATGTATTGACAACACAACCTGAAGACAAATCAAAACGCAATCAAGCTAGTGTCAACGTTCATCAATCGTCGTCGAGCAAGTCGAATGATTCATCTTTAATCAGTCAAAGTTCTTTCGCTGAAAAGAAGTGCTGTTTATGTCCAATGATGAGTCATGGCCTGAATGATTGTCCCGAATTCAAGCGAATGTCATCCGAACAGAGGTGGCTAACAGTGAAAAATAAAGGATTGTGTCGATTTTGTCTTGGTCAGATTTTTTATTTGAAATGCAAGCAACGAACGGCGTGTGGCATTGACGGATGTGAATATAAGCATCATCCGAAATTGCACCGAGCCAATTTCTCCCAGATAACATCGAAAAAATTAGACGACAAGATAGGGCAGACTGACCCGAAGAATGATTTCGTGCAGAGGGCGCATCACGTGCATTTGGAACCGTTTCCTCTCGCCATGCTTCGTTACATAATGGTGCGTCTGTACTATAAAAACAAGACGCTCGAAGTGATTGCCTTTTTGGATGATGGAGCAACATCAACATTGGTAAACAAGAATGTTGTTACATACTTAGGCATTCAAGGTGGTGTTAGACAGGACATTTTGTTGAAATGGACCAAAGGAATTTCTCGAGTCGAAGAGAATTCACAACGTGTGACCATTGGTATATCTGGAATTGCACCTGGGAGCCGTCGATACGAATTGAGAGATATAAGCACTGTTGACGACTTGGAACTTGAAAAGCAATCTCTTAATACGCAACTTTTAGCTCGTAAATATCATCATCTTCGCAACATACCAGCCTATTCATATGAGAATATGGCCGCTCAAATAATTATTGGACTAGACAATTGGAAACTTGGGATTCCACTAAAAGTCGTTGACAAAGGATGGTCAGATCCGGTGGCAACTAAAGTTGTAACGTCAGTTGCGGTCAATAAGCACACCAAAATGATTGTCTACGGCGGTGATGACGAAAGGCTGCACGATATGGTTCAAGATTTTTTCGCTCTCGAAAACCTTGGAGTAAAGATTCTTGAAAATAATTTAGAATCCAAGGCGATCATCAGATCAAAGAATATTTTGCAATCTACAGTCAAGAACATTGGTGATCGCTATGAAGTTGGCCTTCTTTGGAAATTTGATTCAATTAATTTACCTGACAGTTTGCCTATGGCTGTTAATCGCTTTCGTAGTCTCCAAAAACAACTGGCATCGAAGCCTCTTTTACGTGAAAAGGTGATGAAACAGATGGAAGAATTCGTCGTACATACCCCTTGTTCAGAAACTATCGTCCAAAGAAGCAAGTTGTCGAAGCAATAGAACATGGTACCTCCCAATATTTCCAAGTTTTCATTTAAAAAAACCCGATAAAGTACGATTGTTGTGGGACGCTGCTGCAAAAGTTGGTGGAATTTCGCTCAACTCTATGTTGCTTCAAGGCCCTGACAACTATACGAATTTGATTGACATTTTGATTAGATTTCGAGAAGGTAAAGTGCCACTGCTCGCCGATATAAAACAATGGTATCATCAAATCGTATTGCTGGAGCAAGACCAAGATTCTCAGAGATTCTTGTGGCCGTCTAATGACCTTGAAGTTGAGTACGACACTTACAAGCTGAAGGTCCTATCATTTGGAGCCGCATGCTCTCCGAGTATTGCGATGGAAGTTAAGAACTCCCATGCTACGAAATATCAAGAGCAATTCCCGCGGGCTGTGAAAGCTATCATCCATAATCACTACGTCGATGACTGGCTTGATCGTTTCGATACAGAAGAGGAAGCGATTGAAATTGGAGGTGAAGTGAAATACATACATTCGAAAGCTGGTTTCGAAATCAGAAATTGGATTTCTAGTTCACCGAATCTAGTCAAAGCGTTGGATGGTGATCCTAAAGAATCACTGACTGCTATGAATTGTGATTTTGAGGACCGCGTTGAGCGGGTTCTTGGAATGTGGTGGTGTGTAAAATCAGATATGTTCACGTTTTCGCTGAAATACAATCAAATCGACCAAGATATTCTCAACGGAAAGAGAGCTCCAACGAAACGGGAAATGCTCAGAACGTTAATGACGATCTACGATCCATTAGGCTTTCTCGCTCCGTTTCTGGTTTATGTGAAAATCCTCTTACAAGACACTTGGCGAGCATCAATTGGTTGGGATGAAAAAATTTCGAACAATTTGAATGAAAGATGGAAAACTTGGGCTACCCTTCTTCCTAAAATCGAGAATATTCGTATTCCGAGGCATTATTCACCTAAAATTCATGCCGACAACAAAACTACAATGCAGTTACACGAGTTTGTCGATGCGAGCGAGTTGGCATACGCGGCTGTGGCGTATTTAAGCATTGAAGATAAAGACGGTGTTGATGTCGTTCTAGTTGGAGCTAAAACCAAAACTGCCCCACTGAAACCTATCTCCATTCCAAAACTCGAGCTACAATCTTTCGTTTTGGGAGTAAGACATTCGAATAGCATCATGCAAGGACTCGAAATACCTATCGATCAGAGATTTATTTGGACGGACTCTTCGACAGTACTTCGATGGCTACGATCAGATCACAGGAAATATAATCAATTTGTTGGCGCTAGG